>CAWUFW010010442.1:0-695168 GCA_963921515.1 Calotriton arnoldi | reverse complement strand
GAGTACAGTGGTGTTGAGTGGCATAGAGTGCATTAGCGTAGAATGCAGTAGCATAGAGTAGAGTGGCGTAGAGTGCAGTGGCATTGCGTACAGTGGTGCAGAGGAGAGTGCAGTAGTGTAGAGTGCAGTGGCATAGAGTAGAGTGATGCAGAGTAGATTAGAGTGCATCGGTGTACAGTGGAGTGAAGGGGCGTAGAGCAGAATAGAGTGGACTGGTGTAGAGTGCACTGGTGTAGAGTGCAGTGGCATAGAATTCCACTGCATGCAATCAGTATTGTAGAATGCAGTGGGGTGGATTAGAGTGGTGCATAGCAGAGTGCAGTGATGTAGAGTGCAGTGGTGCAGAGTGGAGTTGGGCAGATTAGTGTAGCAGAGAGTACAGTAACATAGAGTACAGTGGCATAGAGTGCAGTAGTGTGAGTAGAGTGGCATAGAGTGTAGTGGCGTAGAGTGGTGCAGAGTAGAGTGGTATAGAGTGCAGTGGCTTAAAGTGGTGCCCAGTAGAGTATAGTGGCGTAGAGTGGAGTGGCGTAGAGCACAGTATTGTATAGTGGAGTGCTGCAAAGTGCAGTGGTGTAGAGTCCAGTGATGCAGAGTAGAGTGGCATAGAGCGCATTGGCATAGAGTGCAGTAGTGCAGAGTACAGTGGCAGGAGTTCAGTGTCAGAGAGTTCATTACATGGAGTCCAGTGGCATAGAGAGCAGTGGCATAGACTACAGTGGTGCAGAGTAGAGTACAGTGGTGTATAGTGCTCTGATGTAGAGTGCAGTGGTGTAGAGTGCAGTGGAGTAGAGTGGAGTGGTGCAGAGTGGAGTACAGTGGTGTAGAGTGCAGTGGCATAGAGTAGATTGTTTCAGAGTAGAGTGAAGTGGAGTGGTGCAGGGTAGAGTGCAGTGGTGTAAAGTAGAGTGGCGTAAAATAAAGTGGCATAGAGTAAAGTGGTGTAGAGTAGATTAGAATGGCATACAATGGATTGGTGTAGAGTGCAGGGGCATAGAGTGGAGTGGTACCGAGTAGGGTGCATTGGCATAGAGTGTATTAGCGTAGAGTGCAGTGGGGTAGAGTGCAGTGTTGCAAAGTAGAGTGGAGTGGCCTAGACTGGAGTGGTATAGAGTGCAGTGGTGAAGAGTGCAGTGGCATAGAGTACAGTGGTGTAGAGTGCATTTGCATAGAGTACAGTGGTGCAGAGTAGAATAGAAAGATGTACAGTGAAGTGGCGTAGAGTGCAGTGGCATAGAGTGGAGTGGAGTAGAGTAGAGTGCAGTGGTACAGAGTGCAGTGGCATGGAACGGTGCAGAGTAGAATGGAGTGGCGTACAGTGGAGTATGCATGGTGTGGTAGCACATTGCCATTATAAACAACACATTTTCCATTGAAATGACCATTAGATTTGCACAAATGCACAGTTTTGCTAATAAAACTATACAGTGCACAAACGATAATGTGTAGAAATAGCATGACCTAGTGTATTGATTTGTTTTGATCATATCAAAGAATTTGTTTCCAACACACTTCAGAATTAACAAAAAAATGCTTCATTTGTGCTTTCCTAATTCTGATATATTCTGAAATGCTTGCACATTTAATTTAAATGTTGTTGTGTGCTAGAAAAGACCCTTTCCTACCCCGTATACAGCAAGATTGTCACATAAAGCCTGTCACTTTGAAGTCGGAGAAAGAAAAGTAAACACCAAGCTCCCTCGGAAGACAGAGCCTGACATATGATCTCTGTCTTTGGATGCACAACAAATGTGAAAGATAAGAACAAGAATTGCAGGCCTGTTTACAGAATAGAGCACCTGTGTAAGAATAAAAGGAGATGTAGTGTTAAAGGTTTTGCTCCTTGGGAGGAGCGAACTGAAGCTAAAGTCAGCAAATAGAAAGCTGGAAAATGTGAGTTACAGAGCGCTAAGCCAATGGTAAGCAAAGGCTGGAATGCATTACCATGGAAGCTTTCTGAATGTCCCCAAGATGTCTGCAGCAAACTAGACAGCTGTGCTGTCTGGTAGACTTCATCCTAAAAAGACACTATCCTGCAGATTCACAAATATTCTCCTATGTCTAGGCGTGTTTTACTCTCTAGTCCTGGATTCAGGGATAAGCTAGAAGTACTAGAAGAAAAGTCACGGGAAAGTCTTTGGGAAATGGGTTCCCGATGGTTTTAGAAACCTTTCAGTTAGTTGCTACTGAAGCTAGCCCAGTGCCCATAAAACCACAACGGTACTGACAATATTTCTGGTGTATTCATTTAATTGTTCAGCCTGCCTTAGAGAAATAAATAAGAAACTAGTATAAAGATGTGGAAAGCTAGATTCACAAAGCTTCATCTTTGATAGTAGTACCTTACTTCTGCGTTAGCTGTGAGTTATAGCTGAAAAACTAGACATAAATCACAAATCCTTTTCTAGGAGTAATTTTAGGAGTAAGACACGGAAAAATGAGTAGGCTTAGGAGGAAGACATGCTTATTCACAAAAAAATGCACTATAAAAGGAGATTTATGTGTAAATCACACCTAAGGCTGAAGAAGAACACAGCTACTCAAAGAAATTACTCTGGACCTTATTTACAAGATTTTGTCATAGGACAGCGCTACAGGCCTTCCAGCTGCGCTGCCCTATGGCAAAAGAAAAGAACAGAAATGCACAGTATCTATCAGATACAGTTAATTCCTATCCTTTTCCCCTGTGCTGGAGCACTATAAACTACCATGCGCCAACGCAGGCACCTTTCCGCCATGGTGCAAGGATGTCTGCGTTGTAGGGATGATTGTTTTTGTGCAGGAAGGCAAACCTTCCTGCACAAAAACCAATCACAAGAGGCCTTTTCTCTTTCTATGTGTACTGCAGAATGCAGCACACATTGAAAACGAAAAACGAGGAGAAATAAAGGTATTTTTCCTCGTTGCCTTTCACTTACGCCTCCTCCAGGGAGGCATACATTTTGGCAGTGCCTCAGAATTACGAATCCTCGTAAAGCTGGGGCAGTGTCAAAAAGCCATGGGCGTTGTTGGGAACACCCCCAGCAACACCCATTGCACGCCCTTTAACGCAGAAAACTGCGTTAAAGGGAACGATATTTACAAGGTCGCATTAAGCCACGCAAAGTGGCTTAGTAATGCCTGCAAAATATGGAGCAGACCCCTGCGCCCCCGGAGTGTCGAAAAAGTGACAATCTGGTGGCGCAGCCTCATTCTAAATGAGGCCCCTGTGCGTAAGACCCACAGAATGTATTAGGAAACAATATGCCCATAAGAGCTGGTTAAGCATAAGTTGCCATGTAGGTAGCATGAGGCATCACAGGTTAAAATGCTGCACGCAATGCACTATGATGTAGAAGCAATTTTTAACATTTCTGTCTTTTGAAAAAGACACTCAGTGGTTCAGAATTCTCTGTACTTGCCCCTCGCATCTGGAATGCCTTTCCACCTGAAATCAGGTCCACCCCTGTTATACTGTGTTCAGGATACTCCCAAAGACCTGGCTTTTCAGGCTCGCTTATGAGTAACGATCAGTTGTGTGCTATGTTCCAGTTACCTTAGCACCATGAAACTGTTTTCGGTGTAGGTGCGCTCTAGAAATATACGTAACATAACATAACATAACATAACATACATGTGTTATTAAAGAGAGCTAAAAACAAAAATATATTCCACACACGTTGTGTTTTTTTACATTGTGCTACTTATTTCTTCACCAATTTTTGCATGATTCAAAAAGTGGCTCAGTTCACTTTTAAAAAAAGATGATAAAGAATATACAATGAATAACATTTTAATGTTGATACTGTATTTAGTAGATGACTTAGTGAAATCATTAAACATCTCACACCTGTCCAAAGGAAGCCTCATAATTGGCATAATCCCCATAACATATCACCTGCCTGGTGGTAAAACCCGTCAGCAAGTATCACCTGTCTGTGCTATACAAATATACAGTGCTTATTTTGTAAAAAAAAACATCTAAGTACTTGTTGTAACCTGATGTTGCTGTAATGCATCCTCTCCATAGTTTCTCAGTCCCCTGCTGCTCAGCCAGTGTGTGTGTGATGTAATGGAAAGTTGAGTGGCTGTGCCTGTAAGAGTGTCAGTTGGAGAGAGTGGCCTGAGCAGTAGGGATGCTGCTCCTTGTAGGGCATTTAGATATAACCTGTATCCTCTAACCGAAGAGATATCTTCTTCAATAAATCTACATTTTGTAACCTACGTGAACCGGCTACCTTATTTACAACACTGGTGACGACCAGAAAAAGAACCGCGCATGAAAGGAGATTGAAGATAAAGTAAACACATTGTAAGAAACAAAGAGAGAGAGATTGAAGCCTTAAGAAGAAAAGAGAAACTCCCTGAAAGACCCACTGGTGTCTTTTCAACCAGACAGCATGCAGTCAATGGAAGTGTTGTCCGTTTAATCTGCTTAATTGTCAAATGTACACTGATTTATCGTGACTCTGGTGTCAACAAGGTTGGAATTGGCTCAGACAGCATTATACAGCATTGTGGTAAGCAGGGCTGGCTTTAGCGCTGGTGGAGCCCTGTGCGACAGTGTTTGTTGGCACCCCTTAATGACCACATTCGCCACGGATTCTCTCGCAACCACCCTTTAACAGTGCCCCTCAAGTCTCCATAACCACTCTCTCGCTCAGATGCATTTAATTAGGATTATAGCACCACTCATACCAGTGTATGGGTGTCAGAGCACTTTACATCACACACATTACACAGTGACAATCAATCATATATGTGTAAATCAATTTATAGGAATGTTACATAAGACATGGGACTACAAGGTATAGGAGGCACACCACATCCATACTGGTAGGCAGTATAGTTTAAGAGATGCTTGGTCTAGGGAAGCACAAATTCAGAATTTAAAACATAACACCATAGTTGGGGGTTATATTTAATATTAGAACATTGGAATGTTGGGAGCTCCATTGAAGACAATGGAGTAGCTCTGGGCTTATAATGGCTGGTATAAGCCCAGCACTCCAACATTCAACGTTTGCCTTTTTGTTTCTCCATTTTTAATTTAGAACATTCTGCCCTCTAGTGGCAGAATGTTCTAATAGCTTCTATAGCCCTTCGTAGCAGGGCTATACCGTCTATTAAAGTCCCGCTGCCTTGTTAAAGTCTCTCGCCTTCGGCTCGGGCCTTTAACGCTGCAGCGGGCCTTTAATAGCCGATATAGCCCGCTACGGCGGGCTATAAGGCTATATTAGAGACATTGGAATGTTGGGAGCTCCATTGAAGACAATGGAGTTGCTCTGGGCTTATAATGGCTGGTATAAGCCCAGCGCTCCAACATTCCAATGTTTGTCTTTTGTTTCTCCATTTTTAATTTAGAACATTCTACCCTTAGTGGGTGGAATGTTCTAATAGCTCTATAGCCCTTCTGCCTCAGGCTATACCGGTTGTTAAAGGCCCTCTCCTCGTTATAGGCCTCTCCTGCGGCTCGGGCCTATAACTCGGGATCAGGGCCTTTAACAGCCGGTATAGCCTGCTGACAGCGAGCTATAAGGATATAATAAGAACCTTTTTTACATTGGAATAATGAAATACTGGGGGAATAATCATAATGGTCTAACCCAGGCGAGCATGCCCATTGGGCTCAAAGGGCTTCAGCCCCCCTCCCCCTGTCGTGTGTGTCAGCCCGGGTTGAGACAGCTTCCCGGGCACACACACAGACAGTTTTGAGCTGTTGTGATCTGGCGTCCGTCTTGCTGCAGCCGCACTCAGGGTACTTCACAGGTCTTTAGAAGACCATTTACTTGTTAACGAGGCTTTGTTGTTCTTTCACCCTTTCTCAGAGCCCCTGCATCTTCACTCTGAAGATTGGTGGAAGAATTAGCCCCCTGGTAACTTTTATTAGCCCCCCACAACCCCCGAAATACGACTCTAGTTGCGCCTCTGGTCTAACCTATACTATACCTTGCAGTATGCATGCAGTTATTTGATAACAGTTATTAGCTCACTGTTCTATATTAGGATTTTAACTTATGCACTGCAAGTCACAAAATCTCTCTGACAAAAGCAATATACCACTGCCCTGTTTACATTATATGTACTCTGTGATATGCAGGATACACATTCTTTGCAACAGGCATATTAACCCTCCGCACTACTTTATGATGAGTCAAAACTTCCATTAGACAAAACTCTGATCTCTCTCCAGGGAGAACATTAATCACAAGAGTTATCTTGACATTTTTACTGTTGTATGAAAATTGCTGGAGTCAATGAACAGTGCAGCAGGTTCTTTTAAAACTATAATATACTTGCAAACATGCCGCCTCTCGAAGTCAGCACCCCGTGCAGGGGCACCTGTCGCACCGCACTAGAGCCGGCCTTGGTGGTCAGTGAACTGGCAGCGAGTGTAGCAGAGTAGGGCAGGGAGTAACTCCTAAATTGGGATTTTGGCTCGTGCAGTGTGCTGTTATTAACGCTAAGACTGTGTGTTACATTTGATTCACTGAGAGCCCCAGGCACAAGATACTTTATGTACTGTTATCAGGAGAGGCCTTATCTGGAGCGCAAGGGTTTATGAACTGGTGCACGTGCCTCTGCGCGAGCATAAAAGAAGCTGGATTCATCGATGTTGGCAAGTGAAGCTCGTTGCCAAGAGAGGCATGCGCATTGTTATGAAAGCGATTTAAGTGGATGGGCTTTAGATGCATTTAGAGCTTATCTGAAGACTTCAGGAGGCAGAAAGTACAGTGTTGAGGCAGTTATACATTTTTCAAGTTAAGTGTAAGACTGCATGGCCGTTTTATTGATTACGTGAGCTTAGGCAGGAGTGTGGTAGTAGTGTAGCCCAATGTAATTGTGAGACGTTGCTGGTGCGTGAGGAGGCTAGAAGTAGCCTTAGACTGACGCACATGGAGCTGGCAGCCTGAAAAGAGCAGCGCGTGCAGTCCTGATTGTGTGTTCAGGTGAAAGGACAGCGCATGTGACGATGCACATGGCAATCTAGCACGCATCCAGTAAGTTAACAAACAGCCTGATTACTGAGTATGGAATTTGGGTGACCTCACTGTCCTCCGCTTTGCAGACTCTGTTATAGGTTCTTCCCTTTTGGCAACAGGAAGCAGTTGTCTGTGACATTTGACCTGGATACACTAACTGTTAGTCTATGTGCAGTCTAGTGTTTCTAGTGTGAGGACAAATTCACCCTCAGGCAGTTCATAACAAAGGAACTGTTTCAATTGGATCTACAATCATTTTTTAAGTTGTGTTCGGGTAAGATGTCGCTCAATGTGGTGGAGGATTTGAGTACCTGCCAGAGGATAGTTTTTAATGTGGTTTTCTTTACATATGCTGTGAAATGTATTGTATTCTGAGTTTGGTTTTATTGCTGTACTGAATGTTTAAGTATAGTGTCATGTCATGTGTAGAAGTAGCTTAGAGACCCCATCCAGCAGCTTGACAGACGTAACTGCTCTTCCAGTTTCAAACAGTGCTAGGCAACCTTCACCACATTCCAGAACCAGGAATCAGTGGCTGATAAGAAGGTGCAGAACACCACATCACCTCCCCCTTCATGAACAAACAGAAGAACAATAAAAATAATTAAACCAAGAAGATGATGAAGGACATGGAATAAATAAGTTATACAAAACAAAAATACATTAAGAAACAAAATCTTGAAAACGAAGAGGGACACGCATCAAGCAGAGCGGTCTCAAACACCTCTCAGGAACTTCAGATTCTTGTTCCACCAACTGTGAAGAGGAACCACCGGTGTGCCTAACAGGTGGTGAGCGGCATTTTGCCACTCTGCCCAAATTCCAAATTCTGTGATCACTCGTTTTTATGGCATTCTTAAAAACTTTGATGACCCGAATTGGCTGACTGAATTTATACGTACCAGAAGTCTTCCTTGGCAGCTTGATCTTAACCCAGTCACCAACTTCAATTATCGTACTTTTCACAGCCTTTCTCACATCATAACGGACTTTCCTTTCATCTATCTTACTTTTTCTCTTTCCTTCCAACCATCCGTGCTGCCCACCTTTTCATCAACCAACGCTCTCTTTGCAGAAACCCAAGAGGGAGCCACTTCGACATTCGCCATTCTGCCTTTAAACAGCCGAAAGGGAGCTACACCTGTTGAGGAATGGGGAGTGAAACGATATTCTCTTACCTTTCTTCTCACAGCAACCTCCTCCCAGCAATCACCACAAGATCTAGCTTGTTGCATGGCTTCCTTAAGAACCTTGATAAACCTTTCAACCACACCCTTACTTTGCGGGTGGTACAGAGCAGAAGTCTTATGTCTAATTCCCCTTGAAGCCAGAAAATCCTCCACTAAATGAGAAGTAAATTGAACTCCATTATCAGACAAAATAGTCTGCGGGAAGCCTTCTCGCTCAAAAAGTTCATCCAAAAACTCTACAACAACAACAGACTCAACTGAGCTCACAATCTTGATCTCCGGCCACCGTGAAAACAAGTCAATGCACACAATGACATAACGATCTTGCGATCTCAACCTCACTGGCCCCAAAATATCTATGGAAATGTCGGACCAAGGAGAAGCAGCCTGCTCTCTAACCACCATTGGTTGCGTCCTACACTTGAATGACTTGTCACAATTTGCACACTCCACACACTCCCGAACAAGTCTTTCTACAAAAACATCCAAGGCAGGCCACCAATACACTTCCCTGATTCTCTCCTTGGTCTTGGCTATGCCCATGTGCGAGGCATGAGCACTCCCAGCCAATTTCTCCCTTAAAACAAGTGGAGGAACAAGCTTACTTCCATGCATAAGTAAACCATCTACAACAGCCAAATCCTCCTTGACATGCCAAAAACCCTTGAGCAGATTATCACAGTCTCTCTTATCACACCAACCCCCTTTCACCATGGCAATGACCTTTTGTAACGTCACGTCACTAACAAGGTGTTCCTTCCATTCATTTTCCGAAACAACACCTTCACTGATCAAACACACATTTACATCCTCTTCCAAATCCTCTCCAGCAAACCACTCAAAATCATCAGTGGCGTCATCATCCACACACCCAAGTCTAGAAAGACAGTCTGCCAGAACATTGTTAGAACCAGGTAAGTATGATAATTCAAAATCAAATTCTTGAAGAGCCACCACCCACTTGCGAATGCAATGAGAGACAAAATCTATGCCCTTCTTGGTAAAAACCTCTTTAAGTGATTTGTGGTCAGATAGAATCTTAAATCTTTTACCCCACAAACATTTTCTTAATTTGCGCACCGCCCAGGACACACCCAGAGCCTCCTTCTCAACAACAGAGTAATTACATTCTGCACCTCTTAGAGGCCTGGAGATGAACAAGATAGTTTTTCTACACCATCTACTTTTTGTAACAGTACTGCCCCTAGACCAGTTGAGCTGGCATCAGTCATGAGAAAGAAGATTTTACTGGGTCAAAACTACTCAGACATGGTGCATTGTTGAGGTCATTCTTAATACCAATGAATTCCTTTTCACAATCTTTTGACCACTCAAATTCACTCCCTTTCTTCAACAATGACCTCAGGGACAAGGTTTTTCCTGTAAAATTCGGGATGAATTTATGATAAAATTCAGCCATTCCCAAAAATTTGATAAGCTCATCCTTACTAGAGGGTGAGCGCAAATTGAAATGGAATTCACAAGAGCTTTCTTGGGTTTAATCCCTTCTGCTGAAACAAAATGGCCAAGGTACTCAATTTCTTTGACATTGAACTTGCATTTGTCAGCTCGAAGAGTGAGTCCGGCATCTTGCAACTTACCTAAAACAGACTTCAACCTTAAATCATGTTGTTCCAAATCAACTCCAAAAATGAGCACATCGTCTTGATACACCTTCACACCCTTTAAATCTCCAAGAATGCCCTCCATTACCCTTTGAAAAACGGAGGCAGCAGATATAAGTCCAAAGGGCATTCTTAGAAACTTAAACGTACCAAAAGGTGTCACAAAGGCTGTGTACTCTTGAGAAGAAGGGTGCAACTTAACCTGGTGGTAAGCAGAGGTTAAATCCAATGAAGAAAAGTGCTTCGCCCCTTCAAGGGAACACAACATTTCAGCAATATTGGGTAGAGGGTAGTGATCAATGACCACCGCTCTGTTGAGTTCCCTCAAGTCCACACAGAGTCGGGCTTCACCATTGGCCTTATGTGCCATAACTACCGGAGAGACCCACTCTGTCGCCTCAACTTCTTGGATGATACCCTTGGCCAGGAGTTTGTCAAGCTCACACTTCATGCTCTCTCTCACTAAGAGAGGAACACTCCTAACCTTGGCAACCTTGGGGATAATATTTTGTTTAAGTCTAATGCGATGTGCATAATTTTGAAAACATCCAAGGTCTCTTGCGAAAACAGCAGGAAAATCTCTAATCAAATCATGAACCAAACAGTCAACCACCCTAACAGGCGGCAACTCCTTCAGACAGACCTGAGGATCTTCGTTGGGGTCAAGAAACACATGCAGATCTCTTTGATGAAGCCAACTTATTAATGAGTCTCCTTTCATTGACACGTAAATCTTCCCAGAGACCACCCTTCCTTTGAAATTAATTGACCCCCAAAAATAACCAAGTAGGTCAATGGTGACTCCACCATATCCCTTAGGTCTCATGTCAGGTTTTTAAGGTCAACTTTATCTTGCAAATTAGACTCATAAAACGTTTTGGGAACAAGTGTAATCTTTGCCCCAGAGTCGAACAGCATTTTGACAGATGCATCATTAACTAAAACATCCTCATAGGGCACATCAGGCTTATTCCCTGAAACTTGACAAATAATGACCTCGTCAGCATCATCATCATACACATCAACTTCTTTGACAGACTTGTGATTTTTACCAGATCTACAGCACTTGGAAACATGACCTTTCTTACCACAAATTTTGCAAATAACTTTCCAACCTGGACAGTTTTTAAAATCAGCCATGTGACCAGGGTCACCACACCTGTAACATTTGCCTTGAAATTGCCTTGGATTAAAAGATCTCTGACCTTGATAAGGAGGCCTTTGGTTTTGGTTAAAGGTTCTTTGAGGTTTTTGATCCAAGACACTTTTAGATTTAATGGACTTATCAGAAACAACCTTGACGTCAGAGTGATCGTTTTTATCAGAAGAAGATTCTTTCTTTATGATGTCAACACACGCTTTCGAATATTCATGACTCTTTGCGATGGTAATAACTTCTTGTAGAGATGAATTGTCCTTTTGCCATAGAGCATCCCAAGTTTTGTCTTGAACACAACCCAACATAAACTGATCCCTCAGGCGTTCTTCCAATGTGGCACCAAAGTTACAGGTTGAAGCTAACTTGCGTAATATTGTTATGTACTGCTCCACCGACTCTTCCTGTCTCTGCATCCTCCTGCCAAAATGATAGCGCGCAAGCACTGTACCTATTTTAGGAAGATAGTGTAAATCAAGCTATTTGATACAAATTTCATACTCATTAAGTGATGCAGCGTCACTATCAGTAAGTTCAGGTAGGTGCTCAAATACTTCCTGTCCCTCAGAACCTAAACAGTGCATTAACAGAGAAGTTTTCCTCTCTGCACTGAGAGAGGTTCCACAGACACGAGCATAGTGAGAAAACACTTTTTCCACTTTTGCCAGAGTATCGGAGGTACACCTGGGAAGAGAGGAAAAACGGAGGTGCTGGAACATTCTGCATTATCCTTGTGATGTTGTACTATCACATAAGATGAGAGACAGAAAGGAAAATGCTACGTGTATCAGCGAGAGTGACACACACCTAATTGAAGAGAAACTTATTAATAACACCGTAGCAAAACACAAAAATGTGAGTACCAAACATCAACAAAGCTATACTATACTGTCATTAGCGCGTAATGAGCATGAAACAAAAGTACAGGTTGTGCTCATCAGCGCTTGAATGACATCTTCAACTTTAAATTGAGCTGTAAAGGAAACGAGCTAATAGATGAGCTGGAGGTTCTGATGTCAGATGAGAGGAGCTGTGCACATCAGCGCACAATAAATTATGTAATAATACAAGCTGTGCGCATCAGCGCGTAGGTACACAAATAGATACCTGATGAAGAGAGCTGTGCGCATCAGCGCGTAGATGAAAACAGACACAGCACAGACAAATAGAGCAACAGCTGTGCGTGTCAACTTCACCACAATCAGTTGAACGAGAAAATCCTTCGACGATGGCCGCCGCGTTAACTTGAAGAAATGCGGGGCACTGGCAAGTAGAAAATGACAGCCAAGTAAAAGCGTGATGACGTTGGAACCAGGCGAGGAGAACAGGGCCACACAGAAAGTCAGGCGAGTGCGAAGAAAATAAGATGGCCGCAAATAGTAGACACGTACATACGTGATGACGTTGGGGCCAGGCGAGAAGAACAAGGCCACAAAGGAAGTCAGGCGAGTGAGAGGAAATTAAGATGGCCGCCGCGTTTATACGCGGTGACGTCAAGGCCAGGCAATCAAGAAGGAGGCCGCTCCGCGGGTCAGGCAAGACGGAAAGCGGGGAAAACTGCCATCGAAAGTCAAAAGAGTGAAAGGCAGCGCACGTGCACTTGAGCTGTGCAGATGATTTAGACAGCAACATTTCCTCCCAGGCTCCGCTCACCTTTCCCACAGATTTCAAAGTGAAGATGTGGATGCAGGAAACTCTGGAAGACACAGGAACATTAAATGGTGTAGCAGGATGTTGGAAGTAACACGAACCTTCCCCTCATCATCGGATGAACAAGCAGATGAAGATGGTCTCACGGACAGATAAGAGACAATTGTAAAGAAGTCTTCTTTAGAAATAGATTGTAGGCTGTTGGGGTCTCTGAAATTGCGTAGGTAAATCGTCGCCAAAATATAGAAGTAGGTCTCTCACAAAAGGTGGTTCAGATGGAGGTAGTAAAGAGTGAGTAGACTTTATTTAAGTAACAAGTAGCTTAGAGACCCCATCCAGCAGCTTGACAGACGTAACTGCTCTTCCAGTTTCAAACAGTGCTAGGCAACCGTCACCACATTCCAGAACCAGGAATCAGTGGCCGACAAGAAGGTGCAGAACACCACATCATGCTGGTCAAATTTTGTGCAATGCTATGCTAAAGGTCTGTTGTTAGTATAATTCTGGAGGAAGTATTTTTGTTTTCCGTATTTGTGGTATGCAATGAGTTTACATTTTCATTTCTGCTCCTGTATGAAGTCGCAGGAGTTTTGTTGAAGAGTAGGGGTTATGTTTGAGTTTGTGTTTTGTGTCCTGTTGATATATGCAGAAGGGGTGAACTCTAATCATGTGTATGCAGTATAGGGGAGTGTTGCAGTCTTTCATTTAAGATGATCCTCCCTCAGGGGTTGAGGAGATGTTGTAAGGGTAATGCTGTGTTTCACCTTAAATTATGAGATGCATTTGGCCTGTATCATCCTCCCTTAAGGGTTGAGGACATGTTTGTTGGGGTCATGTTGCGTGACATTGTAAATTTGCATATGTCCTTCCTCAGTGGTTAAGGATTGCTATGGTTGAGATGTATGGTTGAGATGCATTTGGTATGTATCGTACTCCCTCAGGGGTTGAGAAGATGTTGTTGGGGTCATGTTGTGTGGCACCGTAAATTTGCAAATGTCCTTCTTCAGTGGTTAAGGATTGTTTTGGTTGAAAGAGTCATATTGTGTTGCACCCTATATGTGCAGAAGTCCTTACTCTGTGGTTAAGGATTGTTGGGGTCATGTCTGTTGCACCCTGAGCGTGCTATAAGTCCTTCCTTAGTAGGTAAGGATATACAGGTTTTGTATCTTAGTCTAGCTTTGATTCCTTCTTCAGTGGTTGAGGAACCATCTTTTCATGTGGTATTATGTGTGGCTATCATTTTCTCCTTAGCCACATGTTTGTGTATATGAATGTTTTTATGGAACTTGTATGAATAATTTATGAGTTTGAATATCTATAGGACTTATTGATTGTTTTATTTTCCATCTTACGTCCTGTTGTGTTTTCATTTAATTTTCTAATGAGAAGAGATGGGTTGTAACCTGGTGTTGTTATAATGCATCCTCTTCATAGTTTCTCAGTTCCCTGCTGCTCAACCAGTGTGTGTGTGATGTAATGGAATGTTGATGAGTGCCTGTGCCTGTAAGAGTGCCAATTGGAGAGAGTGGGCTGAGCAGTGAGAATGCTGCTCCTGGTGGGTGTTTATATATTAACCTGTAGCCTAAGGGATATCTTCTTTGATAAAGCTACATTGTTTTAACCTGTGTGAACCGGCTACCTTAATTACAACAGTACCACATCCCAAATTTCTTCGTAGGTGGCTACAACTGGTACCAACCACTTCCACAGATGGTATCAACCACTGCTACTGCATTCAGTTCCAGCACCACAGGTTTCCTCTTAGCACATCCTGCATGTCATGCCTGCAAGAGCAGAGTCTTGCTTCGAACGAGAGGAATATAGAACCACCTCAACTCTTATATTCGGCTATTCAGGATATGAATAAGTATTGCATTATGTTTTCATCACCCCAGAAGAAACCACCCCTCCATGAAGTCCATCCACTCAGGGGCCCACCAGACCACCGACCTCACCACGTCTTCTCCAGAGGACTGAAACCCATCAGCGCCATGCTCACACCCATGTCAAATGCCTCAACCTCTTCTGTGACCGTCTCAGATGCTTGGAAACATGTAATTGTCCTCCCATTGCTGAAGAAATCCTCTGTGGACCCTTCAAGAATCAACTCTCGCCAACTACAGATCTGTATCCCTACTACTAATTGTGGCCAAGGTCTTATAGAAAACCATCAATAGAAGGCCCACCAAATACCTCAATGACCACCAACTCTTTGATGAATACTAAAGACATTCAAAGGAAGTGAGTGTTATCATGCACTGCATTTACCACAATGTATCTGGGCTAACTGTGTGCTGGTATGCCAGGGAGTGTGCTGCCTCCTGCTTTTGTGATTGGCTCCTTGCTGAGTTATTGGGCTTATGAGCTCTGGGAGGCACCTGTGCTCTGGGAGTAGTACTAAACCTGAGAAGACTGTGAGCAGCATTGCCAACACCCACAAAATGTCACTTGTCACTGTCTACTGAAGAAGGAAAACAATCTTGATACACATGTCTAGAGATACACAGCACTGGCTGCACCAACAATTGTGAATACTAAAGACTTTCAAATAAAGTGAGTGTTGTCATGCACTGCATTTACCAAAATGCATCTGGGCTGTGTGCTGGTATGTCAGGCAGTGTGCTCCCTCCTCCTTTTGTGATTGGCTCCTTCATACCACTCAGTCTGGTTTCAAACCCAACCACAGCACGGAAGCTTCCCTCATTGCTACCACTGATGACATCCGCATGACTCTGGATGGAGGAGACACCTCATTGTCCGGGACCTCTCTACAGCATTTGACATGGTCTCCCACTCAATCCTCATCCAGAGCCTATGCAACATCAGAATCCAAGGACACGCACTACAATGGTTCTACTCCTTCCTGACTGGATAGACACAGACATTCAGCCTGGCACCATACACCTTGGTCGCCCATGACCTCATCTGCGGAGTTCCACAAGGATCCTCCCTGAATCTAAACCTCTTCAATGCATACATGATCCCTTTAGCCAGCACTATCTGCTCTGGCGACAGAAGCGTCCTCTCCTTTGCTGATGACGCAACTCATTCTCTCCCTCACACACAAGATGCCCATAATCTGGATCAATTTCAATGCCTGGATGACTTAAACCACCCACAGAATGAAGACCAACTGTCTGAAGCTGAACACCAACAAGACTGGAATTGTGATTTTTGGGAAGAGCCCTTCACCGTGTGACTCCACCTGGTGGGCAACTGATTTAGGACCGAAACCCACCATACATGCCAAGAACCTTAGGATAGTCTTCAATAGCAAACTTGACATGGCTGCCAAGGTCAATGGCATCATCATCTCATGGTTCACTACCCTGAAGATGCTGTGGAAGATTTTCAAATGGCTCCCAATACGTACTCGCAAAACCGTCACACATACCCTCTTCACAAGCAAGCTGGACAACGGGAACACCTCTATGTTGGGATCAACAAAAACTCACCAAAATGCTGCAGACCATTCAAAACTCATCAGCCCGAATCGTTCTCAACCTTCTATGCCGCACTCACATCATGTCACACCTTAAGGAGCTCCATTGGCTCCCCATACACAAACAAGTACAATTCAAACTCCTCAGCCAGGCTTTCAAGGCACTACAGAACACTGTACCAGCATACCTCAACAATCGTATCTGCTTCACAAATCTTTTAGACACCTTCTCTCGTCCAGACTCCAATTTGCACACACCCCACGCATAGGGAAAATCATATCCGGCAGTCGAGACTTTTCGTACATCACTCCTAAAGCATGGAACATCCTGCTGCTACACATAAGAGCCTCCTCCCCGCTTATTGAATTCCTCAAGAAGCTGAAGACTTAGCTTTTGAGTAGTCTTACTAGGCCCTAGATTTGGCTTGACTCACACCTGCTCAGCATCAGTATACCCTCCTGTCTCCTGGCTGATAGTGTGCTCTACAAATCTACATAAAATAACACAACATAACACAACACTTCATGACATGACATACTATAACATAACTTAACATAGTGTTCATGATGCTCCTTTTGATGATTTGTGAAGGCTGGGCTCATTTTGGACATCTTATAGAATGCCTTCTGCCTGCTTTAGGCTTCTGTTTAAGGGGATTGTTCTTGGTTAGTATTTAAAATCTGGCAACACAGCAGGAGTCCTCAAGCAACAAACAGGGAATGCAGACATATAGGTGATATCTGGGCCGCAGAGGTACAGTAAGTAATTGGTGTTTGGAGGCACAGTGCTTTGGGGCACTTACAGGATACAAATTGTGTGAGACACTGTAATGGGGCTTCTGTAGAAAGGGAAGTGATAGCAGGAGACAGGTAAGTAATGCATTTGGGTAATTCACAGGAGGAGTTCGCTCTGCTGTTTGTGAATAAACACACTTTTTCATATTATTCACCCAGCAAAGTAGGTTTAGGGCATTGATGCTTATTGGTCCCATGTCATGAGTGGCCCCTTAAGCAACACTGACATTTCAGTCATCTGCACAATGCATCTTGAGAATGGTAGTTTTCATTTTTAACATGTTAAGCTGTGTGAGGTTCTGTGTCTACTGGGCCCCCATTTTTGTACTTGACACTGCTGTCTCAGCAAAAGAAATCTGGAAGCCAAACAATAAATCTACGTGACAGGGTTGGAGGTTGTACCTGACTGAAGTCATTGTGGAGCGATGTTGGGGAAAGAAGCAGTAGGAGGATGAAAAGTAAGAGAATAAGGGCCAAGAGGTGAACCACTAGGAGGGCTAGGACGACCAGGGCCACGATTACCAGGATATGAAGAACCAGGCCTAGGAAGACCTAATTTATGACGACCAGGTTTACCAGTCCCAACAGGACCAGAAGCAAATAGACAATGAGGAAGGGGACAATGAATAACAGCACTAGGGTTACCATGGACAGGGTTAAAAGAATCGGGAGGGCCAGGAGGATGTGGAGCAGGGACATCTGGACTCCGTGGACAAGGTCCCAAATGAACAGAAGTACCAGAGGTAGAATTAAAAGAATACCCTGGACCATATGACAGGAGGGCTATGAGGTCCTGTGTTCACCAACCAGACCCAAGTAGACAGACCAAACAGGACCATTACCAGGAAACGAATGGAGAGAAGGACCAGAGACAGGAAGGCCAAAACCACAGAATTAGATCAAGGAGGACCAAGGAGCCAGAAGCAAAAGGGCCAGGACCAGGAAGGCCTCAACCAGAACTTCCAGGGCTGACAGGAGCTGGAGACCCTAGGTTACAATGAACAGGGGTTATAAAGGACAAGGAAGTCTAGGTCCAGTGGGACCAGGATCAGAAGGTCCAGGAATGTCAGACTCTGGGAGATTCTAAACCAGGGTCACAAGAACTACATGAACCAGGGTGAACCACAAAAGGAAATAGGAGGACCAGTGCCAGAGGGACGAGGAAGATCAGACCTAATAGGACCATTACTATGTGTATCATGATAGAGGGGCCCATGCTCAAATGGACAAGAACAAGTTAGAATAGGTAAACCGGGAGAGCAGGAGGACTAGTAAGGAGTAGGATGGTATAGGAGAACTGGGAACTAGGAGGGCTAAGGAAACAAAGACCAGAACAACTATCACAAGAAGACCCAATACATGAGGGCCAGACAAAGAAGTACCAGAACTAAGACCAGGACTATATGGACCAAGGTGACTAGGATCAGAAGGGTTAGATACAGGCAAACAAGGGGACTAGATAAACCAGGGAAGCAGGACTGGGTGGACTGATGGATAAGATATAGGGTGAGGAGGATGAAAAGGTCTAGGACCTGGAGCCTGTGAAATTGGAGACACAGGATCCAAACGACTAGAGGCAGGAGTACATGGGAATGATGAACAGTCAAACCAGGTCCAGAAAGTTCTTAGACTAGCATGAACTGGAGCTCAAGGAACATCAGAACTAAGAAAGGCTAGAATGATCTATAACAGGACAAGTTATTGCAAAGCCATGCGAGCAAGAAGCAGGAGCACGAGGGCCAGGAGAATCAGTACCAGATTGAAGAGGACAACGAAGATTAGGACCTGAATGGCAAAGGTGAGTATGTTCATGATATAAGGATAAGCAGGACAGGGATTAGGAAGACCTAGGGGGCAGTACCAAGGGCACTCAGATGACCAGAGCAAGAGACCTAGGTAACCTAAAAGGATCATGACCAGAAGGACTAGAAACAGGGCTAAGAGGTTCATGAAGACCTAGGGGACCAGGGCTTGATTTACCAAGTGGGACAGAGCAATCATTACAAGTAGAAAGACCAGGGTGAGGAGGATCTGAGGTAAGAATGTCAACCAGCATCTGGAATACCAAGTGGAAAGGACAGAGGTGGGCAGGAGGAGCAGGACCAAAATGACCAGTCTCAGGACAACCTGAACAAGGAGAACATGGACCAGGGTAAGGAGGAGAAGGAGGGTCAGGATGATCAGGACCAGGGACATCAGGACCAGGATGATCACAGCCTGAAGTTCCAGGGCACAGAGCTAGGAACAGGATGGCCAGGAAGATGAGCAACAGGATTGCCAGGCCCAGGAGAACCAGATCAAGGAGGACCATGATGAATTTGTGTAGCAGCACGAGGATAAGCAGCAGGAAAATCAGGGCCACGAGGATCAGGACCAGATCCAGGAAGATAAGATCCAGGCTAATAGGACCAGGCCAAAATAAGCAAGGAAGTCGAGGGGCCAGTAACAAGAATACCAGGAGGACTGGAGCCAGGAGGACCAGGACCAGAGCAAGCAGCATTAGAAGGAAAAGCAGCGATAGGTCCAGGAATAGGATTAGGATTGCCAAGGGAACCATAACCATAGGACCAGGGCCCAGAGTACTAAGTGAAGCAGAAATTCCAGGACCTGGGGGTAGCAGGACCAGGGTGAGGAAGATCAGGAGGGCCAGAGCAGCCAGAGGTAGAAAGACTAAGGGGACTGGACTTGGATGTTGACGAGGCTCAAAGGACCCAAACAAAGAGAACCAGGACCAAGAAAGCCGAGACCATTGGGTGCAGTGCCAGAAAGACCATGAGGACAAGGCACAGGGCCAGGAGGACAAGGATGATCCAAAGCAGGAAGACAAGAGCTAAGACAGCAAGGACTAAGAGGACAAGGCCAGAAGAAGTCAGGTACACCGAGGGGACCAGCAGGACCAGGAACTGATGTACTGGGGATCAGGTGAGCAGGGTGAGAAGGATCAGAAGGACCAGGTTACGTGAGCAAGGTTCAAGAGGATCAGGAAGGAAAAGAAAGAGCTAGGAGGAGATGGGGGCTGAAAGGACCAGAATGACCAGAAGGAGCAGAACAAAAAGTATTAGTCATACAGAGACCCAAACAAGGAGGACCCGAAACAAAAGGATCAAGTATAGTGGCCACAAAACCAGGAAGAGAATACGGACTATGAGGACAAGGACATAGAAGACCATTGCTAGAAAAGCAGCCTGAGAGTGAGGAAGACTAGGAAAACATCCCTGAAGAATAAAGAGGAGATGGCAAGGCAACCAGAGCCAACAGGACAAGAGTTAAGAGGGCTAGGGCAATGAGGACCAGTAGAACCACATCCAAGGGGAAGGGCAGCTCAATTCACAGAGGCCCAAAGTATTAGAACCTGGCATTCAAGGACAAGCAGGACTAGGATGAGGAGGAGAAGGGAGGACAAGGAAGGGCAAGATGACAGGAGCCATGATGACCAAGCTGGGTGGGTATGAAAGGCTAAGAACAGGATGACCTGCACAAAATGGATCAGGATAAAGTGGACTAGTCCAAGAAGTCAATGAGCAGTAGGACCATGGCCAAGAGTATCATGACCTGTTGTAGAAGGACTCGGAGAACCATCTAGGTCATTAATAGGTGGGCTAGGGCCATTAAAACCAGGGACCAGAGGGGGAGGATTAGGTGGACTAAAAGAATCAGAGTAAGTAGGACCAGGAGCAGGGCTAGGAGGACCAGAGAGGTCAGAACCAAGGGACCAGGACATCAGTGGAATAGCTAGGGGTTAGAGGCGGGTCTGCATGGGGGCAGAGGCAGTCAGAATGAGTTTTGAGGGTGGTGGCCTCCCCCTTACCTGCGGTAGTCGCAGGGCAGCAAACACCGATATCGACAACAGCCTCTCCCCCACTCCTACATGCAGCCACTGCAGGGCACCAAACGCATGGGCCGCCATGGGCCGCCATGGGCCACCCTGGGTGGCAAAAGGTCTAGCTATGCCACTGAAGGACCTGAAGTTCCAAGTAAAGCAAGAGAACTAGGAGCCCGGGTATTAGGACCAGTCTGGTAAGGATCAGGGGAACCAGGACAACCAGAGCCCTGAGGACCAATGGGACCAGACCAGTACCAAAATGACCAGTCCCAGCCCAAGAGGACTTAATAAGGAGGGTCAGGACCAGTGGAGGCAGTACCAGGTGCATGACAAAGACACGGACCAGGGCAAGGAGAATCAGGATGACTCAAACCAGGAAGACTAGGAGTGCCAGCCCTAGGAGAACCAGGACAACAGGGCTAGGTGAATAAATATCCAGCAGACCAGCAGGATCAGGATGAGGATCAGTATTACTAGGATCAGGAGGGCCAGGAAGGGCTAAAGTAAGGCTAACTACAATCAAGACCCCCATTATTCAGGAAACCAGGGTGACCGAGCTAGTTAGACAAGGGCCAGGATGAGGATCAGAAGAACCAAAACAACCCAGAAAAGGATGACTTGCGATTTGCACTGCCTTGCTTTACTCTGAATTTACTAAGCCACGCAGAGCCACCAAGGTGGCTTTGCGAGGTTTAGTAAATCCCATTTAAGGACTTGCGCTTTCTTGCGTCACCTTGCATGATTCAAGGGCAACGTAAGTCCTTAGTAAATATGCCCCTAAAAGTGTGCAGTAATAAGACTTCTTCTGTGATGAAAGTCTTTGTGCATGGACCAATAGAATACAGATCGCATGACATGACATAGGAGTAGATAAAGGTTCCCTAAACAGTGGGAGTGTATTGACTGCATCCCTCTGGATAGAGGGCGAAGACTTAGAACTGAAGTGAGGGAGAATGGAGAAAAGACTACACAACAAAATTATGTGGGGTCCTTTTTAGCAAACGGCTGCTGATTAGTTCTTCCTAAGTAACCACATGGGGTAGATGGTAGAAGTAAGGGAAAGGTCATAGGTATCTCTTGTTAAAGGTGTCAAAGGTTGTAAGCAGGGCTGCCATTTTGTTTGTGCCTGATGACTACTCAGAAAGCCTGATGCACAGAGCATCCACATTACCTGTCTGGAAAATGAGTGTTAAAGTGGAACTGTGAAATGATTGATAAGTAGCTCACAAGAGTGGAGGAACCAGAATGTCTCTATTTATTAAGTGTCTTATTTCTTACAATATTTGTAATAAATTCAATAAATAAAAATCTCTGTGAGTTTCTTTTGTTCTGTGTCTTAGATGCCTATAAGTCTTTCTCTGATTTACTGGGAAAGTTTGTTCATATTCAATGACAATACAATGAATTTATTATAGTCCCATTCCTTTGGTTGTGGCTTCATCACAGAATACTTCGTCTGATGGTAGACAATGTATAGGCCATCAAAGGAAGGACTTTATACCATCTACCCTATTAAGAATAAAGCCTGGCTGTAAGGGGCAGAAAAAATAATGACCCTGTCACCCTGGGAGAAAACTCCCAGCGTGTGGGACCTTTAGGTGTCTTGTTTTACAAAAACAAACTCCTGGTTTGGGAGTTTGTTTATGAAAAACAAAAATGTCTTTAAATGTTTGCTAGCCAGCCATCATGTCTGGCTGTACTGACAATATTTTGTGCTTAGATAGGAACCGACATGACAGCAGTTCCTGCCAATATAGAGAGATTTCCACAGGACCTATGGACAACTCTAAATTTGGCGGGTGGATGTCCTACAGGATGTCAGAGGTAGTGTCCTCTGCCATCCTGAGGTAGTGTCCTCTGCCATCCTGAGGTAGTGTCCTCTGCCATCCTGACTGAGTTAACTCCATCCTCGAAACTCTAAATCAGACAGATAATGTTTCTTACTTCTGTCATGAAATTGGAATAAAGACTCTGAATTATACAGGGTTGGTCACTTCAGAAGGGCCCTTTGCAGTTATTTTGATATATTCACCCTAAATATTAGATGACTCTATGTTACTGGGGTACAAAATTTCCATTCCTGGATTTTGCTTTTACAAATCATTGTTTACAGGTATTTTAGTCTGAGTTGTTTAATTGAAGTGAACCAGAATTAATAATTCCAGAATGCACTGATTTGCTGCAGAAATAGAAGTATTCTCATAGCATGGAGCCCTTTGGTAATCCTAAATCTGGCCCTTGCTCATTCCCATGGCTTTGCGAGCAAGAGAAAGTATATAGCTTTAGAAGAGTAAACCGCTTCAACCAGTCTTGCAACAGTTCAGATCATCTTTACCATTCATCACATCTGCAGGTAAATGTAAAGGAGTAGGAGCATTTGTGGAGCACAAGATAGCTCCATAAAGGGCCTACTAAGTTGTTATGTCTTGGCCTACGGTGTAATGGAGTGTCATTCTGTGTCATGTCGGTCAAAACTTGCAAGCATTTGGGACCTTTTGGCATATGAGTTAGTACACATTGATATGTAACACTAATTATGACCTAACAAAGAGCACACCTTTACAAAGCCACTGCACCCTTTAGTTAGGTCCAGGATGCTCGGGCCCCCTGGATTGTGCGGCCAGAGAGGGCCAAATTATGCGGCAGGCTTAAGTAAATTATGCAGCAAGAAGAAGGGCACAATGCAGCACGTTTTGTAGCAAGCTGGCTCTGTATATACTAATCCACTTCCTGATCCTCACACTAAGCCGGCTGAGCACGAATCACATGGCCGATTCCCGGTGGAGCTGCTCCAACAGCTATAGGGGAGATTGGCTCTGGCACACCGCTATGGCCGTCACCTACCCAGCCGGACTTCGGACATATGTCTCGTCAGTTTCTCCGCTGCTGTCTCCTTCCTGTGGCCTCCCAACTCCCCTTGATCTTTTTGGATCTTGATTTTCTTGTTCGCTAGTAACTCCTGTCTTGACTACGTAATCATGCTGTAACTAATTAGAAATTTTTGTAACTTGTAACATGCTGTTTCCTTATGTAAAGCGCTCTGATACCTCTGGGTCTAGCCAGCGCTATATAAAACTCAAATAAATAAAATAAATAAATACTTGCATCTAAGCTAGTTTTAGCACTAAGAGCCTCATGTCACCAAATCAAAAGGTCTGTGACCACTAAATTACTTATCACTATGTACAAAACCCTTTTTATGAGTTGGAAATTTCTTCAGACTAGTAAAAGACTTTTGTGATTGTTTCTGAATTGTAAAAAGAGGGTTCATGAAAGGGGTTTTCTTCCTCCCTTTCCAATTCGGAAAGGAATTTATTGATAGTTTGTGACAGCTATTACTGTCACAAACCATTGATGAGCTAAAAACCCTGAGTTTGGGTGGTAACTAATTTGCAAAGGGACGGGGGCCCCATAGGAAAAGATGCTGGCAGTCCCAGGGGGAGAAGGTTTCCAAAACTTTCCAGCCAAACAGTGCAGAATCTCCACTATTTAGACAGTGACCAGGTAAATTGTGACTTTTTTCTGCTATTTGCATGGCTGCTGGCGAAACGGTGCACAGTCTCTACTGGAGTATCTCTACTATACAGCCAGCAGCTGGGTAAATATTTAAGTGTTCCTGCTATTTGCACAGCTGCCAGATGAATAGTGCAGAATCTCTACTATTTCACCAGCGGCTGGGCAAATAGTGAAGTTTATCTGCTATTTGTACTGCCATCAGCCAAACAGTGCAGAATATCTATTATTTAGTGGCCAGTTAAATATTTAAGTTTCTCTGCTATTTTCAAGGCAGCCGTACAAATAGTAAATCATTTCTACTAGTTAACCAGCAGCTGAGTAAATAGCAGAAGAAATTCACTATTTACCCAGCGGCCGGGTAAATACATGCTACCTTAGAAATGACATGTAGGCCATTGGGGTACCATAGACTTTCCAGCAATGATGGATGAAGGCTGTACATTTGAATTTGGATGGTCTAGAATTCCATACTTCTGGGCAACAGCCGGGAATGTGGAGCCTCTTAGAGGGATATGTCAACATGTCGGGCTGTTTCACAAAAGTGATTCTGAGTAATAAAAATAGTAGTACTTCAGGAGTATTCTTTTACATACTCATACATGCCTTTGTAAAGAAAACATCCAATGCCTTATTCAAAAGGCACAAAGAGAGCACATCCTTTCTATTTGTACTAATTGTATAGTCCCTGAATATTTCCATTTTAGATGTTGTGGTGCAATTCACAAATGAGAACATGTGAGAGAACGTTGAAGATTTTGACTCTAGTACTACTTTACGTATTCCAAGATGCCTTTATGAATAGGCCCCATTCTATTTTCATATTGTCAATTCACCACAATTCTGATAAATTCAAATCAGCAGCCCTTCATTGTGTGATGTTGGACTATAGTTATCCTGCTCATTTCAATACATTTTGCTAATATCAAAAATGTCCTTTCAATTGCCATCTCGGAGAATGTGGGGGCTACTACTCTGGTCACATAATCACTACATTTTTGAACTGCAGTAGGTGTTTGGATACCACTGCAATTGTTCAAGAAAACACTGTCAGGGATCCAATACAACTATTACTTCCTCACACAGGGCTCAGTCGCAAATATTCTGTTGTTACTCATTCTAATAGTACTCCTCTCTCACTCTATTGGTGACTTATTCCTAGATTCCAGGAGTACCCAAAGATTGCTGGAACCCTACCAGCCCAAACATGACGAGCTGAGTGTGATTAATGCTGCTTTCATATGTGCATTACAGTTCTATCCTGAAAGATGTAAGCAGAGTTTTCCTCTGCAAGTTTACATTTTGCTGACCTTTTCTATGAACAATGATATTGTAGATTACAAGTGAACTACCTGTTTTCTCCAAAGGGATATATACACATACATTGTTGCGAAACCTTGTTTTGTAGATGCTCTGAAATGAAAAACCTTGAAATCTACGGCAGGGGACTAATCACAAAGAGATTTTAGAGAACATTAAGCCGTATTCCTCCACTATTCTTTTACATATTCTTCCATACCTTAGATAATTGGCCTCAAAACATCTACAATGGAGATACAATGGGATTATTCAGGGAATCTTTATATACAGTCAGTACAAATAGAAGGAACTGTGCTCTCTCTGCAGTTTTAATAAGAGGGAATAACTTCATGTACCTTTCCCTTTGTGAATCAGACCCAGTTCTCTTTGTGTTTAAGGTAATTAAATTCTAAAAAGTGGGGTACATTTAATTGTGTGTTTCAAATTTGAAAATGTAATTTTTACCCTAACGTATGTGCTTTAAAAATTAGATAGGTTTAGTTATTTTTAAATTTGTTTTGTGGTTTGTTTGTTCTAATATGTATATGATTTAGTGTGTTTGTTTTTAAAATAAAATTATATTATTGTGAGCTATGATTGTGTCATACAAAAACATTTTCTTACATATATTTTTGTTCCAAACTGCCCCACCCTTTCTAAAATATAAATATTTTCAACACTCGATTAAGAATAATAAATTTAAAGTGCCCCACATCCCAAATTTATTGACTTGCCTCAATATTTCTTGTATAAGGTTAGAATATCAACTGACTACCTCCCATGTATGGATTTTCGCCAATGTTTATGAGATTGGAGATAAAATACTAAACCTCACCCACTTTAAAAGATTAATTTCACCAATCTTGATTATAGTGGAGCTAGGTCAGTAAATCTCATCTCATCCCTCACCCAAATTAGGTACTTTCCCCAGTGTCTGTAGGACTAGAGTTAGAATGCTAAATCTCATCTCCTTCATTTATGCCTTCCCAAATTTTTATTAGATTGGAGTAAAAATAGAAAATATCACCCCCTTCGATTTATGTTATGTTATGTTATATAAATTTCTAAAGCGCAACGGTTACCCGGGGTGTCCTGGCGCTGACTGCTACCCTCTGAGTTCAAGTTCTTATGGAGATTCTATACATTAAAAAGCCAAGTTTTTAGTTCCTTTCTGAATACCAGAAGATCAGTGGTATTCCTAAAATGGCAGGGGAGATCGTTCCAGGCCTTTGATGCGCAAGTGATGAAGCTTCTCTCACCCCACGTGGCTTTCTTGATGGGGGTACTGTCACCAGTTTAGCTCCTAGTGAGCACAAGGTTCTTTTGGGGGTTTACCATTGAAACAGCTGTTTCAGGTATTCTGGTCCCAGTCCATGTAGGGCCTTGAAAACGGTGCTTAGAGATTTGAAGCGCACCCCTTTTGTGACAGGCAACCAATGCAATCTTTTGATTTCCTTGGAAACCGAGACAAATTTTGGTGTGCCCGTAAGAAGTCTTGCTGCCGAGTTTTGCAGAATTTGCAGTTTATTTAAATATCATTCTTGAATATTCAAATAGAGGCCGTTGCAATAATCCAGCCTTGATAGGATGAGGAATGTAACGATGGTACGTTGACTATCTTCCGGCAGGAACGGCTTTATTTTTTAATCATTCTGAGAGGGTGTAAAGTGGCTGAGGCAGTAGCATGTACCTGATCACCAAAGTTCAGTCTGTCATCCACTATAACTCCTAGGTTTTTGCTTTCTTAGTGGGTTTAGGGAGAGTGTCCAGTTCTTCTGGCCACCAGTCGGGAGTCCAGAAGTTGGCATTATTTCCAAACATGATGATCTCAGTTTTGCCTCAGTTGAGCTTCAGGCAATTCTGTGTCATCCAGATTTTAACTGCTGCCATGCAGTCGTGGAACCTCTTACTCTTCCCTGATTCAAGCCCTGCCAACAGAGACACGACAATTTGTGTATCGTCCACGTAGGACTGACTCTGCGCTGTGTCCTTCTCTGAACCCATATTGAGTAGGATCTAGAGCCTGATTTTCATGAAGAAAGGTACTAAGCTGGGAGTTCATTGCTTTCTTTACCAGTTTTGCTGGCAGTGGACGGTGAGAAATTGGCCGAAAATTGTTTGGATCTAAATTATGCTTTTTCAGCAGTGGGAGTATTGAGGCTATCTTCCAAAGTTTGGGGAAGTGCCCTGATTCAAACATAGCATTAAACAAGGAGGTAAGTGATGTGGCAATAGGTTCCGGGGCTAATTTAACCACTGATACAGGGCAGGGGTAATAGGGAGAGCCTGATCTAATTGACGTAAGAAGTATTTTTGTTTAATTTGTTGAAAGTGGAGCGAATTAATCAAACGTGGGAAGGAGGCCAGTTGTTTTCTTGGTTCCCTCGATAGAGAGCTTCCATCCCTCCCAGCGGGAGGAGGTTGAAAGCTGAAAAGATGATTTCCACCTTTTTCAAGAAAAACGTGCCAATGTACTCACATAATTCTTGACTTGACTGAATCTTAGGTGGACCGGGGAGGCCAGGCTAGATACGGTTCTGAAAAGTTCTGTAGAAGAACTTTTGGCTAATTTGATCCGGTTTGCAAAAAAGCTTTTTTGCGTTAAATACAAATTGTTTATAAACCGTGAGACTTTGTTTGTAGATTTCTTTCTCAGCTTCCTTGAATTCTTTCCTCCAATTCCGTTCTAGACGTTTTCAAATAAGTTTTTGCTTCCTAAGTTCCTCAGTATACCAAGGTGCGGTTGGTTGGGATCGTTTGGGATACAGGATTTTCTCCGGAGCTAATTTTTTGCAGGCTGTCTCCACCCAGTTAGTGTACCAGGAAGTGGCATCTTTCACTTCTGCGATCAGCGGCTGGCGGTGGTACTGAGCAAATCTTCTAGTTCAGTACCCTTAATTCTGTTCCAAGCCCTCATCTTAATCTGGTTTTGGGCCCCCCAGTTTGTGGTGATAGGCAGGAAGGGTCAGCTCAAATTGGATGGCTGCGTGGTCTGTCCAGACGAGGGCACCAATCTAGTGCAGGTTAGGTATGGATGATTAGAAAAAAGCCTGTCCAGGGTATGTCCTGCAGTATGGGTGGAACCTGTCACGTGTTGTACAAGATTGGCACTACTTATCATATCTAGCAGGGCTGTTGTATCTGAATCCATGAGGGCTTCCAGATGGAAATTGAAGTCCCCCAGGATGGTGAATGAATCGGTACAGAGCCCTTCTTCTAGCAGAGTTCCGATTGATGTTAGGAATGAATTCCTGGACCCTGGTGGTCTATGCAGTAGGATGCCCTTAAAAGAGTGATGTGGAGATAGACCGAAGCTAAAGGAAAGCGCTTCACAGGCCGAATTAGAGGCTGCATGAAAAGCTGCTTTAAGGGAATTGTGATATATTATTACTAACCCCCTCTCCCTGTTGGCCTGTTTAGTGTGTGACAGAGGAATCCAGGTGGTGTAGCGTTGACAAGGTTGAGACCTGAGGCGTCGTCTGTCCAGGCTTCCGTGATAAACGCCAGTTTTATATCATATTCTACCAGGAGCCTTGCACACTCTAAACTGTGCTTTACCATAGATCTGGCATTAACCAGTAGACATTTTAACGAGTTTCCCTTGTGCTTCTCAATTTTTGTCACTTTAGATGACTTAGTAGGTCTGGTTCTCTGGAATAGAACTAGGGGCAGAGTGCTGTGGCAGTTAGGACAGGTATCTGGGAGGGACATGGGCTTTGTATAAAATGTGAGATCCTTGCATCCAGTGTCCCTTCGATCAGGATTCAGGTCAAGTAGGTGGGCCCTGGAATACCTTATAGGAGTGGCATTGTCTGCCTTGAAATGGGCAGGGGGCTGGCGCTGAGCACGGTCCGAGTGCGGACTGGCACAGAAGGGCTTGCCTTAGGCGCGCCCACTGCGTGCGTCCGTTGCGCGGGTGCGTCAGCGCGTCCATTTATAGCGTGTGGCTAAAACAACTAGCCCGCTTACCTGGAATGGCGGCCCGCTCTGACTCGCGGGAACCACTCGGCAGCTGAATCGTTACGCATTGCAGTAGTGCGCTATGGGAGGGCAGCGAGTTATCAGGTAAAATTCAGCAAGTTCAACAAATTCAATCAGTGCAATCAATCAGTGCAATCCAATTTCAAATTTAAGAAAGGTTAAAAGGTTTAAAACAAAGGAAAGATCTCCCGGATCAAGCCTCAGGAGAGGGTAACGCTGCGCGGTCGCGTCAGCATATCCATTCATAGCGTGTGGCTAAAACAACTAGCCCGCTAACCTGGAACGGCGGCCCCGCTCTGACTCGCGGGAACTGCTCGGAAGCTGAATCGTCACGCGCTGCAGTAGTGCGCTATGGGCTGGCAGCCAGTTATCAGGTAAAATGCAGCAAGTTCAACAAATTAAATCAGTGCAATCAATCAGTGCAATCCAATTTCAAATTTAAGAAGGGTTAAAAGGTTTAAAACAAAGGAAAGATCTCCCGGCTCAAACCTCAGGAGAGGGTAATGCACTTTCCCCAATGTTTGCAGGACTGGAGATAGAATAGTGCATCTCATCACTTTCATGTAGGCACCTTCCTCAATTTTATTTGGATTGGAGTTAAAATATGAACTTTCACCCCTCTAATTTATGCACTTTACCTAATATTTGTTAGACTGGAATTACAAGAGTATATTGCACCCGCATGAATGTATACTCTTTCTCCAATTATTGTTGGATTGGAGTTAGAATAGTAATTCTCACTTTGTTTACTTGTGTACTTTTCTCAATTTTAGATGGATTGGTGTTACAGTAGTACCCCCACTAATGTATGCACTTTCCTCAGTGTTTTGCAGCTGGAGTTAGAATAGTAATTCTCACTCCTGGAATGTGTGCACCTTCTCCAATTATTCTTGAACTGGAGCTAGACTAGTAAGTCCCAGTCCTTCTACTTATGCACTTCCCCATTTTTAGTTGGGTTGGAATTAGAATACTAAATCTCACTCCCTTTGTCAACTTTCGTTAATTTTTGTAGGATTGAGTTTAAAATAGTAAATCTCACCCCATTCATTTCTTCAGTTTCCCAATGTTGGGGGACTGGAAATAGAATAGTGAATCTCGCCGTTCTGATTTAGGACCTTTCCAAAATGTTTGCGAGTTAAAATAGTTAAACTTATCCACCCCTCACTGTATGCATTTCCACAATGTTTATAAGACTGGAGTTAGAATACTGCATTTTAGCTCTTTAATATTGATGCACTTTCCCCAAATGTTTGTTGGCTTGGAGTTAGAATAGTAAATCTCACCTTTCTTCAAACTATGCATTTTTAAATATTTCTTGTACTGTAATTCATAAGGGGCTATTCACAAAGGCAAATGTGCATGGAAATCTACACGTGTAAGTTTACTCTTACACTTTTGAGTAACTTTACCACTTTTGGTTATTCACCATTTATGAGTCTAAGATTATTCAAAAGTATAGACTCATATGTCCCCACCCCTTGAATGCAGGGGATGGAGCCTAACTTACAAGTGTAAAGTTGCTACTTGTGATTTTTCAAGCACAGGCAGAAGTCTCCGCCTGCAGGACAGAGATCTCCCTATGGTAAAATATAGAGATAAGCTTAAAAGTTTATTGATCTTAAAAATAGATTTATAAAACATTTTAATGCTAAGTACTATAGTAAATTAATTGAAATATTTAAGGCTACAGCATTATTAACTTATTTTTAATTAAATATTTAACTATTTAGCAATGTATTAAATTAAATTACAATCATTTTCTTAAGATTTAAGTAGAAAAATTTCCACCTAAAGTATACATTTATATTTATTTAATATGCAGTAAAAATCATTTAGTTACGCATGGAAATAATTAAAATTATTTTTTCAAATAAACATATGATACCGTTTAAATCTAAAAACATGGTATTAACATATTTTACAATAAACTAATATTTAAGTTTTAGGTACATATATTTTTAACATTACATTATATACAAAAGTTAAAATAAGTAAATACATTTTAATTTTAGTTCCTGTAGTCTTATATGTTAAAGTCCTGCTACCATTATTTTCTATGACAGCATGTTGCAGCACCAGTGGGTAGTTATAGTTAGGACCTAGTTTCCATAGCAAAAGTGTTTTTCATTTGACAATAACTTTGGTGTCATTTGACAAATCCTTGGGAAATTTTCAAAACTAATACGCAAATCACTTCCACTGCAGTCTGAAAGTTTCGGGGTGATCCGTTAAGCGGGGTCTAGCAAAGGGAGGGTCCCAAAGCGCTTTTTACCCATGTTAATTTCCATAGGAAACTTTAGACATGGCTACAGCCCGAACTGCTGAACGGAATTACACCAAATTTGTCAAAAGGTAGCTCTTGGTCTAGAAAGCACTCTTTTTGTTAAATGGTGTAAATCCATTTAGTAGTTGCTAAGAAATGTAAAGATTTCTCAGATATACAACAATGGCCGCAGTGGATACGAGACCCCTCCCGATCTCGTGCCTGAAATCTGATTGGCGGCCAATACTTCAAACCAGAAAGTGTTGGCAGCCATCTTGTGACTCGGTTGACCGAGTCACAAGAATTTTTTATAAAGAAAGGGGCAGGGTAGAAACACCCTGACCTTGTAGGCCTATTCAGGGGTCCCACAGGGACTCCAGAGCAAAAAAAGGGAAAATGGAGAAAGGGGTGTGGCCACCAAAATCCTCCCAGCAAACCACTGTGTGGGACTTGATGGAGGTAGCAAGAGGGGTAGTTGAATGCCAAGGACCCTAAATAGCCAAGGGACTTCATCCCCCTACTAGTAGTGCGTCAAGAGGCGCATTTGCAGAGTGGTGGAGAAAGGGTGTGTGGCCTCCTATGATGTCTCAGCAATCACGCTATGTGGGACTTAATGGAGGTAACAGGAGGGGTAGTTGGGCTCCAAGGAAGTCCTTGGGGCCACCTACCCTTCTGTTACCTCCAGTAAGTCCCTACACAGTGGGATTGGTAAGAGGTGTTTGGGGGCACACATCCTTTCTCTACTACTCTGCAAACATGGCTCATGGTGTTCTACTCATTGGGAGATGAAGTCCACTTTACTCCTGAGGGACCTTGGGGTCCAAGAAGCCCTTCTGGTGCCTCCTGTAAGTCCAACACAGCAGGATTCTTAAGAGCTGGTTCAAGGCTCAGCCCCATTTCTTTACCACTCTGCAAACACAATTACTAGTTAAAAAACCTTAGAAATTCACTGAAAAAAACAAAGGTTACAGGGATGTTATAGTTAGGAATTACCATTTAAAAACCTTGGAAATTCACTGATAAAAACAAAGGTTACGGGGACGTTATAGTTAGGCTCAGATTTCACTCGACCATGTCATGAGTGAAGTAATATGTGAGGTCCTAAGCAGTGCTTTGCAGGGCCGTGAGATATAGTTAACTCAGCTAACTATATCTGCTGAACTTCTCTGGTTTTGTATGAATAACATCTGAGACTAACTATAACGTCCCTGTAACATATATATATATATATATATATATATCATACAGAAAACCACCACTGCCGCTTCCACTCGCCATGGGGGCCTCCTTGCGCGGTGGTGAGCCGCGTTTACATACAGGTATCGTCGTAGACCAAAATTGTGTCCGCCGACACAAGCAGGAGCACACACGAGGATTCGTGATAAGAGCTTGCTTTATTCAAGTGTATCCCCCTCAGCGCTGACAGACGCGTTTCGCCATTACGGCTTTGTCAATGTCAGTTTGTCAATAAAAACACCACCATTTTAAAGTGAAAAAGTGCAGTGAACGTGTAATAGACATAAAAGATGGCCTAATTCATACATAATGTATTGATTCTATGGCGGCCATCTTATAGCCTGTTGTGGTGCCATAAGAAATCACATTTGATAAATATCATAAAAACCATAATTCATCGTATCTCCACGGTATAATGGTACACATGATCAACAGTTTTATGTGACAATCGTAAATCTTGATATTAAATAATAGCCTCAAATAATTTGTGAAAGTGGACTACTTTCATGCCACATCTACAATAACATATATCACTGTGTATACCAGCAATAAGGCATCGAGAGTTGACATCAAATGCATTCCAAGGATGTCCAAGCTTTAAGGATGCACTCCCACAGCAGTCAGTTCACTGAAAAAACCACAGGTTTCAGGGATGTTATAGTTAGAAATTAGCTTTTAAAAAACCTTAGAAATTCACTGAAAAAACCACAGGTTTCGGGGACGTTATAGTTAGTTGGACATTTTACTAGTACAAAACCAGAGAAATTCGGCCGTTATAGTTAGTTGAGCTAACTATAACTCACTCCCCGCAATGCACTGCTGATTACGTCATATATTACATCATTCATGACATGGTCAGTGACATCACTGATGACATCTCCAATGACATCAGTGATGACATCATCCAGTGACTATGGGGCTCATTACGATGGTGGGCGGACATCAGTCCACCCGCCATCGTTGCGGTGCTGGGACCGGCCGCCAGACGTGGGGCAGTCCCGCATTCCGCATTGTTGACATTGCGGCGGGTGCTGCTGTAAGCCAAAGAGGCATGTTGTGCATTGCCATGCACAACGTAGCAGGCACCACGCGGTGCCTGCCACCTTGTGAATGGGAATACAGGGGGGTACCATGGGTACCCCCCAAGTGCATCCCCCACCCCCCAGGGGGCCTGCAATGGGCCCCCAAAGCACATCCCCACCAGCCTTTCCATGGCGGCATCGCCACCATGGAAAGGCCTTTTGAACCAGGCATCATAATGTGGATTGTGGTGCCTTCTAGGCACCGCCACCATATTGTGCCCCAGCTCCGCCCGGCCGGCAATCGGAACGATTGCCGACCGGCGGAGAGCGGCGGACGCACTTTGCATCCGCCGCGATACCCCCTGCCATAATAATATGGTGGGGGTAAATCCAGTTGGGATGGCGGGCAGATCCCCCGCCATCCTAATGACCCCCTATGTGTTTCTGTAAAGTTTAAATATGTTTTATATATATATGCCAAGGTGTATTGAAGAATGAGTGGGTGTATAAGTGTCTGAATGGATGATTTAGTAGGTGCGAGACTGACTGTATAAGTGAGTGATTAAACATGTCTTACTGAATGCATTGGTTAGTGACTAAACTGTGTGAATGTCTCTATCAGTCTATCAGTTGGTTTGTAAGCGGCTGCATGGGTTGGAGAGTAGCTACATGAGTGTCTATATGAGTTATTGATTGGTTGTCTGAGCATCTGTGTGGGTGAGTGGGGGTGTGTGACTCTGTGCATAGATGTGTGAGTGGGTGATTCACTGGGTTATGGGTTCAAGAGTGCATCTGCGAAGGGCTGTATGGGTGGGTGAGTGTGTGTATGGGTGTGCTGGTGAGCGAATGGATGTCTCAGTGGTACATGTGTGAATAACTACATATGTGAAAGGCAGTATATGTGAGTATTGGAGTATATAAATGACTATATGTGAGAGTGAGTGATTGTGGGAGTGGCTGTATGGATGAGTGTGTGCTTGTGTCAGTGATTGTACAAGAGAGTAAGTATGTTTTAGTATCTGTATGAATAAGTGAGGTGGTGTGTGTATAACTGTATAGGTGAGTAAATGGGAGTGTGATTGATTGTTTGCATGACTGACTACCTGTGTGACTAACTCTATGGGTGAGTGGCGGTGTGTAAGTGTCTGTATAGGTGTATGTGTGCTTATGATAGTGCTGTATTGATGAGTGACTGCATGTATGAGTGACTGTATGGGTGAATGAGTGGATGTGTGTGTAGACCTAGGAATCAGTGAGTGGGTATGCAGTAACTGGTATTGGTGTGTCTATGGTTTCGAAAATGGTAGTCTGTATTTTAGAGTGGGTGTATCAAAGGTTAAATTAGGGTGTGATGAGGTGCATCAGATTATCACGTGGATGATGTCATCAGTGATGTCATTTGAGATGTCATCAGTGATGTCATCAGTGATGTCACTGACCATGTCATGAATGATGTAATATGTGACATCATCAGCAGTGCATTGCAGGGGCGCGAGTTATAGTTAGCTCAACTAACTATAACGGCCGAATTTCTCTAGTTTTGTACTAGTAAAATGTCCAACTAACTATAACGTCCCTGAAACCTGTGGTTTTTTCAGTGAATTTCTAAGGTTTTTTAAATGCTAATTTCTAAGTATAACGTCCTTGAAACCTATGGTGCGTGACTAATTGAAGGAGTGCATGCATAATGGCTGAATGATTGGATAAGTGCATAGGTACTGGCTGGGTGATTGGAGGAGTGCATGGGTAGTGTACGGGTGATTGGAGCAGTGCATGAGTAGTGCCTGGGTTATTGCATGAGTGGATGAGTAGTACCTAGGTGATTGCAGGAGTGCATCGGTAGTGCCTGGGTGATTTTGTAAGTGTATAGGTTTTGTTTGGATGATTTTGTAAGTGCATAGCTTTTACCTGAGTGATTGCATGAGTTTATGGGTAATGCCTGGATGATTGCATGAGTGCAAGGGTAGTGCCTGGATGATTGCATGAGTGCATGGGTACTGCCTGCGTGATTGGAGGAGTGCAAGGATAGTGCATGGTGATTTTATAAGTGCATGGGTAGTGACTGGGTGATTGGAGGAGTGCATGGCTACTGGCTGGGTAATCGAAGGAGTGAATAAGTAGTGTCTGGGTGATTAGAAGAGTGCATGGGTAGTGCATAGGTGATTGGAGCAGTGCATGGGTAGTGCCTGGGTTATTGCATGAGTGGATGAGTAGTGCCTGGGTGATTGGAGGAGTGCATGGGTAGTGCCTAGGTGATTTTGTAAGTGGATAGGGATTGTTTGGATGATTTTGTAAGTGCATAGGTAATGCCTGGGTGATTGCATGAGTGCATGGTTACTGCATTGGGTGATTCTATCAGTGGAAGAGTAAGTAATGTCTGGATGATTGAAGGAGTGCATAGGTAATACTTGAGTGATTGCAAGACTGTAGAAGTAATGTCTGGGTGATTGCAGGAGTGTATGGGTACTGCCAAACTGATTAAAGGTGTGGATTAGTAATGCCTGGGTGATTTTGTAAGTACATAGGTTATGCTTCAGTGATTGAAGGAGTGCTTGAGTACTGCTGAGGTGATTTGAGGAGTGAGATGATTGAGTTTGAAAAAATGAATAACTGCAATAAAAGTGACTGTAAACATTAATTCATATTATTATGCGTATTACATTATTTCATCTTACCTTCTGTATTGAAGTATATATCAAACTCATTGAAACTATTTTACAGTTGTTTCATTGTAAAGTAAATTTAAAATATTTTCAAACTTTAATTTTACTTTCTGTAAAAGAGAAGAAAAATACTGTTATTACAAATAATATTATAGGTTTAAGAACACAACATAATTTTAGAATTACATAACATATTCAGGTTCTCTTTTTGCTGTTTTCAAATTCTATTGAATTTCACCATACACAGTGATTTCAATGATGATCATCATATAACAGCGGGCAAAAAATACAATCAATAAGATTGTAAAAAAAAAAATCTCTTTTCAAAATATTTACAACAAGTTCAACTATCTGTTTACATTTTCAAAAATAAACACTCTCATTTACATTGCATATAATACAAAGATCAAATATATGAACTACTTCTTTCAAACACAATTTTCCAAATGCAATATCAAAGAACAGAAACGATAATTCAAACACTAAGGGGCCGATTCCGATCTCGGCCGGTAGTGCTCCGAATCGGATTCGGCTTTACCGGGATCCGATCCGGAGCCCTATTTCCCGACCGAGTCGTACGCGCGTCCGGGCGAGCGAGTACGATGCGTATTCGCCGACCGACTCGTCCGGGCGACCCGACCGCTCCGACCGACTGGTTCCCGGATCGTACTGCTCCGACCGACTCGCTCGGACCCGGTCCCGCACCGCGCAATGGAGACGTTTTCCGGCCGGGTAAGTACGATGTGCACCTCGACCGCTCCGACCGACTCGCGCCGTCCGACTCGAACTCGCTGTCGGAGCCGTACTTTGGGGGTCCGTGTCGGACCCCCTGTACGCGTACCCGTGCGAGCGCACACAGGGGGGACCCATGGGTCCCCCTACCTGTGCGTGTACGCCGCTGAAGCGCTACGCGGCGTACTCGCTGTAGGGGCGCCCTTGTCCGCCTCGCACCCATTGAGGCAATGGGAGCCCGCGTACGCGTTGTGCGACCGGCTCCCATTGAGTTCAATGGGAGTCCGATCCGACTCGTGTCCGGTGGCATACGAATGCATCGGACTCGTTCGGTCGGACTGCACGAGTCCGATTCGGTCGGAAATCTCTCCGAGGCCGGCTCGGTCGGAGAAATTACCGACACGAATCGGAATCGGCCCTAATTGTTCACATCTTCCCAATAGGCCGAATGATGTTTCCGAAATCATTTGCATTGAAAATATCCCAAATAAACTAATTAATTCATGTTTACATCTTCCCAATAGGCGAATGATGTTTTCAAAACTTTGGCATCAAAAATATCAGATATGAATTTGGTAATTCGTAAGGCAACCGACATTTGAATTCCAAATGGGCATCATTACAATGTGTCCATCCTTTATTGCATCTTAAATACACAGTATAGTGTCCAGATGTTGTACTAGGTCCATCATGGAAAATAATATCCACTGCTTTAAAAGTTCTTCCTAAAATTGACACTTGACTTGCCACAAAAAAATTATTTTGGTTTCCAATTTGCTTCCATCTGCTGTACAACGTTGTAGCATTAAAATGACATTTTGTCCAAATCTTTCTATAAATAATGTTGACAACATTTCTTTTTGCAGTGAGTACATTTCATATCTTGATTAGCTGAATTTACTAATTTGTTAAAAGACACTGTTTTGCAATCTGGTATTGTCAAATATATGAATCGTACAGTGTCTATTTCAGTGGTAGAAGAAAATGAACAGTCTTCACAGTTATGATGCCATCTGTAACGTAGTCCAAACAGATTTTGTATTCCTTTATCTTCCAATACTGCAAGCATAAACATAAGAAATTCTTGAACATCTTGTTGTACATTAAGTGTAAATTGTCAAGAACCAGAACATACATCCAAAAGATGCCGAATGCCAGAAGCAGTATGGATTTTAGTTTTATCAGTTTTCAACTTTTCAAAAATATAATGTAACAAAGAACAGAATCTTTTTCTCGATTTTCCATAATTTGATGATGAAGATTTTGTAGAAAAAACACGACGTTCACAATTACATTAGCATAGCAGTTGATACCTGAGCTATTTTCTAACTGGTATCCTACAATATCATCAACAGTGTCCATTTTCATTTTCTTTACAGCCTGAACATTCTCTTGAATTGTTTTTTTCTTTCCAACCTCACTAGAGTGTTTCTCATATTTTCGTTTTGGACATACTACACGTTTTTCATATATGGGATATTCACCTGAGTTAGGAGCATGCAGTCTTCTTAACCGATTATACTCTCTCACACAATTTGCATCTGCACTAACCTTTTTCTCATCAAAATCAATCAAATACAATCCAGATAATGTTCTTACTCGAGACAATGCAACATATGCCATACCCTCTTAAAAAACTGTACTTCCAATAATTACCAAAGCACTGTCTACACTTAAACCTTGAGATTTATGAATGGTCACCGCATATGCTAAAGAAAGAGGAAACTGTTTTCTACAAACATACAAATCTTTAACAAGCAAAAAACGAACAGCAATCTGTTTTACCTCTTCAATCTGATCAAATTTAATCTTCAAAAATTCAATTCCATCTCTGTTCTGAAAATTTACATAATCAACAACTTTTCCCGTTGCTCCATTCACTAAACCTTTTTCAATATCTAAATTACGCCGTAATATTACTAGGCCTGGGCGGTAAATTCCGTTCCGCTCGCGGAATTTGCGGAATTTGGGTAATTTCGCATTCCGCGGAGAACGCGGAATTACCAAAATTCCGCGATCCGCGGCTTCGCGGAATTTTTGCTTGTTCGCGCTTTCAAAATGCGTGTTCGCAAGATATTTCTCCCGAGCACGCAAACAGCGTTCGCGAACAGGAAAAAGCATCGCAAACGGGCGGAACAAGCAATTCCGCGTGTTCGCAGAACTTTTGCGTGCTCGCGGAGATTTTTTACCGTTTCGCAGAGCTTTGCGTAGTGCGACTACGCAAATTCCGCCCACCCCTAAATATTACCCGACAGTTTACACATACATATAAAGTCTTTTCCAAACCTGCAGTCTTATATACAGATTTTTCCAAAGAATCTAATTTTGACTGTAATTTCTCGGACAGAAGCATAATAACTCCTTCGTGTTCCATTTTATCAATGGCTTCCATTTTCACTATTGGTTGTTTCTCCAGTTTCAAAAGTTCTTGATTGAATGTAGAGCACTCTTGCAGTGTTGGCATTAGACAAACTATAGACTTCTTTTCTCCAATTTTTTGGTACATTATTTCAGGTGCAATATTTTCATTTGGAAACAAGTTTGTTAGTAGTCGACTTTGTAAAGCTTCTTTACCATCTTTTGTCAAGACACCAATTCTAATATCTTGAAGAATGTTTCCATAATGTTCATCACTTGCTTGTCTCATATTCTTAATAAGTTCTTTATAGTCAAAAGAGACCAAATGTTCACATTTCCAATGCTTCCCAAAGATTTCCTAGTGTCTTCATGGACAAGTGTTTTAAAAACTGGTTGCCCTTTCACAGGAGTAAGTTGTAATAGATCGCCGAATAAAATTACATGTTTTCCTCCAAATAAAACATCATAATCTGTTTTTAAAATCTGTTGCATTCTTAAATGTACAAAGGCAAGCATTACGTTTGAGACCATGCTCACCTCATCAATTATCAGAAGTTTCATTTTCTTTAGTACTCTTGAAACTTCATAACAAGCTTCTCCAGATAGCTTGTGATATTCCAACTTATTTTCATGTTCAACTGGTAGCATCAGTAAACGATGTAATGTAATCCCTTTAATGTTGTGTGCTGCTAACCCAGTTGGAGCGGTTACAACACAAGATAAATGTGATTCAGTGGTTTTCTGTAGATAACTGGTCAAAACTTTAATTAAGAAATGTTATCCTGTACCAGCTTGACCACTGATATACATTCGAATAGGTTTAAATGATGTGCAGTTGCATTCTTTTTTCATGAAGTAAACCATGCTCTATCTGTTGTGTAACTTGCTGATATACTTCTTTCTGTTCAATATTTAGTTGTTCTTCCAAGTTTCCCAACTCCATAATATCCTGTTGTGCTTGTTGCATTGCCATTTCTACTTCACTCATGGCTATTGCTGCTTCATTTTCAAGAATTGGTTGTACTAGTGGATCTTGACTTACTGGAGCAGAACTTTGACTATCTTGAGAACTGTCTCTAGCAATTTCAGCTGCAATACTAGTTTCTTGTTCAATCTCTTCATTCAACATTTGTAGATAATTTGGAAAAACTGTGCATTCAATGCTATCTTTACAAGCATTAAAAGAATCTTCATAGCACTCAAAATCTCCAAGTAATTCCATTTCAGTACGCCAAGGCTTGAAGAGTTGCAGAAGTGCTAAATAGAAAAATTCCTTTTATCTACAGTATCACAACTGAGTTTCCTGTGATTAATAAGATTTCCTTTGGTATGTTTTACCAAACATCCATCACATCCAATAACTGCATATTTTTCTTCATTTATATTTTCTGTAACATTTCTCTTAAAGCTGTAATATTGCAGTACTTCATAGAGACATATGTTTTCCAGATGTGGACTTCTTTTAGGATAGTACGTATCCAACATGTTTGTTTTAACAATATCTGTACTTTCCGGTTCATTTAATGCTAAGTATTCAATTTCTTGTACAGATTTCAATACTCGATTTCGTGTTGCAGCAAGACCTAGACTTACCCAAATGATTCCTCTTGACTTTGAATATAAACTTGCAGATGTCAACCGATCCGAACATTCGTACGATCCAATCTCTCGATGAGAAAGCATCTTCAAACTAAAGCTGTACAATTTGTTACTTAGGGGCCTATTACGATGGCGGTCAGATGTCCACCGCCGGGCCGGCAGTGGCGTCCGCCGGACCGGCGGTGGACATCCGCCCGCAATCGCAACCAAGAAAACTGCTGGTCAAATTAGGATGGCAGTGGTGACCGCAGCGGTGGGAAATTCCGACTGCCGCTTTTCCGCCGGTTGCCATCCGCACTCCTGCCTGGCGGACAGAGCAGGACCGGGATAATGGTGGCGGTGCAGAGCAGGCTCCGCCGGCAGGATTATGATGCCGGCGGTAGCCAGCCTTTCCTCAGCGGTCAAACCGCCATGGAAAGGCATGCGGAGATTGTCTTCCGGGGCCCGTTGCGGGCCCCCAATGTGTTGGGGGTGTGTGGGTGCACTGGGGGTACCCATGGTCCCCTACATTTCCCTGTACCAGGTGGCAGGCACTGTGCAGTGCCTGCCACGCAGTGCAGGAAATGCAGGACATGCTCCTTTCAGCATCGCGGCGGTGCTACGGGCAGCAGCAACCGCTGCAATGTTAAGGCCCACGATCAGACCGCCGCGGTCGGATTTCGACTGCGGATCATTGTAATTCGACCGGCGGTGATGTCGTGGTCCATGCGGGCGGTCTTTTCCTCGCTACCATGGCGGTCGGGAGGTTTTCCGACCGCCATCGTAATAGGCCCCTAAGAGTCTTCTCTTGTAAAATTTCTTCCCACATTTCTTTCAACTCTGTCTTTTCAGATTTTGTTATACATGATGGGCTCGATTCACAGAACTAACTTAAGACAAAATCCTAAACTTACTACCATTTTGGTATTCACAGAAGGCACTTACTCATATTGGTATTCACAGAAGGCACTTACTCATTGATGAGTAAGTGCCTTCTGTGAATACCAAAATGAGTAACGTACTCATTTTGAGTAACTTACTCATTTTGGTATTCACAGAAGGCACTTACTCATTGATGAGTAAGTGCCTTCTGTGAATACCAAAATGAGTAAGTGCCTTCTGTGAATACCAAAATGGTAGTAAGTTTAGGATTTTGTCGTCAAGTTAGTTCTGTGAATCGAGCCCGATGTAACTATAGCGAGCAACAGCAATTGAATTATCTGCAACATACTGGATATCCATATTTGCATTCCACATCATCAAAATCACTGGATTGTAATCATTAATATACTTTGAATCTTCACTTCTTTTATATTGTAAGTATTCTTTGGAGATTTTCGAGTTATAGTATGCCTCACTGCTGACATGAAACTGTTGACTCTTCCTTTGGAAATTACTGGACGTGGGAATCCAAAACAACGTTTTGTATAAAAATTTTCCTTCGACTTGTATTTCCGTCGACAATATTTCCCACATCGATGACTTTGAAACCGTAAAACTTGTTGTCTTAAGGTATTTTCTCCTCCTGTTTTTGGAATAGCACAGGTAACATAGTCTTCAATGAAAGATAAAACAGTCTCATCAGAATTGGTTCCAAATTTAGGTGTATCCTTGATCCATAATAGCATATGTATATAAGGAGCACCTCTGGCTTGGTACTCCTTTCTCCAAAAGAAATCAATAACTTCTCCAAGAGGTGGGTTATTTTTATAGCAGATAAAAGACATCATAGCTAGAAACCTATGATTAAAATATCTGCACACATTTACAGGATCCAAGGAACACAGTTCTCCAGCTGTCTTCAATTCAATGTTTTTAATATTTGAATTTGCTTCTCGTAGAAATTCAAGTAAATCATCCCATGCGTATTCAACACAGCTTAGCGTAACAAACCATGTAGGGGTTCCTAAGTTCCTTAACATACATTTAAGTTCTCCGTGACGACTATACCAATACTCATTAGTACCACGTTGACACGCCATCAAATTAATCAACTGAGATTCTAAATGATCGTCTCTTTGTTGTACTTTGTCCATGAATTCCTTTGCAGAAACATGTGTAAGATCAACTCCTGTTTTTAATATGTGGTTCATTGCATATGAAAGTCCAGACAAGTCACTTTCAAACAGAAGATGAAATATATATGGAATACATTGTCGAAATCTTGGATCTTCTGAGTACAATCTTGTTGTACGATATTCTGAAGCTGGAATCTGCACGGGTCGTTCATCATATCGTCCACCTTTTCCAGTGGGGAAGAGCTGTGGAAAACAACGGGCTTCTAAACTTCTTTCCCAAACACTCATAGGAGTTCCCTTCGCTTTCTTCATTTGGAATAATTCAATGGTATTTCCAATCACTTCTTTTGAATGTAAAGGATGTATACTATAATGTTCATGAATTTCTTCACTCCTGGAGACATCCACTTTTCGATTTGGCCAGTTGAATTTTCTCTATCATCTCCTAAAGATATTTCTTCTTCGTCCACATGTATATTTTTATAATAAATATTGTTTTGTATAAGATATAATGTAGCTTTTTGAAGTTTGGTGACATCTACTCACTCTTGCCATATTTTCTGACTCTTTGTTGGTACACCATTAACTACAATAACTACAGGTTCACTTTCCTCTCTCTACACCAACAGTTTCAATATTTTTCTTAAAATCTAAAGGTAAATACACAACTCTTCCTTTTAAACCTCTTTGTAAATCTGTTGGAGGTAGCTTACCTGTTTTAGGCTCCATACGAACAATAGCCTGAAACGGGTGCACAGATTGAATAAGAATAGATTCATATGTATTTAAATCTACTAGTTCTGAAGGAATACCTACCAACTCTAGGTTATTATGTACAGCTCTAGCTGGCATTTTATTCTCTTCTAGTTTGCTGTAACAATATTTACAAATACGTTGATCACTACCCAACTCAAAACGACCTTCCTCCAACAAATAAGCACCAAATTGCTCCCACTTATCATTGTTTTCCTTTTCTCTTTTTAAATACACATCAACATTCCTAGTTTGACTTCTATAGTGAGTACGACGACAACAGATACAAACTTAGGAGGTCATTACGATGGCGGACGGAAAAACAACCGACCGACATGGTAGCGGGAAAACACCGCCCGCCGCTACCGCGGGAAAACCGACGGCTAGATTAGGATCCTCAGCGGTAAAAATCCAACCGCGGCGGAAAGGAGACCCGAGAAACCGCAGTTCGCCTGTGGAGAAGGCCCAAACCCATCCGTGGCGGTTGGTTTCGCAGCGGAAACAGCCCAAACGACAGGAACCACAGCGGAGACACCGCCATCGAAATTATGATATTTCCGACATCCCGCGGTGCAGTGCGCTGTTTCCGACCTCCGCGGTCGACAACATTGAAGAATCAGTGAGACGGCGGAGCGCCGTAGCTGAGCCACCACTGCGGACGCTCCATTAAAAAAATGGCGGTCGCTAGAAAAACACACAACATTGCCACAAAGTGCACCAACCAAACAAGGCATGCACCCAAAAATAGCTAACACAGCCCAAAGACACACCCCCATGGTAAACTCCCAAACTACAAATCCCAGGTTCACACACACACCACACCTGCTACCAATACCCCATCCTGACACACCCACCAGTATAAATCCAGCCCCCAACATACCACAATCCTTTGCAAAACTCCACAACTGAGGGGACATCCACCACAGATGACAGGAGAGGCAAATCTGCACAACACACACACATCACCACCACCACCACCACTTCCACACCTGCACCTCTAACACCTTTGCACAGCACACACCATACACATCACAACCACCACTACCACTTCCAAACCTGCACCCTAAACACCTTGACACATCACACACCATGTCACCACAGAGAATGCCCAAATTCACTGAGAGTGAGTTGAGGGTCATGGTCGATGAGATAATCAGGGTAGAACCACAATTGTTTGGTAACCAGGTCCAACAGACACCACTAGCAACAAGGATGCAAATGTGGAGAAGGATAGTAGAGAAGGTCAATGCAGTAGGGACCGTGCCACGCAATAGAGATGAAATCGTGAAGAGGTGGCACGATCTGAAGGCAGTGGTCAAAAAGAAGAGAGCCAAGAACCATGAGCTGGCTCACAGGACAGGCAGTGGCCCTCCCGTTCCACTCAAGACATTCACTGAATGGGAGGAGAAGGTGCTTGGCATTCTACATCCAGAGAGTCTCTCAGGAATACCCGGGGAGTGGAGGCTGGTAAGTACAAACAAATGCCTAACATCACACAAATGTACTGTCTTGCACTATTACAAAATAATACCTCCTAGGTTCAAATTCATTCATGTGCACAACACTCCCCCAACACATCTCTCACAGATACAACAGACACTCCCCTGAAGCCCCCAAAGGTAGTTAGCAACATCACCATGGGTACATGTGTACATGCTGCCAGCACTACAACTCCCACCAGGCCCCCTTGTCCCACAGCTGAGCAGGATGGAGCACTGCCCCCACCCAGAAGCATGCCTCAGCCATTGTGTGCTACACCCTCACCTAACAGGTAGGTAGCCATCTTTACAGGGAGGTGGGTGGGTGTTTTGGAGGCCTGCACTACAACTCCCACCAGGCCCCTTGGCCCATAGCTGAGCAGGATGTAGCCCTCCCCCACCCAGAAGCATGCCTCAACCATTGTGTGCTACACCCTCACCTAACATGTAGGTAGCCATCTTTACAGGGAGGTGGGTGGGTGTTTATGAGGCCTGCACTACAACTCCCACCAGGCCCCCTTGTCCCACAGCTGAGCAGGATGGAGCACTGCCCCCACCCAGAAGCATGCCTCAGCCATTGTGTGCTACACCCTCACCTAACAGGTAGGTAGCCATCTTTACAGGGAGGTGGGTGGGTGTTTGGGAGGCCTGCACTACAACTCCCACCAGGCCCCCTTGTCCCACAGCTGAGCAGGATGGAGCGCTGCCCCCAACCAGAAGCATGCCTCAGCCATTGTGTGCTACACCCTCACCTAACAGGTAGGTAGCCATCTTTACAGGGAGGTGGGTGGGTGTTTGGGAGGCCTGCACTACAACTCCCACCTGGCCCCCTTGTCCCACAGCTGAGCAGGATGTAGCCCTCCCCACCCCGAAGCATGCCTCAGCCATTGTGTGCTACACCTTCACCTAACAAGTAGGTAGCCATCTTTACAGGGAGGTGGGTGGGTGTTTGGGATGCCTGCACTACAACTCCCACCAGGCCCCCTTGGCCCACAGCTGAGCAGGATGTAGCCCTCCCCCACCCAGAAGCATGCCTCAGCCATTGTGTGCTTCACCCTCACCTAACAGGTAGGTAGCCATCTTTACAGGGAGGTGGGTGGGTGTTTGGGAGGCCTGCACTACAACTCCCACCTGGACCCCTTGTCCCACAGCTGAGCAGGATGTAGGACTGACCCCACCCAGAAGCATGCCTCAGCCATTGTGTGCTACACCCTCACCTAACAGGTAGGTAGCCATCTTTACAGGGAGGTGGGTGGGTGTTTGGGAGGCCTGCACTACAACTCCCACCTGGCCCCCTTGTCCCACAGCTGAGCAGGATGGAGCACTAGTCCCACTCATAGGCATGTGACGTCTGTGCAGCCGCACAGTGACACCATGCCACTTTGAGGCCGATTCCGATTTCGGCCGGAAGGGCACCCGAACGATGGTCGGAGCCCTTCTGACCGAATCGGAACGTGCCGCTCGGATTCCTTTCCGACCGAGCCATTCCGATGGGCTCGGTCGGAAAGAATCCAACTGGATTTCCGGATGGCTCACGACGGGTTCGGAGAGCCCGTCAGCCATCCGGAAATCCTCTGTACTCCCCGGCTGCCTCTTTGCGACCGAGGGAGTACGATGGCAGATTTTCACTGCCTTTTCATGCCGGTCTTTCCGGCACGAAAAGGCAGTCGGTCACTGTCTTTGGGGGGGCCCAGTGGGACCCCCATGGGTGCAAGGTCGCCGAATGGCGGCCTGGAGGCACCTATGGTGCCCCTCTGTTGAACCCTGCACCCGGTGGCAGGCACCTTGGGGTGCCGGCCACAGGGGGCAGGGTTGAACTGCACCCCTGCTTTCTCCAATGCCAGCATGCATTCCGTCCGGAATGCATGCTCCCATTGTGGGAGATACGAGTGCGACCGAACAGGGTTCGGTCGCATCGTACTGCCTGGGCCGTAACCGACGACAGCAGGTCGGTCGGTTACGGCTCCGGACCGATGTCGGACGGACCTGAGTCCGTCCGACATCGGAATCGGCCCCTTAGTCCACAGTCACCAACACAAATAATGCAAAACAGTTGTGTTGTAGTCACCATGCACAAGTCTCTGTTCAAAATTGACCCACATTGTGTACACTGTGCCAGGCATCACACACTGCAACACTAACAACGATCTTGCTGCCCTGCAGCAGTGTCTGGCCGTTTGTATGGCAAAGTGCAAATCACCCATGTCATACCACAGTGTTGCATTGTAAACAGTGGAAGTGCAGTGCACCCAAAACTACACTGCAGCTGGGACTCACAATGCAAAACTAAGCACATCCCAAATGTCCTGCAACACACCCAGCTACCACAGTGCTGCACTGAATTGCAGAACAGCACCTTGTCTGAATTAAATTGTCAAAGGTGTCTTGTTTGGACCACCAATGTGTGTATGCATTGACAATGTTCACATCTCACACTGTCTGTCTGAACAGTGCTGGTATAGTCTGGCCCCAAAACCACACATTGTCTGCACAGGGCTGAGTACATCTCACATACACACCACTGTTGACCACAACATGTCAGTGTATGGATGCCCTGGAACAACTGCTTCACCAGTACTGTTCTCATGTTCTCAGGTCCACAAATACCATGAAACCATGACAGTGTGGAAATGTATGCTGGGTGAGATCTTCACCCTGCTGTATGTCACCACTGTGCTACGAGACTATACCCCTTGCCCTATTGTGCCTTCAAATGTCGGGGGAGTGAACCCCACAGCCAGATAGCTGGGACAACAGTGATGGGGGCTATACCCCATGACCAAATGTAATCTGAAATCAATGGGTACAAAATGCCACACACACATCATGCTCACCACACGCACATTCCATCCAAAGATTTCTACCAAGTCACATAGCCATGTCATTGCTCACCTTCACCTCAAAGGGTAGTTAGCCATCTACACAGTGAGACGGTGTAGTGTGTTTGGCTATCCGTCCCACAAAATGCAACATGCATGCTGTTCCACCACTATGGAGGATGGGACACTACACCCCCAATAAGAAGCATGTGGCAGGCAATGTATGCTACCCACCCAACTCACAGGTAGGTAACCGCATCTCACAGGTCGGGGTGTGTGGGGCTGGGAAGCTTGCACAACAACTCACACGGGCCCACCTGACCGCCAGCACACAAGACCCATTACTTCCTGGCACCAACATGCATGTGTTAGTCATTGCAATGTACACTTCAAAAGAACTGGCATGTGGACATATCATGCTGACTTGTCCCACACTGGACCAAGATGGAAGCCCTCATCATACACACACAGAGAGGTCTCTCAAATGCAAGGAAAACACAGCAAACACAACATATCAACAGCCACAACATGCAGCCAGATATGCATTTAAAAAACATGTTGGCATAGGACACCAGGCCTCTCAATGCACAACTGCACACCCAGATAGTATTGGCAACTATAGTGTGCACACACCTAAGAAAATGAAACTGTGACAGCAACCAAAGTGTGAATGACTGAAACACATGTAGATGGAACTCCGAGCACAACCATGCACACCACTACATGCCATCTGACAGTAGCAGTGGTCCAGACCACCTAGGATCTAATTAAAGCAAACTTAAGCATGTCTGGAATTGCAAATACAGATATCTACACCACATTGAAAAGGTATGCATGAAACTACAATGGTCACTCACTGTGCAGAGTAAACCGCTGCAAGGGCTCTACAAGTGACACATACGCATAAATGGATGACATATGATTGATCAATAACAGGATGCCAACATGAGACTGTCAATGTCAGAAAAATTATATTGTGCATGTCATGTCTTGACAACTCCCAATATGGACAAGTAATGCATGTACCACAACAGCTTGTAATGCATCACTGGATGTCGGTCAATGCAAATTTGTACAGTGAACAACTGCTGGATGTACAAACAGTTGATGTAACACTGCTAACACAAACTTTGATGGGTGCAACACAATGACCATTTCTCATCTGACCCACAGGTGACCAAGAACTCACTGCAGAGGATGACACCACCCTGCAGAGCCAGTCCCCCCCGGAACAGAGACAACTGGATGAGGACTCCTGGATTCCTTGGATGAGGAGCTCCACGCTGGCCCATCTGGTGTGGCAGGCCGCAACCAGTCCCAGGCACCCATTGTCCCCCAACCACATCAGCTGCAGCCCCTGACCATCCTCTGACAGCTGCTGTCACGGCCTGTGTGTCAACCACTACCACCACCACCACCACCACTGCTGTCCGCAACACCCTCCCTGCCCCAGGGGTTGAGCAGCCCACCACATCGACTGCGGAGGCCAGGGAGAGGATGCAGCGGGCCAATGTGAGGAACAGACAGGACCGTGGCAGCAGTGCAGCTGGTCGGGACAGGGTCATGCAGAGGGGGACTGATCCTGGGACGGAAGCCCTGGGCCACATCGACAGAGTCCTTGGGGCCTACCAACAGGCCCAGGGACGAATGGGCCGGTTAGAGGAAGAATCTCGGGAGCACCTCCTGCTGCTGAGGTCCATGGACACACGCATGGGACAGATTGTGGACCTCTTGGGGCAGCTAGTGGCGGTTCTGAGGGACAGGCAAGCGCAACATTCTACCCCTCCGCCTCCCCTGTTGGGCAGCAGGATGACACTTCATCATCCTCCCCTGCGTCCACAGAGGGGGGTGAGTCCTCAGACACCACTGCCCCTGCAGCAGTGGCCCCTCCAGTCAAGCGCAAGAGGGGCCGTCCAAGGAAAGGCCAGGGGGACTCACGTGCCAAAGCACCTGCCAAACGCTAGTCCCCGAGCCAGCCATGATGGCAGACCACTGCACCACTGCATTGACCTTTTGGACTATCCTTCACCACACTGCCATGTGAATGGCATCTATCTGTTGGACTGGGTCTCCACATCATTGTGGGGACTACTCAAGTATCTCATCTACCATGACTGTCAACTCACTTCTTCAATTCCCCCTTCACATCTTCTCCACCCTCGCATGTCACAGTTGTAAATAAATACACCTTACACACATGTTGTTGTGTCTGCTCCGTCTTTAATACAGGATGTGCAACCTTCACCGTGTAGGACATGGTCCAGGGAAATGGAATGTAGGTAACAAGTGAGATGCTGAAGGGACCTAGGGAAAACCGCAGAACAAGAGTCACTTGTATGGGTGTGGCATTGCACACATCACACAACACTTGTCAACAAGGTACTCAGATCTACAAACTTTACACAGAGCAACAGTCACCATAGAGACATTCTGTATCACACTAACCAATCACACATACATTGGCAGGCAGCAATGAGTCAACACCAAGCTGCAGTCAGCAAGCTCACATACACCCACACAGCAACAGCAACACCATCAGACCATTTTGTCCCTTCTACATCGTCACTCACCTTCAAGTGAAGTAGCGGGTGATGAGCTGTCGACGCATGTCGACCCCTTCCTCCTCTCCACTGCCCTCGTCACTGGATCCGGGTTGATTTGCAGGCGGCGGCCTTGGCTGCTCATCATCGTAATCCAGGATCAGGGGTATTGCCTTGCGAATGGCCAGGTTGTGGAGCATGCAGCATGCCACCACTATCTGACACACCTTCCCTGGCGAGTACATAAGGGCACCTCCAGTACGGTCCAGGCACCGAAATCTTGATTTTAGGAGACCAAATGTCCGTTCTATCACACACCGTGTCCTCCCATGGGCATCATTGTATCGCAAATCAGCTGGCGTGACGGGATTCCGCAATGGGCTCAGCAACCACAGGCGGTTCGGATATGCCGAGTCACCTGGGTGTGAGAGACACAGATTAACCTTGCAGTCCCAAAATGCAACACAACAGCATGTCACACACACACCACTCTAATCCACTATGCATACTCACCCACAAGCCATGCACGCTCAGGAAGCAAATTGGCCATCAGCTGAGGAACGATGCTGCTGCGCAAGATGTGGGCATCATGGGCTGACCCGGAAACTTGGCACACACGTGTGAGATGATCATGTCCGCCAGGCACACCACTTGAACATTTACCGAGTGTGAATGCTTCCTATTGCGGTAAACCTGTTCACGTGCCTGTGGTGGCACAAGCCCAACATGTGTGCAATCAATTGCACCAATTACATGGGGGATATGTCCAAGGGCATAGAAATCGCCCTTCACAGCCACCAACTCAGGCCCCTGGGAAAATGGATATATCTGTCTTTGTACAGCATCATGGCCGACAGGACATCCCTCAGCACCATGCTGAACATCGACTGTGACATCCCGCCTGCACTTGCGACCGTGTGCTGGAATGAGCCTGTTGCAAAGAAATACAGGCATGCCATCACCTTAGAAGTTGCGGTGAAAGCTGTTGGATATGTCCGACGTGGCTGCAGGTGGGGCTCCAACATGGCACATAGGTTCTGCGGGGTTTGTCGGTCCAGCCTGAATTTGCGGATTATATCCTCATTCTCCATGTCTGCCAGGACTGTGAATGGACGATGGATATTGGGCCTCCTCCTCCTAGAACAGATCACAGTGCACAGATGTCAATGCAGAAGACCATGAAATGTGCATCACATCAATTTTTTCAACAGACACATTCCCAAGTCTTACAACGTGCACCATTAACTGACAGGGCACTTCACAAGTAGGTACACATCAGGCACACTACTCGTTCACCTGTCCTCTTACCAGCAGCAATTATCTGTGCACCCCTCCGGCTCATTCGCATGCACAGTGTGATATACTAACAGATATGTGTGCATACCTGTGAGTATGACCCCCAGCATATGTTACTAATTGCAATACTACCCGAACACACCATGTTGCTGGCCCTGATACACCTACCAAAACAGGTTGCACATGGCACACTTCAACTACACACTGACCACCGGCTGAGCATGGGGGACACGTGTGTGCATGTGCATTGGACAATGTGCCATTTGCTGATGCCCCTAGTTCAGAAAATGAGACGACAGTGTGCGTTACATTGTACACACAGACATTGACCATTATTCACATATGCTATGCAACACATTAACTGGACAGTCTACATTTCATTACACAGCACATGTGACATGTGCGAGTGTATGTGCCCATGCAATGTACTGGCGACCCATATATGGTATGTGTTGGTGACGTGGAGTGACATGTCCCTTCTGTGCATTTGCCCTCATGAGGACCCTATAATTGTTGAGACACTGGGCACTGTACATGTTGGCCTATGCAGAGAGCTGGAGGACACGTTAGGTGCAGCACAGCTACTCCACAACTCCATTAACGCTCACTCCAGGCACTATCTGGCAGACATATGGTGGTGCCTACTGCCTGGCCCCTGTGGTGTGGCACCGCCTCATAACCCAGGCACGATCACGGGTGACACCGCCAGATATGTATGTGACAATGGCGGTCACCATTCACCGCTACCCAAATCACGGTCACTACAGGCACTGTCTGGCAGACATATGGCGGTGTCTACCGCTTGACAACTGAGGTGTGGCACCGCCCATAACCCAGGCACGATCGCGGGGGACACCGCCAGATATGTATGTGACAATGGCGGTCACCATGCACCGCTACCCAAATCACGGTCACTCCAGGCACTGTCTGGCACACATATGGTGGTGCCTACCGCTTGACGACTGAGGTGTGGCACCGCCCATAACCCAGGCACGATCGCGGGGGACACCGCCAGATATGTATGTGACAATGGCAGTCACCATGCACCGCTACCCAAATCATGGTCACTCCTGGCACTGTCTGGCAGACATGTGGCGGTGCCTACCGCTTGACGACAGAGGTGTGGCACCGCCCATAACCCAGGCACGATCGCGGGTGACACCGCCAGATATGTATGTGACAATGGCGGTCACCATGCACCGCTACCCAAATCACGGTCACTCCAGGCACTGTCTGGCAGACATATGGCGGTGCCTACTGCCTGGCCCCTGTGGTGTGGCACTGCCCATAACCCAGGCACGATCGCGGGTGACACCACCAGATATGTATGTGACAATGGCGGTCACCATGCACCGCTACCCAAATCACGGTCACTCCAGGCACTGTCTGGCAGACATATGGCGGTGCCTACTGCCTGACCCCTGAGGTGTGTCACCGGCATGGACCATGCCCTTGCAGCCAATGGGAAGCAGCCTCGTGGTAGCCTGATGCGAGTTTGAAAATCGCAGTAGGCGTGCACCACCCCGCGGAGGCGGTCACTGGAGGCATTCAAAAGATGCAGCACCGCGGTAGCGTGCACATGGACCCTACGGTGTGTCACCGGCATGGACCATGCCCTTGCAGCCAATGGGAAGCAGCCTCGCGGTAGCCTGATGCGAGTTTGAAAATCGCGGTAGGCGTGCACCGCCACCACGGAGGCGGACATTGGATGTATTTGAATGAGGCAGACCTGGTACACCAATTGCAGCACCCTGGGACCACTGACACAGCCCCAGGGGCCTATATGTGTGGGAGGGTGCACCACATTCCCACAGCTACCAGGGACTGCTGACTGACAACCCTCCACCTGCTGCTGCTGCCTCAAGGGACTGCTGGCTGCCACCCTGCACCTGCTGCTGCTGCCTCAAGGGACTGCTGGCTGCCACCCTCCACCTGCTGCCTCAAGGGACTGCTGACTGCCACCCTCCACCTGCTGCTGCTGCCTCAAGGGACTGCTGGCTGCCACCCTCCACCTGCTGCCTCAAGGGAATGCTGGCTGCCACCCTCAACGTGCTGCTGCTGCCACATGTCCATTGTGATGTCGAGGACTCAGAAGATCCGTGCCAGTCCCTTCACCAGTGAGGAGCTTGGGGTCCTGGTAGACGGGGTGCTTGCACAGTACCCAAGGCTTTATGGCGGCCCTAATGTCGTGGTAAGCCTCCCAGACTGTGAGTGAGAGTGCAGGGTGTGCACACGTGGGGTGGAGGTGCTTCGGCATGTGTCAGTGGTTGTGGGGCTCTGACATGCACTGCCTATCATGTTTACTACAGCGGGAAGGGGTTGGTGGGCTCTTTCACACGTTACCCTGCATGCCTATCCTGAGTAGAGGGACATGTCCTGTAGTGTCAGCCATACAGTGCAGCTGAATTTTGGTGATGCAGGAGTCTGGCCAGTTATCGTTTGTGTGAATTGCTGTGTTGCTCCAAATTAACCCACTCAGTGTCAATCCACCTGCCCTGCACAGTCCCCGCCGAATGCCACATGTCCACATCACTGCATGTACAGTGTGTTCCATGTGTGTTTGGGTCACGCCTCTTCATCTAAGTCCCATCTCTGCCATGTAGATTGCACAGGAGCAGGCGTGGGAGAAGGGTGTGTGTATGACAGTTGTTGTCACTCTATGTGAGTTCCAGGACACAGTGAGGCTTTCACAGGGCTAGGACACTTAGGAATGCGCAGTGTTGGACACAGTGAGTCCAACAACAAGACACATGTTTTGCTATCTTCTCTATGTGTAGTTGTAGGTAACTGCAGACAGTAGCTGCAGCCAGACTACACGTTGCTTGCTGTGTTGGTATCCTGCATGTGAATGGGATGTGGAGGCACTGTGTTCACCATCGAGCATGCATGCCTGTACGTCTGATTGACCAATGACATTGCCCCATGTTCACAGCAATTGTTGGCTATGCGACAGTTGTAGCTGGAGTTTTGGATGAGTCACTGACGTGCTACTGCATTTTCGTTGTGTTGTCATTGTGCACTGTGTCACTGGAACCTCACCCCTCTTGTCTCCCATGCCTGCAGCTGAAGGTCCACCAGCGTAAAGCTGTGTGGAGGGCCATTGCCTCCAGAGTCCGGGATCTGGGTGTGTCAAACCGAAGGCGCACCCACTGTCATAAAAGGTGGGACGACATCTGCCGGCTGAGCAAGAATGTGGCCGAGATGACGCTGGGGCTGCTCCCTCGGACTGGCAGGTTGGCTAGGTGCAGCATGACACCACTAATGGCCCGCATCCTGGCTGTCACACAACCTGAGCTGGACAGACAACTGAAGGAGCATCAGCAGCGAGCCAGGGGTGAGTATGTGTTGCAGGCTGCCTTTGGCTGGGAGTGGGTGCATGTGTCTACAGAGTGTGCAAATTGTCAGCTGTGTGACGTTGGTTGTGTGGTGCAATGTTTTGGGAGTGGCCTCTGTGCTGGGTGTATGTGCCATGCTTTTGCCCAAACGGTGCTTCATGAAGTGAGTTTTAGCACTGTGCATCTCTCTTACATTTGGAGTTGTGGCCTTCAGGTACCTTCTGCTGTGGGGTAGTGTGTGAAATCAGATGGATGGGAATGCCAGTGTGCCAACTGTGAATGCGTTTCAATGAATGCGTGCAATTCCAGACCTCAGATGTCTGCCAGTCAGACATCTGAGGCCAATGTGCAACAGTAGATGTGCCCATGGACTCGATATGGTGGATGGCATGTGTGCAGGGTCATTGTGGGCTGGTATGTTGTAGTCTGTGTGGTCCCCTACTGCTCCACACATGTAAGTGATGTGCACCATGTCGTGGTGTTCATCCTTGCCAACATAGGGACAGTGTGTGTGCACAGGCCATTTTGGGGCTGTGTCTGATGTGAGCCAACTGCAGGAAGGTGTGCTGTGTGAGTCACCTGGGGCACTTATGGCAGGATGTGTGGCGGACATGCACCGTTGTGTTGAGATTTTGGGTGGCAAGATATATGTGTGCACAGGGTGGCATGCAATGTGCTGCACACCTCTTTCTAGGATGCAGATGTATTGGCACGTGTTAGTTCTGTTGATGCCACTCATCTCACAGTACTTCTCTCTCCTATGCAGCAGCTCCCGTATGTGCAGAGGGAGAGGGGACGGACACCAGTGGTGAGGCTTCCAGTGCAACAGCCGCACCGGAGCAGACTGACACAGATGTGACCAGCGCCGAGGAGAGGGACAGGAGTCTGCTAGAGGATTCACAGCCGGAGACACAAAGCTCTACCTCATCTGACGCCAGCGGTGACACATCCATGTTGGGGGGTACAGGGAACAGGGATTCGGCCTCCTCTTCCGCCACACAGCGTCCAGTGCCCAGCCTCCCTTCAACCTCCACTGGTGCTGCCCGTGTCCGCACGAGTAGGAAGGGAAGAGTCACCTTCACCCCAGGCACAGCTGCCCCAGCCCATGTCATCCCTGCTGCCCTCAGTGCAGAAGCAGTCGAGCTATTGCGCCAGCTGTGTGTGGGGCAGACAGCACTTCTCAATGCCTTCCAAGAGCACGACAAAAAGTTGGGGCAGGTTATAGCTTTCATGGAGGGTATACATTCCGACGTAGGTGGGCTACACCGGTCTGTGCAGTCCTTGTCATCAACTGTGACAGCAGCCCTGCAACAGGCACATAGTCAGGGAGCGGCTCCCAGCACTCGGTCTGGCCCCGTGTCACTGTGCACCTCTGACGACAGTGACAATGCTCAACGGACCCCAAAGTCCCGATACAGAACCCGCAGCACACAGGAGCAGCAGCAGCCCAAGCGTACTAGGGCGCAGACACCATCCCCACATAAGAGTAAGGCCACCCCAGAGCGCAGAGAGAAAAGCCCATCAGGCGACAGCAAGGGCCACAAAGCAAAGAAAAAGCATCAGGGTCACAGGCCTCACCTTCCTCCCCTGCCAAAGATTCCCCTGTCCCAAAGACGTCTCGCAGAGGCAAAATGACAGTTTCCACACCCACTGAGAAGGTGTTGCTTGCAAACATTACACAGGATGAGGGCCCCATGGATAATCCATCCTTGACCTCCACTCCCATCCCAAGCCCTGTGAAGCCAGCACGGGAGGACACTGTAGGGGGCAAAGCTGGTGGACAGAGGGAGGCAGGGCGGCGGCAAACACCAGGCAAGCGCACAGCGGGATCCAGCATGTCCCCAGAGGGAGGGTCACCATCCACACCAGAATCAGCTTTGGTGTTGGGGTCACCTGTTGTGTCTGCCCCAGTTTCCCTCAATCCCCAGACAGGGAAGCCTTTCAGGATCCCCAAGAAGTGGAGAGGCACCCCTCCACAATCTCCGGCACACACTGTGTCTCACAAGGGCATGAGTCCACCTCCCGGGCCACCACCCCACCTGGTCCAAGCAGCCCCCAGCTACCACATGCACAGTTGGCTCTTCCACAGTTGTTACTCCCACTGCCCAGGGCAGTCCTCCAACTGACCCCAACACACAGTCAGCTCCAAGTCCGACAGACAGCCCCATCTGAGTGGTGGTCACCCTCACACACCTGTCTGTCCACAGGGGTGCGTGTGATGCCCATTGTCACGCCCAATACTCTGTTGCTGGGCATGGCATGGTAAAGTTGCATACATTCCCTGTGTAGCTTCTTATGTCACTACTCTGCACAATGTCTTTGCCTTTTTGTTCACTGCTGTTTGCCCTTGCCTGTGCAGCATCTCATGTACCTCACCTGCACATTGGACTGGCCACTGGCCTTGCTGTTCACTGCTGTTTGCCCCTTGCCTGTGCAGCATCTCATGTACCTCACCTGCACTTTGGACTGGCCACTGGCCTTGTTGTTCACTGCTGGTTGCCCCTTGCCTGTGCAGCATCTCATGTACCTCACCCGCACATTGGACTGGCCACTGGCCTTGCTGTTCACTGCTGTTTGCCCCTTGCCTGTGCAGCTTCTGATGGAACTACTCTGCACATTGTACTTGCCTTGTGTTTCACTGCTGTTTGCCCCTTGCCTGTGCAGCATCTCATGTACCTCATCTGCACATTGGACTGGCCACTGGCCTTGCTATTCACTGCGGTTTGCCCCTTGCCTGTGCAGCTTCTCATGGACTCACTCTGCACTTTGTCCTGCCCACTGGCCTTGTCGTTCACTGCTGTGTGCCCCCTGCCTGTGCAGGATCTCATGTACCTCACCTGCACTGTGTCCTGGCCACTGGCCTTGCTGTTCACTGCTGGTTGCCCCTTGCCTGTGCAGCTTCTGATGTAACTACTCTGCACATTGTACTTGCCTAGTGTTTCACTGCTGTTTGCCCCTTGCCTGTGCAGCTTCACATGGACTCACTCTGCACTTTGTCCTGCCCACTGGCCTTGTCGTTCACTGCTGTGTGCCCCTTGCCTGTGCAGGATCTCATGTACCTCACCTGCACTTTGGACTGGCCACTGGCCTTGCTGTTCACTGCTGTTTGCCCCTTGTCTGTGCAGGATCTCATGTACCTCACCTGCACTTTGGACTGGCCACTGGCCTTGCTGTTCACTGCTGTTCGCCCCTTGCCTGTGCAGCTTCTCATGGACTCACTCTGCACTTTGTCCTGCCCACTGGCCTTGTCGTTCACTGCTGTGTGCCCCTTGCCTGTGCAGGATCTCATGTACCTCACCTGCACATTGGACTGGCCACTGGCCTTGCTGTTCACTGCTGTTTGCCCCTTGCCTGTGCAGCATCTCATGTACCTCACCTGCACATTGGACTGGCCACTGGCCTTGCTGTTCACTGCTGTTTGCCCGTTGCCTGTGCAGCTTCTGATGGAACTACTCTGCACATTGTACTTGCCTTGGTTTCACTGCTGTTTGCCCCTTGCCTGTGCATCATCTCATGTACCTCACCTGCACATTGGACTGGCCACTGGCCTTGCTGTTCACTGCTGTTTGCCCCTTGCCTGTGCAGCATCTCATGTACCTCACCTGCACATTGGACTGGCCACTGGCCTTGCTGTTCACTGCTGGTTGCCCCTTGCCTGTGCAGCTTCTGATGGAACTACTCTGCACATTGTACTTGCCTTGTGTTTCACTGCTGTTTGCCCCTTGCCTGTGCAGCATCTCATGTACCTCACCTGCACATTGGACTGGCCACTGGCCTTGCTGTTCACTGCTGTTTGCCCCTTGCCTGTGCAGCATCTCATGTACCTCACCTGCACTTTGGACTGGCCACTGGCCTTGTTGTTCACTGCTGGTTGCCCCTTGCCTGTGCAGCTTCTGATGTTACTACTCTGCACATTGTACTTGCCTTGTGTTTCACTGCTGTTTTCCCCCTGCCTGTGCAGCTTTTCATGTAAATACTGTGCATATTGAAATGCCCTCTGGCTTTGCTGTTGCCCAAATTTGTTGTCTCTATATGCAAATTGTGAATAAACACAGTTGGTCCTGCAGTGAGTTGTGACAGTGTCCTTCCTGAATAAAGTTGTTTCTGTGTGTGCATGGTTTACTGTGTCACAGGCTCAGTATGCCACTTCAACATTGCCAATGGGTTGTCTCACATTTCATTTTTTTTGCAGGGGTGGGAGGCACTTCATTTCTACATGGCTGTGATACTTATGGGTGCAGTGCAGGTGGTTGGCAATGAAATCTTGTTGTCATCTTCCTTCTTGGCTCATGTTATCTATGGTGGACACATGGAGGTTTGTGGGCAATGGCAGCACAGGGTGGGAGTTTGGGCACAGGCTTACAGGCAGGCAGGCCAGGGTCATGTGGTCTGTGTGAGCTTCCTTTCTGTGTGCCAATCAGTGTCGGTGTATGGACATCTTGTGGTGATGAGTTATCCAGGCCCCATGGCTTACTTCCAATGTGTGCACTTGGGTGGTGGAGAAGTGTATGGTGTGAAGGGGGTGACTTGGTTGTGACTGTGGATGTGTGTGCACCTGCATTGTCAACTACTGCCGTGTGTGACCCTGGAGTGGTGTGCCTGTATGTGTACTTGTTTAGCCCTGTGGTTGTGTTTTGTGCACATGGCAGTATTGTGTGTTGCTGTTGTGGGAGGAGGTATGTGTGACATATCCTACTTGTACTTGGCTGTCATGTAGTGTGTCACTGTGTGTTGTGCAGCAGACATTGTCTTGTCCAGTATTTGGATGCCTATGTGTGGATGGTCAGTGTTTGAGTTCAGGGCCTTCCTTACATCCCTGTGCCTATACATGGGTGTCCTTGCTGTCTCCAGGAGTTGTTGCATTGGGGTGACTGTGGTTTGTGTTGACTGACTGTGTCAGCCATGTGTGCTGTGATGGGCTGTGTGTGTTCTCACATGTGTCTTGTCTTGCATGAGCATCACACATGCTTGATGGTTGTGTCACTGCCCTTCCATTTGTGGGCACCTCCTTTGGCTATCCGATATGTTGTCCTCCATTACTGCTGGCATGTGGTGTGTGTATGTAGCTGTGAGTCAGGGTGGTGTGTGTGTGTATGACTAGTCAGGTAGTGTGTGCAGTGAAGTGTTTGGTCCTCATCTGTGTGTGTGTACATTTTGTGCCTGGCCTCAGTGTTCTTGGCTTGTGTGTGATGTTGTTGTGGTGTGTGTGTTGGCTGGGGCCTGGGCTTCTGTGCTATGTGGACCTTTGCAAAGGGTCCTGCTGTGGCTGTATATGCAGTTGTTGGGACGTGGGGCATGGTGTGGCTGTAGTTGTGTGGTTGTTGTGCAGGAGTGGCACTTGGGAGGCACATGTTGTGTCCCTTCAAGGAGGTAGCTGGTGTGTTGTGGATGGAGTTGTGGCTCTGTGCGATTTGTACGGTGCTCTTGGCATGCGCTGGCCCTGTGCTCTGCATTGTGTGCATGGTTTCATGCACACTGACCGCGGCGGTGACGTAACCGGGACAATTGTTCATGAATGCGGTACATGGGTGGGCAGTATGTGGCGAGATGTTTTTGTCACAGGTGGGACATGTGTGTGTGCAGTGATGGCTGTGTGCCTGTCCCCACAGGGGTGTGTGGTGTTCCCATGCGATGTTTTTCCACCCTGGAGCTGTGTATTGTGTTACTTGCACTGTTGTGTCTGTACGTACCTGCGGAGGCATCCGCGGCGGTGGATAACTTGCAGGTGGTGTATCATGTACAGCACCGGGAAGGCGTGTAGGGCAGGATCCATCGAGGTGTGTCCCGGGTGTTTCTTTTCTGTCTCCGCTGTGATGTCTCCGCCGTCTTTCGCTGTGCGGTTTCTCCGTCGTGGTGCGCTACCCTGTTTCCGGCTTCGTGATATCTTCGGCGTACGGGACGTCATTCCGTATGGCGGTGTGTGGTGATTGGCTCACTCTGCCGCAGTGGCGGGCGCACTTTGATGGCGGTCGGCGTCGCACCGCAGCGGGCGGGAAATGTGCAATGTGTGGCCATCCTAATATGGCGGGCGTGGAGACCGCTGGCGGCGTGCGGTAAATGGGTGTTACCGCCACCGCCGGCACCGCAGTCGTGTCTCCGCCCGCCATCCTAATAGGCCCCATAGTTTGGTTTTTCACAACAAACTACCTTAAACTTTGTAATTTCTTCTGCAAACTTCTGAATACTACTATCTTCCACCTCTTCTTCAACACCTACACTTATGAAACTCTCACTTTCTCTACACTCCTCTTCAGGACCAAAGAAAAAAACTGTATATTATCACCATTTTTTTACATCCAATACTGAACTATGCAAAAGAGCAGTGTTTATTTCACTTAAACATAATGTAGGACTCTTTACATAGTACAATCTTCTTACTAACTTCTGCATTTCTGAGTGATGTACTGCTAACATTCTCAAATGATGAAAAGTACTTTGACACACTTTTCTCGAAAGACAAGCCAGAGAATGACCCTGCAAGCCAGTATATTTTCTCACTTTACAATGATCTAGTCCTTGCAACATCTTAATCTTCTGTTTAACACTTTCTTTTACCATACTCTCGTAAGAAAGTTCGTAAAATGTCAATAGATTCCTGTTGTATCCTACAAATACTACTACAATTCCACCTATACACTGGAGCTTGTGAACGTCTCCTTTGAACTTCTTCAGCTATTACTTCTTCTACATTTCTAGGAACCATCTTTTCTTTTTCAATTGGACAACCATTTTTAACCTCATAAGAACGACCATTGGTATCAACTGCGTGAACTAATGTATTTTGTATCCTTATACTGTTTCATCCTTCTTTCATCATAGATTATTTTCCCAAAACATGATTTTCTATTAATATCTCCTTTTTTTGTTTCCTTCTGAATGGTTGTACTACTTTTCTTTTTCTTTTCTCCATTTTCTAAATTCGTAAACTTCTTTAAAACTCTTTTAGCAAATTCTTTAGTTCTCTTACCAGAAGCCTTTTCTTCAATGTCACATGTTGTTCTTTGTCTGATTTCTCCTTTTCTTTTTCTTTTAAATAGTACTCTTTTCTTTCTTTTCTTTTCTTTTGATCTTTTCTTGCCATACTCAATCTTTATTAATAATAATGGTGAGTATCTGAAAAGAAAGAAAATTTTAAATACTTCCATTAAATCATTTAATATTAATAAAATAACTATATACAAATATTCTCATATATAAATAAAGAAATATTTTTAATTGCATTCCAAAAGTATGTCAGACACTGCAGACAAAGGTCCAGAAAGAGGCAAGAGGGGTGCAGAAAGACCTAAGACAGTGTGAAAGATACATGAGGGGTGCAAAAAGAAGCAACAGAGGTGTACAAAGAAGCAAGAGGAATGCAGAAAGAAGAAACAGAGGTGTAGAAAGAGGCAAGCGGGGTGCAAGAAGAGAGAAGAGGTGCAGAAAGAGGCATAAAAGGCGCAGAAAGAAGCAAGACATGTACAGAAAAAAACAAAAAAAGTGCAGAAAGAATGAACAGAGGTGTAGAAAGAGGTAACACGGATGCAGAAAGAGGAAACAGGGCTGCAGAAAGACGTAAAGGAGTACAGAAAGAAGCAACACAAGCAGAAAGACACAAAAGAAGTGCAGAAAGAAAGAACAGAGGTACAGAGTCCATGTGTTCTGTTTAAGTAATTGAAAGAGTGCATGGGTAATGCCAGGGTGATTGCATAAGTGCAGGGGTAATGTCTAGGAGATTGGCGGAGTGCATATGTAAAGTATGGGTGATTGCATGAGTGCAGGAGTAATGTGTGTGAGGTTGTATGAGTGTAGTAGTAGTGCCTGGGTGATTGGAGGAGTGCAGAGATAGTGCATGGGTGATTTTATAAGTGCATAGATACTGGTTGGGTGATTCAAAGAGTACAGGCCTAGGGCCACATGCATCAAAGGAAAACCGGTCAGCAAACGGGCAGATTCTCAGAATCTGCCCCTTTATGTCTCAGTATTTTTGCATTTGGGATGCATCATCCCAAATGCAAAAATCGCAATTTAAGTAATCGCAAAATTTGCGATTACCTAAATTGCGATTGCATTAAACAAAATAGTTTAGCGATTTCGCTAATAAGAATCGCAAATTACCATCAATCTAAAGTTGATGGTAATTTTCGATTTTCTGAAAAATGCACTAAAGTGCATTTTTCAAAGTCACATATTAGACACACACATGCCATTGGGGCATGTGTGTGCGCAACATGTGGTTAAATTGTAAATTCAGGGTAGAACAGGGTAACTGTTTGGGACCCTTGCACCCTTGAAATTGCATGCGCAATTTGCGAATGCAATTTCTATTGATTCCTATGGGCCTCTAGGCCAATAGGAATGTATGAGTTGCAATTCTTAATTGCGACTCGCAATTTGCGAAGTCACAATTAAGGAATTTTAGGGAATCGCTATTTTTGTAACAATTCCTACATGCATAGGCATTTGTGATTCCTTATTAGCGAATCCTTAATATTGGCTAATAAGGAATCGCAAATAACATTTTGGATGCATGTGCCCCCTAGTGCCTGGGTGATTTGAAGAGTGCAACGGTAGTGCCTGGGTCATTACATAAGTGCATAGGTACTAGCTGGATGATTTAAGAAGTGCTTTGGTAATGCCTGTGTAATTGTATACTACAGCAATAATGCCTGGGTTATTCCATGACTACAGGGATAATGCCTGGGTAATTGCACGAGTGCAACGGTAGTGGCTGGGTGATTATATAAATGCATGAGTAGTGGATACATGATTGAAAGACTGCATAGTTAATACCTTGGTGATTGCATGAGTGCAGCAGTAATGCCTGAGTGATTACAGCAGTTGATATGTAGTGCCTACATCATTGGAAGACTGCATGGATAGTAGTTGGGCGTTTTCATAAGTGCACGAGTACTGGCTGAATGGTTACATAAGTACAAGAGTAGTGCCTGCATGATTGAAAGAGTGGAAAGATAGTAGCTGGCTGAATGAAGCACTGTATACCTAATGCGTTGGTGATTGCATGAGTACAGGGGTAACATCTGGGGGATTAAAGAAGTACATAGGTAACGCCTGGGTGATTGCATGACTACAGGAGTAATATCTGGGGATTTACATGACTACATAGGAAGTGAGTGGGTGATTTTATAACTGCATGGGTACTTCTTGGATGATTGCAGGACTACTCAGGTAGTTCCTGAGTGAATAAAGGAGTGCAAAGGTAATGCCTGAGTGATTTCTTAACAGCACGACTACTGGCTGAGTGATTACATAAGTACAAGGGTAGTGCCTCTGTGATTGAAATAGTGCAACAGTAGTGGCTGGGTGATTATATAAGTGCATGAGTAGTGGCATAATTGATTGAAAGAGTACATGGGTAATACCTTGGTAATTGTATGAGTGTATAGGTATTGCCTGGGTGATTGCATGAGTGTAGCAGTAATGCCTGAGTGATTACAACAGTGCATATGTACTGCCTGGATCATTAGAAGACTGCATGGGTAGTACTTGGCTGTTTTTATAACTGCATGAGTGTTGGGCCTAGCAAAATATAAAGCAGCAGACTATTACATCACTGAAATACAAGTCGCTCCATATTCTTAGAAGCATGCATACATATGTCTCTACGTTTTCAAACCAACATCATATCTAAAAGAAATATGTATACAATATTTTATAACTCTATGAGTACTACCTGGGTGATTACAGAAGTACCAAAGTACTACCTGAGTAATTACAGGAGTGCAAAGGTAGTGCCTGGGTGATTTTATAAGGGCATGAGTACTTCTTGGCTGATTGCATGACTACTGAGTTAGTGCCTGAGTGAATAAAGGAGTGTTAACATACTGCCTGGGTGAATTCTTATCAACATAGGTACAGCCTTCATGATTGCATGACTGCAGAGATAGTACATAAGTAGTGCCTGGGTGATTGCATAACTGCAGGGTAATATCTGAGGGATTACTGGAATACATAGAAAGTGAATGGGTGACGTTATAAGTCCATGAGTACTGCCTGGGTGATTACAAAAGTACTAAGGTACTACCTGAGTGATTACAGGAGTGCAAAGGTAGTGCTTGGGTAGTTTTATAAGTGCATGAGTATTGGCTGAGTGATTACATAAGTACAAGAGTAGTGCCTGCGTGATTGAAAGAGTGGAAAGATAGTGGCTGGCTGAATGAAGCACTGTATACCTAATGCATTGTTGAATGCCTGAGTACAGAGGTAAGATCTGGGGGATTAAAGAAGTACATAGGTAACGCCTGGGTGATTGCATGACTACAGGGGTAATATCTGGGGATTTACATGACTACATAGGAAGTGTCTGGGTGATTTTATAAGTGCATGGGTACTTCTTGGGTGATTGCAGGACTACTCAGATAGTGCCTGAATGAATAAAGGAGTACAAAGGTAGTGCCTGAGTGATTTCTTAACAGCATGAATACTGGCTGAGTGATTACATAAGTACAAGGGTAGTACCTCCGTGAGTGAAATAGTGCAACGGTAGTGGCTAGGTGATTATATAAGTGCATGAGTAGTGGCTACATGATTGAATGAGTGCATGGGTAATACCATGGTGATTGTATGAGTGTATAGGTATTGCGTGGGTGATTGCATGAATGTAGCACTAATGCCTGAGTGGAATCTCTGACAGAATATCGACTACCAGAATATCGACGACAAAAATATCGGACCCGAAATATCGATGTCCAGAATATCGAAGACCTATCTACATAATGGTAGGTACAAAACTATTGATAAAAAATATCGTTAAAAATTTTGAGGCCGATTCCGATCTCGGCCGGTAGTGCTCCGAATCGGATTCGGATTCACCGGATCGGATCCGAGCCCTGTTTCCCGACCGAATCGTACGCTGGTCCGGCCGAGCGAGTACGATGCAAGCACCCGCGAAATCGCCGACCGACTCGAACGCGGCTTCAACACGCTCCGACCGACTCGCATGGACACGACTCGCACCGCGCTATGGAGACGTTTCCCGGCCGGGTAAGTACGATGCGCGCCGCGAGCAGTCCGACCGACTCGCGCCGTCCGGCTCGAAAAGGCTGTCAGAGCCGGACTTTGGGGTCCGCGTCGGACCCCCTGTACGCGTAGGCGCCGCGAGTCGCACACAGGGGGACCCATGGGTCCCCCTTACCTGTGCATGTATGCCGCAATGCGCATGGACGCGTACACGCTGTAGGGGCGCTCTTGTCCGCCTCGCACCCATTGAGTCAATGGGAGCCCGCGTACGCGTTGTACGACCGGCTCCCATTGACTTCAATGGAGTCCGACCGACTCAAGTCCGATAGCATGCGAATGCATCGTACTCGTCTGGTCGGACTGCTAGGGTCCGATTCGGTCAGAATTCTCTCTGGTCCGGCTCGGTAGGAGAGATTTCCGTCCGGAATCGGAATCAGCCCCTTGTTGTTAAAAATATTGTTTTTTTAATGTTTAAAAAATAATGTAATATAAATTAAATAATACATGTAATTAAAATAAACATTGTTAAAATTATTAGAAAATGTTTAAAATTATAATTAATACATATAATGTAAAAATAAATTAAACATAGATTTATATAAAATATAATATATATATTTACTTAATAATATTAATAAATAATTATTTTAATAAATTATATTTTGTTACATATTTCAAAATATAAATACATATATATACACATACACCAATAACATAAAAATAAAAATAAAATATATATATAATAAATTAAAATATTACAATATTTGTAATTTTTTTAAATACATTTTACACTACATTAACTTAAACAGTAAAGAAAATATTGGATAGTGGAGAGGATAAAATTACTATTCCCACTCCAGTGAGTGCAACAGTAGGGAAAATGTTGGATAGAGGAGGGTTAAAAATTACTATTCCCACTCCAGTGAGTGCAACAGTAGGGAAACTGTTGGATAGCTTAGGGGTAAAATTACTATTCCCACTCCAGTGAGTGCAACAGTAGGGAAAGTGTTGGATAGCTTTTACTATTCCCACTCCAGTGAGTGCAACAGTAAGGAAAGTGTTGGATGGCGTAGGGGTAAAAATTACTATTCCCACTCCAGTGAGTGCAACAGTAGGGAAAGTGTTGGATAGCGTAGGGGTAAAAATTACTATTCCCACTCCAATGAATGCAACAGTAGGGAAAGTGTTGGATAGCGTAGGGGTAAAAATTACTATTCCCACTCCAAAGAGTGAAACAGTAGATAAAGCTTTGGATACCGAAGAGGTAAAAATTACTATTCCCACTCCAGTGAGTGCAACAGTAAGGAAAGTGTTGGATAGTGTAGGGGTAAAAATTACTATTCCCACTCCAAAGAGTGAAACAGTAGATAAAGCTTTGGATACCGAAGAGGTAAAAATTACTATTCCCACTCCAGTGAGTGCAAAAGTAGGGAAAGTGTTGGATAGCGGAGGGGTAAAAATTACTATTCCCATTCCAGTGAGTGCAACAGTGGGGAAAGTGTAGGATAGCCTAGGGGTAAAAATTAGTCTTCCCACTCCAGTGAGTGCAACAGTAGGGAAAGTGTTGGATAGCGTAGGAGTAAAATTACTATTCCCACTCCAGTGAGTGCAACAGTAGGGAAAGTGTTGGATAGTGTAAGGGTAAAATTTACTTGTACCAGTGGCACGGGACGCATGCGCGACAGCCCTGTTATGCGTTCAAACAGAATCGAGGAGGAGAGCTGCAGGCGCACTCATGTTTTCTCTCTCCCTCCATCTGTGGACCGCAGACACTCCTCTAAACCAACGCTCAACCATTAGGGAGGCTGTGGCCTCTGAGGCAATGCCCTTAACCAGGCAACCAGGCACAATCATAGTCAGACACCGGATCTATTCCAGGTGCCACCCATTTGCTTCTCAATTAACAAACAATTACACTTACAATGACAGTATAAAAGACCGCTTCTTTTCCCACCATTCCTCACCGGCGGGGAGGCGAAGCGGACAAACCATAGGAGACACCGCTGGAGGCGCTGAAAATGACAGTAAGAGTGTGTGTGGTGTTTTGGATGGATGGAAGAGCATTTTGAAATGCTCTGGTGCAATTTCACTCTTCCCACAAGGATGCACCTTTTAAATAAGCATCTGTGTGTATGCTTTTACTCCCTACCATGGACCTGATTTATCAACACTGGGCCGTGATTCTATGTCTCTCTTTTCGGAATGTCACAGTAGGCTCTTCCACCTCGACCTCCCATGGAGTAAGTAGGATAGTGACCTAGGGTAGCGAGCGAGAATCATGTTTTCTCTCCTGTATAAGTGTTAAACACGCATGAATGACACGTGTTTCACTTAGAAACCACCACGCACGCTTTTAAGTGTGGTGATGTATGTAATATAACACTACAAACAGGAAACTTTCATATTCGGTATGTATTTGTTTCCCTTTTCTCTTTCTTTTCCTACAGGTACCTCTTGTGAGTACTAGACTGACGGGAAATTGATACTCACATAAACCCCCACTCTTATAGTGGTTGATCTTTTATACAACGTATGTATAAAGACAGAGCCCTTGGAACACAATTTGGTCCTGACGAATGCTATGTACCCTCCGGGGACCTTAGAGCAGAAACATGTTAAGACCACATTTTGCACGGTGAGGGGATAATTAGTTCCCAAATCACCGCTCACTTCTTTTAATACCATGCTGTTGCCCCTTGAATTAAATTCGTTTCTTGACAACTGTAAGGGTTTTTAGATCACTTTTCACTAATCATGGGCCACCACTTAGTTTAGAAGTGCATCCCTGTCTCCAGGTGTATGCCCGCCCTCCATCAAACGAAGCTTTTAGAGGGCGAGACGGCCTATGATGAAGCATGACACCAGGTGGTGTGTGAGGCCAGTCCTTCACTTTCTGTGAGATGCCCCCACTGGATATGCATCTTTAAAATCCTGTAGGAATTCCAACTAGGGACAGCCCCATTTGTGTTTACATAAAAATTACTATTCCCACTCCAGTGAGTGCAACAGTAGGGAAAATGTTGGATAGCAAAGGGTTAAAATTAATAATTTCAAAAATTTAATTAAAAAATAAAGATTAAAAAATAGCAACTACAATACAAAAATTGTTAATAACACAAAAAAAAATCAAAATATTACAAAATTTCAAAAGATACAAAAATAATTAAATATTAAAAAATACTAAAAATTAAATACAAACATTAATTTATAAAAGTTTTAAAAGAACATTTTACAAACAACTATCTCTACAAATACATAATTATAATCCAAAAATATTTATTAATAATTTATAAATAAATTACTTCACACTATAAACGCACAAAGAACTCATACAAATTTGACAGAATTAACATATTTACCAGTCAAATATTTATACTTTTCAAACAATTAATAATTAAATATTATTAAATAAATTACCACAAACAACACTATAAAATCGAAATATAAAATAAATACTAATAAATAAAAAATATTAACTACTTTATTTTAATTAAATTACTTCCCAACCTATTCCCCTATAAACCAACAACCCACTTCTTAACAAAATAACACTTTTAACTTAATTATCAATTTAATAATTAAAAAAATAACAAACCCATTAATAATTAATAAATCATAAATTAATTATAAATACTAATAAATAAAAATTAATTACTTTACTATAATTAGATTACTTCTTACCCTATTCCCCTATAAACCCACAACCCACTCCTAAAAATAAAATATATTTTAATTATCAATTAATCAATTAATAAAAATTAATAACCAATTAATAAGTAATTAATGATAAATTAATTATACATGCTAATAAATAAACATTAAAAATTACTTTATTATAATTAAATTACTTCCCACCCTATTCCCCTATAAACCCACAACCCGCTCCTAAAAATAAAATATATTTTAATTATCAATTAATAAAAATTAATAACCAATTAATAAGTAATTAATGATAAATTAATTATAAATACTAATAAATAAACATTAAAAATTACTTTATTATAATCAAATTACTTCCCACCCTATTCCCCTATAAACCCACAACCCGCTCCTAAAAATAAAATATTTTTAATTATCAATTAATCAATTAATAAAAATTAATAACCAATTAATAAGTAATTAATGATAAATTAATTATAAATACTAATAAATAAACATTAAAAATTACTTTATTATAATTAAATTACTTCCCACCCTATTCCTCTATAAACCCACAACCCGCTCCTAAAATAAATAACTCAATTATTACAATTATCAATTAATCTATTAATAAAATGTATTAACCAATTAATAATTAATTATTAATAAATTAATTATAAATAGTAATAAATGAAACTTAATAATTACTTTATTATAATTAAATTACTTCCCACCCTATTCCCCTATAAACCCACAACCCACTACAGAACTAAAATACGCAAAAATTAATTAACATAAAATTAGCTATTGCTAAAAATTAAACACATACATTAAAACAAATTGCTATACTTATACAAAAAATTTCATCACAGACTTTTAACAAACATACTAAAATACAGAACACTAATATAAATATTGATATTATTAACAACGATATTTTTACAAACGATATTACTGTCTTCGATATAAAAAAACGATATTTCTTACCTTACTGTCGATATTCTGTACCACAATATTCTTGATGTCGATATTCTTGTACCTCGATATTTAAAACTCGATATTCTTGTAGGTCGAAAAAAAAAACCTCGTTATTCTGGGGCCGATTCTGATTCGGGCCGGAAATCTCTCCGATTGAGCCGGACCCGGAGAGATTTCCGACCGAATCGGACTCGTGCAGCCCGACCGAACGAGTACGATGCGCACGTATGCCATCGGACTCGGAGTCGGTCGGACGCCCATTGAAGTCAATGGGAGCCGGTCGTACAACGCGTACGCGGGCTCCCATTGACTCAATGGGTGCGAGGCGGACAAGGGCGCCCCCTACAGCGTGTACGCGGCGAAGCGACTCGCGCCGTACACGCAAAGGTGGGGGGACCCATGGGTCCCCCCTGTGTGCGACTCGCGCGGCTACGCGTACAGGGGGTCCGACACGGACCCCCAAAGTACGGCTCCGACTGCTCTTTCGAGCCGGAGTGCGCGGCTCGGTCGGACTGCTGCGCAGCGCGCATCGTACTTACCCGGCCGGGGAACGTCTCCATTGCGCGGTGCGAGTCGAGTCCGAGCGAGTCGGTCGGTGCGGTTAGACCCGGGAATGAGTCGGTCGGAGCGGTCGGGACGCCCGGACGAGTCGGTCGGCGATTTCGCATCGTACTCGCTTGCCCGGACGCTGCGTACTGAATCGGTCGGGAAATAGGGCTCCGAATCGGATCCGGTTAGCCGAATCCGATTCGGAGCCCTACCGCCGAGATCGGAATCGTCCCCTAAGTCTGTTTACCGCCTGAGTGATTACAACAGTGCATATGTAGTGTCTGGATCATTAGAAGAGTGCATGGGTAGTACTTGGCTGTTTTCATAACTGCATAAGATTTGGGCCTAGCAAAATATATAGCAGCAGACTATTACATCACTGAAATACAAGTCAATGCATATTGTTAGAAGCATGCATATATATGTCTCTAAGTTTTCAAACCAACATCATATCTAAAAGAAATATGTATACAATATTTCTGGAATATAGTGAAACTTAGGGGCCCATTACGATACCCGGCGTAAATAAATCCGCCAGGCATGGAATCGGCAAAATACCGCCCGCATACACCGTCTGAACACCGACCACGCCATTACGATAACACAAACCGAAAACCGCCATCGGCGGAAAATCACACTAAATACCGCCCGCCATCGTCCGAGTCGGAGTCAAACCGCCCGCCACGGACGGAAACACGCCCGACAACACAAAACCGCCCGCCCTCACGGCCGACACACCGCACGTGAAATTACGATCGCACCGCCATGAGCGCGGGAAAACCACAAATATACCGCCCGCCAGCGCAAACAACGCCGATGCCAATCGACACGGCAGAAACCATGGCGCCCACGTCCCTGCACAGAAACCATCCGCTCACAAAACCAATAGCACACAACATGGCCAATAAGTCCACACAGCAAGGCACGCACAAATACACAAGCACAGTACACATCCCGAAAACACCCCCCGGACAAACAAAAACTACAAAGGCCAGAACCCCAGACACAACACACCTGAAAACAACAGACCATGAGGACACACCCACATAGGTAAGTACAAAAGCAGAACTCCCACAGACCACAACCCCTTGCAACATTGCAAACCAGAGAGGAGAGGAGAGGACACAGTGACACAGCAAGGACAGCAGCACACCACAGAAACGCACACATCACAACCACCACCATCACCAAACACCGGCACCACAAACCCCCTGCACATTACACAACACACACCGCACCAGCACCACAAACACCATGGCACCACAAAGAATGCCCAAGTTCACGCCCATGGAGCTGACGGTCATGGTCGACGAGATCATCAAGGTGCACCCACAAATCTATGGGAACATGGTCCAGCACACACCACTAGCCACCAGAGACAGAATGTGGAACCGGATCGTAGACCAGGTCAATGCAGTCGGGACCCTGCCCAGGAACAGAGTCGAAATAAACAAACGGTGGAATGACGTCAAGAGCCTGGTCAAGAAGAAGGAGGGCAAAAACAGAGAGCTGGCTGCAGTCACTGGCGGAGGGAATCCCGCGCTCTTCAAGACCTTCAAAGCGTGGGAGGAGAAGGTGCGAGTCATCATCCATCCCGAGATCCTCGCCGGATTAGCAGGGGGAGTGGAGGCTGGTAAGTACAAACTAATGTATACCAGCACACCGCTATGTACTCACATGCACTACCACCATGCCACAGCTCCCAGGGACAAACACCCCCATGTCCAGCACACAATACACAACACATCACACACACATGCAACAGACACCACCACACACAGCCCAAACAGAACAACTGTAAGATGCGTGGGGACATGTGTACACTCAGCCAGCCACGTAACCACCAACAGGTCCCCAAATATGCCAGAAGAGCCACAACGAGCACCCACCACACCCATGTGTCCGCCACAGCTGCACTAACCGACAAGTAACAGTTAAGTGGCAGGAACACAAAGTGCAGTGGGTGGGAGGGTGGACAGCCCAAGTACAAAACACACCAGGCCCCTAGTCCCACAGTACAGCAAGGAGGAGCATCCCCCACACCCCACAGCCACGTGTCAGCCACCGCAGTGCACAACGACAGCCGAAAGGTAGACATCACGGTCCACAGCAATCGGTGTCAGTGGGTGTCCAGCCACCACTACGACCCACAACACCCCCCACCCCCATAGACCTGCAACATGGAGCACCCCCGCTTAGAACCATGTGGCATCCAGTACAGTGCACGCCCGAACAACTTGCAGGTGGGAAACTGGACAGGGCTGGATCACTGGAGGCATGAGGGCCGTAACACGACCAACACATGGGACATGTCACGTAGCAGACGAACACGCAGCACCGCCCACCGTCACGAACAAGTGAACAATGTGCACACGGACATGAACCACAGACTCACACCCCACATGACCCATCACAAACACAGCAACACCCAAGGAGCCACGTCTGCATGCACAAGCCACACTGAACATAGTACCACACGGCAGCCACTGTGCAACCCATCACACACAACCGAAACACCATTGAAGTCCAGTTCATGTAGCCCCTACTGCCTGTCAACCACACACCCCACAACTACGCCTATGTAAGACAAACAACACTAGACGCAACAGAGCGGAACAACAGAAATGCACACGAACACCACTGAACCCATCAAACACACAGACACACCATGCACATACAACATACCATCCATCCCATCCGTCAGCCCCAGTCTCATGAAAGGCATGTCATCCGCACAGCTGCCACACATACAGCAGTCACGCTAAGACACATGCCCATGACCAACCATGTGCCAGAAGTCAATGAAGCGCACGACACACTGTGAGAAACAACACACAACATGGGACACCCCCCCGAGCACTGCAGTGATGCACATGGCACAGGGCAGCACGCACACCAAGGAGATGGGACAACTGCAATACGTTGGCTGGCACACAACCAACACTCACTCATAACGATGCGTCCAATGCCATGCCCAGTAATCACACCAGACAGCAAATATGCAGGCCATGTCAAGCATGCACACACCTCAAACCATGCACTGTCATGCTGCCACAACACATGTCACGTTCGGCACCCATGGCTTACAGCATGTACCCCAAAAGCATATTCCCTCCCAAATGTGAATCTGGGGCATGGCCCCCATGTTGCCATATGCGTTCCTAAGCGTTCCATTTGAACCCCAAAATCATATTCCCTCCCAAATGTGAATCTGGGGCATGGCCCCCATGTTGCCATATGCGTTCCTAAGCGTTCCATTTGAACCCCAAAAGCATATTCCCTCCCAAATGTGAATCTGGGGCATGGCCCCCATGTTGCCATATGCGTTCCTAAGCGTTCCATTTGAACCCCAAAAGCATATTCCCTCCCAAATGTGAATCTGGGGCATGGCCCCCATGTTGCCATATGCGTTCCTAAGCGTTCCATTTGAACCCCAAAAGCATATTCCCTCCCAAATGCGAATCTGGGGCATGGCCCCCATGTTGCCATATGCGTTCCTAAGCGTTCCATTTGAACCCCAAAAGCATATTCCCTCCCAAATGCGAATCTGGGGCATGGCCCCCATGTTGCCATATGGGTGCCTAAGCGTTCCATATGAACCCCAAAAGCAAAGTACAAACCAGACCCAGGATGGGCCAGGAGCCCGCATACACCAGAGTCACAATGAGTAGGGGCACAGCAACACACCCATCGGCATGGCCAATCCGTCCCATGCCACATGTGCACAGCACACAGTCCCATTGCCTAGCACACACAACTACAGATGCCACAGCCACACACTCGCCTCCGGGAAACCCATGTACGAGAGTGCACGAACTGCCAATGTCAGACGACAAATACATACTTCGCCAGGTGCAACACAATAACAAATCTCATTCTCTCCACAGGTGACGAACTGCCGGATGCTGGGGATGGAGACAGCAGCCAGCACAGCCAGCCCACAAGCCCCCAACGAGGACACACGGATCTGGAGGATCTGTCCTCCTCTTCGGACACGGACCACCAAGCAGGCCCATCTGGTGTGGCAGGGCCCAGCCGCTCCCCAGGACCCCTCCTACCCACCAACCCATCATCCAGGGCTGCTGAACATTCCCAGCCCCCTGCTGCCACTGTCGTTGCGGCCACACCCACGGTCATTGCGGCCACACCCACGGTCATTGCGGCCACTACCACTGCCGCAACCGCCACCATCGCCGCACCGACCACCACCGCCACCACCACCACCACGTCTTCGCTGGCACCAGCCCCAGCGCAGGTGGTGGCCCGGCCGACTGGATCCACCCTGGGAGCCACAGCGAGGACCGTGGTGTGCAATGTGGCTAGTGGGCAGGCCGGTGGCAGCAGGACTGGTAGGAGGAGCAGGGTCAGGGAAACGCCAGCCTCCCCTGGGAGCCATGCCCTGCCTCAAATGGCCAGAGTCCTTGGGGCCTATGAGGAGGCCCAAGAACAATGGGTCAGGTCTGCTACAGACACGCGGGAGGTGCTGGGGGTGCTGAGGTCCATGGACGCCCATATGGGCCAATTCGTGTCCCGTATGGACCAACTCGTGGACCTCATGGGCCAGCTGGTGGTGGCGGTGGGGTCACAGGCAAGGCCAGCAACACCACCTCCGCCACCACCTGCTAGGGCGCAGGGTCGGGCAGCAGTGTCCACTTCCCCTGCGTCCACAGCCAGTGAGCACACCTCACCCACCACCAGCAGGTCGCCACCACACACCCCCTCCCAAACGTGGAAGGGGCCGTCCGAAGAGGAAACAGGTCTCCCGGGAGGACTTCGCACGCTCCAGTCGCAAGTGAGGCAGCCAGCCAGCCTTCCGCCAGCCTTCCTTGACCAGCCACTGCATTGACTTGCTCTACGATCCCACTCCACACAGCCAGCTGGATGGCATGTGTGTGTTGGACTATGGACATAGAACCAGTGGGTACACCCTGAGCTTCACGCAGCCATGACCGACAGCTCATTGTCACTGCACGCACCACTTTTGTCATCACCTTACACACAATCACATGTCACAGTTTGGAATAAATGCACCTTTTTCACTAACTGCTGTTTGTGCCCTGTGTTTTATTTGTACGGAATACAACGGCCACCTTGGGCGGAAAGGCACCTGATGCGTGGCATGGCAATGGAATCCGGAGGGCCTGTAGGGACCTAGGGGTGGGAGACAGAACAGGAGCACATTCAATGAGTGTGTCACACACCCATCACACAGTACATGTCAACAACTACAAGCAATGTACACACATCGCACAGAGCAATAGGGCACAATGCCACAGTCACCAACAGTGGCATACTACCCTGGCCATGGAGCGTTGACACACTGCACGCAGTGAACATACGGCCACCCTGACACAGCACACACACACCTGCACAGATACAGACACATCATCCGTCGTACATGGACACTCACCGTCAAGTGAAGTAGCGGGCGATGAGCTGCTGGCGCACATTCCCAGCTTCCTCCTCTCCGCTGTCCACCTCACTCGAGCTGTCCTGGTCTGCGGGCTGGGGCCCTGGTTGATCTCCGTCATCCACAATGAGGGGGATCTGCTTCCGAATGGCCAGATTGTGCAGCATGCAGCACGCCACCACTATCTGGCACACCTTCTGTGGGGAGTACGCCAGTGCACCCCGGTGCGGTCCAGGCACCTGAACCTGGACTTGAGGAGGCCAAAGGTACGCTCGACCACACGTCTGGTCCTCCCATGTGCCTCATTGTATCGATCGTCTGCTGGGGTGCGAGGATTCCTCAATGGACTGAGCAGCCATGCCCCATTCGGATACGCAGAGTCACCTGGGTGTGAGGGACACAGAGAACCGTTGCTATTCCAACTGGACAGGGGACAGCATCGCACAACCAGCACGCTACACCACTCCACATACTCACCGACAATACAGCCACGATCCTGTTGCAGATTGGCCATCAGTCGTGGCAAGATGCTGTTGCGCATTATGTGTGCGTCATGGGCCGAGCCTGGGAACTTTGCACACACGTGGGTGATCACCATGTCCGCAAGGCACACCACTTGCACATTCAGGGAGTGCGTGTGCTTCCTGTTGCGGTACAGGTGCTCAGTGGCCTGTGGTGGAACAAGGCCAACATGTGTGCAGTCAATGGCTCCCACGACGTGTGGGATTCTGCCAAGGGCATAGAATGCACCCTTCACTGCCGCCAATTCACGAGCCCTGGGGAATCTGATGTACCTGTTCCGGTACAGCATCATGGCTGCCAGTACATCCCTCAGCACCTTGCTGAACATGGGCTGGGACATCCCTCCTCCACTGCCCACTGTGTGCTGGAATGACCCAGTGGCGAAGAAATGCATGGCGGCCATCACCTTAGCCGTGGGGGTGACAGCAGTCGGATACACCCTGCGGGGACGGAGATGGGGCTCTAACATGGCACACAGTTGATGCAGGGTTGGCCTGTCCAGCCGAAACTTCCTGATGACCTCAGTATCCTCCATGTCCGCCAGCAATTGGTATGGGCGGTCAATGTTCGGTCTCCGCCTGGGTTAAATGGCAGAGGACACATGTCAAAGCAACACGGCACATAGCAATTTCGCATACACATCACTGACATGACTGAGCAAGCACATGAGCCACAGCCCAGCTGTCAAGCTGGGACGGCACGGCCACAATACACTTACACAGGTCTCCCAACAATGGCAATGGCAAGTGAGACATACCACTGCCATGTGCATGCACATGGGGATCTAGGCCCCAATGACTTGCGGGGCGTGCTGATGGGGACTGACTGCATATTCGTCAAGCGGCAACGCCACGGCAACATGAGTGTCTGCTGAGCATGGAACTGCTTCCGAGGCTGGATGAGTATGGCACACGACGACGACGATGTGGGCACGGGCTGAGCGGCCAATACAAGTGGGACCTGTGGCACGAGGGGATATGAGACAGTAGTAGGTGTCAGCACTGCACCCTATGTACAGCACTGTACGGATCACAGCTCCCGAAACATTGACTGGTGTCCACATTGACAGCCCCATGCCAAGACGGCTGTGTGCTTGCAGTCACACGTCACAGGTGAGAGGTTACATTGCACGTGCCAGGTGGCAGACGTACATAGTGGGAGCTGGCATGTGTGTGCATGTGTCTCCTGTTCAGGATCCACCAGATGGGCGCTGACTCTGTACTGACCATTGGACACAGCATGTTCCGTGGAAGGCTTGTGTGTGTGGGATGGTGGCACTGGATGTGCCTCCGTTGGGTGGGGGGCCATGCACAGGGCGGGTACGTCGATGATTGCGCATTGTTGGTCACGGTGGGTGCACCAACTAAGATGTGTTGCCCTGTGTTCAATTCCTATGTCCGCATGATGATGGACTGTGGATGTGGGCAGACTACACATTGGTCGATGTGCTGTCTATATGCATGTGCCTTCACACCAGGCACAGCTGCCCCTGCACATTTGACCCCTGCTGGACTCGCTGCTGGGTCTGTGGAGCTGATGCACCTTCTGCGCGTGGGGCGGACAGCTCTCCTCACTTCCCTCATTGCGCATGTCATGTCTTTGCCGCAGGTGACATGGATCATGGAGGGCCCACATGTACGCGTGGGTAGGCTACACATGATTGTTCACTGGTCGCCACCCCCAGTCAGTGTTTCGAATGGGAAGGTTGTCGTGCTGGTGGTATGTTCGATGTGGCGGATGGGCGGGCCTAGGTGCGGGCTTACATTCCGGACATGGGGGGGTAGTCGGATTGGCGACTAGTTGCAGTACACACGGGACACGTCTCTTCCTTTCCACATCTGGGTCATCCCTTGTACTAACTGACTGTGATACAGTCATCTTCGCCCCAGCCCTCATGTCCTCCCCTCGCCCCCCCAATATGCATGCTCACCTGCGAGGCTAGCGCTTGCACAGGCAGCCCCAAGCTCGCACCAGAGAGGGCAAGGAGTGTATGTGTGGGTCCAGGGTATGATGTGTGGCGGGACGCCGTCCACCTGCGTGGTGCCCCAAATGGAGACCCGGCCTGCATGGACTATGCATCACAGTCTTCGCCTTCCGGATCCGCCACCTGCGACACCCAGTGGCTGTGGCTGCCCTTGCAGCCATGCCGCGTCCGTCTGTGGCTGATGGCCCACACATTCACTCTTTGGCCTCTCTGGGGAGGGCTCGGGGGTGGTGGCGCACGCGCTTGCACTTAGTCGCAATGGCATGTGGCGTGGTTGGTATGATGGGCAATGGATGGGATGGTGCGAGCCACCTCCCGTGACGTCAGTGCTGCTCGTGCTGTGGTGCGTCCCCTACACTTCCATGTGACTTGTGCCATGCTAGACGTTGAGGTTCTATTGCCTGCGTGATATGACCAGGAGGAGCGCGAGGAGACCTCTCACACACCATGCTCCACTGCCATCCCGTGCCCTGTATCGCCTGTGCGGATTGACTATGTTGGGGTTACACCTGGTCGACTGGGGCTGTGTGTGCCTTGTCAAGGGGCATGGCGGGCGCACAACAGGATCCAGCTTGTCCACAGAGGGTGGGCTGAGGTGCGCCTGGTACCGCTTTGTACGTGTGCCCGGCTGCTGTGCACACACGTGTTCACTCCCCCGACAGGTGTCCTCTCACAATGCCCAGGGAAGCGGTGGTGTACTGTTCATGACCCCTCCCAACACGGCGTGCTCCAACTTGGCATGTGCGCATCTGCCCGTCGCACCCACCCACCTGAGCACTGCGTCCATACGACTTCACACGACACATGTGTGTCTTCCACAGTAGTGCTACTCATTTGCGTTGACATCCAATACCAGTGGACTACATGGTCATGTCACGACTGCCGTGTACTTCACATACTCTCATCCTCTCTCATTCGTACTTGTGAAATGAGTCAGCGGAGACAGTTTTGGTTTCAAACATTATATTGAGTCTTCTGTCCTCTGTGATGCAGTATAGTGGACACTACTGGCAGCGGAATACATGTTGAGGATATACTGAGCATGATTACAAATGGGATAGGGTGTGGGGTTACATCTGCTTGGCCAAGGCTGTGCTAATGTACATTTACGTATAGCTGCGGAGCTGCGGACTTTGACACAGACGGTATACATGTAGCCTACCAGACCGCTCGGCATCATGGGCACAGTCCATCTCAGTTCCATGTGACAGGTTTGCTGCGGTTGTTCCTCATGCACGCGTGCATGTGAGATGACATCAGGGCATGTGCTTGCGTGCATGCAGCGGCGTGCCACTTGTTGTTGCACTGTGGTGGTTACTGGACATGTCACAGTCACTGGGGTCGTGTTGTTGTTGTATGCACTTGTCGTCCATGCAAAGGTCCTGGTATGGGATTCCCGGGGCGGGGGTGGGAGGGGTGCAGCACCCACAGACTCCAGGCGACCTATTCATGTCCACTGAGCGGTGTGTGTGTCCATGTGCGCTGGATCCATGTCGTGTCCTGGTTGTTCGTGCAGTTCCGTCCATGTGGGTGCGATGCACAGAGCCCATGCCACTGCCTCCCACGATGCATGCGGTGTTCCTGGATGTGATGGGGAACAGTGTGCATGTCCCGGTCATATCCGATGTCATGGCGATGTCGTTGATGGTGTGGTTACAGTTGCCGGTCGTTTGGTATGGCTGTTGTGGTGGTGACTGGCCAGTCCGTGCGGAAGCTGAGCATGGGTGCGGGGTTGGACTTCATAGGTCACTCGGGGAACCTGCGTTGTGGTCCGACGTATTTACAGGTTGTCAGGTATGCGATGCCGTCCAGCAGGGCTTCCATGTCATTGGTGGTGTACATGTTTGCCAGCCAATGAAGCGGATGGTGGCTGTCAAGGTGTTGTTCGTAGGTTGTCCCTTGGAGGACCATGATGGGGCATGCTGGGTGACATTCGATGTAGCTGTTCTCGATGATCCGTCGTGTGGAGGCACAGTGGTTCCATTTCAGTGCGCGTGCGATGTTGGCCACATACGCCATGCCCCCATAGGCAGAGCAGGCCCTGTCGTGTGCGTCCAGAGGGAGGAGTAGTGGTAGCAGGTCCGCCTTCAGACATGCCGGGTTGGAGAGGCATATCTCGACGGGATGCTGGTAGGGACACCTCCGACAGTAGAAGACGGGCATGACGCAGCTGAACAATGTGATGCGGTAAGTCAGTCGGTAACTTACGTTCAGCAGGGACAGGAGATCGCATCCCAATGTATGTATCGTGTTGGTTTGGTACAGCTTGAGCTGTTCGGCGTAGTTGGGTAGGTGTGTTGCGGTTGCCATTTCGCAGCGGTTCGTAGAGGTGGCGTGCTCCGGCTGTGTGTGCAGTCTGCAATGTGCACGCTCCGGGGTTGCTGTGAGCTCTGTGTAGTCGTGGGGAGACAGGACTTGTGTTCTGTTGGCTTGTTTGGAGGACACGGGCCCTCTTCCCACATGCTTCTCAGACAGTTCAAGGTCGGTGCTGTGTGACTCCTTCCAATTAACTTGCATGTGGCCGACATGGGGGAGTGTTTTCTTCTTTCTTCCCCGTCCGTTGTGTGCTTCTGTGATATGCGCTATCTGCCCTGTGGTCGGTCTCCTCGGCATGCCTGTGTTGGTCTATTCTTGGACAATGGCTGTATTCACCGGCTTCTGTCGTAGGGCTGTGGTTTCGGTGTTGGAATGGAAGGTCATTCAGTGCTGTCTGCTCTCCCTTGTGTGGGCGGCAGGCTGCCTTTCCGCTCTGCGTTGGGCCTTGTGTGTGGATGTAATTCTTGGGCCACCTGTTGTCGGTCCCCGTGCTCTTTGGTGTTCCGTTTTATATGTCTTGTTCATATGTGCAGGGTGGTATGGGTTTTTCAGTGTGGTACTGGCGTTCCTCTTCCCGAAGGGGCCCTGCTTCTCCTAGTTGGTGTTGCCGCCGCTGTGTGCTACGCCATGTTTGTTACACTGGGGTGTGTCCTGCTGTTGCGTGACTTCACTGACATGTGTGCGTCGGTTGTGTGGCGTTGGGTGTTGTCCGTGATTTGGGCGTTGGGGACATGTCTGTGGCAGGCCTGTCACGTGTCATGTGCGTTCGGGGTGGGGCTGATGTGTGTGCTGCTTGGTTGTGTCCCTGTGTCTGTGTGCGACGCATGCATGGCGCTGCGGTTGGCCTCTGCGTTGTGCGCATGTGTGGCGGCGTCATCGGCGCTTTGTGGCCGTGACGGGGTGGTTGGTTCCTAGTCCCAGGTGGTGTGTACACATGTGTTCCGCGATGTTAGGATTTGGCCTGTGTGTCATATGTGGATGCAATGGTGGATGTGTAGTGTACACGCGCTGGTGGGGGGTTGTCCGCTTTTTCCGCCCTTGCACTGTGTGCGCTGTTTGCGTGCACTTGTTGTGTGTGTGCCTACCTGCGTCTCCGCGGTACGTTGCGTCCTTGGTGGTGCATCAGCAGAAGCATGGGGAGGGCCTGCAGTGCTGGATTCATGCTCGGGATGCCGCTTCTTCGTTTTCCGTGCTCTGCGTCCGTGTTACCGCCTCTCTTTCACGTGCGGTGTCTCTTAGCCGTGGGAGCCGTTTGTTTGCGGCATCGTAATTTATACGCCGGGCGGGACGTGTTTCGTCGGACGGTGTGTGTCAGTTGTGCTGCGCCGCTACGTGTACGGGCGCACTTTGATGGCGGACGGTGTTGCTGGCTTGCCGGCGGTGTTTGGCCTACTTTACGCATCGTAATTGGACGGGCGTGTGGACTGCTGCGTGCCGGCGGTAACTGGTGGTTTTGCATCCGCCAGCACGGCGGTTGTGCTTCCGCCCGCCATCGTAATGAGCCCCTTAGAAACTAAAACATATAATAGAACTGCCTGGGTGATTACTGAACTACTAAGATACTACCTGAGTGGTTACAGGAGTGCAAAGATAGTCATTGGGTGATTTTAAAAGTACATGAGTACTGGCTGAGTGATTACATAAGTACAAGAGTAGTGCCTGCGTGATTGAAAGAGTGGAAAGATAGTGGCTGGCTGATTGAAGCACTGTATACCTAATGCTTTGGTGATTGCATGAGAACAGGGGTAATGTCTGGGAAATTAAAGGAGTACATAGGTAACACCTGGGTGATTGCATGACTACAGGGGTAATATCTGGGGATTTACATGACTACATAGGAAGTGACTAGGTGATTTTATAAGTGCATGGCTACTTCTTGGCTGATTACAGGACTACTGAGGTACTGCCTAAGTGAATAAAGGAGTGCAAAGGTAGTGCCTGGGTGATTTCATAACACCATGACTACTGGCTGAGTGATTACATGAGTAATGATTGAAGGAATGCAACAGTAGTGCCTGGGTGATTATATAAGTGCATGAGTAGTGGCTGGGTGATTGAAAGAGTGCATGAGTAATACCTGGGTGATTGCATGAGTGCATAGATAGTGCCTGGGTGATTATATAAGTGCATGAGTACTGACTACATGATTGAAAGAGTGCATGAGTAATACCTTGGTGATTGCATGAGTGCATAGGTAGTGCCTAGATGATTGCATGAGTGCAGCAGTAATGCCCGAGTGATTACAGTAGTGCATATGTAGTGCCTGCATATGTAGTGCCTGGATCATTCGAAGACTGCATGGGTAGTACTTGAGTGTTTGTATAACTGCATGAGTGTTGGGCCTAGCCAAATATAAAGCAGGACACTATTACATGATTCAACCATAAATCTCTCCATATTGTTAAAAGCGTGCATACATACGTCTCTACCTTTTCAAATCTAAAACAAATAGGTATACAATATTTCTGGAATATAGTAAAACCTAGAAACTGAGACATGTTATAGATCTGCCAGAGTGATTCCAAAACTCCATGGGTAGTGCTTGGGTGATTGAATGAGTTGAAGGGTAGTCACTGGATAATTGCAGGAAAAGATGGAAAGTGACTGGCTAATTGCATGAGTGCAAACATACACGTTGAGTGCATAGATAAATGTATAAATAGCACCTGAAGGCATAGATGAGTTTTTGAGTAATACCTAGGTGAATAGATGAATGCAAAGAAGGGCCTGGGTGATTCTATAACTGCAAGGATAGTGTGTGGGTTATTATATGACTACATAGGTACAGCCTGCATGATTGCATAACTGTAGGGGTAGTACATAACTAGTGCCTGGGTGATTGCATGACTGCAGGGGTAATATCTGGGAGATTATTGAAATACATACAAAGTGAGTGAGTGATTTTATAAGTCCATGAGTACTGCCTGGGTGATTACAGAAGTACTAAGGTACTGCCTAAGTGATTACATGACTGCAAAGATAGTGCCTGGGTGATTTTATAAGTACATGAGTACTAGCTGAGTGATTACATAAGTACAAGAGTAGTGTGTGCATGATTAAAAGACTGCAAGGATAATGCCTGGGTGATATGAAGCACTGTATAGCTAATGCATTGGTGATTGCATGAGTACAACAGTAACGTCTGGGGGATTAAAGGAGTACATAGGTAACACCTGGGTGATTGCATGACTACAGGGATAATATCTGGGAATTTACATGACTACATAGGAAGTGACTGGGTGATTTTATAACTGCATGGGTACTTCTTGGGTAATTGCAGGACTACTGACGTAGAGCCTGAGTGAATAAAGTACTGCAAAGGTAGTGCCTGGGTGATTTCATAACAGCATGACTACTGGCTGAGTGATTACATAAGTACAAGGGTAGTGCCTCAGTGATTGAAGGAGTGCAACAGTAGTGCCTGGGTGATTATATAAGTGCATGAGTAGTGGCTGGGTGATTGAAAGAGTGCATGAGTAATACCTGGGTGATTGCATGAGTGCATAGGTAGTGCCTGGGTGATTATATAAGTGCATGAGTACTGACTACATGATTGAAAGAGTGCATGAGTAATACCTTGGTGATTGCATGAGTGCATAGGTAGTGCCTAGATGATTGCATGAGTGCAGCAGTAATGCCTGAGTGATTACAGTAGTGCATATGTAGTGCCTGGATCATTCGAAGACTGCATGGGTAGTACTTGAGTGTTTTTATAACTGCATGAGTGTTGGGCCTAGCCAAATATAAAGCAACACACTATTACATGATTCAACCATAAATCTCTCCATATTGTTAAAAGCGTGCATACATACGTCTCTACCTTTTCAAATCTAAAACAAATAGGTATACAATATTTCTGGAAAATAGTAAAACCTAGAAACTGAGACATGTTATAGATCTGCCAGAGTGATTCCAAAACTCCATGGGTAGTGCTTGGGTGATTGAATGAGTTGAAGGGTAGTCACTGGATAATTGCAGGAAAAGATGGAAAGTGACTGGACGCTGCCGGCAGACGGTCACTCTGCCCTCTCTCAAAAAAACATAACCTCTTATTCGCGCTCAGAGCTCCAGTTACTGAACATTAAAGGCTTGACCTGCTGTAGCCATTCCTGGTCTCCATCGGCCAGTCCTTTTCAGTGTCATTCCTGCTCCTTTCAAAGTAAGTTAGAGGAGAGAGGCAATTCCCCCTATGTTTACTGATTTTAGGTTTTGCAGCTTGAATTGTAGGTCCTTAGTCAAACATCATGCTGAGATCTTTGATCTTTTAACTGAAGAGTCCCCAGATGCATTATTTTTGACTGAGACTTGGCTGACGCCGGATTCAGTTGCTGAGTCATGGTTGGCACTCCCCAAGGGTATACGATGATTCAGCTTCATAGAACTGGCAATAGAGGTGGTGGGATCGCTTTAATCCATAAGGAACGTTATTTGTGTAGTTTGAAGAAGGAGGACATTCCTGAATGCGAGAGTGCATTCTTTCAAATTACATTAAATTTTAATTTTACGATCTCCGGCCTACTTATTTATCGGCCTCCTGGCCCTTCTAAAGTCTTCAGGGAAGAACTAGTAAACAAGGTGACTCTACTGGCTAGTAGGGCAGCTAATTTTACTATTTTAGGGGACCTCAATCTACATTTAGAAGATCATTGTAAGACTGACATTTCTAATTTTCTGGCCGACTTGGAGGCTTGTCAGCTGTCCCAGCGTGTTTCGAACAGTACACATATTGCTGGTCATTTGTTAGACCCTATATTTTCCAATTTAGGTTCTTTGACAGCAGCAGCCCCGATTTCTATGGTATGGACAGATCATTTTCTCGTCCCTTTTTCAATTCGCTGGCAAGGGAAGCCGGCCCAAAAGAGTTCCATGCCAATATTAAAACGACCTTGGCATAAGTTGGACATTGATAAATTCTTGGAGTCATTAATAAGGCATAAACCTCAGATCCCATCGAATATAGATTCTGCTACCTTGCTTTTTCACGATTGGCAATCTTGTACTCTGGACAGCTGTATTCCTGCCAAACTTTGCTCGATTAAAAGGAAAGAGCAATCCAATCCCTGGTTTAGTCAACTTCTGAGTAAGGCCAAAACAAAATGTAAACAACTAGAACGGGTTTGGAGATGTGCTTACGACACGGAAGCTAAAATCAACTATCGTAAGTCAATTAAGACTTACCATAAATTAGTCCGGAAAGCTAGAGCAGAGTATATTGCCAATAAAATCTTGGAGAGTACCAACCCCTCAAAAACGATCTTTTCTCTCCTTAAGGCTATGAAAGGCTCTGACTTGAAAGCTGACTCCCCCATCACTTCTAACACTCAATGTGACGAGCTGGCCAGACATTTTGGGGCTGATTCCGATCTCGGCCGGTAGGGCACCGAATCGGATTCGGCTTAACCGGATCCGATTCGGAGCCCTCTTTCCCGACCGATTCGTACGTGCGTCCGGCCGAGCGAGTACGATGCGAGCGCACGCGAAATCGCCGACCGACTTGTTCGCGGGTCCGAACCGCTCCGACCGACTTCGCACGGACACGACTCGCACCGCGCAATGGAGACGTTCCCCGGCCGGGCAAGTACGATGCGCGCCTCGAGCAGTCCGACCGACTCGCGCCGTCCGGCTCGAAAGAGCAGTCGGAGCCGGACTTTGGGGGTCCGTGTCGGACCCCCCTCTACGTGTAGCAGCGCGAGTCGCACACAGGGGGGACCCATGGGTCCCCCTACCTGTGCATGTATGCTGCGAGTCGCATCGAGGCGTACCCGCTGTAGGTGGCACCCTTGTTCGCCTCGCACCCATTGAGTCAATGGGAGCCCGCGTATGCGTTGTACGTCCGGCTCCCATTGACTTCAATGGGAGTCCGACCGACTCCGATTGCATGCGTGCGCATCGTACTCGTTCAGTCGGACTGCCAGAGTCCGATTCGGTAGGAAATCTCTCCGGGTCCGGCTCGGTCGGAGTGATTTCCGGCCTGAATTGGAATCGGCCCCTTTGTGTATACGGTAGATAAAATCTATAAAAGCTTTACGCCAATTGCCAACCTCGATGGGGGGAACGCTTTGAAGACAGAGGATCCAACGTGGGAAGTAATACACTCTGTTCCTTCCCTCTACTATCTCTTTCAGAGACTGAGGGCCGATTCCGATTCGGGCCGGAAATCTCTCTGACCGAGCCGGACCCGGAGAGATTTACGACCGAATCGGACCCGTGCAGCCTGACCGAACGAGTACGATGCGTCCGTATGCTATCGGACTCGAGTCGGTCGGACTCCCATTGAAGTCAATGGGAGCCGGTCGTACAACGCATACGTGGGCTCCCATTGCCTCAATGGGTGCGAGGCGAACAAGGGCGCCCCTACTACGCGGTGCGCGGCGAGCGACTCGCGCCGTACACGCACAGGTAGGGGGGACCCATGGGTCCCCCTGTGTGCGACTCGCGCGGCTACGCGTACAGGGGGTCTGACACGGACCCCGAGTACGTCTCCGACTGCTCTTTCGAGCCGGGCGGCGCGTGTCGGTCGGACTGCTCGCGGCGCGCATCGTACTTACCCGGCCGGGGAACGTCTCCATAAACGCGGTGCGAGTCGTGTCCGAGCGAGTTGGTCGGTGCGGTTTGACCCGGGAACGAGTCGGTCGGAGCGGTTGGGACGCCCGAACGAGTCGGTCGGCGATTTCGCATCGTACTCGCTCGTCCGGACGCGCGTACGAATCGGTCTGGAAATAGGGCTACGAATCGGATCCGGTTATGCCGAATCCGATTCGAGCCCTACCGGCCGAGATCGGAATCGGCCCCTGAATCTTTATGTGGGAAGATTAAATCCGGTTCCCCAGTTGACCCTCTGAAACCAGCTCTGTTTCGCCAATTGCTTAATGTCATCTCACCAGTGGCCCAAGAAGTGATCAATTTGTCTCTGTCTTCAGCGTCTCTACCATCAGCTTGGAAACATGCTAAAGTTATCCCTCTTCTTAAGAAACCATCTTTGGAACCGTCTGATCTGGGAAATTATCGCCCCATTTCTCAGCTCCCTTTTCTAGCTAAAGCCACAGAATCTCATGTAAACACCATTCTTACAAAGTTTGTAGAACAAAACAAAATCCTGGATGCCTCACAAAACGAGTTTCAGGTCCCGCCACAGTACTGAATCTGCTCTGTTGGCGGTGACCGAAGAAATCCGTGGCAGTCTGGATGAGGGAAGTTCAGCGGCCTTGATTCTTCTTGACTTAAGTGCCGCGTTCGACACGGTATCACATGAGATTTTATTGTGTAGGCTTGAGGAGATTGGGATCGGGGCTTGGCTCTGACTTGGTTTCGCTCATTTTTGGAGGGTAGAACCTTCCAGGTCACTGTGCCACCTTTCCATTCTCAGGATTATGCTATTAAATACGGGGTGCCTCAGGGCTCGATCCTGAGCCCCTTGCTTTTTAATATCTATGTACAACCGCTGGCGGTGGTAGCTAGGAGCAGGGGGCTGTCATTGGTGTCATACGCTGATGACACCCAATTGGTCATTGCTTTTTCCAAGAAATGTAAATCTAACCTTGTTAAATTCAAGGATGATATGCTGGCAATTGCCAATTGGATGACAGCTAACTGCTTGCAGTTAAATGCAAGCAAGTCAGAAATTCTTTTACTGGGGAGAGACAGTGACTTGTGGTCTGAACAGTGGTGGCCGGTTGAACTCAAACACGCTCCTATACCTAAGGAGGCGGTTAGGAATCTGGGCTTCTGGATTGATAGAAGTCTGTCCTTTGGTACCCAATCCAAGTCAGTCGCAGGGACCTGCTTCGGGCTGCTGAGAGGTCTGAAACCTTTGCTGGGTTTCTTTGATCCCGCTGTTCGTCAGACCATTTTACAGGCAACGATTTTGTCCAGACTGGACTATGGAAACTCTTTATATTTGGGTGCCAGCAGGTCTTGTACTCTGCGACTCCAGAGAATACAAAACGCGGCAGCCCGGACTTTGCTGGCACTTCCTAAATCATGTTCCGTGTCTAGGTCTCTTTCCAGGCTACACTGGTTGCTGGTGGAAAGAAGAATCCAGTTTAAAACTCTTTGTGTTACTCACAAAATTTTGAATCATCGAGCTCCTAATGTGCTAGCTAATATGTTAGTGCCATATACCCCAAGTCGACTTCTTCGTTCCGCGGATAAAAAGCTGGTCTGTATTCCTCGTGTTTACAGAGCCAGAGCGGGTGGCCGCTCTTTTAAGGTGTTGGCGGCTAAACTTTGGAATTCCTTCTTTCTGCGATTAGAGGACTTCAGAACCATCTTGAGTTCCGCAAAGCCATAAAGACCTGGCTCTTTTCGGGGTAAATCCTTTTGCACTTGTTTGTATCTGCTTAGAACGTTTACCTGGGTAGCGCTGGGACGGCCCGTTGCTGGGGCAGCTATGCGCTATATAAAATCAGTAAATAAATAAATAAGTAAATAAATTGCATGAGTGCAAACATACACGTTGAGTGCATAGATAAATGTATAAATAGCACCTGAAGGCATAGATGAGTTTTTGAGTAATACCTAGGTGAATAGATGAATGCAACAGAAGGGCCTGGGTGATTCTATAACTGCAAGGATAGTGTGTGGGTTATTATATGACTACATAGGTACAGCTTGCATGATTGCATAACTGTAGGGGTAGTACATAACTAGTGCCTGGGTGATTGCATGACTGCAGGGGTAATATCTGGGAGATTACTGAAAAAATGGGTGTTACAAAGCCCAGCTCAGAGCAACTTCAGATTAACAGAATAGTAAAGTTCATTGTTTCGCAAGATCAATCTCAAGTACATTGTGCAAAATACACAATACGGGGTCCAAGTAAGATGCAACGCTCCAATACCTGGCCAGTCTGCACTATATAAAACTGCAAAAAAACAAAACATAAAAAGTGTTTTGCACACTACTGTCATTGGGCTATATGTGGGCTACATCTGGGTGATATTTGTGCTACATTTGGGCTCTTTTTTCTCTGGTGGCCATCTTGGGAGACTTATTTGTTATGAAGTTTCCTAATTTCCTCATTTACTACAGTCTCGTCAGTAGGAAATGCTTTCAGTTTTACTTTGAATCCATCAAGAAGACATTCAGATGTGTCACACATTTGCCATAAATTCTGAATGTTAGCACTCTAGTTGCTCATTAGATCACTGTAGTAAAGCTACTGCTCACCAGGGAGTTAACTGGCAGTCTGCTGCTGGTATTGAAAGTGCATGTTTCAGTCTGCATGTCAGAATTTTTTAATGAAATAGAAGAGGATTTGAGAAATCACTCAAAATGTGCCCTAATTTTTATTTCTGCAGCACTAACCATAATGTCTATGGCAAAATGAACCCCCACATTTTGTTCCTTTTTAAATTAAATGTTTTAAGTGTTACCAGTTTATTCCAATCAAGATGGCTTCAGGTGTGCCATCATTTTGTCATAAGTAAGACTGTTAGCGCTCTAGTTGTTCTTTAGAACACTCTGGGAAGCTGCAGTAGAACACAAAGGAATCAACTGACAGGCTGCTCCTGTTGAAGTATAACAGGAAGATATTTGAGATCTCACTTAAAACATGTCCTAATTTTTCTTTCTACAGCACTAACCATAATTTCTATGGCAAAATGAACCCCCTCATTTTGTTCCTTTTTAAAACAAATGTTTTAAGTGTTACCAGTTTATTCCAATGAAGATGGCTACAGGTGTGCCATAGTTTTGTCATAAGTAAGACTGTTAGCGCTCTAGTTGTTCTTTAGAACACTTTAGGAAGCTGCAGTAGAACACAAAGGAATCAACTGACAGGCTGCTCCTGTTGAAGTATAACAGGAAGATATTTGAGATCTCACTTAAAACATGTCCTAATTTTTCTTTCTACAGCACTAACCATAATTTCTATGACAAAATGAACCCCCTCAATTTGTTTCTTTTTAAATTAAATGTTTTAAGTGTTACCAGTTTATTCCAATTAAGATGGCTGCAGTGTGCCATAATTTTGTCATAAGTAAGACTGTTAGCGCTCTAGTTGTTCTTTAGAACACTCTGGGAAGCTGCAGTAGAACACAAAGGAATCAACTGACAGGCTTCTCCTGTTGAAGTATAACAGGAAGATATTTGAGATCTCACTTAAAACATGTCCTAATTTTTCTTTCTACAGCACTAACCATAATTTCTATGACAAAATGAACCCCATCATTTTGTTCCTTTTTAAATTAAATGTTTTAAGTGTTATCAGTTTATTCCAATCAAGATGGCTTCAGGTGTGCCATACTTTTGTCATAAGTAAGACTGTTAGCTCTCTAGTTGTTCTTTAGAACACTCTGGGAAGCTGCAGTAGAACACACAAGGAATAAACTGACAGCCTCTGCTGTTGTTGGATGTACATGTTTTACTGAGAATGTCTGACTTCATTCTCACATGACTTAGAAAGTTAATGTGAATTTGCTGAAAATATGCTCTCATTGTAGCTTCTGGAGCACCTTCCAAAACATCTATGGGAAAAGCATGAGAAAGTAGTTTTCTCTCAAACATGATTCATGATATCCCAGCAGAAGGCTTTTTCACAGGGTAAAAGCACCTTAGAACACACCACAATTCCTAAAATTAGTATGGTACTATCAACAAATGATTTATAATGTAACTAAAGTCTGTTATCACCCTTTATACGTTTTCCTTTTGGTGACCCTCAAAACCTTCCATTCACTACAATGTATTTTAATGGGGTGCTATCATGTATAGTTGGTCCCAAGATGGCTGCCAACACTTCTAGGATGAAGTGCTGACAGCCAATCAGATCTCACAATGAGATGTGTGGTTAGGCTCCGCCCAGATATATACATGTTCTTTTACTGTTGATATTCTCAGAAACTACTGAACGGATTTACACCATTTAAAGCAAAAGAATGCACTCTGGACCAAGAACTACCTTTCTGCCAAATGTGGTGTAATTCCGTTCAGCAGTTTCGGGCTGTAGCCGTGTCAAAAGTTTCCTATGGAAAATTAACATAGAGAAAACATGTTTTGGGACCCCCTTCTTTCTCGGCCCCCACTTGCCAAATCACCCCGAAACTTTCAAGGACAGGAGCTGACTGGAAGCGGCCCATTGGTTTTGAATATTTCACAAAGATTCGTCAAACGGCGCCAAAGATATTGGCAAATAGAAAAATGTGCATTTCCTATGGAAACATAGGTCCTAACTATAACTACCTACTGGCGACCGCCAGTAGGTAATATATATACACACATATATATATATATATATATATATATATATATATATATATATATATATATATATATATATTCACTGAAAAAACCATAGGTTTCAGGCACGTTATAGTTAGAAATTAGCATTTGAAAGACCTTTGAAATTCACTGAAAAAACCATAGGTTTCAGGGACGTTATAGTTAGAAATTAGCATTTAAAAAACGTTAGAAATTCACTGAAAAAACCACAGGTTTCAGGGATGTTATAGTTAGTTGGACATTTCACTCATACAAAACCATAGAAATTCCGCCGTTATAGTTAGTTGAGCTAACTATAACTCGCGCCCCGCAATGCACTGCTGATGACATCACATATTACATCACTCATGACATGGTCAGTGACATCACTGATGACATCTCAAATGATGGTTTTTTCAGTGAATTTCTATGTTTTTTTAAATGATAATTTCTAACTATAACATCCCTGAAACCTATGGTTTTTTTCATTGATCTAAGGTTTTTTAAATGCTAAATTCTAACGATGCCTACATAGGTAGGACATGTGCAGAAAGAGGAAAAAAGGCGCAGAAAGAAGCAAGAGAAGTGCAGAAAGAGGCAAGAGTGGTGCAGAAAGAAGAAGAAAGGTACAGAAAGACGCACAAAGAAATGCAGAAAGAGGCAACAGAAGTCCAAAAAGAAGAAGACAGGTGAAGAAAGAAGCAAGAGATGTGCAGAAAGAACCAACAGAGGTGCAGAAAGAGGCCTACTTTGACTGTACCTTACAACAGAGTCATGCAAAGTACCCTAATCACGAATTGTGAGAAAGTGCCCACTTTCTGCATGGTTGCCCCCACTTTTTGCAGAATTGCTGATGTGCTTTGACTGAGTATGCCCTGGGCTCCTGCTAATCAGGTACCCAGGGCCTATGTTCTTTCCCTAAAACTACATTGAAGCCTAAACCCAATTGGCATCTCTGGCCACAGGTCAGTCCCTGGTAAATAGTACCACAGGTACCCAGGGCACTGTGACCAAAGAAGTCCTCTAAGGGCTGCACCACTTATTGTGCCACCCTTAGAGGTCCTGTACCATTACACTCACACACTGCCTTTGCAGGCTGCATGTTTTGGTGCAGAACAAAGTGAAAGAGCCGACATGGCACACATCTCTGTGTGCCATGCCTACAACCCACTGCCCTGGCATAGATCAGTCACCCCTATAGCTGGGTGCACTATACCAGTGGTGAGGGTACAGGTGCATGAGCCCTGTACCCCTACAGTGTCTAGGTCCATTCTTAGACATTGTAAGAGCAGTGCTGCCATTAAGAGTATATGGTGCTGGGAGTTTGTCATTACGAACTCCACAGCACCATAATGGCTACATTGAAAACTGAGAAGTTTGGTATCAAACTTCTCAGCACATTAAACCCGACACTGATGCCAGTGTGGGATTTAATGAAAAAGCACACAGAGGGCATTTTAGAGATGTCCCCTGAAAACTAACCCACCACTAGTGTCCAGGCTGAGTGGCTGCTTTCAGCTGCCACCACCAGACATGTTTCTGGACCCCTAGGTCGGGACCCTGCTGCTCTCTGGGGCCTGAAACAATGCACGTCCTGGGACGAGGTGCCAAGTCTCCTCCCCCAGGATGGGCAGGGTTCACGAAGGGGAAGCTTCAAAGGCTTGCCGCCTTTGTGAGCTTCCCCAGGCCACTTGTTGATTTCAGCAACTGGTCCCCACTGGTTCTGACCCCCACTTTGGGCGGGAGAACCGGTGGGAAAAACAAGTGAGGAAGAGAGGTGTGCCCACCTCTGCCAACTCCACCCCTCAGGTGGGGGAGGCGAGGTGAAGCACAACTCTCAGTCCCTGCCATCTTGCAGATGGGGAGAATCAGCCAACCAGGGACAGGCTGATGTCCCCCTCCCACTGGAGGGTGGCATAATAGGGGGTGTACCCACCCCATGGAAGGGACCCATTGGTCCCTACCTTTTTCCTACCTGTAACACCCCTAAATCTAGTATTTAGGGGCACCCCTGAACCTTGCTTCCTCAGACAAGAAGAAACTACAAGGAGAAGAAGAATAATGACCGAACAGCCGTGCAGCAGCTAACAAGAGGAAGACGCCCACTGACTTGGCCCCAGCCCTACCTGCCTGTCTCCACCTCGAACCTGCTACTGCGAAATCCCGGTGTGTCCTGCAGCCAGCAACCTCGAAACCCCGGGAGGACCTGCCTGCCTTCAACCTCAAAGACTGTGTCTCCCGTGAACACCGGATTTGTTCATCTGCAACCTTGGTTCCGGCCGGACACCGCGGATCCGCCCCACTCTGCACACGCCGTCCATGGCCCGAGCTCGAGTGTGCAAACACCACGAGGAGGTCCCCCCGGCGATCCTAACTGAGATCCGGTGACCCCTGACCTGCCTCAAGCCTCCAGCCGATGCCTGCAGCCTAAATCCGGAAGGTCCCCCCAACCGCGACCAGGAGCTGGTAAGAAGATCCGACTCCAAAAGGCACCCCTGCACCCGATGCCCCATGGCCTTGGGTGGCCAAACCGACAGTGCCTACCAACCCCTAACTTCCCAACTTACCTCTCGAAGTGGTGGTTGCACCCAGAAGACCTTTGTCCCCAAGCCTGCAGTGCCTTTGCAAACCGGAGGTTCCCCATTGCAAACAACAGGGCGCCCGATGTCGAAACAGCACCCTGCACCCGGCCGCCCTAGTGCTGCTGAGGGTGCTCCTTTGGTGCTACTTTGTTTCCCCATTTGCCCTGAGCTAAAGTCCAGGAGCATTGCTCCCACAACCAAGTGGCCTGCTCACCAGCAGCCACCAACCGGAGGCCCCCTATTCCTCATTGGATAACATTGGGCCTCAGCACTCTGCACCCGGCTGCCCTAGTGCCACTGAGGGTGTAACTAGAGTGCATCCTTGACCCTGGGGGACCCCTGAGTCTACCCAGAGAACCTCAACTCCCATACCAAATACTTACCTTAAAACCGATAACACTATTTTCCTCCATAGGATAACATTGACTGTTTTTCTTGAAAAAGTTTCTAAGTGTGGAGTTTGAAAACCTAAAGAAATTCTTCAAAATTGTACTGTTTAACAAAAACGATTTTACTTACCTGTTTGCAGGAAATGTCCCAGAGATAGTATCCAGGTATACTACTCTGTGTAAGAAAAGTAATCTCAAAAGTAACTTACCTGTAATTTTACTAAAAAGCCCATTCAAAGTATATGTACTGTATTCTGAAAAGCATTGCATTATCAGTAACACTACTGTAATCAAATCAAAGTACATTTACAATTGCAATCCAAACTGTGTTACAATCTGTATATTTACTGCAAAGTACTTATCACTTACCTGTGCCAGGCTTGCTTGGTTCTAGGAAATAAAATAACTAAAAGAATATTTTTGATACAAAAACAATTGGTCTGAAGCTCAGTCTTTGAGTGTGTGAATTCATTTGCTGACTGTTGATTCATTCATTCATTACAGATTGATTTAGGAGAACCTATCAGTAAGTTTAAAATTGGCATTTTTTCACATGGAGCACCAGTATTGTTGTTTTTTCCCACTTGCGTGAGGTTTTGCATGTATTGGCATCACCAAAGTGCAGACAGGGTTCTGCGGGTTCGGCAATTGGAGGTTTCACTTCAAAGAACTTCATCAACCACTATTTAATGGTAACATCACTTACAGGCTACACCAGATCACAAGGACTGTTCCTTACAGAGCACAAAAATTGCGCATGCACGACGGTAATGACAGGCACAGTAGGACACGGGCACACAAAGATTTTCACATTTAATAATATGTCTATAGACTGCGTTTACCAAATTAGGCAGTAGGAAATTGATTGGAAGGTGACTGATACTCCCTGCACATTGTGCTCATGTTATTTTGTTTGTTATTTTTTTCTGTCATTTGTAGATTTTAGCCCCCGAAGAAGGGCCGCCTGGCCCGAAATGCATTGGGCTTGGATGTTCAACAGAGAAATGTGATAGATTCCCAGAAGAAATGTACTTTCTGTGTCAAATAACAGAATAAATCACGTTTAAATTTCTTTTGTAAAAGAATTCTTGCTTTGTTGAGAGTTTCTGTATATGCTAATGAAGATTTGTTCATAATATGCACATTTAAGTTGAAGCAAGTGGTGTTAGATGTTAAATTGGTAGCATTGGCCACAGCAACAGTGCACAGTGGTCAGGTTTAAAGACTTGAGGTATGTTCACACAGTAATGTTGACATGTTAGACAGCATGTCCACCACTGTAGCACGCTAAGTTAAAGTCAAGATAATATTTTGATTAGTATTCAAAACAAACAAGGAGTGCTCCACTTTCCAAACACAGTATAGTATATTCAGAGTCAGCTTCCTACACTAATCCTTCTCCGAAGATGTCTTAAACCTCACTTTTTTCTTGAAGGTTCACTATTAATCGACTGCTCAGAATGTTAGGCCTACCCAGAATAAAACAGCAATCCTAAGCATATCACTGTTGTAAGTCTGACCAAGTTTGTGAAGGTATGCATGCGCGTCTATGCTTTTACCTAGTGACATGTTAAATGAAAATAAACAATCAAACACTTGAATACCTGTGTTTCAAACAGCACACTCTGTAAATTTGTGTAAAAAAAGGTGTATGCATTTCTTTCTGCTCACAATACAGGGCACATGGGTATTCAATAGTATATTTGAGGGACTGTATAACACATATATACATAAGACATGTCTGCCTGTGCAACCGAATGACAGACCAGAAATAACAAGATTTGACCACCTATAAGAGAAGCTACCCGCCTTTTAATCTACCATCTTCAGATGCATAACACATGTGAGAATACATGTGCAAGTAGACATATACCTCAGTCACAAGAGCACGCAGACCTTTAAACTTGATAGCTTGCACTTCCCATTTGAATATAGAAACAGGCGAGAGAAGTACAGAAAGGAGCAAGAGAATTGCAGAAAAAAACAAGAGAGGTGCAGAAAGAGGGAACAGGGGTGCAGAGAGAAGCAAGAAAGGTGCAGAAAGAAGCAAGAGAAGTGCAGAAACAAGCAACAGAGGTGCAGAAAGAGGCAAGAGGGGTGCAGAAAGAGGCAAGAGAAGTGCAGAAAGATGCAACAGTGGTGCAGAAAGTAACAAAAGAAGTGCAGAAAGAAGGAACAGAAGTGCAGAAAGAGGTAAGAGAGTTGCAGAAACAGGCAAGAGAGGTGCAGAAAAAGGGAACAGGGGTGCAGACAGAGGCAAGGGAATTGCAGCAAGAGGGAAGAGGGGTGCAGCAAGAGGCAAGGGAGGTGCAGAAAGAAGCAAGAGCAGTGCAGAAAGAAGCAACAGAGGTACAGGAAGAGGCAAGAGGGGTGCAGAAAGAGGAGAGAGAAGTGCAGAAAGAAGCAAAAGAGGTACGGAAAGAGGCAAGAGGGGTCCAGAAAGAGGCAAGAGCAGTGCAGAAAGAACCAAGAGATGTGCAGAAAGAGGCAAGAGAGGTGCAGAAAGAGGCAAGAGATGTGCAGAAAAAGAGAAGAAGGGTGCAGAAAGTGTAGGAAGGTGGAATCTGACTACATGGTTACCCCACTTTTTTTCTGGTGTTTTGCTGGCTTTTGACTAGTCTGACTGGGATCCTGCTGTTCAGGACACCAGTCTATCTGCTTTCTCCCTAAATTGATTGCATGTACATTAGGTACACTCCAGATTGGATTCTGGGGTACCCTTATCAGTTCCTAGTATATGGTACACCATGTACCCAGGGCATAGGTACCCCAGAGGTCTCCAAGGGGCTGAAGCATGTATTGTGCCACTCTTGAGAGGCCATTCAAAATGACACCACAGGTCTGCTACTGCAGCCTGTGTAAGGAGGTGCATGCACCCCTTACTTAGATATAGGTTACCTATATCTATTCTAAATCACTGCACATATAAACCTATCAGTCACCCCTATGGCATGCCTTATCAATCCTGAAGGCAGGGTGCTGGGTTTTGTGTGAGAGGGTGCCCCTGCATGAGCAGAGCCCCTCTGCAGCCTTCCGAACCTTTTCTCCAGGGTTGTCTGTGATGCAGCCAACCATATATATTTAAGTGCATTATAACCTTGCGGTAAATGCTAACTTTAAAATGGCTGCTTAGAAACATGTCGTGTTTGGTGTCAAACACCTTGGAATCATACCTCCCACACCAGTAACTGGTGTGGGAGGTATGATTCCTCCCTTGTAGAACCACTACTATGGGTCACCAGTCTACCCAGTACCAGCTTTCTTGACCTGGACAGCACAAAATGGATGCTGCCAGCCACAGACACGAGTCTGCCCTCCTGCTGCTGAGCCAAGCTCGAGCAGAGGAAGGCCTGACAATAGGTTTCCTTGTCACAGGGAGGTGTGACCACCTCCCAGACAGGCTTTAGTGTATTGGGGCTGGGTGGGTGCACTCTTAGAGTGCCAGAAAGTCTGCACTGGGGGCACATTTGATGTCCCCATGCATAGTCCGGCTCAAACCAGTTGCAGGAGCCGTTTGCTCCTGCTCTGGTGTGAAACTGGACAAAGGACATGGGTGTAGCCACCCCTCTGTCCTGCCCCTCCCCTAGGAGGGACCCCAGAGTCAGTCCAACCCCTTCCCTGGGTATAAAGTGGGAAACCTGATTACAGGACTTTGGATTTTACCTGGACTAAACTCTGCAAGCAGAAAGCAAGTATTTCGATGGTCTACACTTCGCTGGATGACAGAAGAATCTCCCTTGGAGTAAAGGAGTTACTCCCCTGCAGCAGCAGGCACCTAGATGCATCTGACCGGTTTGCATCTCCTGAGCTCCTGAGGACTGCGAAGATTTCTGCAACACAGGAGGTGGGTTCCCAAGTGTATCTGAGGTTGATCTACTCTCTCAGCAATCCTGAGATCAGTATCCCTCGTGGGGACCTTACAACTCGAACCCCTATGCACCATGTACTTTTACAGCAGCATATGCTTTTTGGCAATCCCTGAGGCTGTGCTTTGGACTATGTGTAGTCCCAACCCCGATCAGCATTTACACTGAAGATCTCTGTCCTCCACTCCACGAGTGCTCTGTGGGCTGGTGCTTTGTAAATTTGCTTGAGGTCCCCTCGCAATCCCTGGTCCTTTGGCCTGTGGGTCCTGGTGAGGGTCACTTTGATTTTACTTGGGCTTCCCTGGTTGCTCCAGATGTGCCCTGAATCCCCATAGCTTGTAGAGTCTCCTGGACCTTGCTGGTCCACACTGTAACCTGTTTCCTCTGCCCACATGGGTTGCCTTTGCCAAGGCTTGTTGGTGTTCAATCCGGACACTGACCCCTTAGCACTCGACATCCTTTGTGGGACAGCTCACCTCCAGACTTTGGTCATCGTCGACATCTCCTGGTCCCCGTGGCTGCAGAGTCAAGCATCCTATCTTCACACCTGAAGCACCCGACATCGGTGGGCATTCGTCTATCGAGCCCCTGGTCACCCTGAAGTGACCCAGACTCTGTCCCCTCTGTTTTCAGGTTCTTCTCACCTCGGATCCAGGCTTGTATTCCACCGGACACTTTTCATCTTCCCGGCAGCAGCACTTCTTCGCATCACGCCATTAAAAACGATGAGGGTTTCCGACACCACTTGACCCCTATGCACCCAGCTCCTCTGGGATAGGTAACACGGGTACCTCAGTACTCACAAGGGTGCTGGCCTTAGAACCTTTTATGTTCCAAAGGGTTTGCTTGAAGTCCTCTCCGAAGTGTCCTTAAACTGTAATTTTCCAACCGCGACTTTCCCATAGAGTTGTACGGAGCTCTCGTCTGTGTTCCCACACTGCTCCCGTCCTCCATGGGCTCCCTGTTTCACTCCTTTGGGTGGTTCCTTGGGGTCCCAGCGATTCTAGGTGCTCTAGGCACTGTGTCTATTGAAGTCGTTGTTGTTATACCATTTTTTTAGTATATGGTTCGGTTTCCCCCTGGAGCCCGCTGTGTATTGTGCTATTTACTGCCATTCTATTGATTAAGTATTTTGTGCTTTATGTTCTAATCTCACAAAGAGATTAGTAGACAGTGTTTAGTAATAAATACATATTTTTTTATATAACACTTGTGTTGTTCTCCTTTCATTTGGTCACTCAGGAGGTTCTGTTCTGGTAAAACAAGCTGCTTTACATTCCTTCAAGATTAAGCCTGAAGGCTGCTCTCCATAGCTACCACTTGGATATCTTTCATAAAGGTTATCTTTGACCTAATCATCAATAAGGGTCGTTTGGACTGGTGCAAAGTGCCCACTTTAATTAGCGGACAGCATATACCAGGCCAACTTCTCACATTGGTGTGCAGCGGTTGGGATTAAAGCTTGCTATTGTTTTACCAGATAAATCTCATTGAGTGATTAACTGAAAACCACTAAAAGTATTAGGTACATATAATCAGTGCTTTAAATGGGCCGGTACTCACCGGTACTGAGTACCGGCACTTCTTTTTTTCCCCCCCAAGAGTACCGGCACTTCTCCGTTACGAAATAGAGTACCGGTACTCACTGTCACACAATCATGTGAGCATGCATCGCATTTCTACACTGCGGCGCATGCTCACATATTGGTGATTTCACAAGGAGGGCACTGACGCCAAGTCAGAGCAACGTGTGACCCAGGCGCGCAACGCCCATTGGACCTCAGAGGGCTTCAGCCCCCCACCCCCTGTTGGTGTGTGGCAGCCCGGGATGAGACAGCTTCCCGGGCACACACACAGCCGCACCCGAGCACTTCACAGGTCTTTAGAAGACCTTTTGCTTGTTAATGAGTCTTGATGTGTTTCGCCCCTTCTTAGAGCCCCTGCAGCTCCACTCTGCCTTTTGGTTGAAGAATCAGCCCCCGCCCCCTCCTCCTCCCGAAATGTGACTCTAGTTGCGCCTCTGGTGTGACCTCACCCGCCAGGAAGCAATTGATTCAGGCAGGCTGGACGGAGTTGGAACAGACGTCAAGACTGGCACCACTGAAATTGAGACTGTACTTCGAAGAGGAGACAGACACCAACAACCTATCAAACACCACAGCTGAAACTAATTGGAGTGTGGTTCTGTAGAAGTCTTAGAAGCTGAGAAAGATAGCTTTGTACCAAAACCGACTAGTGCCATTGGTAACAGATACATCATGGAAGCTCCTGCAAGTGCTTTGGATCCATGCCTGTACTGGTGTGGAAACAACAGCGGTATAGGGGCGCCTTATATGATCAGATGTAAAACCATAATGGAAGTCACTGCCTGTGCTGGTGAGCAGGAGTGGGACGTGTCTCTGGCAGCCAAGGCGCCGCTTCTGCAGCCCCTGATCTGAGCCCCAGCTGAGCTATGCAGCAGGGCTCCTTTGAATAATGTCCGGTGATCACCATCACGCTGTGCTTGACAGAGCAGAGTCCATTCAGGCCCTGTGCTGTCAATCACATTCACACTATCCTGTGCATTCCTGCAAGCACAGGAATCATGTCTGTGCCCTGGCAGTGGCCATCAGGCTATGGCCAGTCAAGCCCTGGTGGCAATTAAAAAGCCATGGTAGGTGAAGAGTATAACATGGCTTTCATCTACCTTAGTCTTTTGTGTGTCTGCTATGTTTGTGTGTATGCCTGCATCTGTATGCCTGTTTTTGTAAGAAAAAAAAGTGAGAGAAAGAGAGAGAGAATCCAGACACTCTCAGTAGGTATTTTAAAGAAAATAGGTGGCACTTTGTTTGTACATATCTGCTCGGCGACAAAGATTCATAAATATTGTAAAAGGGAGGGTGGGTGAGTGAGTGAATAGATGAGTGAGCAAGGGTGGATGGATGGATGAATAGATGGATGGATGAGTAAAAGCATGTATGGGTGAAAGAGGGTGGATGATTGGATAAAAGGGCGGATGATGGGTGGATAAGTGAAAGATTGGATGGATGAATGAAAGGTAGGGAGGATGGATGAAAGGGTGGATGATGGATGAGTGAAAGGAGGGATTGAGTGAAAGGGTGGATGGAATAAAGGAGTGAAAGAGTTGATGGATGGATGAGTGAAAGGATTGATGGATGAGGAAAGGGGTGGATAAAGAGATGGATGAGTGAAAGGATGAATGGATAGGTTTGGAGATGGATGGATGGATAGGTTTGGATATGAAGGGTGGATAGACGGAATGGTGAAAAACTGAAATGATGGATGAAAGACTGAATAGCCAAGAGAATGTAAAGGTTAAATGGTGGACATCAGCAGGTAAATGGTAGGATGAAAGGATGAATGGATAGATTGATGGAAGAGACAAGAGATATCTTCTGGGGAGGGTCATGATGAGTTGCTTCATGTGCTTGGTGCCATAAGAGCTTTGGTGCGCTGTGGGGGTATTTTCAGTTTCTTCCTACTCGCGTGCTCAAAAATATATAGTATTGTGCCAAACAGCAATTAACAGTATGACATTAAGAAGGTGCCACTATTGCAACAACAAAAAAAGGAACTGTTAACATATTATTCCATTTCTCTTTCATTTTGTGTAATGAGTTAACCTGCTTTGTTTATATAAACACATTTCTCGTGTTTTGGTTTGTGCTGCAACTAATATAGAAGTTGTTAAGTATCATCATGTCTTGCCCTTAGCCCCGCCCCTAGCCCCGCCCCTAGCCCCGCCCCCTCACTACACCTCTAGCGCATTTTAATGAGTACCTGCACTTATTTTTTCCCATTTAAAGCACTGCATATAATACATCAAGATTAGAATAAAGTAAGTTCTACTGAACTTGGAGTTGGGTAAGTCAAGGGTCTAGCACACCCTTTCTCCAACTCAAGAGAGTTTAGTCTCCACTAGGTTAGGGAGGTGCCTACACCACATAACACTAGTATGTCTTCTAGAGGAGAAGCCAGTGGCTCTCTACCAACTAGGCATGACCATCTCTCATTCCAAGAATTGAGAAATATGTGTACATCTAGGAAGCTGAGGACAGGGAGAAGTGCAAGCACCCAACGTCTAATAGAGATGTTGCTCTTAGATGACCTCAGAAAGACCCCAGGGTCTGATGAAGTAGAAAGAGTGGGTGGGACAGGAGATGAGGAAAGAGCAGGAAGTGAACACTTCTTTGATCTGGACTCAAACCCTGGCCAGGAGGATCAAAATGATCCTAACTTGGAAAATCCAACTCTTCCTTCAGGTGGAGGAGAAGGCCCCAGTGGCCCTCTCTTTACTCCACCAGGAAGAGTACAGAGTTTGCCTAGAAGATCCAGAACTCCCTCTGTGGAGTCTAATCATTCAGGTACTTCTGTAGGGACCTCTGCATCTAATAGGAGAGAATCCTCTTATGATAAGAAGTGCCAATTACTGGAGATTGAGAGAATCAAGCTCAGGCTCAAGAAAGAGCAATTGGCCCTAGACAGGGAATCCCTAGAGCTCCAGAGAGCAATCAGAAGATTGGGACTAGAGTCCCATGGTGGCAGCAACAGTGTCCCTAGAACTAGAGAGTATTCTCATGATCATAGGAACCTGAACAAGATAGTCCCTCCCTATCAGAGTGGGGATGACATCCACAAATGGATAACTGCACTAGAGAGGGCCTGTAAAGTACAGAGGGTCCCTCAGGAGCAGTGGGCAGCTATCATGTGGCTCTCCTTTGCTGACAAAGGTAGAGATAAGCTCCTCACTGTTAGAGAAGAGGATGCTGACAGTTACACAGTCTTGAAGAGTGCTCTCATTGATGGGTTTGGCTTAACCACTGAACAATACAGGATTAAGTTCAGAGACACCCAGAAGGCACAGACCCAGGACTGGGTTGACTTTGTAGATTGTGCTACTAAGGCTCTGGAAGGTTGGATACATGGCAGCAAAGTGCATGACTATTTAGGATTGTACAATTTGATTATGAGGGAGCAGATCCTTAATAATTGTCAAAACTAGCTTTTGCACCAGTACCTGGTGGACTCAGATCTGACTTCTCCCCAAGAATTGGGAAAGAAGGCAGATAAATGGGTCAGAACCAGGGTGAAGCCAAAGAACCAGGGTGGTGACCAGAAGAAAGATTCTTCCAAGACCCAAGAGAAAGGTGGGGATAAGTCAAAAGACAAGTCCACTACAGGGCCCCAAAAGTCCTCTTCTGGGGGTGGGTCCCAAACTCCTTCCTCCCCTGAAAAGAAACCTTGTTGCTTTGTCTGTAAAAAGCCAGGCCACTGGAAAAATGATCCCAATTGTCCAAAGGTCAGCAATAAGGAAAATGTTCCTCCAAGCACTACTACCATTCCTACTGGTACTACCAGTAGTAATCCCCCAGGTGGTACTAGTGCACCCAAAAAGGTAGGTGGGTTGGTATGGGGAAATGAGGTGGACCCCAGCTTATCAAGGTCCTCCTCACAGGCCTCCTTAGTCTGTGATGGGGGCATGGGATTTGCCACCTTTACTGTCAGTCCCAATTCCTTGGGCAAGTACAGAAAGGAGCCACTGATCAATGGTCAGAAAGCTGTGGCCTATAGGGATACAGGGGCTAGTGTCACCATAGTGACAGGGAAACTAATCCCCCCAACCCAGCTTTTACCTGAGTTTAAATACCAGGTGACCAACATTGATGGGATCCAGCCCAATCATCCCATGGCCATAGTAAATCTCAGCTGGGGAGGGGTCACTGGCCCAAAGAGAGTGGCAGTATCCCCCACCTTGCCTGTAGATTGCCTCTTGGGCAATAATTTAGAAACTTCAGCCTGGGCTGAAGTGGAACACCAGGCCCATTTAAGAATGTTAGGCCCCACTGAGAAAGTTGGTGGGACCCTTAGGGCCTCAGTTCAACCCCAGAGAAATTTTGGAGTGGTGGAGCCTGAACGAATGGCCCACTCTACTCCACCAGAGAGCAAAGGGAATGAAGAAAAGTCTTCTTCCCCCCAGACCATAGGTAAGGGTCAGCTTCCTAAGGGAACTGACCCTACCCCTTATGGAGGAACTGTCCCAGAGGTGGTCAGGCCTGTCCTGACAACCCCCCTGATGGCAGGGGACCCTTCCAAGGTGGTACCCAGTCTGGAGCAGGTATCCTGCCCCTCTCTACCCTACCTCAGTCAGCCTAGGGCTGCAAAGGTCAGGGAGGTCAGTGGACCCCAAAGGGCCCACTGTCCAGAGGAACCCCCTCATCAACAGATTAGGGACACCCAGTCTAGTAGCACTAGCCAGGTGACAATTCCTCAACACCCTGAGGGAGCCCTCTTACCCTTGGGTAGTGACCTCCCCCAGATGGACTCTGTTGGGCAAAGGCAAACCTGGGACCAGATGGTTCCAAACCTACCTTGTCCCTCCAGTGTTCCAACCAAACAGACTCAACCCCCAGCTGTAGGTGGCCAGAGGTTGACCCCTAGGGCCAGATATAACTCAGTCATGGAAAGAAAGGCATCCATTGTGACCAGTGCTCTGAGGAAGCTGAGACCAACTTTATTAGGGCCTCACTTCTCCACTCAGGCACCCCACCAGCCTTTTACTTTGCCAAAACACACTACAGGTGGTAATCCCAAATTTTGGAGGAAATCCAATACCCCTAATTGTAGGGACTACTTAGTGGACCATAAGACAGGGGGTATCCATGCCAGTGCAGGATCTTCCTTATATGGCCACTTAGTCAATAAAGTCTCAACTGGACAAGGTTAGCCTTATCTCCTTTCGTTTGGGGGTATGTAGGAAGGTGGAATCTGACTACATGGTTACCCCCACTTTTTTTAGTGTTTTGCTGGTTTTTGACTAGTCTGACTGGGATCCTGCTATTCAGGACCCCAGTCTGTCTGCTTTCTCCCTAAATTGATTGCATGTACATTAGGTACACTCCAGATTGGATTCTGGGGTACCCTTATCAGTCCCTAGTATATGGTACACCATGTACCCAGGGCATAGGTACCTCAGAGGCCTCCCAGGGGCTGAAGCATGTATTGTGCCACCCCTGAGAGGCCATTCAAAATGACACCACAGGTCTGCTACTGCAGCCTGTGTAAGGAGGTGCATGCACCCCTTTCTTAGATATAGGTTACCTATATCTAATCTAAATCACTGCACATATAAACCTATCAGTCACCCCTATGGCAGGCCTTATCAATCCTGAAGGCAGGGTGCTGGGTTTTGTGTGAGAGGGTGCCCCCTCATGAGCAGAGCCCCTCTGCAGCCTTGGAAACCTATTCTCCGGGGTTGTCTGTGATGCAGCCAACCATATATATTTAAGTGCATTATAACCTCGCGGTAAATGCTAACTTTAAAATGGCTGCTTAGAAACATGTCGTGTTTGGTGTCAAACACCTTGGAATCATACCTCCCACACCAGTAACTGGTGTGGGAGGTATGATTCCACCCTCCTAGAGGGACTTACTGTGGAGTCACCGGCATACCCGGTACCAGCTTTCTCGACCTGGGCATCACAAAATGGATGCTGCCAGCCACAGACACAAGTCTGCCCTCCTGCTGCTGAGCCAAGCTCGAGCAGAGGAAGGCCTGACAATAGGTTTCCTGTCACAGGGAGGTGTGACCACCTCCCAGACAGGCTTTAGTGTATTGGGGCTGGGTTGGTCGCACTCTTAGAGTGCCAGAAAGTCTGCACTGGGGGCACATTTGGTGTCGCTGTGCATAGTCCAGCTCAAACCAGTTCCAGGAGCCATTTGCTCCTGCTCTGGTGCAAAACTGGACAAAGGACATGGGTGTAGCCACCCCTCTGTCCTGCCCCTCCCCTAGGAGGGACCCCAGAGTCAGTCCAACCCCTTCCCCGGGTATAAAGTGGGAAACCTGATTACAGGACTTTGGATTTTACCTGGACTAAACTCTGCAAGCAGAAACCAAGTACTTCGACGGTCTACACTTCGCTGGACGACAGAAGAATCTCCCTTGGAGTAAAGGAGTTACTCCCCTGCAGCAGCAGGCACCGAAACGCATCTGACCGGTTTGCAGCTCCCGAGCTCCTGAGGACTCCGAAGAATTCTGCAACACAGGAGGTTGGTTCCTGAGCGTCCCTGAGGTTGATCTGACCTCTCAGTAATCCTGAGACCAGTATGCCTCGTGGGGACCATGCAACCCGAACCCCTGTGCACCGTGTACTTTTGCAGCAGCATATGCTTTTTGGCAATCCCAGAGGCTGTGCTTTGGACTACATGTAGTCCCGACCCCGAGCAGAATTTCCACCAAAGATCTCTGGCCTCCACTCCAGGAGTGCTCTGTGGGCTGGTGCTTTGTGAATTCGCTCGAGGTCCCCTCGCGATCCCTGGTCCGTTGGCCTGTGGGTCCTGGTGAGGGTCACTTTGATTTTCCTTGGGCTTCCCTAGTTGCTCCAGATGTGCCCTGACTCCCCATAGCTTGGAGAGTCTCCTGGACCTTGCTGGTCCAGACCGTAACCTGTTTCCTATGCCCACATGGGTTGCCTTTGCCAAGGCTTGTTGGTGTTCAATCCGGACACTGACCCCTCAGCACTCGACATCCTTTGTGGGACAGCTCACCTCCAGACTTTGGTTGTCGTCGACATCTCCTGGTCCCCGTGGCTGCAGAGTCAAGCATCCTATCTTCACACCTGAAGCACCCAACATCGGTGGGCATTCGTCTATCGAGCCCCTGGTCACCCTGAAGTGACCCAGACTCTGTCCCCTCTGCTTTCAGGTTCTTCTCACCATGGATCCAGGCTTGGATTCCACCGGACACTTTTCATCTTCCCGGCAGCAGCACTTCTTCGCATCACGCCATTGAAAACGACGAGGGTTTCCGACACCACTTGACCCCTATGCACCCGGCTCCTCTGGGTTAGGTAACACGGGTACCTTGGTACTCACCAGGGTGCTGGCCTTAGAACCTTCTATGTTCCAAAGGGTTTGCTTGAAGTCCTCTCCGAAGTGTCCTTAAACTGTAATTTTCCAACCGTGACTTTCCCATAGAGTTGTACGGAGCACGCGTCTGTGCTCCCACACTGCACCCGTCCTCCGTGGGCTCCCTGTGTCACTCCTTTGGGTGGTTTCTTGGGGTCCCAGCGATTCTACGTGCTCTAGGCACTGTGTCTAGTGAAGCCGTTGTTGTTATACCATTTTTTTAGTATATGGTTCGGTCTCCCCCTGGAGCCCACTGTGTATTGTGCTATTTACTGCCGTTCTATTGATTAAGTATTGTGTGCTTTATGTTCTAATGTCACATAGAGATTAGTAGAGAGTGTTTAGTAATAAATACATATTTTTTATATAACACTTGTGTGGTTCTCCTTTCATTTGGTCACTCAGGAGGTTCTGTTCTGGTAAAACAAGCTTCTTTACATTCCTTCAAGACTTAGCCCGAAGGCTGCTCTCCATAGCTACCACTAGGATAGCTTTCATAAAGGTTATCTTTGACCTAATCATCAATAAGGGTCGTTTGGTCTGGTGCAAGGTGCCCACTTTAATTAGTGGACAGCATATACCAGGCCAACTTCTCACATTGGTGTGCAGCGGTTGGGATTCAAGCTTGCTATTGTTTTGTGGCCGGGTCTGGTGGCTCAGTGGACTAAAGCAGCCACTGCAGGGGCCTGTGTTCGACCTCATGGTCACAGGTTCAAATCCCGGCGGGTCCACTCAGCCTTTCATCCATCTGAGGTCGATAAAATGAGTACCATTGAGTTGGGTAACAATAAACATCTGTTATTCAGCGCCAGGACACCTACGGGTAATCGTGCACTTTACAAATACACCTGTTACCAGATAAATCTCATTGAGTGATTAACTGAAAACCACTAAAAGTATTAGGTACATATAATACATCAAGATTAGAATAAAGTAAGTTCTACTGAACTTGGAGTTGGGTAAGTCAAGGGTCTAGCACACCCTTTCTCCAACTCAAGAGAGTTTAGTCTCCACTAGGTTAGGTAGGTGCCTACACCACATAACACTAGTATGTCTTCTAGAGGAGAATCCAGTGGCTCTCTGCCAACTAGGTATGACCATCTCACATTCCAAGAATTGAGAAATATGTGTACATCTAGGAAGCTGAGGACAGGGAGAAGTGCAAGCACCCAACGTCTCATAGAGATGTTGCTCTTAGATGACCTCAGAAAGACCCCAGGGTCCGATGAAGTAGAAAGAGTGGGTGGGACAGGAGATGAGGAAAGAGCAGGAAGTGAAAACTTCTTTGATCTGGATTCAAACCCTGGCCAGGGGGATCAAAATGATTCCAACCTGGAAAATCCAACTCTTCCTTCAGGTGGAGGAGAAGGCCCCAGTGGCCCTCTCTTTACTCCACCAGGAAGAGTACAGAGTTTGCCTAGAAGATCCAGAACTCCCTCTGTGGAGTCTAATCATTCAGGTACTTCTGTAGGGACCTCTGCATCTAATAGGAGAGAATACTCTTATGATAAGAAGTGCCAATTACTAGAGATTTAGAGAATCAAGATCAGGCTCAAGAAAGAGCAATTGGCCCTAGACAGGGAATCCCTAGAGCTCCAGAGAGCAACCAGAAGATTGGGACTAGAGTCCCATGGTGGCAGCAACAGTGTCCCTAGAACTAGAGAGTATTCTCATGATCATAGGAACATGAACAAGATAGTCCCTCCCTATTAGAGTGGGGATGACATCCAGAAATGGATAACTGCACTAGAGAGGGCCTGTAAAGTACAGAGGGTCCCTCAGGAGCAGTGGGCAGCTATCTTGTGGCTCTCCTTTGCTGACAAAGGTAGAGATAAGCTCCTCACTGTTAGAGAAGAGGATGCTGACAATTACACAGTCTTGAAGAGTACTCTCATTGATGGGTTTGGCTTAACCACTGAGCAATACAGGATTAAGTTCAGAGACACCCAGAAGGCACAGACTCAGGACTGGGTTGACTTTGTAGATTGTGCTACTAAGGCTCTGGAAGGTTGGATACATGGCAGCAAAGTGCATGACTATTTAGAATTGTTCAATTTGATTATGAGGGAGCAGATCCTTAATAATTGTCAAAACCAGCTTTTGCACCAGTACCTGGTGGACTCAGATCTGACTTCTCCCCAAGAATTGGGAAAGAAGGCAGATAAATGGGTCAGAACCAGGGTGAAGCCAAAGAACCAGGGTGGTGACAAGAAGAAAGATTCTTCCAAGACCCAAGAGAAAGGTGGGGATAAGTCAAAAGACAAGTCCACTACAGGGCCCCAAAAGTCCTCTTCTGGGGGTGGGTCCCAAACTCCTTACTCCCCTGAAAAGAAACCTTTTTGCTTTGTCTGTAAAAAGCCAGGCCACTGGAAAAATGATCCCAATTGTCCAAAGGTCAGCAATAAGGAAAATGTTCCTCCAAGCACTACTACCATTCCTCCTGGTACTACCAGTAGTAATCCCCCAGGTGGTACTAGTGCACCCAAAAAGTTAGGTGGGTTGGTATGGGGAACTGAGGTGGACCCCAGCTTATCAAGGTCCTCCTCACAGGCCTCCTTAGTCTGTGATGGTGGCATGGGATTTGCCACCTTTACTGTCAGTCCCAATTCCTTGGGCAAGTACAGACAGGAGCCACTGATCAATGGTCAGAAAGCTGTGGCCTATAGGGTCACAGCGGCTAGTGTCACCATGGTGACAGGGAAACTAGTCCCCCCAACCCAGCTTTTACCTGAGTTTAAATACCAGGTGACCAACATTGATGGGATCCAGACCGATCATCCCATGGCCATAGTAAATCTCAGCTGGGGAGGGGTCACTGGCCCAAAGAGAGTGGCAGTATCCCCCACCTTGCCTGTAGATTGCCTCTTGGGCAATGATTTAGAAACTTCAGCCTGGGCTGAAGTGGAACACCAGGCCCATTTAAGAATGTTAGGCCTCCCTGAGAAAGTTGGTGGGACCCTTAGGGCCTCAGTCCAACCCCAGGGAAATTTTGGAGTGGTGGAGCCTGAAAGAATGTCCCACTCTACTCTACCAGAGAGCAAAGGGAATGAAGAACAGTCTTCTTCCCCCCAGACAATAGGTAAGGGTCAGCTTCCTAAGGGAACTGACCCTACCCCTTATGGAGGAACTGTCCCAGAGGTGGTCAGGCCTGTCCTGACAACCCCCTGATGGCAGGGGACCCTTCCAAGGTGGTACCCAGTCTGGAGCAGGTATCCTGCCCCTCTCTACCCTACCTCAGTCAGCCTAGGGCTGCAAAGGTCAGGGAGGTCAGTGGACCCCAAAGGGCCCACTGTCCAGAGGAACCCCTCATCAACAGATTAGGGACACCCAGTCTAGTAGCACTAGCCAGGTGACAATTCCTCAACACCCTGAGGGAGCCCTCTTACCCTTGGGTAGTGACCTCCCCAGATGGACTCTGTTGGGCAAAGGCAAACCTGGGACCAGATGGTTCCAAACCTACCTTGTCCCTCCAGTGTTCCAACCAAACGGACTCAACCCCCAGCTGTAGGTGGCCAGAGGTTGACCCCTAGGGCCAGATATAACTCAGTCATGGAAAGAAAGGCATCCATGGTGACCAGTGCTCTGAGGAAGCTGAGACCAACTTTATTAGGGCCTCACTTCTCCACTCAGGCACCCCACCAGCCTTTACTTTGCCAAAACACACTACAGGTGGTAATCCCAAATTTTGGAGGAAATCCAATACCCCTAAGTGTAGGGACTACTTAGTGGACCATAAGACAGGGGGTATCCATGCCAGTGCAGGATCTTCCTTATATGGCCACTTAGTCAATAAAGTCTCAACTGGACAAGGTTAGCCTTATCTCCTTTTGTTGGGGGGGGGTTATGTAGGAAGGTGGAATCTGACTACATGGTTACCCCCACTTTGTTCCTGGTGTTTTGCTGGTTTTTGACTAGTCTGACTGGGATCCTGCTATTCAGGACCCCAGTCTGTCTGCTTTCTCCCTAAATTGATTGCATGTACATTAGGTACACTCCAGATTGGATTCTGGGGTACACTTATCAGTCCCTAGTATATGGTACACCATGTACCCAGGGCATAGGTACCCCAGAGGTCTCCCAGGGGCTGAAGCATGTATTGTGCCACCCCTGAGAGGCCATTCAAAATGACACCACAGGTCTACTACTGCAGCCTGTGTAAGGAGGTGCATGCACCCCTTACTTAGATATAGGTTACCTATATCTAATCTAAATCACTGCACATATAAACCTATCAGTCACCCCTATGGCAGGCCTTATCAATCCTGAAGGCAGGGTGCTGGGTTTTGTGTGAGAGGGTGCCCCTGCATGAGCAGAGCCCCTCTGCAGCCTTCCAAACCTATTCTCCGGGGTTGTCTATGATGCAGCCAACCATATATATTTAAGTGCATTATAACCTCGCGGTAAATGCTAACTTTAAAACGGCTGCTTAGAAACATGTTTTGTTTGGTGTCAAACACCTTGGAATCATACCTCCACACCAGTAACTGGTGTGGGAGGTATGATTCCTCCCTTGTAGAACCACTACTATGGAGTCACCGGTCTACCCGGAACCAGCTTTCTCGACCTGGGCAGCACAAAATGGATGCTGCCAGCCACAGACACGAGTCGGCCCTCCTGCTGCTGAGCCAAGCTCGAGCAGAGGAAGGCCTAACAATAGGTTTCCTGTCACAGGGAGGTGTGACCACCTCCCAGACCGGCTTTAGAGTATTGGGGCTGGGTGGGTGCACTCTTAGAGTGCCAGAAAGTCTGCACTGGGGGCACATTTGGTGTCCCCATGCATAGTCCGGCTCAAACCAGTTGCAGGAGCCATTTGCTCCTGCTCTGGCGTGAAACTGGACAAAGGACATGGGTGTAGCCACCCCTCTGTCCTGCTCCTCCCCTAGGAGGGACCCCAGAGTCAGTCCAACCCCTTCCCTGGGTATAAAGTGGGAAACCTGATTACAGGACTTTGGATTTTACCTGGACTAAACTCTGCAAGCAGAAACCAAGTACTTCAATGGTCTACACTTCGCTGGACGACAGAAGAATCTCCCTTGGAATAAAGGAGTTACTCCCCTGCAGCAGCAGGCACCTAGACGCATCTGACCAGTTTGCATCTCCTGAGCTCTTGAGGACTCCGAAGATTTCTGCAACACAGGAGGTGGGTTCCCAAGCGTCCCTGAGGTCGATCTACTCTCTCAGCAATCTTGAGACCAGTATCCCTCGTGGGGACCGTGCAACCCAAACCCCTGTGCACCGTGTACTTTTGCAGCAGCATATGCGTTTTGGCAATCCCTGAGGCTGTGCTTTGGACTACGTGTAGTCCCAACCCCGAGCAGCATTTCCTCTGAAGATCTCTGGCCTCCACTCCATGAGTGCTCTGTGGGCTGGTGCTTTGTAAATTCGCTCGAGGTCCCCTCGCGATCCCTGGTCCTTTGGCCTGTGGGTCCTGGTGAGGGTCACTTTGATTTTACTTGGGCTGCCCTGGTTGTTCCAGACGTGCCCTCACTCCCTATAGCTTGGAGATTCTCCTGGACCTTGCTGGTCCACACTGTAACCAGTTTCCTTTGACCGCATGGGTTGCCTTTGTCAAGGCTTGTTGGTGTTCAATCTGGACACTGACCCCTCAGCACTCGACATCCTTTGTGGGACAGCTTACCTCTGGACTTTGGTTGTCATCGACATCTCCTGGTCCCCGTGGCTGCAGAGTCAAGCATCCTATCTTCACACCTGAAGCACCCGACATCGGTGGGCATTCGTCTATCGAGCCCCTGGTCACCCTGAAGTGACCCAGACTCTGTCCCCTCTGCTTTCAGGTTCTTCTCACCTCGGATCCAGGCTTGGATTCCACCGGACCCTTTTCATCTTCCCGGCAGCAGCACTTCTTCGCATCATGCCATTAAAAACGACGAGGGTTTCCAACACCACTTGACCCCTATGCACCCGGCTCCTCTGGGATAGGTAACACGGGTACCTCGGCACTCACAAGGGTGCTGGCCTTAGAACCTTCTATGTTCCAAAGGGTTTGCTTGAAGTCCTCTCCGAAGTGTCCTTAAACTGTAATTTTCCAACCGCGACTTTCCCATAGAGTTGTACGGAGCTCGCATCTGTGTTCCCACACTGCACCCGTCCTCCGTGGGCTCCCTGTGTCACTCCTTTGGGTGGTTCCTTGGGGTTCCAGCCATTCTACGTGCTCTAGGCACTGTGTCTATTGAAGTCGTTGTTGTTATACCATTTTTTTAGTATATGGTTCGGTTTCCCCCTGGAGCCTGCTGTGTATTGTGCTATTTACTGCCATTCTATTGATTAAGTATTGTGTGCTTTATGTTCTTAATCTCACAAAGAGATTAGTAGAGAGTGTTTAGTAATAAATACATATTTTTTAAATAACACTTGTGTGGTTCTCCTTTCATTTGGTCACTCAGGAGGTTCTGTTCTGGTAAAACAAGCTGCTTTACATTCCTTCAAGATTAAGCCTGAAGGCTGCTCTCCATAGCTACCACTATGATAGCTTTCATAAAGGTTATCTTTGACCTAATCATCAATAAGGGTCGTTTGGACTGGTGCAAGGTGCCCACTTTAATTAGTGGACAGCATATACCGGGCCAACTTCTCACAGAAAGAAGCAAGAGAAGTGCAGAAAGAGGCAAGTGAGGTGCAGAAGGAGGCAAGAGAACTGCAGAAAGAGGCAATAGAGTTGCAGAAACAGGCAAAAGGGGTGCTGAAAGAGGGAACAGGTGTGGAGACAGAGGCAAGAGAGGTGCAGAAAGAGGGAAGAAGGGTACAGAAAGAGGCAAGAGGTTTGCAGGAATTTACAACAGAGGTGTAGAAAGAAGCAAGAGCAGTGCAGAAAGAACCAACAGAGGTGCAGAAAGAGGCAAGAAAAGTGCAGAAAGAAGCAAAAGAGGTGCAGAAAGAGGCAAGAGAACTGCAGAAAAAGGCAAGAGATGTGCAGAAAGAGGCAGGAGAGGTGCACAAAGAGGCAAAAGGGATACAGAAAGAGGCAAGAGGGGTGCAGAAAGAAGCAAGAGAAGTGCAGAAAGAAGCAACAGAGGTGCTGAAAGAGGCAAGAAGGGTGCAGAAAGAGGCAAGAGAAGTGCAGAAAGAAGCAACAGAGGTGCCGAAAGAGGCAAGGGAGGTGCAGAAACAGGCAAGAAAGGTGCAGAAACAGGCAAGAAAGGTGCAGAAAGAGGGAACAGGGGTGCATAGAGAGGTAAGAGGGATACATAAATTTGCAATAGAGGTGCAGAAAGAAGCAAGACCATTGCAAACAGAAGCAAGAGAAGTGCAGAAAGAAGCAAGAGAGGTGGAGAAATAGGGAAAAGGGGTGCAGAAAGAGGCAATAGGGATGCAGAAATTTACAAAAGAGGTACAGAAAGAAGCAAAGGAGTGCAGAAAGAACCAACAAGTATGCAAAAAGAGGCAAGAGGGGTACCGAAAGAGACAGGAGGGGTGCAGAAAGAAGGAAGAGAATTGCAGAAAGAAGCAACAGAGGTGCTGAAAGAGGCGTGAACGGTACTGAAAGAGGCAAGAGAAGTGCAGAAAGAAGCAACAGAGGTACATAAAGAGGCAAGAGAGGTGCAGAAATAGGCAGGAAAGGTGCAGAAAGAGGGAACAGGGGTACAGAAAGAGGCAAGAGAGGTGCAGAAAGAGGAAAGAGGGGTGCAGAAAGAGGCAAGAGGGGTGCAGAAAGAAGCAAGTGAGGTGCAAAAAGAGGCAACAGAGGTGCAGAAAGACACAAGAGAGGTGCAGAAACAAGTGAGAGAAGTGGGGAAAGAGGCAACAGAATTGCTGAAAGATGCAACAGAGGTGTAGAAAGAAGCAAGAGAAATGCAGAAAGAGGCAAGTTAGGCGCAGAAAGAGGCAAGAGAGGTGCAGAAAATGACAAGAGAACTGCAGAAAGAGGCAAGAGGGATGCAAAAAAGGGAAGAAGGGTGCAGAAAGAAGCAAGAGAGGTGCAGAAAGAAGGAAGACGAGTGCAGAAAGAAACAACAGGAGTGCAGAAAGAAGCAAGAGAGGTGCAGAAAGAGGCAAAAGAAGTTGCAGAAAGAAGCAACAGAGGTACTGAAAGAGGCAAGAGGGGTACAGAAAGAGGCAAGAGAAGTGCAGAAAGAAGCAACAGAGGTGCCGAAAGAGGCAAGAGAGGTGCAGAAACAGGCAAGAAAGGTGCAGAAAGAGGGAACAGGGGTGCAGAAAGGGTAAGAGGGATACAGAAATTTGCAAGAGAGGTGCAGAAAGAAGCAAGAGCAGTGCAGAAAGAAGAAAGAGAAGTGCAGAAAGAAGCAAGAGAGGTGGAGAAATAGGGAAGAGGGGTGTAGAAAGGGGCAAGAGAAATGCAGACATTTGCAAAAGAGGTGCAGAAAGAAGCAAGAGCAGTGCAGAAAGAACCAACAGAGGTGCAGAAAGAGGCAAAAAAAGTGCAGAAAGAAGCAAAAGAGTTGCAGAAAGAGGCAAGACAACTGCAGAAAAAGGCAAGAGAGGTGCAGAAAGAGGCAGGAGCGGTGCACAAAGAGGCAAAAGGGATACAGAAAGAGGCAAGAGGGGTGCAGAAAGAAGCAAGAGAAGTGCAGAAAGAAGCAACAGAGGTGCCGAATGAGGCAAGGGAGGTGCAGAAACAGGAAAGAAAGGTGCAGAAAGAGGGAACGGGGTGCATAGAGAGGTAAGAGGGATACATAAATTTGCAAGAGAGGTGCAGAAAGAAGCAAGAGCAGTGCAGAAAGAAGCAAGAGAAGTGCAGAAAGAAGCAAGAGAGGTGGAGAAATAGGGGAAAGGGGTGCAGAAAGAGGCAATAGGGATGCAGAAATTTACAAAAGAGGTACAGAAAGAAGCAAGAGCAGTGCAGAAAGAACCAACAAGTGTGCAAAAAGAGGCAAGAGGGGTACAGAAAGAGGTAGGAGAGGTGCACTAGGAGGCAAGAGGGGTACAGAAAGAGGCAGGAGAGGTACAGAAAGAAGGAAGAGAAGTGCAGAAAGAAGCAACTGAGGTGCTGAGAGAGGCGTGAACGGTACAGAAAGAGGCAAGAGAAGTGCAGAAAGAAGCAACAGAGGTACAGAAAGAGGGAAGAGAGGTGCAGAACTAGGCAGGAAAGGTGCAGAAAGAGGGAACAGGGTGCACAGAAAGAGGCAAGAGCGGTGCAGAAAGAGGAAAGAGGGTGCAGAAAGAGGAAAGAGGGGTGCAGAAAGAAGCAAGTGAGGTGCAGAAAGAGGCAACAGAGGTGCAGAAAGACGCAAGAGAGGTGCAGAAACAAGTAAGAGAAGTGCAGAAAGAGGCAAAGAGAATTGCTGAAAGAAGCAACAGAGGTGTAGAAAGAAGCAAGAGAAGTGCAGAAAGAGGCAAGTTTGGTGCAGAAAGAGGCAAGAGGGATGCAAAAAAGGGAAGACGAGTGCAGAAAGAGACAACAGGATTGTAGAAAGAAGCAAGAGAGGTGCAGAAAGAGGCAAAAGAAGTGCAGAAAGAAGCAACAGAGGTACTGAAAGAGGCAAGTGGGGTACAGAAAGAGTCAAGAGAAGTGCAGAAAGAAGCAACAGAGGTGCCGAAAGAGGCAAGAAAGGTACGGAAACAGGCAAGAAAGGTGAAGAAAGAGGGAACAGGGGTGCAGAAAGAGGTAAGAGGGATACAGAAATTTGCAAGAGAGGTGCAGAAAGAAGCAAGAGCAGTGCAGAAAGAAGAAATAGAAGTGCAGAAAGAAGCAAGAGCAGTGCAGAAAGAACCAACAGAGGTGCAGAAAGAGGCAAGAGAAGTGCAGAAAGAAGCAAAAGAGGTGCAGAAAGAGGCAAGAGAACTGCAGAAAAAGACAAGAGAGGTGCAGAAAGAGGCAGGAGAGGTGCACAAAGAGGCAAAAGGGGTACAGAAAGAGGCAAGAGGGGTGCAGAAAGAAGCAAATGAGGTGCAGAAAGAGGCAAGAGAACTGCAGAAAAAGGCAGGAGAGGTGCAGAAAGAGGCAGGAGCGGTGCACAAAGAGGCAAAAGGGATACAGAAAGAGGCAAGAGGGGTGCAGAAAGAAGCAAGAGAAGTGCAGAAAGAAGCAACAGAGGTGCCGAATGAGGCAAGGGAGGTGCAGAAACAGGAAAGAAAGGTGCAGAAAGAGGGAACGGGGTGCATAGAGAGGTAAGAGGGATACATAAATTTGCAAGAGAGGTGCAGAAAGAAGCAAGAGCAGTGCAGAAAGAAGCAAGAGAAGTGCAGAAAGAAGCAAGAGAGGTGGAGAAATAGGGAAAGAGGTGCAGAAAGAGGCAATAGGGATGCAGAAATTTACAAAAGAGGTACAGAAAGAAGCAAGAGCAGTGCAGAAAGAACCAACAAGTGTGCAAAAAGAGGCAAGAGGGGTACAGAAAGAGGTAGGAGAGGTGCACTAGGAGGCAAGAGGGGTACAGAAAGAGGCAGGAGAGGTACAGAAAGAAGGAAGAGAAGTGCAGAAAGAAGCAACTGAGGTGCTGAGAGAGGCGTGAACGGTACAGAAAGAGGCAAGAGAAGTGCAGAAAGAAGCAACAGAGGTACAGAAAGAGGGAAGAGAGGTGCAGAACTAGGCAGGAAAGGTGCAGAAAGAGGGAACAGGGGTACAGAAAGAGGCAAGAGCGGTGCAGAAAGAGGAAAGAGGGGTGCAGAAAGAGGAAAGAGGGGTGCAGAAAGAAGCAAGTGAGGTGCAGAAAGAGGCAACAGAGGTGCAGAAAGACGCAAGAGAGGTGCAGAAACAAGTAAGAGAAGTGCAGAAAGAGGCAAGAGAATTGCTGAAAGAAGCAACAGAGGTGTAGAAAGAAGCAAGAGAAGTGCAGAAAGAGGCAAGTTTGGTGCAGAAAGAGGCAAGAGGGATGCAAAAAAGGGAAGACGAGTGCAGAAAGAGACAACAGGATTGTAGAAAGAAGCAAGAGAGGTGCAGAAAGAGGCAAAGAAGTGCAGAAAGAAGCAACAGAGGTACTGAAAGAGGCAAGTGGGGTACAGAAAGAGTCAAGAGAAGTGCAGAAAGAAGCAACAGAGGTGCCGAAAGAGGCAAGAAAGGTACGGAAACAGGCAAGAAAGGTGAAGAAAGAGGGAACAGGGGTGCAGAAAGAGGTAAGAGGGATACAGAAATTTGCAAGAGAGTGCAGAAAGAAGCAAGAGCAGTGCAGAAAGAAGAAATAGAAGTGCAGAAAGAAGCAAGAGCAGTGCAGAAAGAACCAACAGAGGTGCAGAAAGAGGCAAGAGAAGTGCAGAAAGAAGCAAAAGAGGTGCAGAAAGAGGCAAGAGAACTGCAGAAAAAGACAAGAGAGGTGCAGAAAGAGGCAGGAGAGGTGCACAAAGAGGCAAAAGGGGTACAGAAAGAGGCAAGAGGGGTGCAGAAAGAAGCAAATGAGGTGCAGAAAGAGGCAAGAGAACTGCAGAAAAAGGCAGGAGAGGTGCAGAAAGAGGCAGGAGAGGTGCAGAAAGAGGCAAAAGGGGTACAGAAAGAGGCAAGAGGGGTGCAGAAAGAAGCAAAAGAGGTGCAGAAAGAGGCAAGAGAACTGCAGAAAAAGGCAAGAGAGGTACAGAAAGAGGCAAGAGAGGTGCAGAAAGAGGAAAGAGGGGTGCAGAAAGAGGCAAGAGAAGTGCAGAAAGAGGCAAGAGAATTGCTGAAAGAAGCAACAGAGGTGCAGAAAGAAGCAAGAGAAGTGCAGAAAGAGGCAAGTTAGGTACAGAAAGAGGAAAGAGGGATGCAAAAAAGGGAAGAAGGGTGCAGAAAGAAGCAAGAGAGGTGCAGAAAGAGGGAAGACGAGTGCAGAAAGAGACAACAGGAGTGCAGAAAGAAGCAAGAGAGGTGCAGAAAGAGGCAAAAGAAGTGCAGAAAGAAGCAACAGAGGTACTGAAAGAGGCAAGTGGGGTACAAAAAGAGGCAAGAGAAGTGCAGAAAGAAGCAACAGAGGTGCCGAAAGAGGCAAGAGAGGTGCAGAAACAGGCAAGAAAGGTGCAGAAAGAGGGAACAGGGGTGCAGAAAGAGGTAAGAGGGATACATAAATTTACAAGAGAGGTGCAGAAAGAAGCAAGAACAGTGCAGAAAGAAGAAATAGAAGTGCAGAAAGAAGCAAGAGAGGTGGAGAAATAGGGAAGAGGGGTGCAGAAAGGGGCAAGAGAGATGCAGACATTTGCAAAAGAGGTGCAGAAAGAGGCAAGAGCAGTGCAGAAAGAACCAACAGAGGTGCAAAAAGAGGCAAGAGGGGTGCAGAAAGAGGTAGGAGAGGTGCAGAAAGAGCCAACAGAGGTGCAGAAGGAGGCAAGAAAACTGCACAAAGAGGCAAGAGAGTTGCAGAAACAGACAAAAGAGGTGCAGAAAGAGGGAACAGGGGTGCAGACAGAGGCAAGACAATTGCAGAAAGAGGGAAGAGGGGTACAGAAAGAGGCAAGAGAGGTGCAGAAAGAAGCAAGAACAGTACAGAAAGAAGCAACAGAGGTGCAGAAAGAGGCAAGAGGGGTACAGAAAGAGGAGAGAGAAGTGTAGAAAGAAGCAAAAGAGGTGCAGAAAGAGGCAGGAGAGGTGCAGAAAGAGGCAAGAGCAGTGCAGAAAGAACCAAGAGATGTGCAGAAAGAGGCAAGTGAGGTGCAGAAAGAGGCAAGAGATGTGCAGAAAAAGGGAAGAAGGGTGCAGAAAGAAGCAAGGGAAGTGCAGAAAGAGGCAAGTGAGGTGCAAAAGGAGGCAAAAGAACTGCAGAAAGAGGCAAAAGAGTTGCAGAAACAGGCAAAAGGGGTGCAGAAAGAGGGAACAGGTGTGCAGACAGAGGCAAGAGAGGTGCAGAAAGAGGGAAGAGGGGTACAGAAAGAGGCAAGAGGGATGCAGAAATTTGCAACAGAGGTGCAGAAAGAAGCAAGAGCAGTGCAGAAAGAACCAACAGAGGTGCATAAAGAAGCTGGGGGGTACATAAAGAGGCACTAAAAGTGCAGAAAGAAGCAAAAGAGGTGCAGAAAGAGGCAAGAGAACTACAGAAAAAGGTAAGAGAGGTGCAGAAAGAGGCAGGAGAGGTGCACAAAGAGGCAAAATGGGTACAGAAAGAGGCAAGAGGGGTGCAGAAAGAAGCAAGAGAAGTGCAAAAAGAAGCAACAGAGGTGCTGAAAGAGGCAAGAGGGGTGCAGAAAGAGGCAAGAGAAGTGCAGAAAGAAGCAACAGAGGTGCTGAAAGAGGCACGAGAGCTGCAGAAACAGGCAAGAAAGGTGCAGAAAGAGAATAGGGGTGCATAGAGAGGTAAGAGGGATACATACATTTTCAAGAGAGGTGCAGAAAGAAGCAAGAGCAGTGCAGAAAGAAGCAAGAGAAGTGAAGAAAGAAGCAAGAGAGGTGGAGAAATAGGGAAGAGGGGTGCAGAAAGAGGCAAGAGGGATGCAGAAATTTGCAGAAGAGGTACAGAAAGAAGCAAGAGCAGTGCAGAAAGAACCAACAAGTGTGCAAAAATATTCAAGAAGGGTGCAGAAAGAGGTAGGAGAGGTGCACTAAGAGGCAAGAGGGGTACAGAAAGAGGCAGGAGGGGTGCAGAAAGAAGGAAAAGAAGTGCGGAAAGAAGCAACAGAGGTGCTGAAAGAGGCGTGAACAGTGCAGAAAGAGGCAAGAGAAGTGCAGAAAGAAGCAACAGAGGTGCAGAAAGAGGCAAGAGAGGTGCAGAAATAGGCACGAAAGGTGCAGAAAGAGGGAAAAGAGATACAGAAAGAGGCAAGAGAGGTGCAAAAAGAAGAAAGAGGGGTGCAGAAAGAGGCAATAGGGGTGCAGAAAGAAACAAGTGAGGTGCAGAAAGAGGCAACATAGGTGCAGAAAGACACAAGAGAGGTGCAAGAACAAGTAAGAGAAGTGCAGAAAGAGGCAAGAGAATTGCTGAAAGAAGCAACAGAGGTGTAGAAAGAAGCAAGAGAAGTGAAGAAAGAGGCAAGTTAGGTGCAGAAAGAAGGAAGAGAGGTGCAGAAAGAGGGAAGACGAGTGCAGAAAGACACAACAGGAGTGCAGAAAGAAGCAAGAGAGGTCCAGAAAGAGGCAAAAGAAGTGCAGAAAGAAGCAACAGAGGTGCAGAAGGAGGCAAGAGAACTATAGAAAGTGGCAAGAAAGTTGCAGAAACAGGCAAAAGAGGTGCAAAAAGAGGGAACAGGGGTGCAGACAGAGGCAAGAGAGGTGCAGAAAATGGGAAGAGGGGTGCAGAAAAAGGCAAGAGGGGTGCATCAATTTGCAAGAGACGTGCAGAAAGAAGCTAGAGCAGTGCAAAAGAACCAACAGACGTGCAAAAAGAGGCAAGAGGGGTGCAGAAAGAGGCAAGAGAAGTGCAGAAAGAAGGAACAGAGGTGCACAAAGAGGCAAGAGGGGTACAGAAAGAGGGAAGAGAAGTGTAGAAAGAGGCACGAGAGTTGCACAAAGAGGGAAGAAGGGTGCAGAAAGAGGCAAGAGGGATGCAGAAAGCAACAACAGAGGTGCAGAAGGAAGCAAGAGAAGTGCAAAAAGAAGCAACAGGGGTGCAGAAAGAGGCAAGAGGGGTGCAGAAAGAAGCAACAGAGGTGCAGAAAGAGGCAAGAGGAGTGCAGAACAGGCAGGAGAGGTGCTGAAAGAGGGAACAGGGGTACAGAAAGGTTCAAAAGAGGTGCAGAAAGAGGGAAGACGGGTGCAGAAAGAGGCTAAAGGGCTACAGAAAGAAGCAAGTGAGGTGCAGAAACAGGCAACAGAGGTGCAGAAAGAGGCAAGAGAGGTGCAGAAAGTGCAAGAAATGAGCATAACGAGGCAAAAGAAGTGCAGAAAAAGAAAGAAAGGTGCAGAAACAGGCAACAGAAGTGTTGAAAGAGGCAAGAGAGGTACAGAAAGAGGCAAGAGAACTGCAGAAAGAGGCAAGAGAGTTGCAGAAAGAGGCAAGTGAGGTGCAAAAAGAAGCAAGAGAACTGCAGAAAGAGGCAAGAGAGTTGCAAAAACAGGCAAAAGGGGTGCAGAAACAGGGAACAGGTGGGCAGACTGAGGCAAGAGAGGTGCAGAAAGAGGGAAGAGGGGTGCAGAAAGAAGCAAGAGAAGTGCAGAAATAAACAACAGAGGTGCAGAAAGAGGCAAGAGAACTGTAGAAAAAGGTAAGAGAGGTGCAGAAAGAGGCAGGAGAGGTGCACAAAGAGGCAAAAGGGGTACAGAAAGAGGCAAGAGGGGTGCAGAAAGAAGCAAGAGAAGTGCAGAAAGAAGCAACAGAGGTGTTGAAAGAGGCAAGAGGGGTGCAGAAAGAGGCAAGAGAAGTGCAGAAAGAAGCAACAGAGGTGCTGAAAGAGGCACGAGAGGTGCAGAAACAGGCAAGAAAGGTGCAGAAAGAGAGAACAGGGGTGCATAGAGAAGTAAGAGGGATACATAAATTTGCAAGAGAGGTGCAGAAAGAAGCAAGAGCAGTGCAGAAAGAAGCAAGAGAAGTGAAGAAAGAAGCAAGAGAGGTGGAGAAATAGGGAAGAGGGGTGTAGAAAGAGGCAAGAGGGATGCAGAAATTTGCAGAAGAGGTGCAGAAAGAAGCAAGAGCAGTGCAGAAAGAACCAACAAGTGTGCAAAAAGAGGCAAGAAGGGTGCAGAAAGAGGTAGGAGAGGTGCACTAAGAGGCAAGAGGGGTACAGAAAGAGCAGGAGGGGTGCAGAAAGAAGGAAGAGAAGTGCGGAAAGAAGCAACAGAGGTGCTGAAAGAGGCGTGAACGGTGCAGAAAGAGGCAAGAGAAGTGCAGAAAGAAGCAACAGAGGTACAGAAAGAGGCAAGAGAGGTACAGAAATAAGCAGGAAAGGTGCAGAAAGAGGGAAAAGAGATACAGAAAGAGGCAAGAGAGGTGCAAAAAGAAGAAAGAGGAGTGCAGAAATAGGCAAGAGGGGTACAGAAAGAAGCAAGTGAGGTGCAGAAAGAGGCAACATAGGTGCAGAAAGACACAAGAGTGGTGCAGGAACAAGTAAGAGAAGTGCAGAAAGAGGCAAGAGAATTGCTGAAAGAAGCAACAGAGGTGTGTAAAGAAGCATGAGAAGTGCAGAAAGAGGCAAGTTAGGTGCAGAAAGAGGCAAGAGAGGTGCAGAAAATGACAAGAGAACTGCAGAAAGAGGCAAGAGGGATGCAAAAAAGGGAAGAAGGGTGCAGAAAGAAGGAAGAGAGGTGCAGAAAGAGGGAAGACGAGTGCAGATAGAGACAACAGGAGTGCAGAAAGAAGCAAGAGAGGTGCAGAAAGAGGCAAAAGAAGTGCAGAAAGAAGCAACAGAGGTGTAGAAGGAGCCAAGAGAACTGTAGAAAGTGGCAAGTAAGTTGCAGAAACAGGCAAAAGAGGTGCAAAAAGAGGGAACAGGGGTGCAGACAGAGGCAAGAGAGGTGCAGAAAATGGGAAGAGGGGTGCAGAAAAAGGCAAGAGGGGTGCAGAAATTTGCAAGAGACGTGCAGAAAGAAGCAAGAGCAGTGCAAAAGAACCAACAGAAGTGCAAAAAGAGGCAAGAGGGGTGCAGAAAGAGGCAAGAGAAGTGCAGAAAGAAGGAACAGAGGTGCACAAAGAGGCAAGAGGGGTACAGAAAGAGGGAAGAGAAGTGTAGAAAGAGGCACGAGAGTTGCACAAAGAGGGAAGAAGGGTGCAGAAAGAGGCAAGAGGGATGCAGAAAGCAACAACAGAGGTACAGAAGGAAGCAAGAGAAGTGCAAAAAGAAGCAACAGGGGTGCAGAAAGAGGCAAGAGGGGTGCAGAAAGAAGCAACATAGGTGCAGAAAGAGGCAAGAGGAGTGCAGAACAGGCAGGAGAGGTGCTGAAAGAGGGAACAGGGGTACAGAAAGAGGCAAATGAGGTGCAGAAAGAGGGAAGATGGGTGCAGAAAGAGGCTAAAGGGCTACAGAAAGAAGCAAGTGAGGTACAGAAACAGGCAACAGAGGTGCAGAAAGAGGCAAGAGAGGTGCAGAAAGTGCAAGAGATGAGCATAACGATGCAAAAGAAGTACAGAAGAAGAAAGAAAGGTGCAGAAACAGGCAACAGAAGTGTTGAAAGAGGCAAGAGAGGTGCAGAAAGAGGCAAGAGAGTTGCAGAAAGAGGTAAGAGAACTGCAGAAAGAGGCAACAGAGGTGCAGAAGGAAGCAAGAGAAGTGCAAAAAGAAGCAACAGGGGTGCAGAAAGAGGCAAGAGGAGTGAAGAACAGGCAGGATAGGTGCTGAAAGAGGGAACAGGGGTACAGAAAGAGGCAAAAGAGGTGCAGAAAGAGGGAAGATGGGTGCAGAAAGAGGCTAAAGGGCTACAGAAAGAAGCAAGTGAGGTACAGAAACAGGCAACAGAGGTGCAGAAAGAGGCAAGAGAGGTGCAGAAAGTGCAAGAGATGAGCATAACGATGCAAAAGAAGTACAGAAGAAGAAAGAAAGGTGCAGAAACAGGCAACAGAAGTGTTGAAAGAGGCAAGAGAGGTGCAGAAAGAGGCAAGAGAGGTGCAGAAAGAGGCAAGAGAACTGCAGAAAGAGGCAAGAGAGTTGCAGAAAGAGGCAAGTGAGGTGCAGAAAGAGGCAAGAGAACTGCAGAAAGAGGCAAGAGAGTTGCAAAAACAGGCAAAAGGGGTGTAGAAACAGGGAACAGGTGGGAAGACTGAGGCAAGAGAGGTGCAGAAAGAGGGAAGAGGGGTGCAGAAAGAGGCAAGAGAAGTGCAGAAAGAAACAACAGAGGTGCAGAAAGAGACAAGAGAAGTGTAGAAAGAGGCAAGAGAAGTGCAGAAACAAGCAGGAGAGGTGCAGAAAGAGGGAACAGGGGTGCAGAAGGAGACAAGAAGGGTACAGGAAGAAGCAAGTGAGGTGCAGAAAGAGGCAAGAGAGGTGCAGAAAGAGGCAAGAGAGGTACAGAAAGTAGAAGAGATGGGCCGAAAGAGGCAAAAGAAGTGCAGAAAAAAAAGAAAGTTGCAGAAAGAAGCAACAGAAATGCAGAAAGTGGCAAGAGAGGCGCAGAAAGAAGCAAGAGTGGTCTGCACACTATTAGTACCAATTTAACACCCACATTTAGCATTAAGTAACAGGTGACCATTCTAGGTTCACAAAGGGCCTTCCACCATGCTGTAACACTTGTCGCTGCATTTTTGGTAACGTTTGAGCCATTTGAGCTAGAAACAAGGTTTTTTTGTTCAAATCTGCAGATTATGCAGCAGATGATGGATTATGTGTCAAATGCTGAAAATGTATAATTGTGCAAAAGTCGGTGCAGCCAAACAGTCGCATAATTCCAGCGGCCCTGTTCATACCTCTGACTAGGTCCAGAAGTGCTCCTCAGTGGTTCCTTCTTTTTTTTGTCTCACTGAGTTTATAGTTTAGCTTTTATGGAAACGAAGAAGACTAAACCTGAGGTTGCCATTCCACAACAAAGACTATCAGTCCACACAATTACTCTCCATAACACATAATTCGACTCTTCATAACTCTTATACACTAAAAACCACATTCTTCTACCCACATAATTCCACTACACACAACCTACATCCACTTCACTCCAAGAAACATTAATAAAACACATTTATATTTACAACTCCAATAGCCCTAACTCTCGCAAATGTGAAACCTATTACATTGCAAATGCTTCTTCAACTGGTAGTCGCATTTGCAGAGTGGTGGAGAAAGGGGGCTGGGCCTCCAACCAGCACTCAGGAATTCCGCTGCGTACGACTTACAAGAGGTACCAGGAGGGCTTCTTGGCCCCCAAAGTACCTCAGGAGTAAAGTGGACTTCATCCCCCAACCCGTAGTGTGCCAGGAGGCGCGTTTACAGAGTGGTGGAGAAAGGGAGGGCGTGGCCTCCGAAGACCTCTTAGCAATCCCACTGTGTGCGACTTACTGGAGGTACCAGGAGGGATAGTTGGCCCCCAAGTACAACCTTGGGGGCCAACTACCCCTCCTATTTCATCCAGAAAGTCCCACACAGCAGCATTGCTAAGTACTCATAGCAGGCCATGCCCCCTTTGACCACCAGTCTGCAAACGCGCTCCCTGGCGCGCTCTTCAATGGGGATTAAAGTCCCCTTTGCTGCTGGGGGTCCTTAGGGGCCAACTAGCCTACCTGATACCTCCAGTAAGCCCCAGATAGTGGGATTGCTGAGAGGTGGACACAGGCCATACCCCCTTTCTCCACCACTCTGCAAACGCACCTCCTGTTGCGCTCTTGGTTAGGGGATGAAGTCCCCTTGCCTCCTAAGGGTCCCTGGGGGCCAACTAGCCCTCCTGGTATCTCTAGTAAGCCACACACAGCTGGATTGTTGAGAGTGGTCCAAGGCCATGCACCCTTTTTACACCACTCTGCAAACGCGCCTCCTGGCGCACTGCTGCTCGGGGGATGAAGTCCACTTCAGTCCTGAGGTCCTCAGGACACAAGAGGACCTCATCGCCCCACCAGCAGTGCTCCAAGAGGCGCTTTGCAGAGTGGTGTCAAAAGGGGCATGGCCTCGGACCACCTCTCAGCAATCCCACTGTGTAGGGCTTACTGGAGGTACCTTGTGGGCTAGTTGGCCCCCAGGGACTCTCAGGATTTGAGGGAACTTAATCCCCCAACTTAGAACGCGCCAGGAGGCACGTTTGCATTGTGGTGCAGGGAGGGGGCGGGACCTCCGGCGAGATGCTGGCTTTTCTTTTTTTTGTTTTTGTTAGAAGGGGGGCTGTGTGGCCCCCCTTCTCTTAATATTTTTGGGCCCTGGAGACACCATCCCCCAGGGCCTGGCTAGCCTTTTCTTGTTTTGTGCGGCCCCCCTCCTGAGGCCTTTATCGGCCCGGGGGCCCCATCCCTCAGAGCACTGCCTTGTTTTTGTTTTTTTAAGAATAAGTAAATATTCGGGAGGGGGCCCCCCCTCCTGAGGCCAATCATGGCCCCAGGGGCCACATCCCCCGGGGCCTGGCTAGCCTTGGTTTTTTTTGGGGGAGGGGGGCTGCCTGGCCCTCCTCCTGAGGCCAATTATGGCCCAGGGACCCCATCCCCTGGGGCCAGCCTTCCGTTTTTTTAAACTAATTTATAATGGAGGGGGCTGAGTGGCCCCCCTCCCGGGCCACTTCTGGCCCCTGGGACCCCATCCCCCGAGGAAGGCCCTCACGTTGGGGACCGCGGGGGGCCCAATGCACCCGCGGTCCCTGCCGGCTCCCCGGCTCCTGCGGGAGCCGGCATTGCTTTTGGACAAGGGGAGCTGCTGACATGCAGCTCCCCTTGTCCAAAAGCAATTCTGCTTTGCTTCTTGGAAGTGAGAGCAGGTTTCTGCTCTCGCTTCCAAGAAGCAAAGCAGTGTTTGCTATGGCAGGGTGGGAGCCATGCTTCTGCCCTGCCAGAGCAAACGGCAATGTCCCAGGGGTGGGCACCCCGGGACATTGCAGGAGCCGGCCCTGGGGAGTGGCGGTCCCCAGGGCCATAGAGGGCTCCAGGATGGGGACTGAGTGGCCCCCTCCCTTTGAGTAGAAAGCCCCTGGGAGGTGGTGGTCCCTGGGGTTTGGGGGGCCAATGAGGCCCCCCCTCGATAATGAAGAAAGCTCCGGGGAGGTGGTGGTCCCTGGGGCTTGGGGGGCCTGCGAGGCCTCCGCCAGTAATTAATGAAAACCCCGGGGAGGTGGCAGTCCCCGGGGCTTGGGGGGGCCCGTGAGGCACCCCCATTAATGAAGAAAGACCCGGGGTGGTGGTGTCCCCGGGCTTGGGGGGCCCACGAGGCCCCCCATAATTAATAAAGCTCCAGGGAGGTGGTGGTCCCCGGGCTGCGGGGGGCTGCATGCCCCTGTGCATAATAAATTGAGCCTCGGAAGGTGGCGGTCCTCGAGGCTGCGGGAGCCCGTGAGGTCCCCGCACATTAATGAAATATTGCCCCCGGGACCTGGCCCACCCGGGGGCTCAAATAAACGAAGCGCGGGAGCCTGTGCTTCATTATATTTTTATTTTTTCGGTCGATTCGCGCACCCAGTGCGAATTCAGCCGAAAATATTTAAAAAATGCTTTTTTTGGCCCTGGGGGTCCTTGTGGGACCCCCTGAGCAGGCCTAGGGGGTCACGGTGTTTCTACCCTGCCCCTTTTTCTTGTTTTTTATCCTTTTTTTACTGTCTTGTGACTCGGTTGTACCGAGTCACAAGATGGCTGCCAACACTTCCTAGTTTGGAGTGTTGGCGCCAATAACAATGAAGCTCGTGCTCGGGAGGGTTCGCGAACCCTCCTCGGCCCTCAGGTATCGAAATTGTTATTTTTTTAATTTCTCAGGAACTACTGAACGGATTTACACCATTTAAAAAAAGGTCGCTTTCTGAACCAAGAGCTACCTTTTTGCCAAATTTGGTGTAATTCCGGTCAGCAGTTCGGGCTGTAGCTGTGTCTAAAGTTCCCTTTGGAAATTAACATGGGGAAAATGCGTATTGGGACCCCCCTTTTTTCTCGGCCCCCACTTGACGAATCACCCCGAAACTTTCAAAACAGGAGCTGACCTGAGTGAACCATTAGTTTGGAAGGTTTAGTGAAGATTCGTCAAACGGCACCAAAGATATTGACAAAAGACAAAACGCTTTTTGAATAGAAACAAGGTCCTAACTATAACTACCTACTGGCGACCGCCAGTAGGTAATATATATTTATATATAGATATATATAGAGAGAGAGGGCGATAGAGATATAGATAGGTATAGGTACACAGATATAGATAGATAGATAGATAGATAGATAGATAGATAGCAAAGTAAACCTATACTTACCTCTACACACTTATCTTGTCAATATTTTGCCCACAATATTTTTGAAAAAACAACAATTGATGGACAGAATGCAGAACAATGTCATACATTCACCCCAGTACAGAGATCTGGGCCTAAATCCATCATTTTTTTGCTCACCATGCCATTCCAGTTTGAACCCAGCCATATGCAAATCAGTCTTGACCCTGTGCCCAATGGGAACAGTCCAGCCCGAACTGCCAGGCCAGGTCCTCCCTGGACTGGAAACAAGCATCCTAGGACCGGTTTCGGGATTTCACCCTCTTCAGCCAGGATAGCTTGACTCCAGTGGCATGGAGAGCACAGGACCCACGTCTGGGCATACCCGTCCCACTCGGGGTGATAAATGCAAAAACAACAATTGATGGACAGAATGCAGAACAATGTCATACATTCACCCCAGTACAGAGATCTAGGCTTAAATCCATCGTTTTTTTGCTCACCATGCCATTCCAGTTTGAACCCAGCCATATGCAAATCAGTCTTGACTCTGTGCCCAATGGGAACAGTCCAGCCCGAACTGCCAGGCCAGGTCCTCCCTGGACTGGAAACAAGCATACTAGGACCGGTTTCGGGGTATCACCCCTCTTCAGCCAGGATAGCTTGACTCCAGTGGCATGGAGAGCGCAGGACCCACGTCTGGGCATACCCGTCCCACTCGGGTGATAAATGCAAAAACAACAATTGATGGACAGAATGCAGAACAATGTCATACATTCACCCCAGTACAGAGATCTGGGCCTAAATCCATCGTTTTTTGCTCACCACGCCATTCCAGTTTGAACCCAGCCATATGCAAATCAGTCTTGACCCTGTGCCCAATGGGAACAGTCCAGCCCGAACTGCCAGGCCAGGTCCTCCCTGGACTGGAAACAAGCATCCTAGGACCGGTTTCGGGTTTCACCCTCTTCAGCCAGGAGAGCTTGACTCCAGTGGCATGGAGAGCACGGGACCCACGTCTGGGCATACCCGTCCCACTCGGGGTGATAAATGCAAAAACAACAATTGATGGACAGAATGCAGAACAATGTCATACATTCACCCCAGACGTGGGTCCCGTGCTCACTACACCACTGGATTCAAGCTAGCCTGGCTGATGAAGGGTGATGCCCTGAAACCGGTCCCAGGATGCTTGTTTCCGGTCCAGGGAGGACCTGGCTTGGCAGTTCGGGCTGGACTGTACCCACAAGGAACAGGGTCAAGACTGATTTGCATATGGCTGGGTCCCAAACTGGGGTGGTGTGGTGAGCAAAAGAATGATGGATTAAACCCAGATCCTTGTGACTGGGGGTGAATGTTTGCATTGTCCAGCATTCCGTCCATCAATTGTTTCTTTTGCACAATATTTTTGTAGCACAATATTCTAAATTCGGTATTAAGGTAGAATATCCCATGCAGTGTTTCTGTAGGCAAACTTTCATATGCAGGGAACAGTGGCCTGTAATCAACCCTATCCACACTCAGGTCATACTGAAAGAAGCACAGCTAAAAATACATATTGATGATAAAAACAATATTGTCTGAAATTTCCAAAGAAATGATGGAGCATGGAGAGTTGGTGTAGTATGAACTTCTTTGAGCATTCTCAAAATACTGAGAACAAATAAGGGAAGGGAAGGGTTTACAAATGAAAGCAACTTAAATTCCTATATTTGTCATCAGTTTCTAGAATGTCTAAATTGTTTATTGGTGATAACTGAAGAATCGATTGTGGGAAAACACTGTTCTATGTTCCATAGCCTTTACAAGTTCCATCCTTACCAAATAACTTTCAACCATGCCGTAAAACAAATTATATTTTTCTTAACATTTAAGCTTTGAAACAGAGCAGATTGTTTTGCCTCACAATCTAGGCCAGAGGTCTTCAAACTTTTATGTTCTGGGCCCCCACAAGCAAAATGTTTTGAAGTCAAGGCCTCCTTCAAAATGTTATGTTAAGACAGTGGCAGTGGGCCATGACTAGTTGGTGGAGAGGGAGCTTATTACATCATTTTTGGGGACTTTTTAGATAGCCCCCACATTTTGCTCCCCTCTGTGTACCAAATGAGTCTTGAACTGGAACACAAGCAACTAGACCGGTTTCACTCTGAATGGGGTTTGCCAGTAGGGTGCAGCTTGGTTCCAGTGGCTCAGTGGTCACTGGACTCACTTCTGGGCATGCCCTTGGTGCATAGGGCTTCACACTGAAATATTCAAAAAGGTGATGAAAGGAATGGTTGAAATATTCTCAGCCACTGGTAATTACTCTGAGCCACATCCCAGTCCATCGTTATTTTGCACACCATGCCACCTCAGTTTGGACCCAGGCATTTGGAAATGAGTCTTGTCCATGCCCTAATGGGAACATTCTAGCCTGAACTCCATGGCCAGTTCCTTCCTGAACTGTAACACAAGCAACCCAAGACTGGTTTCATCCTGATTGGGGCTTCAGTCAAATGCAGCTTGGATTCAGTGAGCACAGAACCCACCACAGAGCATGTTTATTTACTAGTACCCCCAGGGCATGTACCACTGTTTTTTTGGGATGACCCACACACAAAAACTTCGTAGTTGCGTACCAGTGCCTTCAGGGTTTGGTCTCCGTCACATTTGGTGTATTCCATATAGACAACTCCTTAGTGTATTTTTGCACTCCATATTCTTTGCATTCTATAATGGTCTCAACGGTAGGATACCTACCACTCCTAAAGAAGTGCGAATGTGCAACTGTGTCTACTCTCACACTTTGCAACATCTCATGCTTATGTGCAGTAACATTCACCTCACTATGTTTCAAGCATGCATTTGAACCTCGAACATCTTACACAACACCTCCTATAAATGGCAGACTAGATTCAACACCCTTCATCCATGTCCTCCCAGAGGGTGCCAGGTACAAGATGCTAATTCAACTGCTTTGTTGCCTCATAAGGGGTATGGCAGCCAATATAATGCTACAATACAGAATGGAATAGCACCTCAAAAATACAAGTAATGTGAATCACAATAAGCAAGCTGTGTTTGTTGTAGCCCAGCTCCATTTCCTTGAAAATCATCTAGGGATATGGTTAAAAAATCGTTAGCATAGGAGAATCCAAAGTAAACTTTGCAATGTTTGTGATGGGTTAAAACCAGGAACTTTGTGAAAATGTGTAAGTAAAAATCACATGCATTCCATTAATGTACACCCCCATTTATTGGATGGTGTATGGGATTTATGCAGAAAATTTACTGAAGCATTGGACCTCATAGTCTGGGAAACCCAAATAAAACTGGAGCAGTCTGTGTGCCGCTCTAATTGTGCTTCTTGAGCCTGCAACACAAAGCAGTCACGTGTTTGTGAGGTTTTTAAGGGGAGGGGGAAATGCAAGTTGTGGGGGGCATGAGCCCACAGCATTGTACATAGATGGCTGATTGGCAAAACTGTGACAGAGATCATGGGCCGGACCACAAAACATTTATGACTGCACTTTTTTTTACTGTGGCTGGTGGTAAGTTGAGAAATATACACATCAACAACACCTGTTAAAGCAATTACAAACAATATTATTCATATTAACCACATTTTATTCATGTGGAACTTAACCCTCCCTCCTTATTGGGGCACCTCTTTACAATTGTGTTCAACGAATGTTATGCTTTGTGAACATGAGATTCCATGTTCCACATGAATAAAATGTGGTTAATATGAAGAATATTGTTTGTAATTGCTTTAACAGGTGTTGTTGATGTGTATATTTCTCTGTTCAAATTTGTGTCCACTGGGGCCATTTCTCCTGTACCGTCCTTTACCCAGGTCCTAGTGACGTGTCTGGGATAACCCCATTGTCTTGTAACTCTGGTGGTAAGTTAAGGCAGTGCTTGGTGCACACATCTTTTACCAACGAACTTTGAAAGTAATTTTCTGTAGGTGGTAATTTGTTGCGAGAATGTTTTAACATACATCTTGTGTGGCATTCTGGTGTGGTGTGGATGTAATCCTTTGTGCTGCTGTGTTTTAGCGGTCCATTAATGTATTGATTGCATTGTGATGTGTTCTACTGAGGTTGTCACTTTGTGCTCTGTTTTCACTGTTCTGTTGTGTTTTAAGTGTGCTGGTGTGTTATTATGTTGCTTTGTGTAGGTTATTGACTTATGCTCTGTTGTTTACTTTAGATATCAATAAATACTGCTACATTTGCAGTAAAACGAGGCACATGCCATTAACGTTCCTATGACAAGCAACCATTTTGTTGAGATCTAAATAATGGCTTGGACGCAGGTTCAGTAAAATCTTTATTTCTCCACCAACAGCCAGGATGGGGAAACGTCCCTGTTACCACGAAGGCTCCCTTTTGGCTGCCTGCTGCCCCCCAGTAACTCTACCTGCAATCATGACACTCATGGAAATTTAGCCAGATGACATAGACAGCATTCCACCCATAGGCAAGGGTTAGGAAGAGAGAAACAGGACACAACACATTTGCCACCGCCTAAGAAGGTTAAATAGCAGTGCCTCACCTCCTCAGCTATTTCACACACCCTAAATTGTCGGACTGTGCCTTAAATTAGCATTTTCAGTCCTCACTTTACTTGATACGGCCTCTTATGTTGATCCACAGGAAGTTGTGATGATGCAGTCGCCAGTTTAATTAGAAAAAATTGTGGCAATCTGCTGCGAGAATTTCTTACAGTGAGCGGCATGAGGCCCGCTCGTAGAGTACCCTAAGAACAAACACATATCTTGCATCGGAAGCCAGCCACTCCCGCAGACCTTTCAACAAGTTTTATGTATATTTTATTCCACAGATGGCTTGGCAAACTCTCAACAATCAATGGTGGGTTAGTTGCATAATGGGATTAAAGTGGGCCAGGCCTGTGTTTGCAAATGCACACGACAGCGAGCCTTCAATGCCTTTTATTGGAGCTACAGTCATTACTTCTTCTCCCATTCTGGTTCTGGCCTCTCTGCCTCACGCTGAGTCTCCGACATGGCAACAAGAAAATACATTTTCCTTCCGAAGAGCAGATTTATTCAAGCGGTACCAGTCTGTTGTTCTTTGCCGTGGCTTAAGATCTTAAAAATGGCGCCCACCGCTTCTGTGTTTTTGTACACCTGCTGCCCCCTTTGCAGAGGAGTGTAAGCGGCTCTGTTATTGCAATCAACTAAAGCTGAAGTGCAAAGTCGATGGGGTAATGTCTCAGCTAGAGGTCTCTGTATGTTGCTGGCAAAGTGTACTGGGAAATAAATAAGATTATACATTTCCCGAGAGTCTGAAAGGCTCACACAGACCAACATGAACAGCAGATTGCTAAATGTATAACCTTGGTGTGAAGCAAGCACATGTCTTTTAATAAAGACCGGTTCAAGGCATGTGTGAGCTGTGTTGCTTGTGGGGATGCATTGACTGTGGCAATCTATTCCCTTCTATCTCTATCAACATTAGAATGCTGCTGATCAGAGTCACACAAAATGTGTGAATGTACACAGCGTAGGCTCATGCCTAAGAGCAGCATAGATTTACACTGGGGACACAAGTCCTAAACAAGCATTGGAAATGCAATTGGTCTCGCATTTGCTTGAGTGAGAGTTATTGGCATTGTAAATGGCAATGTATTTTTCTTATATGTTATGGAGTGTATGTATGTGGTGTGTAGTGGAACTATATGGGTTGGACTGGATTAGTTAGTTGTGGAATTGTGTGGTGTGGAATTGTGTGATGTGGAGTGGATTTGTGTAGTGGCATTATATGGCATGGTGTGCTGTGGAAATTATAGTTAGCAATTATGTGGTATTCGTTGTAGTGGCATTATGTGGAGTGGGATTGTGTGTTGTGGAGTGGTAAGTAGTACAGTTTAATTACGTTTGTGCTGTTGAATTTTGCGGCATGATGTGGGATTGTGAGGTGTGGATTGGATATATGTGGTGTGTACAAACATAACACCACTATGGTTACAACTATACAACTGTACAACAAAGATTACAGATGCATTGAGAGTGTCACTCATAGACGATTTCAGCCAACACGTGTTTAGTCCTTACATTGGGACTTTTTAAAGGCTGATAACATATGAGAAAAATAAAACATAGATTTAAAAACAGTATAGTTATTAAAATAATTTTATTCAGTGAATAAGATTAGAAGTCGCGATCATCACCATAAAAACTACTGATATTCCGTGAGTATAACACTCATAGAGGGAAAACAACAAAATACACAATACCCACGTGTGAGACATATACAACTGCCACCTAGACCAAGAAATGCACTGTGAATGAACAGTGAAGTTGTGAAGAGAACAGTAGATTAGTGACTCCAGAGACTTAAAAGATAAAAAAGACAGTGGGCATCCACAGATGAATTCAAACTCATGCTGACAAAAGAACCAAAAAGCAGATCCCTGAACCAGTGAATGGTGCCACAATACAGCCGTCAAAGTGAAAAGAACAAAGAATCCGTTCATTTACATATATCCAAATAAATCTATATTCAATGGAATACGTGCAAGCAGTACGTACAAATCTATGAACTTTCTAAAGCGCCGACCAAGTCTCAAATCAAATCCCTAAGGAGAATGGTGAACATAACATAGGAAACACATTAACACATCTCATGAGTAGCCAAATTCTTTTAAAGATAAACGTGGGGGAATGGCAAGCCCCCAATTCAACTATTCAATGGTTTAATACCTGCTTATCCAGTTAATGACTAGCTAGTGGTTTCTTCAAAAACAACATAGAAATTCATATTATGTCTGTCCCATATCTGAGGTTGCATTACATCCAATCCCATTAATAAACGGCTGCAAACTAACTGCACTTGCGCTAAGATAATTGATAGAGGATGAGATCCTCTGATAATTGGGGACCTTGATAAGTCCAGATGTAATATCAGGGAACATAAGAATATGCCATATACTTTGTAAGGGATTACTCAATATCAGCTATATAGCAAGTGCACATTAGAATGAAAACAATTGTTCAACTTTTCAAACATCCCCACTGAAAATATAAATAAGGGGTGTCCAAATGTAGGCCTAAAAGAATCAAAACTGTAAAAGAAATCCTGGGCCTAAGGAATCATAGACGTCAAAAATGAAAAAAGGGAAGAGGGATCCAACAAAATCACATAACGCAATGAGTCTACTAAAGGTACATTGCATGTGTGGTCATTAGTGGAAAATGCATGGTCTTTGCCAAGAATGTAAGCAGATATGATGAAACGTTAGGTTGGAATTTGCCTTTATTTACATAAAGAATGCCACAAAACCCATGTCAAGGCCAGCATGCCGCCTGCCGTGTGATCAGACCTCACTCATTGCAAGAAAATGAGAAAGTCGGGATAAAGCTGCCCCCTTTTTAAGCGTTTTGCCTACGTGATCACGTACTGTAAACACAGATAGTACTACAAAGCAACTAAACATCCTACCGCAATTCACAGCGATTGCAGAGGACAAAAAATATTGGCAATGCTATTTTTCTCGCATTTAAATGCGAGACCTATGGCATTACAAACAAGCGGCAGCCATTGTCCCGACTGCTTCAAAAGTGAAAGCGGGCATGGCCCGCTGAATGTAAGCAAAGCACGTTGTCGTGCCTAACATAGGAAAAACTCAATAAATAAAATAGTACACGTACCGTGTAACAGCCAAATAAAGGGGCCAGTAGCCATGGGAGGTTCTAAATGAAGACAAGGCCGTACTAAGGAGGGACTAACAAGCCTATTAATGAATCCGAAGGCAGCATTTACGAAAGACAATGACACAAGCCAATGAAAAATATCGGTGGAGATTGGGTGTGGCTTCTCTCCCATACTTTACTACAGCAGTCTCTCAGAGCGAGCAGTGTGTGCGCGCTGCTGCTAGGCTCGACTTAAAAATGTACATGCACTGTAACAATGTTTGCAGGACCGGAGTCAATATGACTCTCAAAAATATAAGCACTTTCCACTATGGTAGTATGTTTGGAGTTGCAATGGTAAAAATGACCTTCCTCAATTATATGCACTTTCCCCAATGAATGTAGTACTAAATTTAGAAATGTAAATATGCCCCCCCCAAAAATTAGCACTTTGACCTTAAAAAGCAGCAAATCTCACAACCACATTAAAGTATATATATTTGTATATTGTTTGTAAGTTTGTAATTAAAAGTCTATTTTTGAAATTTTGTGATGTTTTTACTTTTTGATTTTTTACTTTACAATTAATTTATAGAGGTTTGAAACTTGAATCATATAATAAAGGCATCCAGGTGAGGAAAGCACTACAATGCCATGCTAATTGCCGAGTCGATTTAGCAGCACATAGAATGATGGGTGGAATTAAACTTAAATCTGTGGTAATTGCTCTAGACTGCATTCTAGGCTGCATTTTGTCCCGTTGTGTTTTACCTCATTAGCGCCAATACAGATAGGGCCAGTTACATGCAGATCAGTCTTGGACCTTACCCCCAAGAGGCTGTCCAGCTCGATCTGCCAGGCCAGGTCCCCTACGAACCTGAGCACAAGCACTTCCAGGCTGTTCTAGACCTTGCAAGGCTTCATTAAAGTTTGCCCTTGATTCCGAGGGCAAAGGCTTTTGTTAAAGCTTGAAAAAAAATGCATCTATGCATTTTATTAGCTTGTTTGCCACGTCAGCATGTGTACTGAAAACCATATGAGATGGTGTAAAATAAGAGCATCACTTTTTTATCTCCAAGAATTACACATTAAGGGGGATATTCACAAGAACGTGTGATAACTACCACAAGAGTAGCGTAACGCAACTTTCAATATCGCAGCCTATCACGGGAAAATAACCCAGTGTCAACGTGGAATTCACAACAAGGCGGTACCATGCGATAGTCACCAGATAACGCGTCAAATGTCAGCGTGAAAATCAACGCCACGCCGAAAAATTGCGAAACGCGAACGTGAGAAATCATGCGATGAGGCCAATCGCGGTAAAAAAAAGCAGCAAAAAGCAGCCACAGGCCTGCAAATCCCACGCGTCTGGCGGGAAATTGCACCATAAAAACCACAGAAACAACACACCAGAAACAAGCCAAAGCACGTAGCAACATGGATGCACCCTGACCCAGCGCAGGGGTCAACGCGAACCCCACAACCCCCACAGACCACCAGCAAGGAACAACCGGGTCGGGGAAGGCCAAGGAGAAAAGGGAGAGGAAGACGGGGTGCAGACCGCAGGAAAACAAGACCAGCGTCACGGAGGTGACAGAACACTACCAGCAACTGACCCACAAGCAGACCACCTGGAATGCAGTCGGAGTGCCCAGGAGGCCAATCCAGGAGGACAAAAGGCTCCGCCAGGACGTGACAACCTAAACCAGGCACAAACCCGCTGCCAACAGGAAGGCAGCAACGGCGACAGGAGGTGGCAGTCCAGCGCCACAGGAGGAGCTGGAGGAAACCCAGGCCACAGTCATCAGTGTGGAGACGGTGCAAAAAGTAGGGAGTACGGACACCGCTCGACAGGACCTGACACAACAACAACAGGGTGAGGATCCAACAGGGACTGGGGGGACGGGGGATGATGGGCACAATGGCACACATGCACAACGAGGTGTAGCACACTGCACACCCACAATTACCCAGGGACATGTCCCCCATCCCCGTGGCACACTGCAGCACACACACATAGCAATCACAGCAAATACCATGACAATGTGGCACAAAGTGCAACACCCACACTGCAGAACAGGGGCCACAACTGGGTCCGCCCAGGTGCAGAAACAGAACAATCACATTGGACAGAGCAGGGAACTGTGAGATGCATATCTACCCCTACAACCCCACATCAGCCATGTAGGCCAAATGTACACTGTCCCAAATCAAATATCCACCACCGCCCAAACAGTCACAATGTACATTGTCACACAGTCTGCATGTCGACAAGAACAAGGCGCCAACACAATGCCAACATGCACCTCCCCTTCACAATGCAGAGGGACAAACAACACCTCCAGCAGGTCAGAACAGACAACCCATCAGTGATGCCGGAGACGAACACCACACCTTTGACACCGACGCCCTACAACAGCCCATGGACATCCCACGCAACCCACCACCAGGACCAGGGCAGACAAGCTACTCAGAGGAGAACCCAGCCCCTGCAACAGACCACACAGCATGAAGCACCCGCAATCACGACTGGCTCACAACACTTCACCGACCCACACATGGCACCCCAATGCCAGGTGTCAGAATGCCAAAAGGAGGTGGCCCAACAGGTGTGGGTGTTGCCCAACCCATGGAATGCGAACTAGAACACATACGTGGGTGTCCAATACCCTTCAGGGACCACCTACACCCCACAAAGGAGACCCACACTTCCATAGAGACACATGCAGATGCACATACCCAGTACAGAACCACGCCCAGGGGCACGCACATATCAGTCACACACCCACGTTGGCTCAGCGTACGACGGCACAGTCCACTCCCCTTACGAATTGAGTGGGTGACGACAAAGCTACATGTCCAGGTTCTAGCCCGCTGCCTGCGGTGACATGTCTGCGTCCGCTGTCACACAGCACAATGTAATGTCGTAGGGCCCGGGGCCCCCATGCATACAACAAGACCACAGGGACACATGCACATATCATGTTGAACTGGCTACGGGCACGTGCGCCCGGCTCCTTTATTGGCAGGGCCACATGTACAGTGACGCCTGTGCTGGATGTGTGTGGGGTGAGTATAAGCCAGCCCGCACGGAGTGCTTGGTGCTGGCAACAACCTGAACAGTAGACACCAGTGTAATGGAAACAGAAAACACCAGCATAACAGAGTCAACTGCAGAGCAACATGGAGGGATCCGGAGTAAGGACAGAGGTCACCCAATATTCAGTCAGGAGGTTCCGTGAGTTGCAGTGCACTGAGGTAGGGGCACTAAAGAAGAGCGCGCTCATGTGAAGAAATTGCTAGGATTGTGTCCCTTCCGGTTAGTCCTGATGCACATGCAGTGGGGTGTGTTACACCTGCATCAACTTCCTCATCAACGTCCCAGGTCTCCCACACTGCCTGAGGTGACAGTTGCGTCCGCAGTCCACAACGCAATACCCAGTAATAGATCCGGGTGTGTAGCTTGACTACCACCACCAGTCTGCATTCCTGCCTTGGGGCTGTTGCCTCCTGCCCTCCCATTGTCTGTGCCTCCTCCCGTCTGCACACTTGACACATCTTCCTCATCATAGTCCCAGATCTTCCCCACTGCATGGGGAGACATTGCTGCGCAACCTCACAACAGCACAAAACTCAATCAGTAACGGACAATGGCTTGCGGTGCACTGAGTCACTGGCACCTGGAGTGCTGAGCAGGGTAGCAGGCCGATGATGGCATCCATGACAGGTCTGAGCAACTCCGTAGGTCTGTCAGGACCACCCTTTCGACTCTGGCAGATGGCGGTTGGAGGTGGTCCTTGTGGTGGTGGCGTGTGCCTCCTGCGGTGATGCGACGTCCGGGCCGGTCAAGACTCGATGCCATGTGTGGGCCCTGGTGGCCCGCAGTTGGGGCCGGAGGAGGTGGACAGCGCAGGGCCACAGACACATGGCGTTGATGACCCCAAGACCATCGCTACAGAGGCCATTCAATGTCTCAGAAGAAGGGGTCCCAGGCCTGAGCAGCACAGAGTTAGTGGCCCCGGATGCACTGCGGCCGGCACAGGCACCCAGCCACGGGACGGTGACTTGCGGTGCAGTCAGATGGGCCATGCGACCTGAGCGGGTCCCCATCAATGTCCAAGGTGTATGTTGCGGAGGGTTTCGGGGGACAGTGGAAGGGGTCCTCCAGGGCATGATGCGGAAGGTCTGATGTTATCTGGAAGCAGCAAATGGAGGAGTGGAAAGCACAACCCTCGTTTGCACCAACAATTCGGGATCAGCTACATGAGGATGAAAACTAGCCCCTAGTCCATAGACTCAAACGCCACCAATGTACGACCAGTGAGTGTCCATGAATGTCTGTGAACAAACTTAGTGGCACAGGTGCTGTGAGGGGATGCAGTCTGCGATGATGCCGGTACACAGATGTGAACTCCAAGAATGCCAAATCAAGGCTCTGTGACCTACTGGACCACAGTGTAGGCCGGAGGCAGCAGTCAGCAGTGGCCCACAGCCACGGGTTGTTGGCTCACGAGGCACAGAGTTAGTGACACAGTGGCAGTTGTCGGTAGTGTTCAATCACCTCCGTGATGCTGATCATGTTCCCTCCGGACTGCAACGTGTCATCCTCTTACGCCCCTCCGTGCGTGCGAAGAAATGTATTCTGCCTTTTGAATTACCGATGTTCTGTTCCAAATCTGTGATCCCACTCGTGCGCAGTGTAGGCCGAGGGCAGTGGTCCGCGTAGGCCCACAGACACGTGTGGTTGTGATGCCATGCACAGACTTGTTGCCACCACATCGGAGGGTGTATAGTGAATTGTTCTCTGCCTTAAATAATGTTCACTGCCATGGTGTAATCAAGACTCAGTTCCAAATGTGTGACCTACCTGACCGTGATGTAGGCCTGAGGCACCGGTCAGCACGGCCCATTCACCGAGCGTCTCCGGCATAGGTTGGATGGCCCCACCGGCCTGAGTGGTTCAGGTTCAGTGGCACCACGTGTTAAGGTCACCTCCGTGTATGTGACCCGGCATTCGTCCTGACTGAGCCGCATCTTCCTCTTACACCTCTCCGTGCGACCACTGGTGTGGACTCCGCCATTCGTGCTTTGCGACTAGGTGCTGGATGTGTGACCTACTGGTCAGCAGGGTAGTCCTGGTCCCTCATCCACGTGTAGCCGGCTGGCGTTGAACAGGGTTAGTGACACCACGTGTAGCAGGCTGGCGTTGGACAGGGTTAGTGGCACCCCATGTAGCCGGCTGGCATTGAACAGGGTTAGTGCCACCACGTGTCGCAAGATGCCCATATGGAACTATGCCTCACTTATTGGGGGGGTCTGGTGCTGTGGCCGCTGGCCCGGATTTGGGGTCACTGCCATTCATGACTCAGGACACAGTTTCACATATGGGACCTACTGGTCCGAAGAGTAGGCTGGGGGCGGCAGTGGAGTACGTCAACGAAAAAGGAATAAAGCGGGCCTGTGTCGTGGAGGCCGTGATGGTCTGAGGTGGCTGCCAAGGTCTCGGGCCTCGAGCTTGGGGCTTGCGCCGGCACGTGGTGGGCCCTCCTTGACACACGCCGGTGTTGGAAGGTGATCAGTGTGGCCTGGCTGCGCAGGGTCTGGCCTGACGGGTTCGTAGTCCAGCATGCCAGGCGCACAGCATCGCAGGCAACTCTGCTCACGAGGATGGCGTTGGCCTCATGGTGAGGTGGGAGTCGCCGCCCTGGTAGAGACGTGGGTCTTTCCGGAAGAGGACCACGCCCAGGCCTACCTGCTTTTTATTCACATTCCTACGCTGGGCCATCCCACTCTGCTGATGCTTAGGGGGGGGCGTAACAGGCAACATTTCCACGAGGTCCCCCACTGGCTGGGGTGACATGGTGGCGTCCACTGTCCACTACACTCCATACACAAGCGGTGTATGTCGCTTTGGATATGGGTGTGTTCTGCATACTGCGAGGTGTCCAGCACATCTCCGGCACTCTTGGCATTGTGTACTTTCCCAATCATGGTTCTACTGCATCCTTCACACATGCCTGGTTGCCACCTCTCCCCACATTTGGCTATTATGTGGCTGAGGTGCCATGCCGTTGCTGGCTCATGTTCAGGGCTTGCCCATGTGGACATTGTAAGTTGTTCTGTCGTGTCTGGTGGGTGGGTGGGCATGTTGTTGTGCCTGTTGTATGTGATTTTGTGACGTGTGCATTGCCAGCGTTGTGAGTTGCATGGTTGTGGAGTTGAGGTGTGTGGGGTGTTCATTTGTATATTGCCAAGGGGCTGTGCATTTCCCTTGTTGCCATCCTGGGAACGCTGGTTGATGATGGACTGTCGGAGGATGAAGGTATCATGCACACTGGCTGTGTATTTGAAGGCGACATTGTTGGGGGTTCCACGGTGTTCTGTTGTTGCCTGCACATTGATGTGAGACGTGTGCTTCCTGTTGTGGTGATTGTGTGCTGTGTCACCAGGGGGCACAGGTAGTACATGTGTGCTGTGTATTGCCCCCAACACATGCATGCATCCTGCTTGGGCGTATGGTCCTTGCTTGGTCTCCAGCGGATCCTGCGCATTGTGTTATATGTATGGGGACTGGGGTACCAGGGTGATGGTGATGTCCAGGACAGATGTGGGGGACTTGGATGTGGCTGGCTGTGAGACTCCTCCAACTCTGGCGGGTGTTGGTTGGGGGGTCCCAGGGGCCAACAGGTGCAGCCACGCCATCAGCTTTGTGTGGGGTGGGATGTTGGTTGTCCGCTGTGTTGGTGCCGTAGGCCTGTTAGGCGATGATGGTCAGGATGTGTAGGTTGGTTGTCCCTTTCAGCCTGTAGTGGATGGTGACATTGTCAGATGTTGCGTCTGTGCGGCTGGTACGTTTCCTGGGGTTCAGCTGTCTTTGTCTGCGCTGCGTCTGTGGTGGTCCGGGGGGGGGGGGTGTTCCGGGTGTGGGTTGGGGTCCTGGGGTGGTGGAGGTAGGTGTTGTGGCCCTCTTGGGTGTCCGGGCCGCATGATGGGTGGCTCCATGGCATCTGTTGCCCTTCGGATGTGGCCATGGGCTGTGCTCCTTTTTGTGGTGCTGTCTGCCGTCCGACTTTACACCAGGTCAGAGCAGGTGTAAATTTCCTGGTGCTAACGCGCCTTATCGCCTGTTTTGTGTTCTTATCGCCGATGTGTCTGGTCGTTGTGAATGTTGAGGTGTGATTTTGTCTCGGCTTTTGGCACGGGAACGCCTACTCTGCATCTCATTAGCGATATTTGCGGGGGTCCTCTGTGGCGATGTTTTTTGCGGCTGCTATCGCGGGTAAACTGGTGCTGTGGGCTATTTACACCGGCTTGTGAATGGGGGGGTAAATTTATCACGACTTTGGCTGCGATAAAGTGCTGTTAATTCGGCGATAGCTCCTTGTGAATATGCCCCTAAAAGTAGAACATGTAATTGGACATAAAAACTCCACAAAAAGCAAGGACGCGTTAACAGTTTTATAATATTAAACCAGCCTTTTGGTTATTTGCTCTGGTGTGTGGCTTGGGGTTACAACGCGTTTAGACTGCATTCTATTCTGCCAGGAAAATGTTTATACTTTTAACATCAAACAGTGTGTTATCTTTTAAACTGGATTATGTTATGTTTACTGCAAAATACTCTCAAAGTGAGCTTTTAACGCTCGATTTGGTGTGGATATGTCAAACACAATCAGCCTGAGCCTGCGCGCTGATTTTAAATCGCATGTTTTCATTTTGCATTCAAGTTCTTGCATAATAGATAGAAGAAACACTGCATGGCGTGGAGGGCTTTCATTGGTCTGCAGAGTCAGTGTGGCCCCTTTCGACAAATGGAGGTGATTTGCTGGAAGAATTGCTCACCTTATTCTGGTGTTTGCTAAGCTTGTGAATTATGATTCATCTTCGAGGAGACCTCTTCAATTAAGAACTTCCAAGATGCCATAGAACATGGTTATGGTACCTCAAAGATGCTTTGTGGAACTTTATACATACTTTTTTGCTTTCTTTTATCTCTGTGGTTAAGTATTTGAGCAATTTATCAATGACTTCCGACTGAATTGTTTGGCTTAATTTTTTCCAGTATTAACTACAGGTGTAAAGGAGATATCGTCTTCCAGGCTGAAAGATAGAAAACTGAGGAAGACACTATTTTGGCTAGAAACGAAACATGACATTTTGTTCTAATACTACAGAAGGAACCCGGGATAAGGGATGGTTGGAACTACAAACTAGCACCTAATACTTGCAAAGCGTGGATTTTGTCAGACAACACGTCTATTTTTTTTATTGAAATGACACCTTACACTTGAAGTCGATGTAGCGCGTGTGCTGCCCTAACAGCAGATAGGTGGAAATCTGTATATCTCAACTAACTCATGAGAAAGTAAGTGTACGTGACTAAAGTTAGTTGATTTCTTGTAAAACGTAGTATTCGGTATGTTTTTTATGAAACAATGCCGGGTTTCCAAAAGTAGTGAACGCGAATCCAAGTCAAAAACAATAAGTCTCTTGTTTAAGCCCCACTTTGTTCAATATTTATGTGGCCCCCCTAGCCAAGATCATCCGTGAGTATGGTTTTACTCCATTCTCCTACGCGGATGATACGCAATTACTCTTGTCCTTTGATAAAGACACAGAGTTAATTGAGCAGCGTTTTGCAAAGGGCATGTTAGCCATATCAGCTTGGATGACGGAACATTGTCTCCAGCTGAATGCGGCCAAGACCGAGATCCTGCTGTTTGGCCCGGCCCTGGCGTCTTGGTCTCCGTAATGGTGGCCTGAAGTGTTAGGCCATGCCCCGGCGCTATCAATGAAGGATCAGATCATGACTACTGCAGGGACCTGCTACCATACTTTGAGCCTTCTGCGTAGAGTGTTTCCATGGTTGCCTCTCTCTGTACGCAGAACTCTGATTCAGGCTCTGATCATTGCCCGCCTGGATTATTGCAACGCTCTACTGGCCTCGGCAAATGAAACGCTTCTCAGTAGACTGCAGATCGTACAGAATGTTGCTGTTCGCCTGGCTCTCAAAAAGACTCTGCGCACCTCCCCCGGACCTTTGTTAAAACAACTCCACTGGCTCCCTATCCGCCAGAGAATTAAATTCAAGCTCTGTTGTCTTGCACATAAAGCTCTTTACAGCCCAAGCCCGAGTTACCTGGCGGACAAGTTTAAAGTTTATTGTCCGAATCGTAGACTCAGATCGGAAGGCAAAGGGCTGGTGGTGGTCCCCCGCTTCAGGAAAACATGAACAGGAGGCAAAACGGTGGCCTACCTTGCCCCGAAATACTGGAACTCTCTGCCGGAAGATTTGCGCAAATGCTCCTGTTTGTTTCGCTTTAGGAAACTCCTGAAGACTGCATTATTCCGGGATTGATCTGTGTCTGTCTTACACCTTCTCTATGAAAGCGCGGAGATACCCCTCCGGGGGTGATTCCTGCACTTTACAAATCTCTTACATACATACATGCAAGTCAGATTATGACGAACCTAGGGTAACCTCCTGAACAACCCAGGGGATGTCAATAAAAACCCAGAGACTCCCGACAAAACCTGTTTTTCTGACAGTGCCTCTAATCACACTACCTCTGGATAAAGGGGTGTCAGACAACAACAACCCGTGTTCATTTATATCAAACCCCTTTGCTGACTGCACCTCAAGCGCTGGTCCCAAGGTCATCCCCGGGAACAGCACCCACCACTTGCCAGAGAGCTCCCCAATGCCCTCCGCTGTCCTGAATGACCTCCCGAGAGCCCGGTTCAGCACACCAAACGCCGCCATGGTCCACGCGTCAAGGAAGGAGCCACCTTGCACCGAGAAGAACTTCAGGTATGAAAGGGACGACTTTCACCCCTGGCGGAAATAGAGCCTGTTCACCACACAAGGGCAAACTACGAATTATTGCCGGCCATCTTGGAATGGCATCGGCATCCCTTACATACCACCCCTCAAGACAGCGGCGGCCATCTCGGAACAGGTCTCTTCACGTATTTTTTAAACGCGGTGGCCGGCCCTTTTGCAGAAGTTTCATTTAAGTTTACCACTTTACTCCCACTGACGACCATCTTCGAATGGGATCCCTTGAAAACAAGCATTTGCAATGCAATAGGACTCGCATTTACGCGTGACCTATTGCATTGGAAACGGGAGTGCGGGTGGGCGCGAGAAGGCACGAGCACAACCGAGAGTGCGCGGGAGGGGGGCCCCAAGAAGTCACAGACTGTGGGAGGGGGGTAGGAAGGGACGGGAAGAAAGTAGTCTGTGCAGTGAAGGGGCCAGTAGCCATGGAAGGATACAAATGACTGAGATGGCTGTCATGGGGAGGGACTAACAAGCTTAAAACCAATTGGAAGGCACCATTTATAACCTAAGCCAATGAAGAAGATGGGCCGGAGAGTGGACGGAGCTTCCACGAAGCTTCCACACTATAGTGTATACTGCATGCCTCGCAAAGCGATGGCAGCGCATTTGCGCTGCAACGCTAGGCGAGACCTAAAAACGGAAGTGGGGGGACTAACCAAGTTAAGGAGTATGGAAGTGATGTCACGGCGTGACCCATCACAGTGCGTAACCATCATGCAGCGTGACATTGCACGTGGCATCAAAGGAAGAGACATCACAGGAAGTGCCATCACAACCCATGACCTCACAGGGAGTGATATCACAAGAAGTGACATCTGATTTTAAAACCATACACATATATTTAGCAGGTCTGTCAGGATTACATTTGAGTGTATTACAAGATTTAGCAAATTAGATTTTTTTCGGAGTTGTGCTAAAAAAGTGATGCAACCCCAATGCAAAATCTGGGCCTCAAGTTATACATTTAGGGCCATCTTCATGAAAAAGTGGTGCAGCGCAGCAAGTCACCTTGCTGCGCTGCGTCACTGGGAAAGAGCAGGAATGCACCGAATATAAGGCAATACGGTGCATTTCTGTCCTTTTCCCTGTGCTGGCACAGCCTATGGGCTGCCTAGTGCCAATGAAGACACCCTTGCAAGGGTGCCTGCAGTGCATGCAGGATTGGTTTTGTGCAGGAAGAGGCACCTTCCAGCACAAAAACAATCCTGAGAGTCCTTTTTCCTCTTGTTATGTGTGCGAGAAGGAAAAACTAGGAGAAATAAAGATATTTCTCCTCGTTATGCCTCTTCTGGGGAGGTGTATCTTTACCTGTTCTTGTAAATCTTGGAATGCGTCAAAATCCATGTGTGTTACGTAGGAACACCCACGCAACACACATGGAAACTCCTCCCAGGGCAGAGTAATGCAACACAGCGATTTGTGCTGCATTGCATTATTTGAGCTTTATGAAGCCTCGCAGGGACACGCAAGGAGGCCTTGCATGGCTTCATAAATCACATTTTTCATTTGTGTCGATCTTGCACCACATTGCTTGGTGCAAGAACGATGCAAAGGGGCTCATAAATATAAGGCACCAGCTGCAAGATCTTTGTGTGCCCAGTAGAAATCTCAGGGAATAATAATAATGGTCAAATAACTCTGGAGGTTAACACATTTGCTGGAGAGATCTGTCTTTAGTATAGTCACAGTTTTGAATCACAGTAGCATAGAGGGTTAATGTGTCTCCTGCAAAGCAAACCAGGTGACATGCAGATGACAAATTTTTATTTTATGTAGATAGGTAAGTGGGTTACTGCTTTTAACACAGAAATCCTTTTTTAGCTGCAGTTCATAAATTGTAATCTTTCTAATATAGCACAGTGCGCTACGAAGGATATGTGACTACTTTATCTTGTAACCCTCACTGTATTATGTAACACATCATGTACATTAATTGACACATTTGCTGTATTTATTGTCAATTTATAAAGTGTATGTGTGATGTAAAGCGCTCTGACACCCAGCATTGGGATAAGAAGCACTATAAGATAAATAAAACAAGATAGTGGAATTTCAATTGTTATTTGTGTAAATACTGGGACAGACCAACACATGTGCATGGATATCCCTTACATACAGGGACTGAACAGAGTCAAAACCATGCCTCTCCTAAGTTCTTGTGAAGTAATAAAAAGTCGTGTGCCTTTGTTTCCACTTCATTGCATTTGCATCTAGGTGTGAGGCTGCAAATAGCTCCCAGCCAGGATACTCAAACAAAAGGGGGCCTGCTGATCCCTGAAATTTGGCGTCTGTTTTGTGCCTAACTGGGATCTAAAATATAAAAGCCCCATCACCACCTGCATATTGTTGCTTGGAGCAAAAGTGGACAACGTACAGGTACTGCTGAATGTGTCCCGGTGTCTGGAAATTACACTGCAACGAGTTCAGCATATTTCAGTGGGGCCCAACTTCTTGGCAGGGTGGACGGCACCCACCCAGTGAAAGTAGTGGGTGGATGCCATCTGCCCATGTGTAGCCCTGACTTTTTGCCTTAATTTCCATATTTTGGGTCATACAACAATCCTGTGGAAATCTACGCAAATTGTAGATGTACACCTTGTAATCTGTACACATTTCAGTGGTGTTGTGGACTGTTCTCTCGGTATGCATTGTGGGAATATGCAAAAGCACAGTATTTATCTTCTTTTTGTTTGGAAAAGATGTTCCTCAGTATTGAACACCCTTGCCTTACAATTCAATGAAATCGGGGATGTTAGAAATGGGGGTCTCTAGTTGGCAATGGTTTGCACCTTTGTCCAAGTAGGGACCCTTGCTTCTAGTCAGGGTAAGGGAGTTATGCCCTTAGACAACCCCTGCTCACCCCTTGGTAGCTTGGCATGAGCAGACAGGCTTATCTCAGAGGCAGTGTGCAAAGCATTTGTGCACATGTACAGTAACACAATGAAAACAATACAAATGGACACCACACCAGTTTAGAAAAGTAGGGAATCTTTATCTAAACAAAACAAGACCAAAACGACAAACAATCCACCATACATATGTCAAGATATCATCAAAAATTGGTTATTCACAAAAATGAGCCTTGCAGCAACAAATAACTCCACCTGGGGCTATAACGATGTTGTGAAAGATAAAAATCTCAAAGTACGGCGGCGACTGCGAGGTGCGTGACGTCGGGCACGGAGTCACACGGACTCCAAAGAACAGTACCTTGGCAGACGATGGAAACAAAGATGTGCACGGCATCGGCGAGGTGATGCTTCATTGGCGCCAGGTGGCGTCAGTTCCTTATGACCACAGGGGAGGTGAGGCATTGGTTCCTTACTGTGATGCAGGGGAGGTGAGGCGTTAGTTCCTTACTGTTGCTGGGGAGGTGACGTCTCAGTGGCGTTGGTTCCTTACAAGGATGCGGGTTCAATGGATTCAGGAGGTTACCCGGGTCAGGTATCGGCTCCACAATGATGAAGCACCAGCGTCGGTGAGGTCGGGCTGCGGTGCAAGTCAGGGCAGTGCGTCGTGAGCGTGCCCTCGGCTCCGGTGCAGGCAGCGGCCTTGGTGACAGCCTCAGAGTCAATAAGGTACGTTGTCAGCAGGGGTAGGCAGCGGTACAGTCGGGGCAGTGTGTTGTGCACTTCACGAGCAGGGTCCACAGCTTTTTTGCAGGTCGTGGTATCGCTCGCCGGCGTTGGTGTTGCTATTTCCCTCTGTGGCAGCTGAAACAGCAGTTCCAGGTGCCGGAGGACAGAGGAAATGAAGTCTTTGTGTCCCTGAGACTTCAGAACAGGAGGAAAGCTCTACACCAAGCCCTTGGAGATGTTCTTTAAATAGGATACACAGCACAGTTCAGTCTTTGTCCTCTCCTTGGCAGAAACAGCCCCTGCAGGCCAACCACACACAGCACAGGGGCAGTACTTCTCCTTCAGCTTTCCCAGGTTTCCTCCTTCGCAGAGGTTCCTTTTTAGTCCAGAAGTAATCTAGAGTTCTGGGGCCTAGGCCCCAATATTTAATCCACATTTTTCTTTGTTCTCTTGTGGCAGAGAGTCCCTTAGCTAAGTTCAAACCAAATCTGTCCTCTCTGGTCCAGCTTCCTGGCAGAAGGTGGAGACAGCATTGTGCACAGGAGATAGGGCCCATTCAGGTGCAAGGAAATCTCCGACCCCTACTCTTAAATGCAGCCCATGTCTATTCAACTCAGCTCTGAGTCATCCAGTGAAAGCAGGACACACCTCAACCCTCCCCATGTCTGTCTGCAGTGAATGCACATCCCCAGCCCCTGTCACTCCAAAACCAGACAGTCAATCCACAACTCAGCAGAGGCACATAGGGTGGCTAAGCAAGAAAATGCCTTCTTTCTATAAGTCATGATACCTGGAGGGGTTCGGTCTCTTTACTAAAAGATGGGTTATTAAATTCTGAGTTCAGAGAACCTAAACTCCATTTCTCTATCTTGTCCCGATGGAAAGTTATACTTGTGAGATGTTACAAATAAACTGCCATGTTACCCTATGGGACAGATAGCCTTTCAATAGTGAAAAACAAAATGCTCAGGATTTCACTATCAGGACATGTCACACGCATTACTACATGTCTTTCCTTTCACATACATTGCACCCTGCCCATGGGGGTACCTTGGGCCTACCTGAGGGGTATCTTACATGCAAGAAAAGGGAAGGTTAGGGCCTGCCATGAGGGAGCACTGGCCAGGTTGACATGGCAGTTTAAAACTGCGTGCAGACACTGCAGTGGCAGGTCTGAAAACCCCTTGAAAGGCTGCTTGTGAGGGTGGCACAATCAGTGCTGCAGGCCCACTAGATCATTTGATTTGCAGGCCGTGGCCACACACAGTGCACTGTTCTAGGGACTTACTATTAAATCAAATAAGCCAACCATGGAAATACCAATCCATAAACACAATTTACATAGGGTGCACCTAGACGTGCAAAATGAAATCCAGCACACAGCAAAAAACACAGGAGGAGGAGGCAAAAAGACAGGGGAAACCACGCCAAAGACGCCAGGTCTAAAAGGGGCTGATCCTTTTCTTTCCCAACACTAAAAGACACCTCTGCAGTTTTCTGGAGTAGCATTCCAGGGTTGAGAAACAAAATGCAAAAAGCTGGTGAATACTGTTTGAATGGGAATGTCACTTGCATTGTGTACTGCTGTGTCGTGGTTTCCCAATTGCAAGCATCTAGTATCCTGGTTTCTAGATTTTTTGCCCCGTCCTCAGGCTAATCAAGAGTATGCATGAAAGGCCTACGCCTGTCCTTTAGTCCTGGACCTGACTTAGACTTGTTCTTGACTAGAAGGGTGCATCAATAGAGCTCTCTGTTGTGGCAGGGGACTACTTACCCTGTCACAAGTTGTGGCAGGGGACTACTTACCCTGTCACAAGTTCAAACATGTAGTGCGGTGGGAGAAGCATGCTGTGATTTTAGCAATCCTAGCATTACCAGACCTTTTTAACTGTGACACAGGAGTGGTGGACTTTTGGTGCACTTGTGTAATGCTCCGCTGCTACAGATGAACCCAGATCCTTGCGCTACTATCATGAGTGCACGTGTTTACGCATTGTACTCATCATGAGTGTCTGAGTTAGTCAGAGTTAAGGAGGCCTGCAGATTTGATTTTGGAAGCCCCTGTTTTGTTAGTATTCACATGATCGAGGTGAGGTTACTTTCCCAGGCCGTTTAAGTGTATTGCTGAATTTCCTGAGACTGTATGGGACTTAGACACTTAAATAGGTGGGGAAAGAGGAGGCAGGCTCCCCTTAGAAATTTAATGAGATCCTTTAGCTGCAGAAGGCTGCTGATTAGTCTCCAAGAGCACTGCCATTTGGTGGATGGTGGGAGTGAAGTGTGGGACTGCAGTTCCTGTTGTCAAAGTGTGAAGGGTCCTTTAGAAAGGGGGCAGCCTTTTGTATCTCATACTGATCACTGTTAGGTGAGTCTGTTCCTAGCCAGTGGAAAATGCTCACATGCTTTGTGCCTCTGTGGTGCGTGCTCCAACCTGGAGACAAGCCTGCTGTGAGGGCAATTAGTTTAAACAAAGACTGAGTCTAGAAGGCAGACTGAAAAGGATGTATGATGGAAGAACTGCCCCAAACAAGTTCAGAAAGTGCAAACAGAGAATTCACTTCCCTTATTTGCTGTTATAAGAGCTGTTGACCCACTTGTTGTTGCCTGCTCCACATTCTCTCTGACTATGAAGGGGGTGTGCCACACAGTATTCAGAGGACTACTGCACATCAAAGTCTGTCGTGTGCCTGAAAGCCAAATTTGCAGAGGTGGGGGGACATCAGCTGGAGCCTGATATGGAGCAAGAGCTGTTTACCTGTCCTGTAAAACTTGGAGAATCCTGCTGGTACGAAGAGGGAAGGAATGAGCCCGCCCACAGGGAGAGCTGAATACTATTGTGGTCAAGATCAGTTGACCCTGATGCCCCAGACCTTGGTGCTAGGGGTCCATTTAACAGAAACTCCTGAAAGGGTGCTGGCTGAAGTGGTCACTATTGCAAAAGAGGAATATTGGTGGCACTCCCGAATCCCTCACTACCACCTGGCAAAATTGCCCCTCATCTCTCCATAGCCCATCTCTCCCATACATTTCATTTGTTTTAAAGCGCTGGTAAAGGCTGGCTTACTAAGCCACTCAGCTATTCACTTTAAATACAGATCTGATCTTTGCAACAGGCATATTAACCCTCTGTGATACTCTATGGTGAGTCAAAACTGCCACTAGACAAACTCGAATCTCTCTCTCTGGCAGGAACATTAATCAGAGGAGATATCTCGACATTTTTATTGCTGCCTGAAATCTGGATGCACAAGGAACTCTGCATCAGCTGCTTTTAAATCATAAGCTATTGCTAAACACAGCATCCCCACCTGAGGTCAGTGCCCCCCCAGGACAGCGCCCAGTGCGTCTGCACCAGATGCACTGCCCTAAAGCTGGCCCTGCTACTGTTGCAGCTTTCACACTTGCCCACTGTATGACTGAACAATCTGTGCCATGGAAGAGATGCCATAGCAAAAGCAGCACTCAGCCAGAGTGCTAGAACTGATTAGCTGCTGTAGCCTGTGCCGCTTGCCTGAGATGTGCCTGAGTGGTCTGGACAGCTGAAGAAGGCCCAAGTGTGCCTGAATTAACTTTTGTAGTGACTAGTCCAGTGGCATGTGCCCAATATGTGCCTGAGCGGACAAGCCCATGTAAAATGGAGCTGCTGTCTCAAAGGATTTCCCCATAGAGCCTGAGTGGCTGTATGGCTGAATACGGCATTGATCAGAAGCATGATCAATTGGACTAAGCTGCATCATTGGACTGAGGCACATTGAAGTGACTCAACTACCATTGCCACACCTGCAACTGGAAGCAGGCTGCATCGCCGTCTCAACCATCTCGAAGATGGATCAGCTGAATTACCGACTCACCAGACAGCACAGAAGGAGGAGACTCTGCCGTGACCTACGTGTCCCTACCTCCAGGTGACACTATGCACCCTGAAGAGTGCTTAAGACTGAAAGACAGCTGCACATCAGCTTCTTGCTCTAGAATCTGCTGTTTGGCCAGCTACTGCTCCTAGGAAGTAGGATAGTTGCCTGCTGCACCTGCGATCAGCTTCAACTCCCAACCCAGTGGCAACAACCAAGACTGAAGTGCAAAGGCTGGAGAGAGGTCTAAGGCGACATTAAAAGGTTGGTGTGATATCTGCTGAGAGTCTGTATGCGTGCTACTGCCCATCAAAGCAAAGCGGTAGGGGCACTGCCCCTGGGCCTAGACCTACACCTATGTACCTTTAAGATAAGGGGAAATGGAAGGCTGAGCAGACTGGGCATCCTCACCTGGAAGTAGTAGTCCCTCAACAATAAATCTGAGTACTTGATTCCTTTTGTAGTGCATAGAATTGAGTGTTATTGTGTATTAAAGTACATCTCTTTTACAAACATAAGCACTGGGCCGGACAATCAAGTTATTATGTTGTTGGTGGGCTTGTTGTGGCTCCACACTGTCCTCACTGAGAAGCCTTTGAAGGCTTGCCATTGCTACAGCTGACAGTCAAGGGCTGAAAGGGTTGTAGTGGGCCCAGCTTGTAGAGCCATAGTTGAATGGACCCTGGGACATCAGAGAGTGTCTAACAAATGTCTACATAATTTCATGCTTGAGGGCTCTCATATTTGATTTGCCTCTGTAGGAATGCTCACTGCCTCACCTGAAGTCACACAATTACAGTCAATCTACCATACTGAAGGATTGCCAGTTGTAATAAAGTCGATCCGATGGTGGAAATGTCCACTAAACTGGATTCTGTGAATCAGGATGATAGTCCACACTATTGAGATTCAGGCCTGGTGCTTTACATTAGCATATGCTCATCTGGGAGTAAGCTGGTTTGGGTTGGGAGCAGGAGAACAGAGATCACTGAGGCCCAATTGTATCAGAGGGGTCTAGTACTTCTGGTGTATTGGGGCTTCAAACCGGGACAAAGTATTTCTTTTAGCATTCCTTTTATCACTTTAGTTATGATTTTTTACATTTGAACCTCATACACATCAATGTGAGAAACTGTTACATGGTTGCTTAGATCTGATATACACTTACAGTTCTTTTTGAAGGTAGTCTTCATATACATGGGATCGCTCCTCAACAGTTATGTGTTCTCCACAGTTGTCCCACTGCTGGAAATGGCCCTTTTTACAGGGTTATTCCCAAACGTTTTGCTTCGTCCGCCTATTTTTCCTCACCTGTTTTTCTTGGCTATAGGACTCTGGGCGCTTTACTACTGCTGATCAGTGCTAAAGTGCATATGAGCTCTGTGCAAATTATGATTATAATTGGTTATCCATGATTGGCATATTTGATTTACTGGTAAGTTCCTAGTAAAGTGCACTGTGGTGCCTAGGGCCTGGAAATCAAATGCTACTGGTGGGCCTGCAACACTGATTGTGCCACCCACTTGAGTAGCCCCGTAAATGTATCTCAGACCTGCCACTGCAGGGTCTTTGCACGCAGTTTTAAACTGCCATGTTGACCTGACAAGTGTACCCACTTGCCAGGCCCTAACCTTCACTTTTCTTACATGTAAGGCACCCCTCAGGTAGGCCCACGGTACCCCCATGGGCAGGGTGCAGTGTATGTAAAAGGTAGGACATGTACTGTTGTGTTTTACATGTCCTGATGTTAAAATACTGCCTATTTTGTTTTTCACTATTGAAAGGCTATCTGTCCCATAGACTAACCTGGGGGTTACTTTGTAACATCTTACAAGTATAACATTCCATTGGGACAAGATAGAGAAATAAAGTTTAGACTCTCTGAACTTAGAATTTAATAACACATCTTTTTAGGTGGATAGTTTTTAAATTGTGTGTTTGAAAATACCACTTTTAGAAAGTAGGCATTTTCTTGTTTAACCATTCTGTGTGCCTCAGCTGTTTTGTGTATTGACTGTCTGGTTTTGGACTGACAGGAGCTGGGGATGTGCATTCACTGTAGACAGCCACAAGGGGGGTTGAGCTGTGTCCTGCATTTCCTGGGTGATTCATACGTGGGCTGAATAGACCTTGGCTGCATTTAGAGTGGTGGGAGGAGTTTTACCTGCACCTGAATAGGCTGTGTCTCCTTTGCATAATGCTGTCTCCACCCCCTGTGGTTATGCTGCACAAGATAGGACAGAGATGGTTTGGACTGGGCTCAGGGACCCTTGCCACAAAGAAAACAACAAGAAAATGGGGTATAATTATTGGACCCTAAACCCCAGAGAATTAGATCACTTCTGGACTCAAGAGGAACTTCTGGCAAGGAGAAGAGCTGGAGAGCTGTAAGGAGGAGTACTGCCCCTATGCTGTGTGTGCTTTGCTGGGCTGGCCTGCAGTTGCTGCTTCTGCCAAGGAGAGGACAAAGACTGGAACTTTGCTGCGAACCTGCTTACAGAAGAATCTCCAAGGGCCTGTGTGTGCTGGCCTCCTGATATGAAGTCTCAGGGCCACAAGACTTCACCTGCAACCCACGGACCAGCACCTGGACTCCTCTGTGGACTCCTGCATTCAAAAGGGTGCTAATTCCAGTTACTGGGCCCTGAGAATTGTGTGTTGGGTGCTCCAAAGCAGGAAAACCACTTTGATGCCACCAGTGACGCTGTCAGTGATGCCACGACCTGCACTCAGGCTGGGGGCACCGCTCGTGAAGTGCATGACGCACTGCCCCACCTGCCCCACAGCTCTGATGCCCTTCGACACCTGCTGATGCCTTCAGTCATTGGGCTTTCCAATGTCAGTGCTCGCACCTACGCCGTCACCGCCAGCGCCAGCATCACGTTATCATGGAGCTGATAACCGATGAGGGTGACTTCACAAACTCTTTGACTTCGCATCACCTCACCGGAACCGACACCTCACAGCCGCCTAACTTCCCTGTCCTGGACTCGACGCCTCACCTCTGCACGGACTCGATGCCTCGCCTCCCCCGTGTCAACCAGTACCCGGCCTCGCCTCAGCATGGGGCCTCACCTCTACGATGCCGTGCACCATCTACGGACATTGTTTCCAAGGTGTTTTTGTTTGGGGGTTCATGTGACTCCGCGCCCGATGCTGCGCACCTCGCTGTTGGGACCATACTTTGGATGTTTGCCTGACACGATGTCGTAATAGCTCGAGGTGGAGCTGTTTGTTTCTACAAGTGCTATTTTTGAAGTAACTGTTCTAAAAGTAATATTTTGATACCTGTATGTTGGGTTTTGTGTCATTTTGGTCTTGTTTCATTTAGATAAAGATACTTTATTTTTTATAGCTGTGTGGTGTCCATGTGTGGTGTTTTCACTGTGTTACTGTGTGTTTGGGTACAAATATTTTACACATTGCCTTTGGGATAAGCCTGTCTGCTCATGCCAAATTACCAAGGGGATGAGCAGGGGTTATCTAAAGTGTATAACTCCCTTTCCCTGACTAAAAGCAACGGTCCCTACTTGGAAAAAGGTGCATACTTCTCCCAATTAGAGACCCCTGTTTCTAATACCCACTGATTCTGGTACTTAGTAAACGTTCAAGGTTACAGCTATCACTGCCTTCCGCACTAAAGGTTTCTACCATTTTGTTGGATAGCTAATTCTGCAACGGGTTCCAAATATCTCTCGGTCTGACAGCTTCTGGCAGCAATTTGCCATATTTTTTTCAATTTGAATTACAAGTATTTAAGTCTTTGTATGATGGGATATTGTTCCTTATCAACTCTTTCATTCTGAGAGGTTTGAATATGTCTAGTGGAGTATCATGTCCTCTGCACAGATATTCAACAGCTGAAATTAATTGTTAATGTAAAGTTCTCTTGAGTAAAGAGTTTCCTTTTATGTGGTTCTTTCAACATGAGTGACTCATCATGGGTTGTTTGCTAGTCATATATGAGGTGAACAAATATGGTGTATCTACTCCACATTTTTGTGCTAATTGTGGCTATGCCCATATTGTACAATCTAGTGTGTGTATTTCATCCTGTTGTCTTGCAAGTGTTTCCATTTTACGTTCGGTAACTTAAGTGGCAATTCCAGATCTTGTTTGAGCCCTGATGTGGGACCTACCATGCATTGTGCATCCAATGTGTATCAAACTGTGCCTGTGCTGCCAAGTAATATATTTCGAAGTTTGGTGCTGCAAATCTGCCCTGGTTCTAAGGTTTTTGAAGTGTTTTTAGGCTGATAAGAGGTTGTTTGCTTGCCCATATCAGTTTTACTACCAGTGACTTAAGTTGATCAAAGAGGGCCCTTGTTAGCAGAGTTGGGATATTATGAAATAGGTATAGTAGTTGGGGTAGAATTACCATGGTTATGAGAAGTTTGATTCTTTGTCTATGTTGTTTGTTATTTTTTCATCATTGTGACACTATCACTTTCCTTTATAACTGTCTATTGGTCACGGTGTATCTGTATTCCCAGATATCTGACCAGTGTTTCTTGCCACTTCAGGGGAAATTTATAATGGGTGCCACTGTATCGTCTCTTAAGGACATCATTATAGATTTAGCCCAGTTTATAGTCAGGCCTGACAATCTTCCGAACTGTGCTATTCGTCAACTATTGTGTCATATTAACCCCCGGGTTTTTTATAAAAGGCAAAATATCATCTGTGTATAAGTGAGAAGCTTGGGGGTATCAGACTTTATTCCCTGATGGACATGGGCTACCTAAAGTTAGCCTTTTAGCACTCAGGATAGTTAGTCAGGTCAGTGCCAGGCTGACTGAAGTATTGTGGGGTAGAAAAGCATACCTCACCAAGACACAACCTCAACAGTCAGTAATTCAATTCCTGGCCAGTGAGTAACTTTAAAAAAGAAAAGCACTTCATGGCACACATATCTAAATGGTATACACAAAATCACAAACAGATTAACATTTTTAGAGGGAACAATAATTTGGGCTCCTCCTCAGGAGCCTCACACAAATAACCAGATTACAATCCAGTGATGGATCGGAAATCTCACTTCATTTGTAGGGGTGTATCATAATCATGTGTAGAGCGCACCCGCATATAAACTTTAAACTACATTAACGTGAAGTGTTAGAATTGTGAAATGTATTCATGTAATTACATGAAGCATTTTAGGTTATTGACAAGTAGTATGGAGAAAACGTAGAAAATTAATGTAACTAGCAGACAACTTTAACATGAATAACTTGTGTTGCGAAACTGACAAATATTTGTGTACTAAATGTGCTTATTAATTGTGACATTTCATACATAGGTAAATGCATTAGTGTTAATGTATTAATGTTTACGTGAATTCGCCAAGCTTATACAATGCATTCTTATATTAGTTAAAATTGTAGGCCTAAAATGTAATTCCCTGACAACTCTCGCATTAGAATTTACAGTTTGAATTTCATGTGTGCTGTGGAATCTGTTCTTTCTTATGTTTTGTATTGCAAGTGAAGAAGCGCTCTTTTAGGCAGAATAATGTCTTTGTTTTAGCAGCTGGTCAAGGAGAGAAGAAGTTACAATCATGTGAATTGGGTCGATAAAGGAAGGACATTACGATGCACACAGGAGAAAGCCTGGGAATCAAGGACAAATTGTTGCAAGAAAGGTACATGGTCGACATCATGGAAAAGTACATTCAGGACTGTACCCAGAGTGGATGGCGTGACCAAAGTGCATTATGGGATCTCTACCTGTGGATAATTGATTGTTGAAACTAGGGAAAGAGCTCTACTTCTTTATTGCCTTCACAGAGAGAGCATCTCAGAGCGAGCTCTTTCTTTGCAATGGTGGCTTTATGCTACTTGACCCATTGATGGTCGAGAGGCTTTTTAGAAAGACTCCACTCACTGACATCTTTTATCCTTCCTTTTGAAAATGCTTATGTCACCTTAGCGTTAGAATAGGGATAGATTTAATGCTTCTTACTCACCAACCCTCGATGCAGGGAAATTTGGACTCATGCTTCCTGATTTTCGGTATCCTACTTCTTGAATTAATCGTTTTGTTCATGCTGCATTGTCTAAGCTGGATGAGCAGATTTGGCTTCATGCTAATTCCGTTGTACTTCTATACCCTTGCGTTGAGGTGTCTTTATGTCCAGTTGGTTTTGACTTTGTAATAAACTAACTAACCTTAATTAGTTTTCTGTGGGTTATTATGTATCAAAGAGGATTGTTGGCTAATTGACTGTCTGTTAACAACTTTTCTCCCCTTTACACTTTCATGCTGCAAAAAAGAACAATTGGGGTGTGTCTCTAGAAAAGGTCTAGATCTCAAGGGCCCGGCCCTCTCACCAGCAATCTCAAACTTTTACCAGAATGGTCAACTAACTTTGTAAACCTCGTTTGTTTCTGTTTGATATGAGGGGTTCATTGGAAGGTATTCCAAACTCTAGTTCCCATTGAAAATGTGTATATAATTGTGAAATTTTGGATAGTTTTATTATGTGTGCATTATAGTTTGGTGGAGAGGGGTCCCTGCTGTAACTCAATGGGATTCGACCATCCAAACTTGTGGTGTTCCCTGCCCCCTTTCGAGATGTGGGAACCACTCATTGTGTGCCAGGGGAGGGTCCGCTGACCTCGCTGGTGAAAATGATCATCGGTGGCCTAACTCCCATAGGGTTGTAACCTATATTGTATCATGTAGAGCATCCCTTCGATGCAGATCTTCCTTGTCTGGGTCAGCCATGTGAGGCATCTGCAGCAGCAACCTGGCAGGTGAATCAATAGCAGCCTCCACGTGCAGGGATAAAACTCCCAGTGCATCAGGGTCATTTTTATTCAATTTCAGATACAACGCCTTATTTGAGGGTTTGTTTACAAAATGAAAAAATTGGTTTTGACGCAAATACCTCCACTGCACGAGCAGAAGGAATTTCGCCGAGATAACCCAGGACGAGGTCCTCCACTTACCCAGTGGCCTAGTGGGACACTCACAGGATCTAAATGGCTCTCTATATCCTTTAACACTACCATTCCATGAGGATTCAGTGCCCATGATAGCAAAAGCACTTAGAAGTGTTATCTAATGCGTACAAAAGAAATTAGGACACTTTTTTAAAGAACATATGTGCACTTGCCTGCTTTTATGAAACATAAGATATAGGTCTAAGCACTTGAGTTCCTGTTTCCTTTACAGTTGTGAGGAATTGAATAGTTTGCTAGTTAAGTGTGATAAAGAAAGACAGAGAGCGAGAGAGAGAAACGAGGCTAAATGTGCTGTAGCTAAGTTTCCAGCACCTCGGATAACAATTTATTGGCAGACACACATGGAACAAGTCACCCTCCTGTAGTCTAACAAAACTCATCACTTGGTAGCACCAAAAAAAGCTCTAGGAGTGAACCCCACTTTAGTTGATAAGGGATGCACGACAGCGTACAACACAGGTAAAGGGTATTAAAAGGTAAATAATGTGACTAGAGAAAGACAAATGTATATAGAATTGACTGTATTACTGAGTATCACTATTTACAAAATAAGTCATAGTAAGATCCAATCTACGAAACTGGCAAGTGGAAAGTTAAGGTTAGAGCTGCAGGGTGAATTGTATTCTTGAATCCAATAAAAGCATGAAAAAATGTCCCTAAATTAATAATTGTCCTCCTAGAGGGACAAGGATCTAAGAGTGAGCTGGGGAGTAGCAGGGTGCGGGAACTGGCGGACAAGATTATAACCTCCAGAACAGTTATTTCATAACTGAGTCGATTTCTATTCTGACTAAAAAATCCTTCAAGTGGGAGCCAGGGAAAATGAAGTTTTGATGTCCTTAGGATGTTCTGATTACAGTCAGATGCTGCTGACAAACACAATTGTGTAGAATTTAGAACTTCATATAGGTTGTTGCGCGGTATGATGATGCCTTATATAAGTAAGATGTTCTCAATGTTGATATATGTAGGCCCCAGGATGTGTCTTTATTAAGGCTTTGAGCGTCATTTACGGCTTGCCAGTGACGTTAAATTGGCCAAATATTTTCAGATATCTCATCTGCCCAGCTCTCTGTTAGCCTACTTCATTAGGTAGCAGGGAAAGTGCTCTTTTGCCAACAGTAAATTGTCCAGCGGCTATACCATCAGAGCCAACTTCCAAATGGGACATACTTAGGTTTTTATTTTTGTTTTGTTGTGAATTATGGTTAGGTTTTTACAGTGATTTCTAATGTTTTCAATAATTGTAAAAATCAGTGGAGATAATGTTTACTCTTTTTTGCTCTGTATAAAAATCATGTGTATGGTATTTTTTCAGGCCTTATAAAAATGTGTCTTTTATTTCTTTTTTTCCGTCATTTAATCCTATTATTAATTCTTCCTTCATTCTTTCCTGCTTCTAATCCTCCTCTCTGTACATTTTTCTTGTTTTTTGCTATGCCAAGAAACGTCTTATTATTTTCTTCACCTCCCTACATGTCTCATTTCCCAGCAACCAATCTCCTCTTTCCAGCAATACAGTCCTACACTATGTCCAGGTTGCACATTGTATGGGGATAATTTTGCACCCATTAAGATTTGACTGCAGCAAATGCAAGAATATTGGTGAGCATTTAACACACCTTCCTACTTCTCTTTTCTTCCTAAGACAAATGATAAAGATCGACTGAATGAAGATTTTCTACTTTGGACATGATATATATATATTGTCGGGTGGTCAGCCATCTGTTATTGCTAACCAGTGTCACACTGCTCTGTTCTTTATTTCATGATAGCATAAAAGCACAAGGTTAATAAATGATCCAAGCATATTTCTGCTTGACATGGTCATTGGGGGTATCTGCTAAGAAATGAATATGCAGGCTATTAGCTATATAGTCTTTAGTGGACCCAAAGTCTGATGCTGTGCAGGATGCCTTGGGTTGTTTTCTTGTTCAGTTCTCATCATAAATGAAGTTTACTTGGGTGCGTGGCTTGACGCGCAGCGGAGATGGCTACTTTCATTTGAGCTCTGTGACACTGCCGGTGCGTACGCTCGTTTGTCATGTGAAACGGGTAATAATTCATTGCCCTTCTGCTCCGGTGAGCGGCATAATACCTCAGGAACATTGGAGAGTGTTTTATTTTTTGCGCAACACTCTCTTTTGAGGCTGCGACATGAAAACTTGTGTCGGAATATTTTCCAAAATGACGACGCCAATGGAATTCTCTTCACGACATGACGTATGAAAGCTGCAGTTCATTACTAAAGCACTTATTTGCCATTTTGAGGCACCTTGAGGTACTGTGGTATATTATTTTTGTTGGGCACTTCGCTGGATCCATAAATATATGGGTGTGACTTGTCGTTCTGTGGAGGTGGCTACAGTTTATTGGGCTTTGTGTCACTGCCTGTACTGTCAATTAATTCCCATATGCTATGTGGGATTTCTAATTGCCCTTTAGCCCTGAGAACAACGAAACAGCTAAAAAGATGTCAAGGAGTGATTCTTCCCCCTTTTGAGTCACCTACTTTGAGGCTGCGATATGAAATGAGGTGACGTGCTATTTTTCAAAATGGCGGCCAGTTGTGTAATTTTCCTCACAACACGATATGAGGTTGCTGACTTTCACCCTTGAAATTCCTAAGTATTCATTTATGGCTGCCTAAGATACTTTACTGCATAATTTTTGCTTGTCACAGCGCTCTGTTCATTGCTACCAACTATTGCGCAAGGATGCTTTCTCTTCACGTTTTCAAACTTTAAAAACGGCGACAGCTGTCGGAAAATTGGTCTCATACTGTACCACTCGACTAAAGGGCTATAATCTGGCATTAAACCTGGTTGTTTTGCTGATTGTACATTTCCTGTGATGTAAAGTTACCATGCTAATATTCTGCTCTGGTGCTTCTTATTGATTTGGAGGCTCAGCAGAATAATTTGGTTGGCTACTGGAGAGTATACTCTTCACTCTGTCTTTTGGGTCATACATTGCCATATCTGTGCCGTCTAATCCTCTTAAGTTCTTTCGGGGCAGCTGTTACGATCTTATCTAAATGGCAGAAGGCATGGGCATCAATACTAAAGACAGAGACTTCAAGGGACATTTAAAACACTCCAAACAAACTTCTCCTACTCCAGAATCACCAACTAAGGGTAGCCTTGAGTCTACTTCAACTTTGGAGGCGATTTTACTTAAACTCAATACGGTTCATGATATTGCTCAAAGTACCAAAACTAATACTGATCTGCTTCAGGTGGAGGTGGCTGCAATTCACAATAATCTTAAACCTCTCTCAATACATGTTTCTAATGCGGAAACCAGAATAAGTAGTGTTGAAGACTTTACAAATAAACAGGCGAAGCACATCCAAAACCTGGAGCGTTCCATTACCTCACTGAGGAGACATCTCACAGAACAAGAGGATCGAAATCGAAGAAGTAATCTTCGTATTTTTCGATTACCGGAAGATTGTGAAAAGTCTGCTTCTTCAGTAATTGATTTCTTGCGTACATGGATCCCAAATACCCTGAATATTTCCTTCAATAAAGACTTTCAGATAGAGCGCGCCCACAGGGTTCCAACCTTCAAACCAAGATCGATGTCCTCGCCAAGATCCCTGATTTTTAAACCCTTGCGCCATCAACATACAGAACTAATTTTTGCACAAATGAGGAAAATTAAGTCGATACAATGGGAGGGTCACAGAATATCCATTTCACAAGACTTTGCTAGAGACACAGTGATCCGCCGCAAAGGCTTTCTGAATCTACGCAAGATACTCACTGATTTAAATATCCCATTCTCTTTTGCTGGTCCCTCAAGATTCCGGATCACTTTCAAAGGTCACCCACAGATTTTTTATGAACCTTCAAATCTTTCGACATTCTTGGATAATCAATCTGAATTGCAAATGGACTCAGACTCTCTTCCTGGTACCTCTCGTCTCTAATGCTTACTGACATGGACAGTGCAAATCCTTGTATTGTACTTAGTTCTACTTGAGATTACATCCCCGGTTTTGTTCTGTACAGTGCTGTTCGACCAAGTCTTATGGTTCTTTGCAGGTACATTGTTATATTTGAATTATTGTTTGTATTTTGTATTTTGAGATTATCCTACAATTGTTGACTCAATGCTACTGTTTCGCGCATTATAGATTAGTCAATCTTTATTAATTATTACTCTTTTTTACTGGACGATACAATTTTTCTGTATTATATTTAGTACTATTTGGGTTTACATCCCTAGTGTTGGTCTATACTATGTTGGTTGCCCCAGTTTATATGGCTTCTTGCAGTTATTCTGTTACAATTGGTTATTGTTAATATACTTTTAAATTCTTATTCATTTCTATTTTTTCCTCTTCTCTATTCTTTAACTTTCAGTAAGTATTTTATTCTTTATTCATTTCCTTCTTCCACTCTCTATCTTATTTCTTGGTCGGTTTTTTCTTTGTTTAGTGGTCTTTTTAAGCGATAAGCTATTTACATGGATATATCAGTTTCTGACACAATTGACCACCAATGACATGATAGTTGTACAATTGCCTTATGCTATAGTTATGATGTCTCAATGGTGAAATGTCATCTTATGACACACATCTTATTTAATTCTTTATATAGTACCTGCTCTAGTTAAATGGTATGGTTCATGATATTTTTATTTTACAGCTTTTACAGTGGTCATTTACGCTATATATAATATGTACATCCTTTGACAATAGTAATATGCAATTCTGTATTTTGTTTCTTGGGGATTGCCTCTTCATAAATGTGTGCGATTGTCGGTTTCTCTTTATTCTTTGACCTATCATTAACTCTTTCTTTCATCAATCTCTTCCTAAAGGTTTGTATCCTATTTTCTATTTTCTATATTCTATTCTTCTTTCTTCGTTTTATTCTACTTTCTATTCGTTTTTCTGTTTGGCTCGTCTATGCTACCTTTTACTCTATCTCTCATCTTCTCTTAGTGCTCTGAGTTGGTGGTAATCTACTTATATGTATATATTATTTATTGATATCATTGATCTCCATTGGAATGTCAAATTATTTTGATGATTTGTGTCATTATATGCACCAACTTAGTATCTATATATTCATTTCTCGATTTAATCTTTGTAATGTATATCTATCCTGAAGCTCTACACTACCATAGCCATAATGATTTGCTTATGAATTATATCTTATGTTAGATACTCTACTTATATTTAAATGTTATCTACTACGTGCTTTAATTGTATGAGATTGTTCCTGACTGTTCATATTCCACTATTTTACAGTTGGCTATTTATTCCATATATTGTATTTATACTCTTTGGTTCTTATTCATATAACTTTATGGACCGGTTTATAGTATCTTAGACTGACATCTATATGTTAATATAGGCTGCTTTATTTATTTATGAAATGTTATTTATTTCTTCCTCAAATGTTCGAGTATATTATATTTATTGGATTTACATCATTTATTCTTATTAGCAAGAGGTAGCAATATAGTATTTCACCTGAGAATGTTATACTTGTTTCGCTGCTCTGCGGCCTGTTTATTCTTGAGCTGTCCATACCGAGGTTGACAGCCTCTGCTGTTGCTCCTCCACGTTGTTCCCCCCATGCAATTTGTCTCCTACAGACATCCCCTGGTGGGGTTGATCTTTGTTGATACTCCGTTTTTCCCTGGAGTACTTCTGTTCTTTCTGTTCTTTCTTTTCTTTCTTCTATTCCTCATTTCCTTCCTTTTTCTCCACCCTAATTTTGGGACATCTGCTTCATTTTATTTTGGGATACATACTTTATTTACTTTAGTCTTTAATTTATCTTGGTTGCCCCTTTTTCTTTTTATCAGATGCATTCATTTATGTTGTTTCATACATAATTATGTCTGGCTTAAATGTAGTTTCACTTAATGTTCGGGGGTTGAATCACCCTGTTAAGAGGGCTAAAATTTTAGATTATTGCAAGAGTTTATCTGGTGATATGGTTCTACTTCAAGAGACTAAGATAGCCTTTAAAGAGGATCTTCTTATGAGGAAGGATTGGGTTCTTAATGTTACTTGCTCCGAGACTTCTGAGAAGAAGAATGGGGTTGTTACTCTTATTTCCAAAAACTCTGGTTTGACTATTGTTATAGCTGAACATGATACCAGTGGCAGATGGCTACTTACTCGTTTGACTAATGGTTCGGATGATCTATATATTATGAATTTATATGCCCCAAACATTGATGATCCTCTTTTTTGGACTACCATAAATAAAAAACTGACTGATATTCCACAGAACTCAAGATTAATTGTAGGCAGGGATTTTAAATTTCCCCTTGATCCTATTTTGAATAGACACTCTGCTTTTAAATTTCGACCCCCTAGAGCGCATAAGCACATGCTCAATATGTGCTTGTCTCATCATCTTGTTGATGCATGGAGACTGCATAACCCTACGGGTAGTGGTTTCACGTTTTTCTCCTCTCCACATTCTAGCTTCTCTCGTATTGATTATCTTTTGGTGGATGCCTCTCTTTTAAAACATACTATAAATGTTTTGATCCATCCAATAGTTGTTTCTGACCATGCAGCGGTTTCCTTAACTATCCTTAATCTCACAGATAAGAGAGGCCATCGTAATTGGCGTCTCAATACAGAAATTTTAGAGGCTAATAAGGAAGTTAAAGAACTTAGGGGTCGATTACGATGGCGGTCGGAAAAACATACCGACCGCCATGGTAGCGGCAAAAACCGCCCGCATGGCCACCGGGAAAACGCCGGATACATTACGATGAACCGGCACAATAATCCGTCCGCGGCGCGGAGACAACGAAAAACTGCCCGCACTCGCTGGACCAGCTGAAAATCCGACCGCAACGGCCGGATACTCAGCGGAAAAGCCAAGAACCGCCGCCATGCACACGGAGTAACCGCCCGTGACATTATGACAACCCCGCTACCACCATGGTACCTACCTATGAATCCGACCGCATCGTGCGCGAACAGTGATGAATCCGATAGGCGGCGGAAGGGCTGCAGCATAGCCACCGCTGCCGAGGAACCGCTGCGGAGGAACCGCAAAAAAATGGCGGACGTAGAAAAATACGAAAAAAATACAAACAATGCACACACTGAAGTAGACCTGTCCCAATACAAACCAAAAGTGCCCAATGACAACAGCCCCAGAAATGTCAAAATAACCAATCACAGGACAACACACACAACACACCTGACAGCAACATACCAGCTTGCCACACCCCCATAGCCGAGCATAAAACCAGCCCCTCCATGACCACAATCCTTTGCTACACTCCACAACTGAAGGTCCCAACCCCAGAGAACAAAGGAGAGGCAAACCTGCACACAGCACCACCACAACACACACACCACCTACACCACCCACAACACCCACAACACCCACACAACTGCACCACAGAACATCTGCACAGCACACACCATGGCACCACACAAAATGCCAAAATTCACTGATGCAGAGCTTGCAGTCATGGTAGATGAGATAATAAGAGTTGAACCACAACTCTATGGCAACATGGTCCAACACACCCCATTAGCCACAAGAACCCAAATGTGGGTGAGGATAGTCAATAAGGTCAATGCAGTAGGGACCACCCCCGCAACAAGCAGGAAATACAGAAGCGGTGGCATGACCTGAAGACCGTGGTGAAGAGGAAGAGGGCCAAGAACCGTCAGCTGGCTGACGGGACTGGTGGAGGCACTCCCATCCCACCCAAACCATACAGTCCGTGGGAGGAGAAGGTCCTTGGAATCCTACATCCAGAGAGTCTTGAAGGAATCCACGGGGGACTGGAAGCTGGTAAGTACAAACCAATGTATATCATCACATTGCCATGTACCGTCTTGCACAAATTCAAACCTACAACCCCTAGGCCAAAGGACATTCGTCTGACTCACAATACCCAAAACAGGTCACACAGATGTAACCACCACTCAACCTGAAAAAGCACAAAGCTAAACAAAACCAACTGGGATGCATGTGTACAGACAAAAAGCACTACAACACACACCAGGCCCCCATCTCCCACCCCTCAGCAGGATGGAGCACCACACCCAGAAGCATGTGTCAGCCATTGAACGCTCCCCACCACCTAACAGGTAGGTAGCCATCTTCACAGGGTTGGGGAATGTGTATCTGGAGGCAGCACTACAACTCCCAACAGGCCCCCTCTCCCACCCCTCAGCAGGATGGAGCACCCCACCAAGAAGCATGTGTCAGCCATTGAACGCTCCCCCACCACCTAACAGGTAGGTAGCCATCTTCACAGGGATGGGGAATGTGTATCTGGAGGCAGCACTACAACTCCCAACAGGCCCCCTCTCACACCCCTCAGCAGGATGGAGCACCCCACCCAGAAGCATGTGTCAGCCATTGAACGCTCCCCCACCACCTAACAGGTAGGTAGCCATCTTCACAGGGTTGGGGAATGTGTATCTGGAGGCAGCACTACAACTCCCAACAGGCCCCCTCTCCCACCCCTCAGCAGGATGGAGCACCCCACCAAGAAGCATGTGTCAGCCATTGAACGCTCCCCCACCACCAAACAGGTAGGTAGCCATCTTCACAGGGATGGGGAATGTGCATCTGGAGGCAGCACTACAACTCCCAACAGGCCCCCTCTCACACCCCTCAGCAGGATGGAGCACCCCACCCAGAAGCATGTGTCAGCCATTGAACGCTCCCCACCACCTGACAGGTAGGTAGCCATCTTCACAGGGTTGGGGAATGTGTATCTGGAGGCAGCACTACAACTCCCAACAGGCCCCCTCTCCCACCCCTCAGCAGGATGGAGCACCCCACCCAGAAGCATGTGTCAGCCATTGAACGCTCCCCACCACCAAACAGGTAGGCAGCCATCTTCACAGGGATGGGTAATGTGTATCTGGAGGCAGCACTACAACTCCCAACAGGCCCCCTCTCCCACCCCTCAGCAGGATGGAGCACCCCACCCAGAAGCATGTGTCAGCCATTGAACGCTCCCCCACCACCTAACAGGTAGGTAGCCATCTTCACAGGGTTGGGGAATGTGTATCTGGAGGCAGCACTACAACTCCCAACAGGCCCCCTCTCACACCCCTCAGCAGGATGGAGCACCCCACCCAGAAGCATGTGTCAGCCATTGAACGCTCCCCCACCACCTAACAGGTAGGTAGCCATCTTCACAGGGTTGGGGAATGTGTATCTGGAGGCAGCACTACAACTCCCAACAGGCCCCCTCTCACACCCCTCAGCAGGTTGGAGCACCCCACCCAGAAGCATGTGTCTGTAAGTAAAAACCAAAGTGACACTGCACAGGTAATCAGACAGTGCATGCACACCACCATCACTCAACAAAAGCATTGAGAGACATGACAACATGAGGCTCTACTTCACCCAAAAATAGAAAAGAAAAGCACAGCCATTGACAGGATGCAGACAGCTCAGCGTACGTAACTGTGACAGAAACAGGAATGTGACTCTCAACAAATATGTCCAAGCAAACGGGCCTCTGACATGCATCACCCAGACTTCCCTCTGTAGCGTACATGGGTGCTGATCATGAAGGACCATGGGAAAACCAAACTAGCATGGTCTGCTGTATAAAGAAATACAAGCACAGGACATGTCAACGGTATGCATGTGATGACAATGGCTAGTCCATGCACACAGGTAATGTCTGCCAGGCAGAGTGATCAGCAAAGATGCTGAACATCAACTTGTAGTCATGCCAGTTGTCAGATGACAACCTCACATTGAAATCACCAATACTAGACGTGTGGCATGCTAACCAATCACAGGTCACACCATTGTGAAATGATGAATGTAACTCCACTTCATGGCATGAGGCACATCACTGTGCAGACATACAATGTGTGAAAAAGTCAACTGTGTGTAGCATAACATGTAAATAAGAGACATCAAACACAGCAACCCTGAGGTGTGTAAGGCAATTACCATCTACTTCCTGTCCCACAGGTGACCAACAACTGACTGCAGAGGACGACAACCTCAACCAGCACAGCCAGTCACCAGCTCCCAAACATCTCCCCTCGGATGCAGACTCCTGGATAATGATGAGGAGGAGGACCAACCCGGACCATCTGGTGTGGCAGGGCGTAATGTGTCCCAGGACCCCACAGCCCCACCACCCTCAGCAACAACATCAACGCAGAGCCCTGCTGCAACGACCTGTGCCACCACCACCTCCACCACCACTACCACTACCACTGCTGCCTGCAACACTCGCCCTGCTCCACAGGCCAACCAGACCACAACAACTGCGGAGGTACGGGAGAGTAGGCCGGTGCCCACAGGAGGGAGGCAACAGGGCCGTGACAGCAGGCCAGGTGTGAGGACAAGGCTGACCCAAAGGGAAGAAGACCCTGGCACTGAATCACTGGCACACATTCACAGAGTTGTGGGGGCCTATGAACACGCCCAAGGACAGTTGAGGCAGGCTCAGCAGGATGCCCGTGAGCAACAACAGATGCTGCGCTCAATTGACAACCGCATGGGCCAACTCGTGGCCTGCATGGGCCAAATCAGGGACCTCGTGGGCCAGCTAGTGGGGGTCCTCAGGGACAGGCATGCGGCACCGCCAACACCTACAGCTCCCTCCGTTGTGACGCAGGATGACAGACCCCCACCCTCCCCTGCATCCAGCGAGCATGGGGACTCATCAGACACCACTGGCCATGCACCTGTGTCCCCCCCTGCCAAAAGAGCAAGGGACCGCCCGAAAAAATCATTGGGAGCATCCCGTGGCAAAGCACCTGGCAAAAGCCAGTCAAGTAGCCAGCCATGATGGCACCCCTCTTCACCCTGCTGTGTACCCTGCAGACTGTCCCCACACACAATGCCGTGGGAATGGCAAATGACTGTTGGACTGTGTTACCATACTGATCTAGTGTATACTCTATTGTCTCATCTACCATCACTGACAAATCTGTTATTCACCATTCACAAATCTGTAAATATCCACATCTACATCACATGTATCCACTGTAAATAAACACTAATAACGCACCAATGTAGTTGTCACTGTTCCATGTTCATCACAGTATGTTAACTCACACCCATGATTACAATGTCACAGGAGCAGGGATACACCGCAGGCAAGTAGAGGCTGAAGGGACCTAGGAAAACACAACAGAACATCAGTTGCTACTCAGGTGGTGGACTAACAACCATCACACAACACAGCACATCAAGGTACGACAACCTGCACATGTCACAAGGAGCAACTGTACCAACATAGACATCAAGTAGCTGTGTCAAAAGATCCCTTGCCATACACATCTGCAGCCAGCACTGACTCTGCAACATGCTGTAGTCACAAAACTTACATACACATATTCACCAAGCACAACATCATCAGACAACAGCCAGTATTGACATTGCCACTGACCATCAAGTGAAGTAGTTGTTGATGAGCTGCTGACGCTGTCCAACACCTTCCTCCTCTCCACTATCCTCGTCACTTGACGTTTGGGTGTTTGCAGGTGGGGGCTGTGGCTGGTCATCATCATCCTGGATTAAGGGATCCCCTTCCGTACGGCCAGGTTGTGTAGCATGCAGCATGCTACCACTATCTGACACACCTTGACGGGTGAGTACTGCAGAGCCCCTCCGGTCTTGTCGAGGCATCGAAACGCGATTTCAGGAGTCCAAATGTTCGCTCAATGACCCGACGTGTCCTCCCATGGGCATTGTTGTAGCGCACTTCAGCTGGTGTCCTGGGATTGCGAAGTGGACTCAGCAACCAAGGTCCGTTGGGATATGCGGAGTCACCTAAGTGTGAAAGACACATACAGATTGAGTATCTGACATGTGTCCGAGGACAGCATGGCACACAAACAGCACACGACTCGACCCTTTGTACTCACCCACAATCCATGCCCGCTCCGGCGCCAGATTGGCCATCAGCTGTGGTAAAATGCTGTTGCGCATTATGTGTGAATCGTGGGCTGATCCTGGAAACTTTGCACAGACGTGTGAGATGACCATATCTGCCTGGCACACCACCTGCACATTGATGGAATGATAATGTTTCCTATTTCGGTAAATATGCTCCCGTGCTTGGGGTGGAATCAGGGAAACATGTGTGCCATCTATTGCACCAACTACATTAGGAACGTGTCCAAGTGCATAAAATTCGCCCTTCACATCCGCCAACTCATGCTGCCTGGGGAAATGTATGAATTGGTCCCTGTGTTGCATCATAGCCAACAGGACATCACGTAGCACCATGCTGAATGTTGGTTGGGACATCCCCCTGCAATGCCCACAGTTTGCTGGAAGGATCCCGTAGCCACGAAATGTAGGAATGCCATCACCTTTGCCATTGCCGTGAGTGCTGTTGGGTATGTCCTGCGTGGAAGCAGGTGTGGCTCCAATATTGCACAAAGTTCCAGGAGGTTTGTCCGATCCAGACGGAATCGCCTTATGATGTCGGTATCCTCCATGTTAGCCAGCAGGGTGAAGGTACGTAACACATTAGGTCGCCTCCTAGGTGAGATGAAAGGGGACACGTCATAGCAACATAAATTAGGATGTGCACAAATTCATAAAGTCTGTCCTGTCACAGCGCTAACATTGACTGTCATCCCTGAAAGCACACAGTGCAAGTCAGTGTTGTCCCAACATGAGACAGATTAATTGTACAACTGTCATGGATGTGCACAGTCAGTAGACACAATACGAACACTGTCTATGTGAATGGCAAGAGTCACATATCGAGCTGAGGTGGACTCAGCCTTGGGTGTACATGACACAGGACATGTGTGAAGCAGAGACACTGCTGGCTTCCACGTTGCTGCTGTACCTGCCACACCTCCTTGGCCAATAATTGCAGGGGACACATCAACAACACAATGTGGATAGATCATTGGGATTGTCTTTGTACTCAGTGCCACTTCGAACACACTCAAATTCAATGACATTCACATCCCAAACCCATACATGTGCCAATGTCATCAGTACACAGGCCATATCTGCTGCTGACTTGAATGCAAAGTCGGACAGTGACAGATGATGTCACGCCTGTGCAGAGTATGTGTACCACTGTAACAGGCCACCATTACCCCACTGCCCAATACTCTCTACAAGCACACAGATAGCCAATGTGGCACACATTAACAATAGATGAGGACGTGATCAGCAGGGCCTGTATGCACCCTTAATCTTCCCCATTTTGGACATTTACATGCAGCATCAAGGAGGGACTGCCCAAGGACACATGTGCACCACTACACATACCATGGTGATACACATCTAGCTGTTTCAAGACACAACAGTGCCACAACACAAACATACAACACTACATGGACAATGCCAAGCCAGTATGCCAACAAGTCTACGCATGAACATACTGTATGCATGACATATGGACAACTGGCTCAGACACCTGACACCAGTGGATGTAATTTTACACCACATGTCCCAAAGGACATGCATCCTGACCCTCATTCCACACAGGCTGTCAGGCCCAACACAGCATACAATCAATATCCCACATCTAACAAACATGCTGGCTGTGCATGAGTAGTGGGACACTGGTACCTCACATTGACCAAATGTCGGAGTTGGATGAGTGTCACAGGCACAACAGTCAAGGTACATCTCACCTGTCTTGGGTGCCCACTCCATCCTGATACACCAGCAGATGTGATCCACCCACACAGTGCTGGAATAGATGGTGAGCAAGGATGGCTAGCACCCCATAGCATGCACATACACTAGTGTTGGTGGCAACACACTGCACACGTGTGCCACTTGTGCTGACCATCCAACATTGCAGACAATTCCCGCTAATCAGTGCACACACATTGCACAGGCAAAACTGGACACCCATAGCCTGTGGACAAATGTCGCATACTATATTCCATACAGTTAGCACAATCCACAACCGTGCATGCAGTCCATCTACCAACGCAACATTCCTGATGTGAACAATGGACATGCAATGGTGGCAGGTGAGTAGCACCGGAACACAGCACAACACTCAAAAACATAGTTTAGCTAAGCACCATTGTTGAAATGTACATGTCACTGATTCACATACAACAGTCCAAACAACATGAGCACAGACCTGACACTACCACATAGGTCCCTGTGGTTACAGGTGGCAGACATGTAGCAAAGACATCTGCTCTGGCCGTCTACCCAAGTGACAAACAATAATAATGCAACGGATGCCAGGTGTGGTGCTGAAGTACTCGTCATCCTTTAGCAGGTCGAGCCCCCTGTACATGTGGACATACACTGCAGGAGTTGCCAGTGTGTACAAAGACATAACATGCGGCATGTAATTGGTCTTAGCAATAACACAACAGGGTGACATCTGTTTCCAATGATTACAGTCATGCTGAATAAATGAGTTCATCTGGGTTTTCAGTGTGACACATGGGCTCAGGTGTGAGATAGTGGTCAGCATGGGTGGCAGATACGACATTGTGTGTAAATATTGCTCAACATAATGGAGTACAGTGTTCCATTTGGTGTGAGACGTTACACAGTGGCTGACATTTGTGACAGGAGACCATATCAATGTTATCCAGTGCCATGTGCCACTGTACGTATCCACTGTGCGTAGTACAGTAATGACCATTGATCCACACACAACAAGAACTGTCCGTAGGTGCCTTAAACGTGCCCCATAAACACAATGACGCACAGAGTGTACGATGTGATGCTGCATATTCCCCATAGCGGACGCACATACTGTCCGTGAATTGGGTGGCGGAGCATGCCAACCACCATTTGTACCTGTGTCGAATCCCACCACTGACGCAAGTGTGTCATGTGCTGCACATGACACATTGGTGTTAGTGATGGCCCTCTACATAGCTGCAGATGGTGTTTGTCATGCTCCACCAGCCACATCCCGCTCACCCATGTCACTCTATGGCAATCAAACAGCGGTAGCACCGGCCAGGACCCCACGGTGTGTCACCGCCATGAACCATGCCCTTGCAGCCAATGGGGACCGCTATCGCGGTGGCATGATGCAGATTCAAAAATCGCGGTAGGCGTGCTCCGCCCCCAGCGGATGCGGAGATAGGATGCATTTGTAAGATGCACCACCGCGGTAGCACCGGCCAGGACCCCGCGGTGTGTCACCGCCATGAACCATGCCCTTGCAGCCAATGGGGACCGCTATCGTGGTGGCATGATGCAGATTCAAAAATCGCGGTAGGCGTGCTCCGCCCCCAGCGGATGCGGAGATAGGATGCATTTGTAAGATGCACCACCGCGGTAGCGCCGGCCAGGACCCCGCGGTGTGTCACCACCATGAACCATGTCCTGGCAGCCAATGGGGACCGCTATCGCGGTGGCATGATGCAGATTCAAAAATTTCGGTAGGCGTGCTCCGCCCCCAGCGGATGCGGAGATAGGATGCATTTGTAAGATGCACCACCGCGGTAGCGCCGGCCAGGACCCCGGGTGTGTCACCGCCATGAACCATGCCCTTGCAGCCAATGGGGACCGCTATCGCGGTGGCATGATGCAGATTCAAAAATCGCGGTAGGCGTGCTCCGCCCCCGCGGAGGCGGTCATTGGATGCTTTTGAAGAAGGCTGACCTGGAACACCAATGGCAGAAGACTATGACCACTGAAATGAGTCCAGGGCCCTATATATGTGTGGAAGGGAGCACCACATTTCCACTGCTCACAGAGCCTGCTGCCTGGGACCCCTCACCTGCTGCTGCCTCCAGGGACTGCTGCCTGACACCCCTCACCTGCTGCTGCCTCCAGGGACTGCTGCCTGACACCCCTCACCTGCTGCTGCCTCCAGGGACTGCTGCCTGACACCCCTCACCTGCTGCTGCCTCCAGGGACTGCTGCCTGAGACCCCTCACCTGCTGCTGCCTCCAGGGACTGCTGCCTGAGACCCCTCACCTGTTGCTGCCTCCAGGGACTGCTGCCTGGGACCCCCTCACCTGCTGCTGCCTCCAGGGACTGCTGCCTGGGACCCCTCACCTGCTGCTGCCTCCAGGGACTGCTGCCTGGGACCCCTCACCGCCCACTGCCGCCGCTGACGTCTCATGTCCACAGTGATGGCTAGGACGGAGAAGATCCGTGCCAGTCCATTTACAAGCGAGGAGCTGGATGTCCTGGTGGACAAGGTGCTGACACAGTACCCACGGCTATATGGTGGCCCAAATGTTGTGGTAAGTCTCCAACAGTGGGGGTGTGAGTGCAAGGGGGCACACATGTAGTCGATCAGATGGTGTATGTGCCTGAGAGTGTGGGGTTGTGTAATGCACTGGCTGACATGCTGTTTCCTAGTTGTTATGGGGGTGTATGCAACCCACACATTAAATGCATGGACATGAAGGGTGGATGGACATGTGTTGTGTACACATCCATATGGTGTGACAGCTATCTGGTGATGCATGTTTCGGGACAGTTATTGTTCATGTGACTGTTTGTGTGGCTCCTCGTTGTCCATCTCTGTGTGATTCTACCTGGCATGGACTGTCCACGCCCAATGTGACAAGGACACATCACTGACTGTACAGAGTGTGATACGTGTGTGGTTGGCATGAGTGTACATCAATGACCCATATCTGCCATGTGGAGATGAGTCTGTGTCATGCCACTGTTCAGAGAGAGGTTTTACCATGAGAGTGTGTCACTGATGTTTTCCCCTCTTGTCTCCCACACCTGCAGCTCAAGGTACACCAGCGTAAGGCCGTGTAGAGGTCCATTGCAACCAAGGTGCGGGCTCTGGGAGTGTCAAACCGCCGGCGCACCCACTGCCACAAGAGGTGGGACGACATATCACGACTGGCAAAGAACGTTGCCGAGATGACACTGGGGATACTCCCTCGCAGTGGCAGGTTGTCACGACGCAGCTTGACACAACTGATGTGCCGCATCTTGGCTGTGACACAGCCTGAGCTGGACGCACGTTTGAAGGAGCATCAACAGCAAGCTACGGGTGAGTATTCTGTGAAGGTTGATTTTGTCTGTGAGTGGCTGCATGTGTACCAAGCCTGTACCTGCGCTGGTGTACGTGATGTGGTTACTGTGATGCAGTGGGTTGTAAGTGGCCCCTGTGCTGGGTGTGGCAGTCACGGATTTTACATACATGCACTTACTGATGTTTTTCCAATCCTGGGAATTTCAATGGCATTGTGGGTGGTGTGCTGCAGGCCTGGTCCATTGGTGTTAGTGTTTGTACGCCCCAACATGCATGATGTTGTGCTGTCTGCCCATCACATGGCTCAGCTATGCCGTGTTTAGATGTTTGTACGCACTGTTTGAGGTAGTGAAGTGTGTCTGCATGGTGAGAATGCACGGGGTGGCCTGCAACATGTAGACTTTGTCATCCTCAGTGTTGCTTTGCTTGAATATGTTTGTCCTGTTGCTGTCACTTTACTGACCCTACATGTCTCTCTGTTATGCAGCATCTCCCGTGGGCACGGAGGGACAGGGGACGGACACCAGTGGTGGTGAAACAAGCACAACAGCTGCACAGGATCCCAGTGACACAGATGTGACCAGCGCCTCGGAGGGGGATAGGAGTATGCTGGAGGAATCACAGCCCGAGACGCAAAGTTCAACATCATCTGATGACGGCGGTGGTGCAGACATCTTGGAGGACACAGGAACGGAGAGTCTGCTACATCTTCCAGCACACAGCGTGCAGTGCCCACCCTCCCAGCCACTTCCTCTGTTGCTGCCCGTGTTCGCACCACAAAGAGGGGAAGAGTGTCCTTCATTCCAGGCACCGCTGCCCCTGCCCCTGTGCCCCCTGCTGCCATCAGTGCAGAGTGTGTGGACCTTATGCACCAGCTGTGTGTGGGGCAGACAGGGCTCCTCAATGCATTGTCAGACCACGACCGCAAATTGGCACAGGTGTTAGCTTTCATGGAGGGCATACATTCAGACGTGGGTGGGCTGCACCGCACTGTCCAGACAATGTCCTCCACAATGGCGGCTGCACTTCAACTGGCTCAATCTCGTAGTCCAATTCCAGTCCCTTTGTCCACCCCCATGCCAGTGGCGACATCTGACGACGGTGACCACGCTTCACACACCTCAACGTCACGATACTGCACACGTAGCACACAGCAGCAGCAGCCCAAGCGAGGAAGCGAGGTGATCGGGTGTAGGTGCAGTGGCGGGAGCCCTCTCCATTCACACGTTTTACCAAAGGGGTCTCCCCTCCTCACTCTCCTATGAGGCTAGTAGGTCCCAACAGTTAGGGCGTTACTTTTAGTCGCACATACGGTGGTGTGTGAAATTGTTCACCTCACCCAGTGGAACCTTTACCAGCATAGCACGGTAAGGGGCGGAGCCCGTTTATACAGAATAGGTCCTGATGAATGCCACGGACCCCTCGGGGCCAGCAGGCAGAAACATGTTGACCACTCACAGTACGGTGGGGGGACAATAGAATCCCCAGTACACCGACCATCTCTTCTTTTAAACACCATACAGATGCCAGTTATTAAAATGAGTATGACATCTGTAATGGCCTTTAATTCTCACAATTTTTTTTTGCAAGGGCCCCCACTTAGTTTTAGAAGTGCATCCCTGTCTTCAGGTGGTATGCCCGTCCTCTATCAAACCAAGTTTTTAGAGGGCGAGGACTGGTCAATGATGAAGCATGACACCAGGTGGTGTGTGAGACCAGTCTTTTACTCTTTGTGAGATGCCTGTACTCACAAGGTAGCATTTAGGTCATCATACTAGGAGCGGCTCTTTTGTGTTAAACAGTATAGTTTGGAGGCTGCCTACTCCTAGCACCCCGTGCCTCTAGTTCCCTTTCCCCAGGTCCTTCCTGAGGGTTTGTGGTTAAACACAGACACCTTCCCCTACGAAGAAAAAAACAACCGCAGAGCGCAAAGGGAAGAGCCCGTCAAGCGTTGCAAAGGCACATGATTCAAGGAGGAAGTACTCAGGGTCACAAGCCTCAGAGCAATCCCCGGCCACAGACTCTATGGTCCCAAAAACGTCTCGCAAAGGCATGCAGACACTCTCCATGCCCACTGTGAAGGCGGGGCCTGGCAAGGCTACACATAGTAAGGTATCCAAGGCTGTTTCACCAACTACCTCTACTCCCATTCCAAGTCCAGTGAAGCAGGGACAGGAGGGCACTGTAGGGGGCACACAGGGTAAAGAGGGGATGGAGGGGCAGAGGCAATGCCAGGCTAAGCGTACTTCTGGATCCAGCACATCCCCAAAGGGAGGTCCAGCGTGTGCACCTGCGGCAGCCTTGGTGATGAGTGTGCCGTTTGTGTCCACACCACTTCCCATTGATACCAAGACAGGCAAGCCATTTAGAATCCCCAAGAAGTGGAAAGGCACCCCTCCACTGTCTCCCTCCCACACTGTGTCCCACGTCGGCCTGAGTCCACCTCCACGTGCCACTACACCACCTGGTCCAAGCAGCCCTCCAGCGTCCAAGGCCACTGATAGCTCTTCCTCAGCTGGGCGTCTCACTCCCCAGTCAAGTGGTCCAACAGTGCCCGACACACAGTCAGCTCCCAGTCAGACTGACAGCCAAGTATGAATGTTGATCAACGTCACAGACCTATCTCTCCCACACCGGTACCTGTGCTGCCCATCGTGACACACCAGACTGTGTTGCTGACCATGGCGGAGTTTGGTGACACTCATTCCCTGTGCAGCTTCTCATTGACTCTGTCAGCACCTTGGACTGGCCACTGGCCTTGCAGTTTGCACCCTGCCTGTGCAGCTTCTCATTGACTCTGTCAGCACCTTGGACTGGCCACTGGCCTTGCAGTTTGCCCCCTGCCTGTGCAGCTTCTCATTGTCTCTGTCAGCACCTTGGACTGGCCACTGGCCTTGCAGTTTGCCCCCTGCCTGTGCAGCTTCTCATTGTCTCTGTCAGCACCTTGGACTGGCCACTGGCCTTGCAGTTTGCCCCCTGCCTGTGCAGCTTCTCATTGACTCTGTCAGCACCTTGGACTGGCCACTGGCCTTGCAGTTTGCCCCCTGCCTGTGCAGCTTCTCATTGACTCTGTCAGCACCTTGGACTGGCCACTGGCCTTGCAGTTTGCCCCCTGCCTGTGCAGCTTCTCATTGACTCTGGCAGCACCTTGAACTGGCCACTGGCCTTGCAGTTTGCCCCCTGCCTGTGCAGCTTCTCATGTTCAGGCTCTGCATCTTGTGCCTTGGTCCTGTCTGATATTGTTGCCTATCAGTGCTATTTGTGAATAAAAACAGTTGCTCATGTTGTCAGTTGTGTCATTGTCCTTACTGAATAAGGCTTTTCCTGTATGTCTCACATTTACTGGGCCACATGCTCTGTGTGCCACTTCAACTGTGCCACTGGCTTGTTTGACTTATAATTTTTTTACAGGGGTGACGGGGACTTCAGTTCTTCATGACTCGGATACTTGTGGGGTCAGTGATGTTGTTTTCGGTGACATACCAGACTCATGTTCCTTCCTTGTTGCTGTTGGCTATGTTTTACTGCATCCTGGTATGTGGGCACTGCAAACACATAGAGGGGTCATATACACGGGATTGCAGGCAGGCTGACCAGGCTCAACATGTATGTGCGTTCTTGCTTTCATGTATGCCTAGCAGTGTAGATGTGTAGTCATGTTGTGATGGGCAGTCATCCTAGTCACAACGGTTACTTACATGGTGTGCATTTGGGTGGTCAAGGGTTGTACAGTGTGTTGGTTGTGGCTTTGTCGTGTGTGTTGATGTGTGTGTTAATGGCGTGTGACTCATGGCTGTGTGGGACTGTTGTGTGTTTGTGTGCACACACTGCTTGTTGTGCATTCAGTGCTGTGGGTGTATGTTGCCTTGTGCTGTCCTAGTGTACATCCCCTGATGTACTGCTGTGTTTGCTATGTGCTTTGTGGTGTTGTGCATCTGTTGTGTGTTTGATGTGTCTGTGTTGTTCTGTGATGGTGCACTTCTTGTCTGTGTTGTGGAATGTAGCCTATGCATTTTTCCTGACTGATGAGGTGGTGCACTCCTGTTGTGTGTGTGCTCCCATTGCCTTCCCCTAGTTTGGCTGCACAGGTGATGTGTGTTATTTTTGTGGTTCTGTATGTGTTTCTGTTTTGAATTGTGTTTGCCATTTTTGTTTTGGTGCAGACGTTGGTACTGAAATCCCTGTGTGTGTGTGATGTTTGTGGATGCCCCCAGGGGGTTTGATTGTTTGTCTGTATCTTGTCTGGACATTATGTAGGCCCTTCTGTGTGTCTGGCATTGGGGTTGTGTGCTGCAGATATGAGGGGGTATGTTTGGGGACTCCTACTTGTGTTTGACAGTCATTGAGTGTGCCAATGTGCCCTGTGTGATACTCATGTGTACTTGCTGTTCACTGTTTGACTTGAGGTCCTTCCTTTCATCCCTGTCCCTATACATGGGTTACCTTGCTGTCTCCCTGAGTTGTTGCACTGAGGTGACTGTTGTTTGACTTCACTCACTGTGCCAGCCATGTGCTTGGATGGGGTGTGGATGTTGTTCTAGGTTCCTTGTCCTGCATGTGTCTGTTCACCTGGTTGTTGGTTGTCTCCTTGCCCTCCCATTTGTGTGCACATCATTTTTGCTTTCCTCTATGTTGTGCTCCATTGCTGGTGGCATGTAGTCTGTGTATGTGGCTGTGTGTCGGTGTGGGGTATGTCTGTGTGAGTTGGCAGGGTGTGTGTCCAGTAGTCTGTATGTTCCTTGTGTGTGTGGATGTTAATTTTGTGCTTGTATTCTGCTTTCTTGCCATGTATGTGGTGTTGTGGTGTGTGTGTGTGTTGCCCTGGGCCTGTGCCTCTGTGCTGTGTGTTAATCTACACCCAATGCTGCTGTGTCTGTCTCCCTAGGTGTTAGTTGTGTGCTGCTGGGTGTGGATTTGGCTCGCTTGGTGTTGGACATGGGGGTGCACAGGGGGGATTGGCATGTTTCTTGCTGTGTGCGGCGGAGCTGTGGGTGGTGGGTGGTGGTGGTGGCCTGTGGTCTTTCTGGCCTGACCGTTGCTGTACATGCATTCTGCTTTGTGCGATGGATTTCCCGCATACTCACCACTGCCGTGTCGGCAGCAACACATTACATTATGTTCGCGGTAATTTGGTGGGCTTGATGCAGGGTGTGAATTGGTGCCAGATGAGACATGTGTGGGTACACTGATGGATGTGTTCCTGTCCACACCAGTGTGTCTGGTGTGGCCAGGTGCCCTGTTTCAGCCCGTGGAATTTGTGTTCTGTTTTGTGTTGTATTGTGTTTTTTTTACGTACCTGCGGCTGCGGCGTCCGCGGCGGGCGATGTTGACCTGGTGATGTATCACGTACAGCACCGGGAGGACGTGTAGTGCTGGATCCATGGCGTTCGGCTCCGGGTGGAGGGCTCCGGAAGTCTCGTTTCACGCTCCGCTGTCGAGATTCCGCCGTGTCTGGAAGGGCGGTTTCTCCCCTGCGGTTCGACGGGTTGTTTGGCGCATCCTAATTTGTTGAGCGGACGGGACGTCATTCCGCACGGCGGTGAGTCTCCATTGGCTCCCACCGGCGCGGTGGCGGGCGCAATTTCATGGCGGTCGGCGTTGCACCGCGGAGGTCGGGAAATGGGGCATATTTGCCCTTCATAATATGGCGGCCGTGAGGACCGCTGCTGGCGGGCGGTAAAAGGCATTTTTCCGCACCGCCGGCACCGCGGTACTGACACCGACCGCCATCGTAATCGGCCCCTTAATGAGGAGATTGATAATTTCTTTAAAGATAATGAGTCTTCGGTGAACTTCCCAATAGTATTGTGGGACGCTTTTAAATGCACCATACAGGGCCACATTATTAAAAATATGTCAAAAAGAAATAGCGACATTAAGAAATCTCTTCAGTCTCTGGGGGATGATATTAAATGCAAAGACGAGCTATATAGACACTCTAATGATAAATCACTCCTACAAGATATAGAACACTTGAAATACTCTTTTAACTCCATAGTCACCAAAAGAGCTTATATTGGTGTACATGCTCAAAAATTCCGACACTTATTACTATGAAATAGAGCTGGAAAGTTGCTGGCCGCCACCCTAAAATATCAAAATACAAATATTAAAGCTACTCATATTTCCCATATTATTGATAAAAATGGATCAAAGAAGTTTTATACTCAAGAAATTCTTGGGGTCTTTCGAGACTTCTATGAAACTTTATACACACCTAGAGATCAATGCCCCAAGATTACTTGTCAACAGTTTCTTAAATCGATCCCTACCAATACTATTTCGCACTCTGACATGACTGAACTGGGAAAACCGATTGATACTGACGAGATCATTCAGGCTATTAAGGCTACCTGTTCGGGGAAGGCTCCGGGGCCAGATGGTTTTCCTATCGCCTTCTGTAAAACATTTGCTCCCTCAATAGTCAAATATCTTCAGAAGATTTTTGATAACTATGTTCTTTCTGGCAAGGTGTCTGGCTCAGCGGCTGAGGCTACTATTGTAGTCATTCCGAAGGATGGTAAAGATCACTCTGATCCCAAAACTAAAGCTTTTCGTCCAATTTCATTATTAAATATGGAAGCTAAAATCTTTGCCAAGATCTTGGCTAAGCACTTAGAGGGTCATATTCCTAATCTCATCCATGAATCCCAAACAGGTTTCGTTAAAGGGAGACTCGCTAGAGACAATATTCAGACTTTTTGTCATATTTTAGAAAAAGCAAAACTCTCCGTAATGCCATCAGCGGCGATTGCCCTTGACGCTGAAAAGGCTTTTGACAAAGTCTCTTGGCCTTTTTTACAAGCAGTGTTAGAATCCCATAAACTTGGCGATTCCTTTATTAATATGGTTATGTCTCTCTATGCGCAACCAAAAGCTAATATCAGAATTAATGGTGCTACGTCTTCCTTTTTTAATCTTCGTCAAGGTACTAGGCAAGGGTGCCCTCTTTCACCCCTTCTTTCTCTCTTGTCTATGGACCCACTCCTTCGTCTACTAAATCTGAACCAGAGTATTAAAGGCTTTCAATTTGGTCCGCATACTCTTAAAACAGCCGCTTACGCTGATGACGTCCTTATTTTTTCAGAAGATATTGCAACAGCGATCCCTGTTATTTCTAACATCATTAGGGATTTTTCGCTTGTTTCCGGGTACACTCTTAACAAAGAAAAAACTGAAATGTTCCCTCTCAACTCGTGCTTTTCTTCTCAGATGGGTGATTCAGGTTTTAAATGCCAATCGACCCGTATTAAATACTTAGGGATTTGGTTCTGTAAGGACCTTTCACATACTATCACTTATAATAAATCAAATATCATATCTAAGATTAAAGATCTTTTGTCTTCCTGGTCTCCTAAATTTATTTCCTGGTGGGGTAGATTACAAACCCTTAAAATGATGATAACCCCGATTATTAATTTTTTATCCTCCATGTTACCTATAAAGCTTTCTTCTACCTTCTTCCATGAGATTGATTCAATCTCTTCAAAATTTTTATGGAATGATAAGAGAGCTAGAATTGCTTATAAACACCTTAGGAAGCCTTCTGTACTGGGTGGTGTAATCTTCTGGATTGGAACTTATATCAAATTGCCTTCCTAGTGTCTCAGGGTGCACTCTGGTTCTTACCGGATTCCCAACATATACCCCTGTGGATTTATATTGAACGCAAGCTGTGCACTCCTTTTTCCACTCCTTCCTTTCTCACAGCTTCTAAGCTTGTCTTTGATCACTCTCAATGTATTATATTAGATACGATTAATGCACTAAAATATATTGATAAAAAAGTATCTAATCCTATTCATAAATCAAGATGGTCATCTTTATGGTACAATCCTAAACTTTTTACTGACATCGATCCTGGTACGGCTTCTTCATGGGCTGCCAAAGGTATCAGATTGGTGAAAGATCTTTATGATTCTAATCATGACCCGCTTCCCTTTTCTTTTTTAGCCAGGAAATATAATCTTAGCAACATGGAGTTTTTACTCTTTTTTTAAACTAAAGGTTAAACTTTCTAAAATACCCCTCTCTACCGATTCGGTTATGATTTCACTTCTTTCTATGTGGTTACGCTCAGGCCATACTGCGTCTAAAATCTATACATTTTTATCTGCTCCACTCCCTACACAGTCTACTATTACTTATGATAAATGGTTTCATCACTTTGAAGATTACATTTTTAAACATATTTCACAAGATACCTGGCAATTGATTGGGAAATTATCCCTACGTAATAAAATTGCTCCTTCACTTATGCAATCCAAATTCTTTACATTAAATCTCCTACATTGAACCCCAGCTCGTTTACACAAGTTGAAATTACGAGATAGCGATCTCTGCTGGAATTGTAACTTAGCACGTTATAATACTCTTTCTGGGGCCTGATACAGAAACACTTTTCACTAATCTTTAATATATCTATAGACCTTTCTTTACCTATGATTCTACTGGGTCCATGGGCTACAGTTATTCCTTTATCCCTTGACAATACGGATCTGGAGCTATTAGATTTACTTTTATCCATTGTTGTTAAAATTATACTAACAGAATGGAAATCTTTTCATCTTCTATCTTATCATACCTGGTGGGCATGGGTCTGATACCTTCGTGGAGCTCATACTTTTGTTGAGGAAAAACATTACTCACCTTTCATTTCTAGTAATGTTTGGCGGTCTCTGGACAATTATATGAATTTGTCTTCTCAGGGGTCGGTAGCTCAGTATCCTTTTGATTCCATTTCTTAATTTATTTTCTTCCATTGGAGCAGATGTCCCCTCCCACCTCTCTGGCTCCTATCTTTTCTTTCTTCTGTCTTTTCCTCAGTATTCTTTTCTCTTTTTCTTTTCCCCTTTTTCCCCCGGCTGGTCGTTCTTATTTATTAAGCAATACAACTAGTATATGTTTTTGCCATAATATATGTAGTTGCTTTGCCTGATTCATATCGCTGGGATTTATATTATTATTTGATGAATTTTGTAACATCTACTATGTGTCATGATATTTATTTGCTCACCTTTTTAAAATAATTATATGTGTACCATTCTTTTTATCCCAGTCCACTGACTCTTGTTATGAAATCTTTTTTATTCTTAAAATTCTTCGGAGCTATTTTATTATATATTTGATTCTGATCTGTTGTATTGTTAGTGTATTACAAATGTATGTCTCTTTTAAATATGCAATAAAGATATTTGAACAAAAAAAAATGAAGTTTACTTTACATTGTTGCACCATGCCTATGGGATTTTGTGTTTATATGAAAACCAGTACAAGGACCACTAATAATTCATTCAAACATGAGGGCATTTGTTTATTGGAACACAGTGGGGGACTGTGCTCCTTCTAGGCACATGCAGAATTGCCCCAGACACTTTACCTTTGTGATCTAAGCAGCAATCACTTTTCTAATGTATTCTTGTCTTGGGGAAAAAGAACGAGCACAGCTCTATATGATTTCATTAAATACATAACTTTAATTTGTACTGGTGATTTGGCCAAGGGGTAGGTCTTCTTTCAGAACCATAGGTTCCAAGCTTCATTTTGACATGGTGGCAATAGGTTAAAAATTGAACCTAATGATCCTAATGCTAAATCATGAACATGTTCTAATTCAGTATTCGGTCACAGAAAGGGTTTGTGTACCTATTTTTGCTCATCTATACTTGGAACACAGAGCAGTGGCTGTCTTCATGCTTCTAAGATACACTGTCTGTAAATTATACACTAACTGGAAGATTTTCAAAGTTAATGTACGCTCGGTAGGCAGCTCAGTTTCAGCAGCACAGGTGCATGAATCTCTTCTTAGCCTGTTCTTGGTTGCTGAAGATGTTCATGAAATGGTCCTTGTCCTAGAGATGCAGCTTCTATAGGAAGGCTTTACAGACCCTCACAATGAAAATCTAAGAGTAGGAGTGGTACGTAAATCACTTTATATGAAGATGTTCATTCTTGAGGCATCGTATGCACAGTGATCTTTGTACTACAATCTTGATATCTAAGCTTTCAAAAAAACAAAGCTCCATACTACTCTCAGTGAAGGAGGATGACATCATTGTGGTGCCTATTCCCCTGGACTGAGACCCTTATACTTCAGTTGTCAGTCTGCTGGTCACTACACAGCTGTACCCTCATGAGACAAGCCATACTCCCAAAGTGGGCGTGGAAGTAGGTCCACGGGCTCCTTGCACCTTGTGTATGTTTAAGAGGGTATATTAGTTTGCTTATCATGACCCAAAGGGTCATAGTGGGAGCATCCATTAAAGAAAAGTGCTTGGTGATAGGACTGTGCTTCTACTGCTTTGATACCAAAGTGCACAAAAGCAGTAGAAGTGCAGCAAAATCCATTGTTTTCCGGTTTCTCCTGAAAAGCAAATATTCCATTCGGTATTGCTTTGTCAGTTAAAATCAGTTTTAAGTGAAACCGGCAACTACATACTCCAAAGAGAATTACAGCATGAAGACCATTCTGTTTAGGGCAGTTAGTTTAGCACCATGCCAATGATTTTCGTTTTGTCTGTAACTGCTATTGTGTACCAGACATGAAGAATTGAACAATTCCAATGCATGCTGGGTGAAATCTTCCATGGTGTCATGGGCATTGCTTTGGTGTTTTCCAAAGAAACCTCCAGCTATGGGAGTTATTTTTGGAAAACAAGGCATTTGAGCCGTCCTACCATGTAGATTTGTCATGTGGACTGGCTGATATTCATGCTGATGGGAGGAGTTTTGTCCAAGTAAAGCTGCTAATGAGGTGGACAACTCTACAATAGCGGGAGGGCTGCAAATAAGTCAGAGAAGGTGAATTGACTTTTTCACACATAGAATCTGCGTTGAAGGTGCACTCTAGAATAGTTGCATGGATTGGTACAAAGTTAATTATTTTCTTGAATTTCTTATCTCTTGACCTATGCGAGGCACAGAAACAAGAAAACTGAATATTCCCACATCAGATCTTTTGATGCTAGGTGTTAGAAAATTGCCCTTTCTGCAAGGCCACCCGAATACTTCTGCTATTTTTTTCTGAAACCTATTTTTGCTAGCTATAGAACTTTGTGCACTTTACCCCTACAAATCTGTGGTAAAGTGGTTGTGCTCCTCTTTTTAACATGGTAAAATTGGTATACTCCTGATTGGCATATTTAACATACGTATAAGTCTCTAGTATATGATACCAAGTTGTACCTAGGGCCTGTAAGTTAAATATCACTTGTGGATTTAGGCACCCATTGTGTCATCCACTACAGTGACAATGTAAACAGGACTTATGGGCTGCCACCAGCATCCTAGCTGTTCAACAGTAAATAACCCCTTTTGACAGGCCCAAACCTAAGTAGCCCTTATTACCTTATTACTATGGTCTGGTATTCCCCCAGATAGTTTTCCTTCATCCACCTCATTTTTGCTGAACTCATTTTTGTTGGCATTAGACTCTGTGCACTTCCCCAAGCTAACCAGTGGCAAAATGTGTTTGCTCTCTCCTTTAAACATGGTAAAACTGGTGCCAATTGGCAGTTTTAATTTACTTATACGTCCCTTGTAAATGATACTACATACATCCTGGAACTTAAATGCTGCAAGTGGGCTGCAGCATTCATTGTGCCACCCACTAAAGTAGCACTGTAAAACATGTTTCAGGCCAGCCACTGCAGCCTACTGTAGTGCGTGTTAAAACTGCCATTTCAACCTGGTATAAATAACCCTTTTTCTGTTTTAATACTTATAAGTTGCTCCTAAATTAGACCCTAACCACTCCTAGGGCAGAGTGTATGGTGTTTAAAATGTTAAACATTCATATTTAAGTATTACATGTCCTAATAGTAAAAAACTCCTAAAGTCATTTTTCACTGTTGCAAGCCCATCTCTCCCACAGACCTAAACTTGGCTGCCTTATTACAATTAATAAGTGATAACTTCAGTTTGGGAACAGATACAGAAATGTACCTTTCACTCAAATGAATTATAATTTAAAATCCTATTGAGTGTTAAAGTTGGATTTGAAGTTACTATTCTGATAATGTCACTGTTACAAAGTTGGCATTTTGCTGCCTAAACCAAATGTGCCTTTCTCCAGCGTCCAGGTTCACATGACTGTTAATGGCTCTCCTGTAGTGTGATGTGCATTCCTTCCAGACATGGGGACAAAAGGCCTTGCGTACGGGGCATGATGTTGCTCTTCTGAGCAGGATGTCCTGCAGGGTTGTACTAAGCCCTTCCTGAGCTTCAAAGAGTAAACTTAGGGCTTGCCCGTTCCCTTCCTAACTTCTAAGGGCTGCGTACCCTGTCACTGACAAATGCAGCTCACGCTTAAGCCTGCCTGCCCTTTGCAATCCTAGACAGTTTGAAGCCAAACCCAGACAAGGGTGAAGGTTGCCGAAATGTGCCATTCCCCACCCGCAGGCTGGCACTGGGGATAAATGTGGTACCTTCAAAACCTCTCATCAGAGCACTCTTGGACCTGTGGAAGACGCAGAAGAAGGGCTGCTCCGCTATCTGAAGAAGGAAGGTTAGACCTGCTTGCCTTGAACCCAGGCTCCCCAGAAGTGAATCTAGGGGTCTGTTGACTGACCTCTTGTTTGAGCTACAGGAACACAACAAGCTTCTTTTTATGTTTTGAATTTTGACGTTGATATGGTTTTATTGCTAGTTAAATACTTTACACATTACCTCTCATTTAAGCCTGTCTTCTCTGTGCCATAGCTACCAGTCGGTTGAACCCAGGTTTATTTAGTGACTAGTGGTTCACCCAGAAAGGATTGTGATTATTACTTGAGGTGGGTACTTACCTCCCTCATCTAATAATCCAATTTCTTACACTAGGGTACTGACATAAAGTCAGACTCTACCACCAAAATGTCAAAGTGGGATGTGGAGTTCTCACTGTAAACAACAGTTGGTATCTGAATGCTCAGAACTTGGAAATTTGTGCTTTAGGGCTTCAAGAAGTTACTAGCGGAATTCTCCACTGATAACCCAAAACCCAGGGTTGTGCAATCTTCCTCCCTTAATAGCACAGAAAGGATTATACTTTAGCTCTAGCCACTCACTTATTTCCTGAGAGACGCCAGTGACATAATATATGGAAAAATTGGACATACGGCTTTGGAAGTATTGAAATGGCCCAATCAATCCATCATGAAAATAAATACCTTTAATCAGAAAATGTTCAGCCCTGTCAAGGACTGTCGACGGTTTATGTTCAGAGAGTACAACTAGGGTTCTGAATATGATTCAGTTTGTGGGCCGCCAGTTTGGGCATTTGTTGAAGTTAAGAATTAGTGGATATTTTTAGCTCTGAAGTCTACCTATCCAAATGTACCTAAAATAAACAACCTAAGCTGGTGCAATGCAGCATGAAGCAATGGTTTCAAAAATTTGTCACCCACCATGAACTGAATTTTCTTGGCTGATTTCTATTTTTGGTGGAAAATCATTCTGTGAGTTCTAGGCTTCCTTCTTCCGAGTCAGGTGCATTGCAATTCTGCTGTAACAACAGCGACATTTTTTCTGATGAGTTTGAGTCCAGCAAATAAAGGAATCTTCTTTGTTGATGGTAACTAAATGCAACTTCCGTTGGACCAAATGTGCATTACAGGATTACAAAATTCTTGGCAAAGATAAAGGTGTTTTATTTCAGTCGAGGGGATTTTTGAATTGTCTTCCCTCTCACATCTGGAACAGCTAGCCAATCAGGATGATTTACACCAAGATCAATACTGAACTGTGCACTTTTTTAAAGTCTGTTTTTAATCATATTTTCTTTATTTATAAACCAAATCCGATAATATTTTCACCTATTTGCCTCGACCTTTTTGAAAGTAAACTTAGTGATATTATTTTATGAATATGAGTAATGTACTTTTTAATTTAATGGTGACTTTGACTGCCAAGAATGTAGATTCTCTAAGTAATGTGATGAGAGAATCTGGATCTCATTGACGACACAGAGGCTAGCATTATGCATAAATCTTTGTTGCTACTTAATGGGTAGCCATTTAAAGCAATTTCTAACCATGCATAAAACTCTAGAATCAGAATGAACATGCCAACCCTTATAAACTCCAGTCCAGCAGCCATCTCGTCTTTACATCTGCTCTGAGGCCAAATCCGCCACCATATTGAACTTGAATTTAGCCAATAAAAATGGGACTTCCAGATGATCTACTAGATTCCTTCCAAGTCATCTCTTACATTTAGTGAGTATCTGACAAAGTAATAGTCAATGAAAATCAAACCAATACTTAAATATCCCAAATATTGCATACTCAAAACACCTAGAAAATTAAATGAATCATAACATTATATAAATATATACATATATCTTTCACCAGCCTCACTCCATTCGGGAAGGGAGGGCAGGATAATGCTAGTCTCCGTATCTTTAATGAAATACAGATTCTTTCATCACATTACTTGGAAAATCTACATTTCATGTCCAGACAGGAGGCTAGCATTATACATGTTCAAAGCTTTGAATAGTAACAGATGAGACATGCTCCATAGGCTTCATATAAACCACGCAAACACACCAGCATTAGACCAATCTGTGCAGCTTTCAAAATCTCCTTCAGACATCCTTCAGAAGAAAAAACCTTACTCACCATGGCACCTCTCACTGAATATCCTCCAAATCTCTTCAGTTTAATACCCACTTCAAGCATACACATTCGGACCCAACGTGCAATTGTTGCAGAATTTACAGGATTATAAGGACTTACATAAGACAATAACAACTGCGTCACACCCTCCCACCAGAAGTTATTCCTCCTAAGTTCATACTCCTTCAGGCACCTCACTACACATAACTTAGAATGTTCATTAAACCGAGGATAAAATATAGAAGATGAAATAGTCTTAGTCCTTTTTGTAACCTGAAATAAAACCCTATATGGGTTATAAAATCGATTACTTACCTCCAAAATTTTAACATCAGAAACTCTTCTAAAGGAAATCAAAGACAATAAAGTCGCCAATTTACATGAAAACTGTTGTAAAGCCAAAAACCTATTAAAAGGCCAACTCCCCAATTTTTCAACAATCAAATCTACATTTCACAAATGGCTGTGCCTCGGCCCATGTGGTCTATGCAACTTAATCCCTTTCATCACCCTACATATTAAAATATCTCTTACTATAGAAAAACAGTTAACCAAAGCATGACCAGCCACCACAGATGATCTATAACAATTAATGGTCCTATAACTCAATCCTCTTTAAAAAAAAAAAAAAAGACAAATAATTTGATAAATCTACAGGAGAAGCCTCCATGGAATCCAAGTCCTTTTACAGGAACCAACTAACCAACTCTTCCATGCTCCAACATAGTGCTTTCTAGTTCCTGTGGCCCAAGAGCAATTCCTGAGCCTGTTCCAAAAGGCCTCCAAAGTGCTCTCCTCCCCTGAAATCTTCCAAACAAGAAGGTTCAATATCCCTTTGACTACCAAAAGATAAACCTCGCCATCTGGAATCAAAAACATTCCATTTTGAAAGAAATCAAAAGAGACTCTTCCACCACTGACTCCAGTAACCCTGGAAACCAAGGCTGAGCCACCCAAAAACAGGTTATCAGAACTATCTGACACCTCTGCCTCCTCACCATCAACAACACTCTCTGAAGCATTGCACAGGGAGGAAATGCGTACCCCCGAAGACTCCTCCAATCCTGCTAGAAAGCATCCACCGCCTCCACTAGTGGATCCGGCCTCCAACTGAAATATCGATGTAACTGGAATGTCAACCTCAAAGCAAACAAATCCACTTCTCATGACTCCAGATCTCCTGTATTCTTTGGAAAATCTGAATATCCAATTTAGAATTGCTGTAATCCCTTAGATACCTTGAATTCCACTCTACAATTGTGTTGTTCAACTCAGGAAAATCCTCTGCCTGCAATCCTATCTTGTGTTCTAGACAAAAACTTCAAATCTCCTTTGCCAACAGTGTTAGATTATTGGACTTACTGCCAACTAATCAATTCATATAATGAACTACTGAAACATTTTCCATCTTCAATTAAACATTGCAGTTCTTTAAAATATTTCCGAAACTCTTTAATGCAAAAAGACCTGCCCTCATCTCTAATCTGTTCTGAACTCTCCTCCCAAGAACATCTGCCACCTGTATCCTAGTGATTTAAAGATGATCCTCAACCATAAAGACTTGCATCCCTCTCTAGAACATAATCTGGACATATTCCAAACATAGCTCAGCCATTCCAGGCATCCAATATTCCCAGCCACCAATGCAACTTCTCCTGTGCCTCTAAAGAAAAAAACACCTGATCTCCACACCACAAACCCCTTCTTAAACTGTCTACCTTCAGCCTCTGTAACATTCTGTGATGAAGGGGTCCTGGAAAAACTGCTTGAATAGATGATGAAAACAAACCTATGAACCTTGCTGATGTCCTCAATGTAACAAGGCGTCTCCTCAAAACTTGTTTTACCTCTTTCTTTATTTTTTGGTAGACTCAAAGTTGCAAGCACAGTATTCACCTGAAACCCCAGGTATTCGAAATCCTGACAAGGAACTAATATTAACTTTTCCATGTTGACAAGGAACCCAAGGGATTCCAACAGATCCCTCACCAACTGAAGCTGTGTTTTCAATTCCTGTTGATCCTGAGACATAATCAAAAAGTTGTCCTGATACATTATCAAGCAAATTCCCCTCTCTCTGAGAAATGCAGCCACTGGCCTCAAATTCTTTGTAAATCACCAGGGAGCTGAGGCTAGACCAAAGGGAAGACAAGTAAATTAGTAAATGTCTCCTAACGACCTGAACTGGAGATATCCGCAACTGACTTCTGATATCGGAATTGTAAAGTCTTTTGGCTCGAGCTTGACCAACCAATCGTTCATTTCCAAAATATCCCATAGAAAATGGATACCCTTCATCTTGAAATGCCTATACAGCAGGAACCAATTCAAATTTCTTAAATTTATTACAGGGCGCCTTTGTTCTTCTTCTTTACCAAACAAATTGTGCTCACAAAGGTCAACTCTTCCTCTGGCAACCTTTCAATAGCACCTTTCTTTAACTTCTTTTGAACTTCCAAATTCCCCAATTTTCCTTGTTCCTCAGCAAACACCATTTACAAAAGTTCTACAGTTTGAAAAGAGTTTTATCTGAACTCTATTACATAACCCTGAATTGCATTCAAGACCCATTGGTCCCCTGTCAAGAATCTCCAATTTGCCACAAAATGTCTCAAATGACCCTCTACCTTTTCTTTGTAAGAACCAAAAGTCGTCCTGGTACTTACCTTGGATCGCTTGCAAGTGCTGTGCTCTCCCTCTGGCTTGGCATCCTCTACCAATTCTTCCCACTTGAGGGAAAAAACTGTGGCTGACTGGAATCCTCTAAAAGACCCGTGTCCTTGAGCCTGCTGATAGCCTTACGGCTCATGAAGACTATTCACTCTGGACCCCTCTCTGAACCCTGCCCCCACTACATCTTCAACAGAGCCAGTGCCAACATCACCCCAGAACTCTGCCACACCATCAACTGCTCCATCGAGTCTGCCATCTTCCCTGAAGAGTGAAAACATGCAGTGATCAACCCCTGCTGAAAAAACCCTCTGCCAACCCGACGGACCTCAAGAATTACAGACCGAACTCTTTGCTACCCTTAGCAGCCAAAATCATCGAGAAGGCCATCAATGCCCAACTCACCAAATTAATTGAAACAAACCACATCTTGGACACCTCCCAGTCAGACTTCAGAAGCAAACAGAGCACCGAGACTGCACTCCTCGCTGCAACAGACGACATCCACAATCTCCTCGACTGAGGCAAAACTGCAGCCATCATCCTCCTAGACCTCTCTGCTGATATCAACACTGTCTCCCACCACACCCTCTGCGCAAGAATCCATGACGCCACCATGCACGGCAAAGCCTTAGAGTGTATCCTCTAATTCCTCACCAGCCAAACCCAGAGAGTCAGGCTCCCACCGTTCTCCTCAGAACCTAGAGAGATCAGTTGCAGAGTCCCTTAGGGCTCCTCCCTGAGCCCCACCCTCTTCAACATCTACATGGCCTCGCTGGCAGCCATCCTCAGAAACCACGTACTAAACATCGTCTCCTATGCGGACAACACCCAACTGATTCTCTCCCTCACCGATGAACCTACAGCCGTAAAGAACAGCTTCCACAACAGGATGAAGGCAGTCACCACCTGGATGAAGGCCAGCTGCCTTAAACTTAACTCAGACAAAACCGAAGTCCTCATCCTGGGAACCATCCACTTTATCTGGCACAACACCTGGTGGCATGCAGTGCTCTGAGCCCCCTCACACCCCTGACAATGCATATAACCTTGGTATCATCCTTGACTCCTCGCTTTCAATAAACAGCCAAATCAACCTGCTTCGAAGATCTTTAAGTGGATCGCCACCGAGTTCAGAAGAACGGTTACCCAGGTGCTCGTCAGCAGCAAACTCGACTATGGCAACACACTCTAAGCCGGGACCACCCAGAAGCTCCAAAAGAAATTGCAAAGAATCGAGAACTCCGCTGTGAGACGTATCCTGGATATCTCCTGCCGCAGGCACATCTCCGGTCACCTGAGAGACCTCCACTGGCACCCGATCAACAAAAGAATTACCTTCAAGCTCCTCACACACGCATACAAGGCCTTACACAACATCGGACCTGTATACCTCAACCCCCACCTCTTCTTCTACACTCCCACCAGATACCTCCACTCCGCCAACCTTGCCCTGGCCCCTTTCCCACGGATCCGCAAGACCACAGCTGGAGGAAGATCCTTCTCCTATCTTGCTGTGAAGACCTGGAACTCCCTTCCTCTACATCTGAGGCAATCACTCTCACTGCATCAATTCAGGAAGGACCTCAAGACTTGGTTTTTCGACTAAACTGGCTTTTCGACTAAACTGCAGAACCTCCCCAGTGTCTTGAGACCCTAACGCACTCGATAAGAACACTGATTGATTGATTGATTGATTGATAACAGGACTTGCTGAGACCGCTCTCAGAGAAACATCCCCTTGCTCCAGCCCTCTCAAAAACCCATCTCCCAAGGTCTCTCCTAAGGGAAGTCTGAGCCTTAGCCAAACTTGTAGAAGTTGCCACATATTTACCAACACCTTTAACCAAAACACCTCCAAAGCTCTTTCTAGCAAAATTTCCAAATTATGGTCTAATGCGCATACGAAGTGCCTTCTTTCTTTCAGCCACTAAAGCAGCACTTGTGTTCACAAGGAAACACACACTGCTCTGAACCATCTTCTAAAATGAGACTTCCTGAGTGACAGACCCAGAAGCCGCCTCCTCTTCACTCATCATTCACTTTCTTATTTACTTCTTGCTACTCTCTATAAAAAAGTTTTTTTTTATGCTATCACCACAAATAATCTATCACTGCCTCTAAGGAGAGTGAAGAGCACCGTTAAAAACGTTCAATTACATTTGAATTACATTTGAATTACACAATCGTGCATGCCACTGTACCAACATGGCTGCTGCACGCGTCCTCCTCATTGAAGTCTATTGTCTATACTAAAAAGGCAGACTGTGACGCAATGACATCATCGCACATGCTTCACGCAATGACATCCTTGCACAAGTGAGATGCAGACAGCGCGGACCCAGCATGAACTGAACACCACAATGCTTCACAATGCAGTCCTTAGACCTCGCGTCACCAACCGCCATTGAGACCTCCCCTAAAAAAAAACGGCAGACACAATATAGTGGATACATAGGCAACTTTCGACCAAATAAAGGTACTAATTACCCAAAAGTCTGAAAAACACTAAATACATAATATTTAATATAAATCTCCCAAAAATTGGGATAACCAATACAAATTACAGACAACAAGTAAAAATTAAATATTGAAATCAATGAAGAATGCAAGATACTTAATTGACACAGAACAGCAATGAAAAGGGGAAGATAGATGGCTGCTGGGCTGGAGTTTATTAGGACTTGCATGTTCATTCTAATTCTAGAGTTTTGAATATGGTTAGAAGTTGCTTTAAATGGCTGCACATAGAGTAGCAATAAAAGATTTATGCATTATACTAGCTGCCGTGTCTTGAAATGAAATACATAGTGTGTCTTGGCGTTTTAAGAGGCACAGAAAAGGATTTGTTGTGCTCGGGTTACAGCGGAAGACATGAGTAAATCAGTTGCATAACATTTTGGGCCTATTCAGAAAGGCATTTTGATGTGCGTAAAGTAGTAATCCTGTAGTACTCTTTACGTACTCTTACATGTCTTCGTACTTCTGCTCCAAAACATGTAAAACGGGAACATTCGTAGAATATTCGTACAGAATAAGTAGGAAGGATTGCATTTTTACTAATAGGGAGCTGGAAGTTTCAGGGCCGATTTACAAAGGCATGTAAGAGTATGTAAAAGAGCACTACTGTAGAACTACTTGCTGTACTCATACATGCTTTTTGGAATTAGCCCTTGTAATTTGTGGGTTGTTTACCAAAGGAAAGAGTTGGTATTAAGTAAAATGTTAACTATTTAAAAGTTAATATGTTTTAGGATACTAAACCAATGCTAGATTTCCTACAATACCTGCAGTGGTCCTTTTGAAATATTGACAGAGAAAGTCCCCTAGACTGATGCCGCACACTGCACACTTTTTTTTTATAAAGGTCTATTTCTCCCATCTACTTCAGCCTGGTTTGCTGGTGCACAATAAGGGTGTGCACAAATGATATTTTCAGTAAAACTGTGGTCTTTTCTTTAGGTTTCTGCATTATGTAAATATAGGGTAGAAATGCTGTGCCAACAATGGATGGCAAGGTAAAATGAGGCAAGAAACGTGCTCTCTGCAATACTTTTCTCACACACTGAAGTCTGGGGAAGTTGAAAACTATTGGCTGAACTGGCCTGACTATACTTCTATGATATGTTTCAAGGATGTAAGCTTAACTTTCCATGATCATCGGATAAGCGAGTGTCATGCTCGGACCTCGCTGGTGTTATATTTATTCCCAGTATGGAGAGTTTGGTTGTGCACTAAAAATGCTGGTGCTGCTTGAGGAATGTCTTTGTGTCTCTGGTGGACGCACTACACATAGGTGCTTCAACTCTAAATAAGAAATTTGATTCCACATTATGCCACATAAATCCCACAACATTTTGGGAATAGCTGTGTCCATCTTGAAAACATCAAGTATACATTTTATGCAATTTAGAGCGCCCTTGCCAGGGAATTAAGATACTTTGCAGTTACAGCCAGGATCCTGTTACCAGACATATGTTTGAAGCTTTGAAGATTGTTTGCTTCATTGAAAGCATGAAAGGAAGTCAAAGCTGAACTGTAAGTTGTCTCTGCAAACAAACTTGAGTTATCTAAAGTACTGTTCAGAGAAATAAACATTGCTCAAGTATAAACTGTTGAGTTTGCTCTTTTCGTTGGATTCCAAAGCTACACAAGGAATGGAAAGGTCCTGTTGATATTTTGTGACGTATGTATATATTTGTATCGTAAGAGTGATTCATTAGTGTAATTACGAGTTATACATTTCTGATAAATGTTTGTTTATACTTCCATTTTTAGCTTCAATCAAATGTACATGAAAAATCAGAGAGAATGTTAATTGTAAACATGATTGGGCCTATTCACATGAATGCATTTTGTAGTCCGTTAAATAGTACTACATTAGTGCTACTAATGTACTACAAAATGCTGTTCCTAAACCTACGTGTAGAGGTCTCCGCATCTCCTATCTTTTATGCGCAAAGATCTACGCCCCAACTGCGGAGATTCCTGTACATGTAGGTATAAGTTTTTGGAGTAAATGTGGGAGGAACAGGAGAAGTGTCTGGAAAATGGGGAAAATTTACAAATAAAGGAGAGAGGTTTTAAAAAGAGTTAGGAGGGGCTAAGGGTAAGCTAGCCAGAGCTAGGGAGGGGCTTAGGGAGCAACATGCACCCACCCACTAAAATTACTACAGCCAAAAAGAAGCCTAAACAGTTGTAAATATACTCAGGCTCAGAGCTGGAGTAAGTACAGCACCACCCATGGCAACTCACAGGTACCGCAACACCCTCCCATAAACAATAATGGCGGTAGGCACTTAAAATAAAATCCGATAGAGAATATTGGATCTGAATTAAAGTTAGCTCTTTCTGACACATACTATTCCCATGGTGGAGGACAGATCATTACTGGATACTCTTCTATAGTTTTTATTTTCCCGTGAAGTTGAAGGGTTTTCCACACCACCACATTCAAAAGGCTTTTTAGATATGATTTCCTATTTCATCTATTGAAATGTTTAGCAAAATTCTTGAGAGTTGAGGGATTTGTACTAGAATTAGAGCATTATTGTTAGATCATCCATTCAGGGGCAACTGGTGTTAATGGGGGCAAGGGGCGTTGTCCTACTATCCTTGGGGGAGAGGGTAAAAAAACACAGAGCAGCTGAAAAGAAATTACTGCTCCGAGACAATGTGCCGATTCTTTTGGGTGAACTGTAATGAACTTTGAAGATGTCTGTATTATCCTTGTACATAGTTTGCATACATAAGCTTATGCTTTGTCAACCAAGTTGTGCATGTGCACAGTGTACTTTCAGTGTAAGTTCCGAATTCTAGCAGGGTACCATGACAACAGCTACTTGGAGATCTTCAGTTACATTTGGATCTGCTTTGTATCAGATGTGTTGCTGTGCTGCAGAATAAAATCTTTTTAAGAATAAAACTGCCTGGATATCGTTTTAATATTGGTGACGAGTGGAGGAGGCACTTCTACCAACGTATGCAGCACAGGAGTGGAGTGTTTCCTGTACCCAGCATATTGTACAGAAAATGAAGAATATCATTCGATAAAAGGAGGCAAAAGTTTGGAATAACTGGAGCTACAGTGAGTGCTTAGATCCCTGTTACGTATTTGCTGTCTGTTTCCTGTCTGAGTGATCGAGTGGGAGGAAAAACCAATCAAAATTTGGACACCGCACAAGCAAAGGTTAAGAGACGACATTTGGCTTTGAATGTAAATACCTCGGTCGAACGGACGCATTCTTTTTCGTGGAGCGTGAGGAGGAGCGTGAGCAGGATTTGTGCTAGCAGGTTCGCTGAATCTTCAACTTGATCTGCGAGGCTGCAATGTCGTCATGACGTGCACATGGAGTAATGCGCATCAAGATGCATAGACATTGATGTAAAATACATGATGTGGTGGCCATTTTGAGTGCACTGGGGGGCATAATACTCTTCGGTAATTTGTGTGGAATGCCAATGAGGCCCCGTATTGTGCTTTACAAAGAAGCTATTTTAAGAATGGAGCAAAGGTATAAACCTACCACAAATATTGCTTTGAATAGATTTAAATTCTATACGAGAGCACAAAAGGAGGGAGAATTGTTTGATGACGTTCTAGCTGCGTTAAGAGCGTTGACCATGCATTGCAATTTTGGTATCATGACTGATGAGATGATAAGAGATCAAATCATCGTACATGTAAGGAATAAAAAACACAAGAACAACTGTGGGTCATGGGAGACCCCAAATTGGCAGAAGCAATTTCTACAGCAAAAGATTTGCAACAGTCTGAATAATGGATGCACACTGTGAGGAGCACTAGCATTAAAGTGGAAGGTGTGGAGGAAGTGTGCACGCTTTGATGCACAGATGATCTTTGTTCTGAATCATCGGCCATTGGGTCTAATGTACCACCTGTAGGCAATTTTACCAGTGTTAAAAAATATGATAGACCTGATAAGTTTGGTACATGTTACAGGTGTGGTATTAGGCCACACATTGCATCATTTGCAGGTTGTCCAGCCATAAATAGAGAGTGTGAAAAATGTGGAAGGCTAGGCCATTTCGCAAATTTATGCAAAGACACCAAGAAGACATTTAATCAGTCACGTGGAAAGATATCTTGTACTACTGAGAAAGGTAACATCAAGGACATATGTGAGTGTGACCAGTTGATTACCGCTAGAAGTATGCTCAGGGAGTTGACATGGGAGGGGGGGGGAGTAATATGGGACTTGTAACGGTTATGGCTGCTTTTTCCCTATTTCTGTATACGTTGTGTAGGGACCTGGAGAACTATGATCCTGATCAAATGATACACAATGTATTGATGCCGCCTGGAACTTCATGTCAAATTCAATAAAGTTTGTTTAAATTTTTTTTAAAAAGGACATAGGTGAGTGTGGTGTGGACCCTCAGAAGCAGCTTTACCTTGTTGCACAGAGCACTTTTGCCTGATCCCTGAACCCTGGCTGAGAGGGGAGGGGGCACACCGGATACCAGGTGCAATAGCACCATAAAACACTCGGAGGCATCCCGCAGCGCGGGACGCGCGCGGGGTGTGCCCGGGCTTGGCGCGGGCGAAGACCGGGCCAAGACGGCCCCTTTTTAGCCCATCAGAGACCGGAGGAGGCTGGGCTGGGTCCCCCTATTGGCCTCTGGATTCTTGGTTTTGGGTTCTAGATCACCAGAGACCTTGGGAGTTTGGTTATTTGCCCCTACAACCAGTATACAGCTCTACCGACCCAGGGATATATTTCTAAGTATCCTTTTCACAGAAGCATTGAATCTGATTAGAGAAGTCAGTATCTGGGGCTGGACTCAGTAGAGCTACAAACATGACGCCCCCACCCAAGGCTTCATTGCGTGTTTGGACAAGCAGTTCCATTAGGACGAGATGCCTTGTAAGTTCTCTTAAGATCTTTTAATTTATTTAAACCTACCTATAACTATATCTATTTTCTGCATAAGAGAACATAGAAAAAGTACTGACGCACTTATGTCCAGCGGCCTGAGTTTTTGGTCCTTGAGTGTATTGTGGTAATTCTGTGGTGATTCTGCAACCCCCACATCTCTAACACGATGGGGAAAAGAAAGGCGATAACTAACCAGCCACCAATATCAACAAAGACTGCGGGGGCATCCCATTCGACATTAATGAACTACCTCACAGGGGCAATGGGGGTAATAGAAAAGCAGATTATCTCAGTAGAGGAGACATTGAACTCGGAAAAATTGGGGGCAACAACTTTGACCGAAAATGAGGTAATAGCCAAACAGGCTGGTTCATCTAAGTACTCAAAGGGCAAAGAACTTCAGAATGGCTGTATTCAAAATGTGTCAGATCATATTTTAGTTAGTGACCAGGAGTCAGACACACAACCACCATCGAAACGCCCAAGAAATCCGGATGCTATAAGAAGTCCGGAGGTCGCTCCCAGAGACAATGTGAAAATCCCTAAAGAGTCTAGTCCTCTACCTACACAGCCCTGTAAAAAAATTATCAAACACACTAAAACATCAGCCTCTTCTGAGGCAGGCCCAAAGGGAAGGTCTCACTCCAAAACTAAATCTGCCCTCTCGTCAAATGAACTTGGGAATTAAACCACCTTAGTGGAAGAGCTAGATACTTTCTTCAGAAACACCCTTGCCAGATTAATTGACAGAGTAGCCCTGATCGAAAAGAGATTGAAAAATCGTCAGGGATGTGAGAGGACGGATAAACAGGATAGTCCACCCCATAATCAAGAGGGGGAGAAGCTGGTTGTACTGAGAGAATAAATAACCTAATCAGACAGCCGATCTTTACATCAGTTAGCATTAGCACCGAGATGCAATGCACGACGTGTCATATAAAGACAGGCTCAAGGACCATAGTAGAACCAGATAAGACTTGCCAGTCCCCTAATCTACCAGATCCCAAAAGAGATAAAGCTAAAAAAAGGTTCCAATCCACGTGTTTGTAGTTTCACCCACTCAAACACCAAATATTTTAACTTGCACTTGCCCAATCACATGATCCCGCCAGACTTGATCCGTTTGGATTTTCCCAAGCAGCCATCCCATACATAGTAAGTTTAGCCAACGTCCCAAGATTAATGGTCGAGGAACTTGAACCTTATGACGCCCTGAGAAATGAGGCTCTGCATTGGCTAGGCATTAAAACAGGCTTAACTGAAGCACCCTTCATGGAGTTTAAAATGACCAGAAGAGTCAGTTGGCTCGATAAAGATCGTAAAACCTTACAAGGTGATTGTGTGGTATTAACGTTTAAAACCCCACACCTAGTGGAAAGCATCTTTAGGAGAGCGGGAAACTATACTTTAACAACCCACAGCATTAACCTATTGCCGCTGGGCTATTTTTATCAGCCACCACTCAACGCTGGCTAAAGATTTAATAGGAGAGATATACATGACAACGGTTACTATACGTATAATGTTACTGTTGCCAACCGGTTTGAGCCACTCACAACATTAGACAAGGTAGACTGACTAAATATGATAGCCACCAATGATACATACAGAACGTTGGATAGTACAGATTCTCCCTTAGATGTATATGGGTATAGTTCTGAGTTTGGAACAAACTCAGACAAAGATATAATTGTGAATCGCTTAGGTAGTCCCTCAGGCAGCACTCACCCGAAGCCTGATACTCCATCTTCCAGTCTGGGTACTAGAGATACTTAAGATATGATACAAGAGACATCACTTTCCCACACAGCAAATACTGGTAATAGAACAGATCGTAAAGACAAGGTCAATAATACTTGCATACTATTCTGGAACATGGCAGGTATACGTACAAAGCTTGAAAATCCCCTATGGCAGGAGTTTGTAGGAAGATTTAATATTCTTTGCTTCCAAGAAACCTGGGTGGTGGATACTATCCACATTAATGGCTACAAAACCTTCCATACTGCTGTGGTGCCATCTATACATGGGAGACCGAAGGGGGGCCTATGTACATACATATCAAATCATGTGAACGCTACCAAGATAACCCTGTCGATCTCCGAAACATATTATCAATTGATTAACATACACATTGACAAATATCATTGTATTATATTGATAAACGTTTATAATAATGCTTCACCTGACCAAATTGTGGGTGTATTGAAAAAACTAAACAGTGATCTCAACAAGCTGCATAGTGAAAATGTAAAAGACGTGTTTGTTATCTGGGGTGGGTATTTAAACATTGCTCTGTGTCCGGTCATTGATGGGGTCAATTGTGGACTACTATCTGCTGATGATAATATATATCCACATTTCCCGCATTCAATCTATGTGGACCGTTTAAATGAGATTTTATTTTCGTTTGACTTAGGATTTGCTAATGAGCTATGCATTCCACCAGTACCCTTTAGTCAGACGTTCAATGGGAGAGGTATGAAATCGACTATTGGTTTTATAATTTTATCCAGTAGATATTCAAGTAGACTCAAAGGTTTTAGAACACACAAGAACGCACTGAGTGACCACTTTCCTTCGAGCGTAAAGTTCTCTCTCCCTAGCAATGCGCTAAATGCCCATGACAATTCAGAATATCTGGTTCAGGATATAGCCTTGAATAAAACAAATGGCTACTCCTTACGGTGGTCTAAGGTAGAACCCATTGAATTTACAAAGATAATTCTGGCTAATTGTCAAACACTATTCTTAACCTGCCTCGAGGAAACAACTTCCCAGGCTGATATTTTAAAATCCTATGCACAGATTTCCCATGAAATAAAGAATGCTTTAAGGGTGGAGAACAAACAAGTCCACGAGAACAACCAATGGTGGTTTGACTCTAGATGCACAAAGGCCTACTCTAAATTAAAACAAGCACTACACAAACCATCAAGAAACAGCCAAGAAATAAAAGCCTGAAGAGGGGAATATAAACTGGCCCTAAATGATCGCAAAGGCGAACTGAAAGAAAAGGCTTGGGCCGCCCTGCATGAAGCCACATTCACCAGTGATAATACAGCATTCTGGCGAGCCGTAAATGCCCCATTCCTCATAGCCCAAGATATACCCACCATAGAGATTCCAATAAATGAACGCCAATGGGTGGGACATTTTTCAAAAATGTATACACAGATACCAGATGAGAGTGACATGAATGTCTCACGGTCGTCGCAGGGAACAATCACCACAGGGAAATATCCCATAGACCTCTGCTTTACTTTAGAGGAGGTCAACTGTGCAATCAAGGCTAGCAATGGAGGGAAGGCACCTGGCCCCGATGGGGTCTCTGTAGAGCTTTTTAAATCAAATTTACCTTTATGGGGACCCCTCTTAACACAGGTATTAGCAGCCTGTTGCTCCACTGGTTTCATAGAGACATGGTCAGAACCAATATTGGTTCCAATTTTCGAGAAAGGCGACCGACAAAACCCTGCGTGTTATCGGCCAATGTCACTGCTAGATTCCCTGGTTAAGGTTGCGGGGCGTATAGTGCTCAATCGGCTACAGGATTGGGCAGAAGATAATAACATTCTATCTGAGCTACAACTCGGCTTTAGACAGTGTCTAGGTACTGTGGAACAAGGACTTAACCTTAACATCTTACTAGGGAAGTATACACTGGCTAAACAGGGCAGATTATAACTGGCGTTCGTCGATTTAACAGCAGACTTTGACTGTGTAGTGTATGTAAAACTGTGGAAGATATTGGCAGACATGGGGGTGGAAGCTCCATTAGTACAGTTTCTGAGACAGCTCTACAACGATGCGAAAGCAAGGGTTCGATATGGGGCTAAGGGTGAATGCACTGCATCATTCAAAGTGGAGAGGGGGGTTAAACAGGGATGTGTTCCTGGCACTGTTTTTATTTACACTTTACGCCAATGGGTTGAGCCAAGCCTTGGTGGATTAGTGCCAGGACCTGCCCCAGATAAATTATCGTTCTATACCTGCCCTTTTGTATGCGGACGATGCAGTGCTGATGGCCCGAACACAATTAGGGCTTCAACGGGCACTGACAAACTATATCGTGTATATGGAAAACGTGGGTCTTAAAGTGAATTCGACAAAAACGTTTATCATGAAGTGTGGGAGAGACAGCACAAAATGCAGGGACTTTTTTATTGATAAAAAAAAGGTGGAATTTACCAAGGCATTTTTCTATTTAGGTATCCTTTTCGACCAGAAGGGGACATGGGCCCAGGCAGTTAAAGCCAGGAAGTTACTATTCATGAAAGCTACGGCAGCCCTAGCTAACTTTGCAAGGAAGTTGGGTAGAAGACCCCCCGTGGAAATGTTGCATATATATCAGGCAAAGTGTGTCACAATGGCCATATATGGTGCGGGTGTGTGGGGGTACTGTGATCCTAAACCCATACAGCTGGTCGAGAATGCCTTTATAAAATTTTTATTGCCCGTCCCGGGCAGCATATCTAATTATGCATGTCGCTCAGAATCAGGGTTACCGTACATTTCGGAGATAATAAAAGTCCAACCTGTCCTCTTGTGGCACAGGATCTGGACTTCCTCAAAAACCTCTTTTAATTGTGAGAACATAAAAGACAGTATTAAGCTACAGCGGGCACTTGATATCCCCTGGCTAAAATACATAAAAGACTTTATGAATGATCTTGGACACCCGGAATATTATGATGACCCGGGGTCCATAATCTCTGTCTCCAGAAGGGATTTTAAAAGAACCTGCCTGACACATCTGGAAACAAATAGATTTTCAGCAGAGGCCTCAAGACCTACGGTACAGTCTCACCAAATGATATTGACCACCTATGGTATTCAGCCGTACATAAAAATCATATTAAGTGGTTATGACAGATTCGTACTTACCTGTTTTAGACTTGGGATTTTCCATCGTTTAACAAGTTTCCCTATAACAAACGATTGGTCCAAAATATTGAATAACTGCCCATGCGACGACATGTCCCAGCAATTGACAATACATGTATTTTTATTTTGTAGATTACACGAAACACAAAGAAGGAGATGGATATTACCCATCGTAAGGTTGCTGAGTCTGAGACAATGTCGTCCAGCTTTTTTATTATTGCAATTTTTAGATAACAAAAGTTTTACAAGGTTAATCGTATCCTTTTTAAAAAGTGTAATGTAAATGTAGAAAAACATTACTATATGAAGTTTTTGAAGCAACCTGAATGGAAACTTAGCACAGCCTGCTTTTTAACTTTGTATTAGTAAAGTTTCGGATCGATCATGTAATTAATGTCTGTTTTTTATTATGTATGCTTTTATGATTTTCTTGCAAAAAATTGAATAAAGTTTTTATTGATTGATTGATTAATTTAGTGTGGTGTGTTACATGAAAACTGCAAGGGCATTGTGTTATCCATAGTAAATAGTGTAGATAATGTTGGTAAAGGAATGAGAAATAACTCACACACGTGTATTGTGAATGTTGTCGGTGTAGATTTAGAACTTATGGTTTATTCAGTGTTTCCTAGGACCATTAACACCAGGAACAATACTAAGGATAGACTAAGTGAAGTAAGTATGAATGAAGTATTAAAACCGTCTGATATCATTGCTGAGAGTTTTGATGGTTCTAAAATTGATATGGATGGTTATGTGGATGTGATGTTATATTTTAAAGGAAGATCGGCACAAGTCAAGTTATACATTGCAGTAAAAGGGGTGAATGATTTGGATGGAGAGACCAATGGAAGTTAGGTATCATCGTTAATCCTCGTTCAAAAGATCCAGTGTTTTTGAGTGAGGAGGAACCGCTCAAACATGTGTCATGTTTAAATAATAATGAAAGAGAAAAGTGTGTTAGGAAACGGTTTGAGAATGTGTTTGTGGAAAAACTAGGAAAGTTAAAGAATTACACACATAAAATTAAACTCAAGAGCAATGCTATCCCTGTGAATCAGATGCTAAGGGGTGTGCCCATTAATGTAAGGGAAGAATTAAGAGATACTTTAAATGATCTAGTAAGTGAGGTTATAATTAAAGCTATTGAATCAGCTGAATGGGGTTGGCCTATTGTTTTGGTGCGCAAGCCTGATCAAAAGTGGAGAGTATGTGTGGACTTGAGAGCACTCAATGCTAATGTTATAGTTGACTGTCACCCTTTACCCAACATAAATGAAGTTGTTTCCATGTTAGAAGGTGTCCATTTTTTTTTTACTTTAGACTTAAGGCCTGCGTACCATCAGATCGAATTAGCTGAGGATTCCAAGAAATTAACAGCATTTATTACACCTCAAGGTTTAGATCAGAACACCAGGATGCCATTTTGATTGGCGTCCGCAGCCTCAGTTTTCGGGGGGCTATGTTTCACATATTTAGGGACGTTGATATGTATGTCAAGTGTTTTCAGGACGACATTTTAATTTTCTCAAAAAATGAGGAAGAGCATTAAGAACATTTATTTAGAAGTTTGAAATAGGTTGGCAGAGAATGGGTTGACCTTAAAAGCACAAGTGCAAATTGTTTAAAAAGTCTGTCAAAAATCTTGGGCACACTTTGTCTGCTGAAGGAGGGGTCCCTAAACAATCAGATGTTGAAGCCATTGTGAATTCCCCTGCACCAACCAATAATGAGCAACTATTATCTTTTGCGGGAATGTGTGAATATTATAACAAGTGTGTTGAAAATGTTGCCACCAAAATGGAACCTTTAAGGAAGTTACTGAGAAACAATGTACTGTTTGAGTGGGAAGAAGAACAACCGAGGGCATTTGAGGTAATAAAAAGAGAAACTGTCAGGGCGCCAACCTTAAAACCGTTTTGCATGAAGAAAGAATCTATAATTACGGTGGATGCACGCTTAAATGGTCTTAGAGGAGTGTTATTGCAAAGATGTGGCAAAGAAGAATGGAATGTGCTTTTTCCTCTCGTACTCTCAATGAGACAGAACGCAGGTATGCAGTTATTGAGAAAGAACTACTTGCTTGTGTGTGGGCGATTGAGCATTATCGTAATTATGTGTTTGGTAGTAAATTTACATTACTGACTAATCACAAGCCATTAGTGAACATACTATCACCAGGAGGGGGTTTGAATTCCACTGCTAGATTAACACCAAGGCTTCAACGAATATAGTTTTAAGACTGAATATGTGCCAGGTAAGAAAAATGTAACGGCTGATGTCTTGTCACGTCATCCGTACAAACAGAATGATTAGGAAATTGTACAGGAGTGTGAAATAGTAGCTCATATCAAAGATATTGTTTCTGGTGAATTTGAAGAACTATCTGAAGAAGTGTGGAAAGAAAGTGAGAGTGTGGATGATCTCTGGCAAACTATAAAAAATTATATATTAAATGGTTGGCCAAGGAGAAGGAATGTAAGTCCAGAAGTTACACCCATGCTTAATGTAGTGGATGAGCTGGAAATGGAGGGTGGTTAATGTACAAAGGTAGTAAGTGTGTTCCTCCTAAAGGGATACAAGAGTTGATTCTCAAACTAGCACATAAAAGTCACCCAGGAATGTCTGCTATGAAATGGCTGGTATGAAAATATTTCTGGTGGCGTGGCATGGATAGGAGCATTGATTGCACGGTTAGGGAATGCAAGGCGTGTGCTTCTAGTGAAAAAATGTTAAAAGTAAATGTGCCTCCAATGAAGAGCATAGAGTGGCCTTTGAATTCATGGAAAAAACTTGCGTTTGACATTTCAGGGCCATTTAATTGTTTACCTCTGGGTTCTAAGTGGCCAGAAGTTAAATTTGTCTCTCAAGCTACGACTGGTGCAATGATAGAATTTTTCAAAGAAATTTTTGCACGGGAGGGTGTCTTTCCAAATTGATTACAGACAACGGGGTGCAGCTTACCTCAACAGAGATGGAGTTGTTTCTTAGGCATTGCAGGATAAAACATGTATTGACTTCATTGTATGAACCACATGAAAATGGTCAGGTTGAGAGATTCAATCGTGTGTTGAATGGGTGTGTTGCAGAGGCTACTAAGCAAGGAAGTGATTGGAAGAATTCCCTTGGAGAAAGGTTGTGGGTCTATCACATTACACCGCATACAGTCACAGAGGTTAGTCCCTTTAAATTGTTAAAATGAAGAGATCCTGACCCTGATTTGTGTCCATGGTGGTTCAAGGAAATGTGCAGAAGTGATGGTGGAGATGAATGTGTTGTGGAAAGCAGAAAAGGTAAGGGCAAAGCAGTACAAGTCCAAACTATGGTATGATGATAAATGGAATACAAAACCCAGGGGCTCTGTTGGGGGGGGTGGCGACCCTCCCTCCATACTGCCATCGCTGGCGAACATCAGGCATGACAGAGTTTTGCGGCTGAATGCGTCTGTAGCGCGGAGGCGGAGCTCAGTCCCCCGGTCAATCCTTCACCACTACAGGGGCGCGTGGTACGTGTAGCGCTCGCGACTCAAAAATAAAGAGTCAGTGATGCACCTGTTCGCTCGGAACAGTCTCCGGATTAAGAGACTGATTACAAAGTCTTTCCTTGGCATTTCCCCTCTAGCATCAAGATAATTAGGCACAGGAGAGAATCGCTGGCTTCGGGAGGCTACCTCGATCGGCTGATGAGGAGCCGAGGAGAACAATCTGCCAAGTAAGAATAAATCGTGCTCTGTCAATATCATTAAATTGAGCTCTGAATTGTGGTCTGGGGAGCAAAACTGTTGGTTCGGTCAGTTCTATGGGACATTAGATAGCCCTCTCTTACAAGCATATTTATAGATGTCTCATGCACATTTCGTCGCTTTTGTTGACCTGGGGGGCAGTGCAAGGTCCCCATTTTAGGTTCGTTGGATGAACTACACCTACACCTGACGCAAAATGGCTGGCTTATCAATTTAAACAAAGATAGGACTACTCACTCATCACCAACTCATGGAAAGAGACATAGGACTACGATTTAAGCATACAAAAAGAAAAAAAGGACCAATCTCTGCAATCTGTGCCTGGAAAGTGACAGAGGACTACGTACCAGAGAAACATGATACAGTGAAAGAGTTATAGGACTACTCTCCAGATTGGAGCTTTCATGGCAGCCATCTTAGATAGAGCAAGGTATTTTAAGCACCCACACATATAAATCTAATTACACACCGAAATTAGTCCATTTTAATAATAGAGAGCTATCGCACTGAGGAGATCAGATGAGCTTTAAGCTAGTCCGGTCCACAGATTTATAACTCATCTATGAAAGATAGAAACCTTGTCACTGTACTCTAAATAACCAAGGAAGCACACTAGTTACAGTGAATACCTCCCAGTTTCAAAGAATGGACTCAAAACTGGAACCATCGGGCCACAATGCCAATACTATCAAATACTTCCCCAACCTCTCCAAAAACGCATCAAAAAAACTCAAACACCAATTACTCAAAGCGCATCCTGAAACGCTTATCTTAGACCCTTATTTTAGTATCACCAAGGGAGCAAGAACTAATGACCTTATATTCCACACAACAAAAAGAGCCCAATGGAGAAATAATCTACCCTCCATGTTAAGCATCACAGGCACCAGAAAAACACCTCACAGACTTAGATTAACGGTATCTCCCTCTCACCTATGCAATGCAAATGCTACCATATCCATTTACAATAATGGGATTATACTAACTCAGTCTTCGAATGAAAATCTAACCATAATTGACAAAATCTTCCACATCCTAAAAAAGGGGATCCACAACAAGCCCATTCTCCCCACCCAAAATCTCCCTAACGGGCATGATGGAACACCCTCAGCCTCCTTAACGTACATGGCCACTCCCAACTCAATCAACTTCACTCTGGTATCAGGGGATTGCCGACCCACCCGCGAGGCCACCACCCCCCCTCAGAACCATCCTCCCAATCTATGACTGAGATCACCACTAGGAATATTGCAACCAACTCCCCCGCTCACCCCCCCAACAACAAAACTAGCTTAGACCTTGACTGCTTGGCACTTCATCCCCCCCATCACTCCCTCTTATTTCACCAGATCGCTCCAATGAGGGCTCTACCATCACGTCCTCACTGACCCCCCATACAGGAAGCAATAATTTGGCACTTCATCCCCCCATTCACCCCCTCTAACTTCACCAGATCGCACCAATAAGGGCTCTACCATCACGTCCTCACTGACCTCCCAGACAGGAAACAATAATTTCCACAAACCCACAGCCGCACACCAAATCAACCTTAGATCAGCTAGATCCATTAACATTGCCACTACCTCCAGTACTAAGCTTCCTATCATCTCATCCAATCAGCCTCACACATATACACAACATAAAGACCCAGCTAACAATGACTCCTGCTCTCAACTAGGCACCCCTGACGACAACACCCCATTATCAGATCTCGCGATGCAACCCACCACTACCCTTAAACCGGAGTACTAGATAATGCGACTCAATGAGATCGATCGTAGCCTAAAATACCTTAAAGATGATATGCAGAGACTTACTTCCATCACAGCCAATCTTTGGCCCTCTCGCAATGCAAAAAGCCCCAAGATAACCAGAAAGGACACCCATACAGACATCATCCGACCCCAGTCCACTCACACAGCCAACCGGGGATCGCAAAATACACTTTCCCCCAACGATGATTCCAAACCAAAGAGATCAAAGCAAGACCTATCAAACAATGAGATCCATGAACTCCTCCTATATTATAAGTCGGGAATAAATACGAGAAAGGCTGATCAAAATCAAATCCAATCCATCCAAGCAAACCCTTTCAGAGAACCGATTCACAATCACAGAGGAATAAACAAGAACAATCTTAAACGAATCACTTTATCACAAATGGCCTCTCAACACAATAATAAACAGCTAAAGTGCATGCTCCTCAACTGCAGATCAGCAAATAAACACGCAGCAGATAGCTACGACCTCATTCTCACACATAAGTTCGATATAGTTATCCTCACAGAAACATGGTTAAACAACTCATCCCAGCCCATCATAGATCTACTAGTCCCACCTAGTCACAATATCATACGACTAGAGAGACCAGTTAAAACGGGTGGTGGAATAGCATGCATCTACCACAATACTTTATCATTACGCCAATTGGAAACGGGAAACGACCTTAACAACGCGGTCAAAACACCGCAGTACATTTAGATCGCTGCTTTTACAACGCAAGTCGTTACCACGACTTGCACTGAAGGGCGCTCTAGACTAAGGAATAGTGTGATTTACTATTCCAACACCTTCCCTACTGTACGTAGGCTGGAGTTGGAATAGTAAATCATACTATTCCTAAGTCCAGCGCCCTACAGCGCAAGTCGTGGTAACGACTTGCGTTGTAAAAACAGCGATGTAATGTACCGCGATCTAAATGATTGCGTTGTTACATCATACATCCATTGGAAACAATAGATGTAACAACATGTGAATATCTTAGCATCAATATCTCTTGCAACAACAAAGTTATTGTAATCTACATGCCTTCTATCACCCTCCGGGTGATAACCCAGAGTTCATCGAACAAATCTTGGAAATCTTAACAATAAATGTTAATCTTCAAGGTCCCCAGATCTTCCAGGGTGATTTTAATCTGCACTGGAATGACCTAAATGACCCCTCAGTGAATAGCTTAAAATCCTTCCTATTAAACCATGAGATGTCCCAAATCTGTGACAGTCCCACACACAATAAGGGAGAGACTTTGGACCTTATCATCTCTAAGTCGGACACTATCTCCTTAGAGTCTATTACCCCATGTGATTGGTCAGACCATTATCGCATCACCTTCCTCATCAACTTAAAGGAGATCCCAAGGAATGGCCAACCAAAGAAAATCAAACAGTGGAAAAGGAATCTTAATAATATAAACCACAATGTTCTAACCACTCTATGCAACAACACCTTGATCCCACAGACCAATATGGAGGATGTCAACGACCTCACAGACTATTACAATACTTCGATACGAGAAGTCATGGACTCTATCGCTCCCCTACAACAGAAAAACATCTCCATCAAAAACTCAAAGCCATGGTTTAACGACAACTTGAACACAGAAAGACGCAATCTAAGAACGGCAGAAAGAGCGTGGAAAGACTCCCCATCAATGGAATCACTAAAACGCTTAAGATCAATGAGGAACACATACAATCGAAGAATAAGACAGGCGAAAGCCAATTTTATCAGAACCCAACTCGACCAGGCCAGAAATAGGCCCAAAAAACTATTCGAAATAGTCAAACAGCAATCACGTAACACATCAAACCCCGTAGACTCCGGACCCAGAACCCTACCAAATTGCGAAGAACTAGCCACATTCTTCAAGGACAAAACAACAAAGATAGAGAACGAACTTCAACTAGCGAAGGTACTACTACCGGCCCTCCCAGTCAACCTATCTCACAACTCCTAATCTACGGAAGGGATGGAACCACCCTGGCTCACCTCCAAAAATAATGCCACTTGGAACGCCTTCTCCACAATCAGCGAACAGGAAATCTACAATATTCTCTCGTCTTTAAACCCATCTAACCACTTCACGGACCCTCTACCTCCCAGCATATTCAAAGAGATCTAAACCTGTATACTCCCACTACGGTCAAAGATTGTAAACGCCTCTCTACGCCAAGGCACTATACCAGACTGCCTAAAAATCGGTCAAGTAACACCCATTCTAAAAAAACCTACGGCGGACTGCTCTGACCCTAACAACTTCCGGCCCATCTCCAACATCCCTACACTGGCAAAGCTCTTAGAAAAATGTGTACAGAAACAACTCTGCAATCATATAGAAAAGTTTCAACTACTCGATCAATTCCAATCAGGCTTCGTCAAGATCACAGCACAGAATCAGCCCTTACTCATATTGTAAATGACATACTAAAAATGCTGGACAAGAACGTATCGTGCCTTCTAATATTGCTTGATTTATCTGCTGCCTTTGACACCATCAAACACGACACCCTACTAAAACTACTGGAACAAAGAATGGGCTTATCAGGGGCCGTATTACAATGGTTCGCTTCTTTCCTCCAAAACAGAACCTTAAGAGTCAAAATGAATCAATCTCTATCTAAGTCACAAGCGATAACTCTTGGTGTTCCTCAAGGATCCGCTCTCTCCCCCATTCTCTTTAACTTATTACTGGAACCACTAGCAAACCTCCTAAAATCAGCTAAAATCCACTACCATATGTATGCGGATGACACCCAGCTATATCTCAAAATTGCCTCTCCAGATGACATTATATCCCTCAACTCCATCCTACAAAATACACACCTCTGGCTCACAGTTAATCACCTCAAACTCAACGCTGATAAAACGGAATTTCTTCTCATCTCTCCACCAAATAACAACATCAAGATTGATCTGTGGCTGAATCATCTTACTGCCCTCAAATGCTCGCCCCACATCATAGACTCTGCCAGATCCTTAGGTATTACATTAGACAAACACCTAAATATGCAGGGCCACATTAGTGCTGCCACCAAAGGAGCAAACTACCAACTGAGCATTCTGCGGAAACTGAAACCTTACCTGCCTCATGAAGATCTAAAACTAGCGGTCCAAGTATTACCCAGATTGGATTACGGTAGTGCCACACTATGTGGCCTACCAAAATACAAACTAGCACCACTAAGAGCCTCTCTCAATGCAGCAGCAAGACTTGTCATCGGAACTAAAAGAAATGCACACATCTCACCAGCCCTAAAAACCTTAAATTGGCTACCATATGAAGCAAGACTCCAACTGAAAATTGCCTGCATGACGCACAAAGCTTTACACTTCAACACCCCCAGTTACCTGGCCCAAAAGCTAGAAAAATCAGGGGGCAGCAGATCCTCACGAAGTGCCCTCACCTTGTTGCTGAAACCCCAACGAACCCACAAAAAGAAAACTGGGGCTAGAGCATTCTCGACGGTCGCTCCCAAGATTTGGAACTCTTTACCGCCGGACCTTCGCCTAATTTCCTCCACCTACGCCTTCAAAAGAGAAGCCAAATCATATCTACTGACTAAGGGGGTCATTAGGATGGCGGTCGGAAAATCACTCCGACTGCCATGGTAGCGGGAAAACACCGCCCGCTAGGACCGCGGCATAACCGCCGGTCCCATTAGGATGCTCCACAGTCGAAATCCGACCGCGGTGGTCGTATCGCGGCATCTAACATTGCGGCGGTTGCTGCTGCCAGCAGCACTACAGCGATGTCCAGAAAAGCATGTCCTGCATATCCCTGCACTGCGTGGCAGACACTGCACAGTGCCTGCCACCTGGTACAGGGACATGTAGGGGGGTACCATGGGTACCCCCCCAGTGCACCCACACACCCCCACAACACAATGGGGGCCTGCAATGGGCCCCCGGAGACATTCTCCATATGCCTTTTCATGGCAGTTCCACCGCCGCGGAAAGGCTGGCAACCGCCGGCATCATAATCATGCCGGTGGAGCCTGGCCCTGCACAGGCCCCATTTTAGCGGTCCAGCTCCGCCCGCCAGGCAAGCGTGCGGATTGCTACCGGCGGAAAAGTGGCAGGCGGAAAATCGCACCGCCGCGGTCGTCACCGCCATGCTAATGGGACCAGCGGTTTTTAGTGTTGCGATCGCGGGCGGATGACCGCCGCCTGGCCGGCGGTTACCACCGCCGACCCGGCGGCGGTCATCCGACCGCCATCCTAATAGACCCCTAAGTTCTTACCCTAAGTCAACATATCGATGACATTGAATATATTCAGATCGCAAAATTCTTATGTAGACTATCCTGACTAGTACTGGCTTTATTATACTCCAACCACAGTTAGCCTATTCTTAATCGTTGATTTGTTTGTCTCTCACGCATATGTTTGCATGTTGATCAGACCAAGTGCTAATTGTGTTATCTCCATGTAAAGCGCTCTGATACCCTCGAGGGTCACGTTCGCGCTATACAAAACTTTCTAAATAAATAAATACATTCAAAGTGGGGGATTAGGTAAGAATTTTAAGACCTGGGTTCATCGAAAAGGGAACAGCCAGATTTGGAAAGGCTATGAAAGTTGTTAAATGTTTACCTGAGTGTGATCACTCAATATGGTAGGTTGTGGAATGTCAGGAGTGTAGCAAAGTGTCCTGGCGGATTTCATACTGCAGTCAATGAGGATGACACACAAGGAGATTCTCTTGTAAGAATGAGCAACCAGGATGACAGGTGTGTTAATAATAAGGGTGGGCGTAGTTCGCGAAGTAATGCTTCGCGAAGCTACGCAAAGTGCAGTTCGCGCTACGCAAGCTTCGCGTAGCACTACGCGAACTGCGTAGCGCACTGTTCGCAATGATTGCACAGTGCCGGATGCTTGTCCGCACTGTGCAATCATTGAAAACGGCAACTTGCACAGTGCGAGCTGTGCTTTACTGCCGCTCGAGTAGATTTTTACTCGAGCGGCAGCTTCTCAACGCGGACTGGTAGTTTCTCATCGCGAGCGGTCGCAAGCATACGCGACCACTCGCAATGAGAAACCTGACCTCCCGCGTTGAGAATCTCGCCGGAGGTTTATTTTCCACGCTCGCGATCGGCAACTTGATGTTGCTGATCGCGAACGAGGAAAAAGTCTCGCCGGGATGTCATTTTGCTTGCTCGCGGTCGCCAACTTGACGTTGAGGACCGCGAGCAAGCAAAAAATGACCGCGGCACTACGCTACGCTACGCTACGCGTGTTCGCACTGTGCTACGTGCAATTCGCGTTGTGCGAAGTAGCGCAAACTTCGCAAACTACGCGAGCGTAGCGTAGCACTTCGCCCAGGGTTAGTTAATAACGATTACAATAGTGACTGCCCAGGACTGTCGGATAACAGTGGAAGCACTATAGCTTCTAGCGTCAAAGGTGCAGGTCGTTTTAGACAACCTTGCAGAAGATTACTTAATTGTGTGATTTAATACAACTATGTTAATTGTTAGTTTTTATAGTATATTTTTTTATGTAGGTGTTTCATATCATAAAACTCCTCTGTGTTTCTTTTCTGTTAAGGGAGAGGGGTATGTAATATCCTTGTACATAGTTTGCATATATAAGCTTATGCTGTGTCAACCAATTTGTGCATGTGCACAGTGTACTTTCAGTGTAAGTCCCAAATAAAAAAACACAGAGCAGCTGAAAAGAAATTACTGCTCCGAGACAGTCTGCCAATTCTCTTGGGTGAACCGTAATGAACTTTTCAGATGTCCTACTGCACAAGTGCCAGCCGGGAAAGGTTTCTTTCGACCTGCTGGCGCCAGTTACAGCAGTGACATCATATGAGAGAGAGTGTGGAATTAGAATGAAATTGATCCGGTTGCTTTTGGGGGGCATAAATAGTCGCAAAACTCCATTCACTTCAATGGCTGGGGGTGGGGCAGGTTGATGAGGACAAGTGGATGCCGCAGGCTGTAGCAGGGGTGCATGGGGCTGCTCTCCTTGTAGTAGCAAGTGTTTAGAACTGCTTTTAGTTTTACTTTGAAAATAAAAAATTATAGAGCTGAGCCCGAGCCTGTTTCTTCAGAGTGCTCCTTATCTCAACTTGTTTGCTGCAGCAGAGGCCCAAGAGACAGAAGGAACCAGCTGTGGACAACAATAACACTAGTGGACTAAGAAGCAAGTATGCAGCTAACCTTCTGCATTTTGCTGATAAAAGTCATTCCTGGAGAGGAAACTTGGTAAAGCATTAAATACCTCTGCTAAAAGGTGTCATAAGCCCTGACCTATGCATGATGGGGCTGCATGATGCAGGATGATTTAGAAGCCCTCTCGCAAGCAAACCAATTCCTCTCCCTGCAGGGAAAGAGAGGTATGGGAAATATTTAGGAAGGGACTGACCAGCTGGCCTTTCACTCTAGAACTGGAACTGAATAGATTTATTTGGAGATCTGATAGGACACCACAAATCAATTTAAAGACAATGCCTGCTCTCAGGCACTGTCATGGGTGTGTATTGAGTTTTTCTCAGGCAAGATCCTTATCTCCACCCTTGTGCTATGTTGCCTATGCAAACGCTCTTTCCTCTTTCTTGGACTCCAAGCACCCCTGCAGCCTACCTTTATTTATTCATTAGTCTTTTCCTAACAAGCACTGCCATTTGTCCATCTTGTTCTTCTATCTGCTGGCTTCTATTATGATCATTTGTTGCTTTTTTTCCCTATATATTACTTTGCAGCATTTTTCAGAGGCCCAGGGAAAATACCACTTTATCATTTGGGTGCTCCCCACTCATTCTCCCATCACTCATTTTTGCTTTCTGTCCTTCTCAGGCCTTGCCCATAAGCGCTCCACTCCTGCCTGTCTGCTTTGCTTTTTCATTACATACTTTTGCTTCCTTCTAACAAGCTGGGGCATAGCTACCATTGGTGCAGCAGGTGCAATGATACCAGGTCCCCCAGGACCTCATTGAATCCTGAAAATCGCTGTTTTTGCTGCGACAACATTCAAAATAGCCATTCCTTGCTTGCACCAGGGCCCATGGCATTGTTGCTACCCTACTGCTAAAAAGCACCAACTCGCTTCTGTTTCACATTCACAATGATCCTGATGCAGTTTTCTTTTGCCTCTTCTTTTTTAATCATATCGCACACTGTTCAGTGTTTTCAGACTAGTGCTCTAAAAAGCTGATGAAATAAAACACTGTTTTGTGCAGTGCCACTTTTTATAGATGTTCTACTATTCTGACATAATCACTCAAGAATGTCAATCACACGACGGTAGAAAAGGTAGCAAACAAATTCCTGGTCTTATTCACAATGCAAAAGAACAAGGATGTTGGTAATAGAACAGTGTCAATATCCAAGATATAAAACATTGACAATAAAATATTTAGCAAGAAACATGCAAAAGAATTAAGGTGAGTTAGGTGTGGTAAAGAGCCTTCACAAATGTGAATCACAAATGTGAATGTTAGCCTTATCTGTATTGAAAACTGCACCATACTCCATTCACTGAACTCTTCAGGCTTACAGGCAAGGCTCAGCATGTGATGGCATCTCCAGGGAGGTTCCATCAATCCCTGAAAATGGGTCAGTGCTAGTATATTGTGGTATTCACGAGATGTCATGAAACTTGGCCACCCTAGCTTCTCATTTAAAGGTCATTTGTTGTTACCCGGTAGACTGCAGTTTTAAAGTACCAAAATCTGCATGTTATGCCCAATTGTCGAGGGGATAACTCAGAGTAGGCAATAGTTATCACTACCAAAAATTTACAAAAAAATGGGTTTCTCATTTTGTCAGTTGCAATATTTATTGCATCAGGCACTGGTCTTTAAAACTTTTTGCATAGGTGTTCCTGGACCAGTGGTGTCTCTTCTTTAAGGGCTTCACAGCTACACTACACCCTTCTTGTTTTCTGGTCCATTTTTATTATATCAAGAGTGAATATTTATTAACTCTTGATATAATAAAAATTAAATGCACACCGCTTCGGGTCCAGTAACAACTAAGGCAGCTAGTGACATTGTCTGATTGCTGAAGCAGCTGCATGAAGGTGCCTGCGACAGCCATCTGAGAGATTGAACAGGGTGGTGAAATCCCAGCACTGTGAGCACGTGTATGTGACTATGGGCCCTATTACGAGTCTGGTGGTCCGAGGGCCTCCAGACTCATGGTGGCCCAGCGGTCTGACCGCCTCATTAGGAGTTGGGAGGTCGGACCGTCCTGGGACCAGCGGCTCCGCCAGGGAGCCACCATTCCCTGGCATTGGAGTGGAAGTCAGAGTCTACTATATGGTTGGTGGGACTGTCACAGTCCCGCCAAGCATGTTATGAGTTTCCTCTCCTCCAGGGTTTACCTTGGATGAGAGGAAACCAAGCGGGCCCTACAGGGCCCCCGGTGCCTCAGCCGCATGTGGATGCACACAAGGGGGCATAACACGTGCCCCCCCTGTCTGCATGCACATAGGTTCCGGCACAGCATGGACTTTCGAGTCCATGCCATACAGGAACCTTGTAGTGCTGTCCCATGGCGGTGCCTTTTTCAAAGGTACCGCCATGGGACCGCCATGCTGCCCACCTGCCAGACTACTGAAAAGTCGTAATCTGGCGGGCGGGCTGCGGCGACCTTCGGCGTAGCGGTGTAGTGGCGTTTTGCACTGCCACGCCACCGCTTCCCCAAAAAGTCATAATCAGGCTGTTAGTGTGCGAGTTAAAGAAAGAGATAATTAGTGAAGGAGTGAGTCAGAGTGAGTGAGAATGAGTGACAGTAAGAGCGAGTATGTGTGAGAATAAATGTGAGTGAGGGAGAATGACAGTGCGTGTAACTGAGGGTTGCTGTGTGTGAGACTAAGTGAGTCATAGTAAGACTGAGTAATTCAGAATGAGTGAAAATGAATGAGACTCAGTGAGACAGTCGGTCAGAGAAGAATGAGTGAATTAGTGAGACTGAGTGAGTCAGAGTGAGGGTCAACTTAGTGCAAACAAGAATGAAAGAACCCTTCATGATGAAGCTCATTGGCATTAAAGCCATGAATTATGCCTCACCAATTTTATAGGTCACCAGCCGCCACTGTATCCATTTATAAAGAACTGTTAAAAAATATTTTTTAACAATGATAGCAATGACAGTCAATGCCTAATAAACATTCATTCAGTTTTTCTGCAAACCTCTGCGAATGGATATTTTGCAGTGTGAGCTGTTAGCACAACGGCTGCATCACAAACCTGCAGGCAGGTCACAAAAAGTCAGCACTCAGTTTTTGCCCGCTATTTATGGCCTACCTGTATGTACATTTGACCACAGGTCTCTAGATTTAAGTCCAGTATCCCAGTTCCCAGACCAGAAATCACATATCTGCACGTTTTTGCTATTTATTTTGTGTATGCACCATGGTCTGGCCCTAAGAATCCTTCTTTATAAATTTAGCGTTGGTCTATTTAGTTTTTTTAATTCCTTGACAGCTGGTGCATTTTCAAGCCCTTGAGCTCGAACAAAGGTTTGTGGTCCCACCAGCAATAACAGATCTCTGATAATGAGGTTCTTAAAGGTGATGATAAAGGTACCCAAGATTTTTATTACTAAATCTAACAAAAATATGTAATGTGATTACATTTACCTTTCTCAGAATGTTGCACAGCGAAAAACATTGGCTTAAGTAGTCAGAGCTTGCCAAGACAAATGAAGTTATATAATACGTGGCCAATTTATCAATTTGGAGTATTTATCCATAACTGCCCTTAGTCACCTTGGTTCATTGTATTTCATGCCTTTTGGTGTGTACCCTGTCTTGTCCTAACAGGTCGTTCCTGTCAGGTGCCAAACTAGATAAGCCTGACCAGGTTTTTATAAGTAAAATAGGCACATCAGCAGCTCTAACTGTTCGACTAGGCCACGGTAATGACACTCCTGGGCCTGGGCAATGTGTAGATGCATTATCTAATTCGTTTTCCATATTGGTCCTGCGATAAGGCAAGAAACATGTTGACCTCACAATAAATCAGCCACCAGAGATCGTTGCCTCCGTCGGTGGCCCCCACACTTTTAATCAGGCAGGTGGACACGCAGAATAATAACAATTTAGTCCTGTACCCTACCTGATCTTTTTTAATCACTTACCACTCTCCACTAGCACCAGCACACATCTACACCTAGGGCCCTATGCAGACACTTCACAAAATGTCCTTGGATAAAAGATCTCCGCTAAAGAGCCCCCTTGAGGGTCACCGTGGAGGATTGCAGCACTACCTCGACGAGGAGCAAAGGCCCTATGATGAAGCATGACACCCTGTAAGGGTGTGTGAGGGCTGTAATTCTAAAAGGGAGCCACCCCCGCCTCCGTACTCCACTTGACTTGTAGGACTTTTTTAGATGTTACTTCTCTTTTCCAGAGGAACTGCTTACCTATGAGACTATTCACATTATCATACAGCATTCCTTTAGAGCCAGACCTATTTGCATTGACAATGCTTGTTTTTCAGCAACAAACGGCTGCTACAGGTTTTTTTTCTGAAAAACAAAAACTTTGGCAAGCATGTGAAACAACATGGTGCCCACCCCGCAAATTTAATGCCATTTTCTGCAACCAACGCACCAATAGTTGTAGTGATTTCATTACAGATCCCCTCTGGGCAGTTGGGGATCTTTAAATAAATCAATTTTCCTGCGTTGCGGGGTGAAGATGGGTGGGTGCCATAGCCTCCGACAATATGTCAGGCAGAAGAAGGGTTACTCTCCAGCTTTAAAGGAGCCCATAAGTCTGCCTTTTAGCCAGCTCTAATTCTTTCCCCAAACTCCTTGACCTTAACAGTGTCACTGTAAATGTGTCGAATTTGATCTAGTGATAAGTGTTGTTGTAATGGTGTCTACATAGCTATATGATGATGTAGTGGACATCATCTAGTCAGTGAAAGACAACATTTTAAGCATGTATATTAGACTCACATATATTTTTTTTATTTCAATTCCACATTCCACATTTTCTAGTATATTAATCAGTGTAGCCAGTTTTAGAGAGACCCAGTGAATCCAAACATTTGTGAAAATAAGTCATTCAAGGTAATCTAAGATGGAGTTGCTTGCACTAGTGATGCATGTGTTACTAACAACATGGCCTTAGCAGCTTGCCTATGTAGGTCCAGCACATACATTCTTCAGATTTTCACCAGAACACGACATAAAATACACAACTACTTAGAAATTTTACTTAACCCCACATTATTTTTCTCCTTTTAAAAATAATGCCACAAATTTGTAGATTTAAACATTTCGCAGGAGAGGGAAAGAACTTCAGCAATGTCAGGGGCATTTTAGGGTCACAATTTTATTCAGATATCACATTTGAATGCTTGCAATGCTTTCCCAGTAAGAGCTCTGTGTCCATAGAAACTGAACAATATTGCATGTTTCTAAAATGAAGGACTGGGTGACTCATATGATAATTCTAGATTTCTTCCCTCATGCTGCATTCCGTGACTTATGGGACTGCATGTATAATGCTCCTCTTACATTTTACACTAAAAATCAGATATAACTAAGCATTCTCTATAATGGACAACAAAGTGGGCTGACCTTTAAGGAATCACAATTCTTGTGGCACAAGTATTCTGACTCCCAAGACCGCTTCCCAACCAAGCAGCTAAAACCAACAGTCAGCAACCAGTGGCGTAGCAAGGGGGGGAGGGCAGTCCTCACCGGGCGGTATGAGTTTTGGGGGTGGCGGCTCCCCTCGCTCTTATATGAGTTTGCCACAGGAGCATCAAACGCAGGAATCATCACCAGCACTAGCTCTTCAGCGCGGCCGCGGGGAGGCAAAGGCAGAGACTGCCACGGGCATCAAAGTACCTAGCTACTCCACTGTCAGCAACAAATACTTTGCCCAGACGAGGCCACGCACATGTGTAGGTTTTTAACCATACTGACTGTGAGCAGTCATGAAACAGAAACACGAGCTATTGTTTGAAGAAGGAAAATTGATTTTTCGTTAAAGCAGTGCCTCTTTTGGAAATTGGGAGCATATTTATCAAATATTTTGCTTCGCCTTGCGCCAGCAAGGGGTCGCAGGGCGACGCAAAACCAAGAATAAGATTTACCAAGCCACACAAGGCCACCATGTGTGGTAAATCTGGAGCAATGCAAGGCAGCGCAAATTGCTGCTTTGCGTTACTCTGCCACAGGGAGGTGTTCCATGGGTGGAGTGCGGATGTTCCCACGCATCCCACCATGAATTGTAGACCAGGGAATGCAACAAAATGCTACGCCTTTATCCTAGGGGAGGCGTAACAAGGAGAAATATCTTTATTTCTCCTTGTTTCTCCTTGTTTTTTCCTCTTTTTATGTGTCCTGCATTCTGCCAGCCAATACAAGGAGAGGACAGGAATGCATCAAATAATGTTAAATATGGAGCATGCCTGCCACCTCCCTCTCACGCAAGGCAGCACAGCAAGGTTTCTTCCTATGCTGCGCTCCATGGCATTTTGATAAATCTGCCTCTAAAATGCCATGAATCATCCTGGAATGCTGCACCTTGACGAAAATCTAACTTTAGGGGGCCGGATCAGGGACTGTTCACTCGTTTTCTTCACGAATTTCTTGCTTCAGAGACTTTGAAACACAGAAACCTTTCAATAAAGACTAAATATTATGGTTGGACACCCAGGCACGTTAGACGTTTTTGCAAGGGACACGTGTCAAAAATTGAATGCAGTGCCCCACATACACAAACACCCGCACCTGCTTATAAGTAAAGAATAATATCCTCCACGAAAAGAAAACGCATCGCACGTAGTGGCATAGAAGTGTTAGCTGCCTCATCATTAAAAGGGACGGGTTGCTTTAAATTCTTGCTTAAACGTTGCATCACTGGTGCAGGGCCCAGCAGCAGCACTACCACCTCTTTAATGGCCTTGCTGACACAAATGAAAAAAACCTACATTGCGAAGGCCTCTCTCTTTATTTTTAATCAGAGTTGAGATATGCTTAACAGACGGAAGAGAAAATAGCCTCTGGATGGTTCCTCTCATATACCATTATATTTCAAAAAGTAATAACAACCTATGTCCCGAACACAAGTATATAAGCAGTGCAAAATTATAAGGCACACATGAAAGAAGACAGTTTGGTAAATAAACAACAAACTGATCTGATACAAAAACAATACCCATTGGAAAATACACCTAGCAGAGTAATCATTGCAAAATAATTTTAAGCGAGCTCTCAATCAATCAGTTGACGACATTTGTGATGAGTTCTTTTCTGTTATATTTTGTTATGCTATAGGAGGTCTGCCGCTTTCGTGACTCATCTACTACTCGTGCTATCTTCCACAACATGTTGTGAGTGTGTTTATTATGTGTGTGTTATTATTTGAGTTGTATCCATAGCATTCCAGTTCCTGCATCTGTGTCTTTGAGTCCTACTTTTTGTGTCTCTCTGTCTCTTCCTGTCTCAGTGTTGTTGTAATGGCTTCAATAGCAGAGTTGGTTAAGGTTTTGTGGGTGTCAATATCGTGACAGCCTCATTGAGGTTGGGTGTTTGCAATCTTGGCAAGTACTAATGGCCTGATTCACAAAGGGCCTCTGCCAGTGGCGTAGCAAGGGGAGGAGCTGAGGGTGTCCGCCCTGGGCGGCACGGGGATTTGGGGGTGGCACCCCTCCACTCTTTCCTGTGGCCATGCTGGGCGGCTGTCGTGGGAATCACCAGCACCCCCCCGCACTTATATGCGGTCATGACCGGCACGGGTGACACAATGTCTAACTACGCCACTGGTCTCTGAACTCGTCGTGGAGGCCCAACAGTCGTGGCGAGGGCCATAGCCATCATCAGAGTGTGGCAGCAGAATACTTAGAAATGTATTCTGCAGCATTTTGTGTCTAGTTTGTTGCTGCTGAGAGTTGCCTCTCTTTTGGGGGCTTACTTCAGAAAATGAATCATAAATCTGAACTTCTCAAAGTACTATTCTTAGGGGTCAGATTTACCATTTTCCCATATTCTCAAAACTCAGCAGTAAAATGCTTAGTAAGCTGTGCAAGACACAGCTTTCTTGGTGTACTACTGATTGAGACTTGTGATATTTTTAAAGGCTGCTCTTGCATCATGCGGGTCCCCTTTCGCCATCACATCTCCCCTCATTTGAGGAAGCTCCATTGGCTTCCGGTTGCCAAGAGGGTCGGGTTTAAAGCCCTGACATTTGCTTTCAGAGCCTTAATGGGCAGAGGACCAAAATATCTCAGGAATAGGATTAGCCTGTACCATCCGGAGATAGCCCTGAGATCTAACCACCTGCGTCTCCTCCGCATTCCAAGGTTTGCCAATGTCGTTTTCGGTAGAGAGGGCTAAGCTTTGGAACTCCCTGCCCATTCATGTTCGCATGCCTGAGTCTGAACAGGGCTTCAGGAAAGATTTAAAAACGTGGTTCTTCAATCAAGCTTAGATAGTGTTGGCCGAGTCTATTCTTCAGCCTGCTTTGAGCACCGTGATGCCTCAGCCGAGGCAGCTGCGCGCTGTACAAATACCTTTGATTGACTGATTAATTGATTTATTTTGTACAATTATGCACCGTGGAAAGGCAGCCCGATGTGCAAGTGCACATTTTTTTCTTCGTGGGAAAAGCATTAATTTCCTGTGAAAATAACCCTTTCCCTAAACTCCCACTAGGGGTGATCTATTCCCCTTCCCATCCTGGAAAGTGAGTTACTCCAGCCACTTCCTTGAGCAGAACTCCAAGCATTTCCATGGTGGGAAAGAATCAGGTGTTTGTGAATGGCAACAAACTCACACGTTTGAGGGCTTTCACAAACTTACAAACAAACCAAAACTTAATCTGCCCACTCCCCAGCACCTTTATGGGGTTAACTACTGAGTACTTCTAACCTCAGGACGTGAATTAAGTAGCATTATACCTGTTAGACCTAGCAGGTCTTTTGTGGATAATTGTCAGGCTTACATGGAGCCATTTACGAATGCAAATGCAGATTTAAGGCCATAAATGGCTTTCTGAGTCCAGCTCTAAAAGGTTGTATTAGTGACAATAGTTTTCTGTGGATGGGACTTGGAGGTAAAAAGCCTGCCATGTGATGTTCTTTGAGGTAACAATGTCCATATATTGCTAAGGTGTGTGCCAGTAATTTGAAGAACCATAGCATCTGCACAGTTCACTAGGACACATGTTAGATAAGTACTTACATATACATAGGTTGCAGCTGTAAATGGGATGTCTTCTGCGGGCCTTGGTAGCCATAGGAATCAAATCCACCAATGAAGTCAACTGAAAGATGGCAAAATCATGAATTAAAATAGCATTTTTCAGACGAGTCAGTAGTATCAGTTAAAAGCAGAAAGCCATATTTATTTTTATACCTCAAAATCGTTAATAGAGGATATATATGTATGCAATTATGATAATTTGATTTACGCTTAGGTTTTTCTTACTTACAGGAACACAACATAAATTTGTTGTGAACACACATAGGACTATTTACAAAGGCATGTAAGAGTATGTAAAAGAGTACTCCTCTAGTACTCTTTCAGGTACTCTTACATGCCTTTCAAAGTCAGCCCCAAAACATCTAAAATGGGAACAGAATGGGAATATTCGGGTCATATTCATATACAATTAGCACAAAAAGAAAGAACTTTGCACTTTTTGCACATTTAACTATAGGGAGTCGGAAATTTCAGGACCGATTCACAAAGGCATGTACAACTTACAAGAGTTCTCCTGTAGGACCATTTCCCATACTCAGAAACACTTTTATAAATCAGCACCATGGATGTGTGTCTTGTAGGTTTTGATGCAAATTGTTAGTCCAACAAAAGAGTATGAAAACTGCATAGAACATTTTCCTTTGGTATCACTTAATCCCCATTTCTAGATCTTAGCTAGAGTTGCTATAAATAATAAGTTATTCTACAATTTAAGTACCTATTTTGTCAGCCTCACAATAAATATAAAGGGTCGTCAGCACCATCACCAAAGTCTAAGTATCACAGAGAATGAAAAATAGTAAAACATGCAGATGATTCTCGGGATTCATGATCAACTACCAGTGAGTACCTGAGCCATTAGGAAATGTAATTAAAGTAACACTCTTAAAATGAGGACAAATGTGTCATATTTCATTAGGCGCGCAAGAAGGGTCTCCACTGTAAGGACCCAAAACCCAGCCAATGTGGTTTGTCTTCCTCATGTCCTTTCTCAACTTCTTATCCCTCCTTTCTCTATGTGGTTAAAGGTATGACTAATCTTCGTCCTTCAATCATTGTCCTGTCATTAATTCAATTTAAAATATTAATTATGGGAGCAGGTTATCAATGACGGTATGCAAAGCAAGTGCTTCACTTAATATTTTGAGAAAATATTTATGTGCTTAATCACTCTTGTATCAATTTCTTTCATGCACGTCTTTGTAGGGTTAATTTTCAATAATTATTCATTGGTCATGAGTGTGGGTAATGACCAAGCCTGATCAGGCAATGTCGCAAAGGTATCATTGTGTAATGGTGTAGATATTCCGAGAGGGATTTGTTTCTTCATATGAGCATGCTCATAAGGCAGGATACAGGATTTTAGGACACTCTAAAGTGGCTGTAATTGGGTTATCCTGACTCTTACTTCATATGTAGGAAATGAACTCCTGAGCAGACCTTTGCGAAGTTGGAAGAATGTTGAAGTAATAACGAACTGTATTCCCATTTTAGTCTAGCATAGATCTCAAGGTGGCCCCAGGTAGCTAGTAAATGAGGTGGTCTTTAATTGTTGATGTCAATGAAATGATACTAGCGGCATGGGGGAAATGTACTGGTTTCCTAGGTTGAAGAAGGGTATCTAAGTGTTAAATTAAGTGGCTTGTCAAAAAATGTTATGGCCCTAACTAAAACCCATGGAGAAAGTAAAAAATGGGAGCCATGAGGATGATCTTAGTAGTTAGTGTGATTAGGGTAGAATAAAAGTCTCTAATACATATAACATTTTATACAAGCACAGTAATTGGTCACAATTTCAGGTGTCACAGAGACAAAGGGGCATATTCTCAAGGACTTATCGCCGATTCATCGGCACTTTAGTGCCGCAAAAGTGGCGATAGATTTATCGCCCTATTCCTAGGCTGGTGCAAAATGCCGATAACACCAGTTTTCCAGCAATAGCTGGCGCAAAAAACATCGCCACGGATGAGAGCGACAATTAACGCTAATGATATGCAGAGTAGGCGTTCCCGTGCAAAAACACACGAAAACACCACTCCACGACATTCTCAACGACCAGCCAGATCTGCGATGCGATCCGAAAACAGGGATTCAACACCTGCCTTTTACTGGTGTTAAGCAGGACGACAACCTGCAGTTTGAAAGGGAGCCCAGACTAGAGCCACATATGAAGACCAACAGATGCCATGGAGACAACGATCATGCAGCCTGGAGACCCAAGAGGGCCACAACACCCACCGCAACCACCCCCCGGACCCTCCCCCCCAGGTCATGAAGTCCAGTAGTCAACAGTAGTGGAAAAACAGAACTTTATTACAAATACATAAACAACAAGACGAAAAGCTCAGCCAACGCGTTCCATTCCCAACGGGGAACTTCACCAGGGCAACGGGTGGATCCAATAAACTGCAAATGCTGCAGGAACTCCCCAATACCATTCCATATCCCGAAATCAGTAGTTAGAAACCTGTTGGAGAAATGGTGACAATGGTCAAGCGTCCTCATAGTCACAAACGTAATCTGGTACAGTGTATTGCACTTGGACAAACCGGAATGCATACAGGTATGATGAATCCAGTCCAAATATACTGTAACAGCAGTCCGTGTGCTCGTAACCTCCGCAGGAAAGAAAAGGAAGGTTACGACCACACAAACATCTGTTACGGCCTCATCATGCAGGATTCATCATACCTGTAAACATCACGGTTTGTATCATCCTGATACCCCTGCACCTTCACTTCCCCCACGCTGTGCATGAACAGCTGGAGACCATGCAAGGGAATTACGCCATAGCTGCCTTACCGCACGTGTCGGGGGCAATTGACTGTACACATGTACCACTTGTGCCCCCTGCCGACCCTGCACACAATTACTGCTACAGAAAGCACACGCATTCCATAAATGTGCAGGCAATAGTGGACCACCCGGGACAGTTCACCAATGTCGTCGCCAACTTACAGTCAGCGTGCATGATACATACATCTTCCGACAGTCCATCATCAACCAGCGCTTCCAGGATGGCACCTATGGCAATGCACTGCTCATTGGTAAGTACTAACTGAACACACCACACACCTCAACTCCACAATCACACAACACACAACTGTGGGAGAGCACACATAACATAATCACATACAACATGCCAACCAACATGCCCAACTACCTGACACGACAACACAAGTAACTGTGGTAACAGGGGCCAGACATGTAGACAAACCATCTACAAAGGCAGAGCCTCTCTGCCACACAATTGCAGAATGTGGGGAGAGGTGGGAACAAAGAATGTGTGAAGGAGGCAAGTGACCCAGCAACAAAAAAGGACACAATGCCAAGTGTGGCGGAGATGTGCTGGACAGACTGCAGTATGCAGAGCACATACATGTCCATGTGGACATCTACTGCTGGTGTTTGCAGTGTAGTGGACAGTGGACGCAAACAGGTTACACCAGGCAGTGTGGAAGACCTTGGATATGTAGCCATGTGGTCCCCCCCTGTAAGCCTGAGCGGAGCGGCCTTGGCTGGAGTATGTCGCAAATGAATAGCCCGGGGCCCTGGGCGTGGTCCAGTTCCGGGATGGCCACCACAGTAACTACTGCGTGTGTCTCTGTGTCTGCCATATCGTGACCATAGCGATACAAAAGGGGATGATGGACGGAACGTTTGAGCCAATCAAACACTCACCCCCAGTCAACTGATCTGGGTTTAATCCATCATCATTCTTTAGCTCACTCCATCATCCCCTTTTGTATCGATATCATGACGATAGGCCTACACACACGTGCCCGACCACATTCAACGGCCGTATTCACACTGGAGACGAGGTGACTACGTCCCAAGCCAACCCGCTCACATCTCGTCAGCGCATGCAGGGTGTGTCTGCCAGGGCGGCGCCCTCCAAGCCACGAGGCCGACGCCGTGACTGGTGGTGCCTGCGCGATCCTGTGCGCCTGCTACACCCCAGCCCTGGTCCCCAGACCGGTCCGCCGCCCAGCGATGACTGCCCGCCCCTGCGCACCCAGGCCTCAATGCTCACCTGCCGCCACTGGCGTGTCTCCAAGAGGTTCCTCCACGTGCCGGTGCAACCTCCTCAGCCGATCGCTGGATTCCACGCCACAGGCCCCCAGTGCACCCTGCGGCACCGCACCGCACTGCAGAGTCATGTGTGTGCTGACTGCTGACTGCTGCCTGCGCGTACCCTGCGGTCCAGCAAGGCTCACAAATCAAATCGAGTCCTGACTTGCTGGACGCCGTATCGAGGCCAGCGCATCATCGCAGGCTGCACACCCGCTCAGCTCTTCAGGTGTCACCAACTCAGTGCAACGCATGTCATCGCCACGTGGCGGTAGGCCTGTGCCAGACCCAGGCCATCGGGTGCCAACCAACTCAGTGCAATGCAAGTCATGGACCCTTTATGATTGTGTTCCGTGGATGCGGACGCCATCATGTCACCTCCGGCAGTGGGGGATGTGCTGTGGTGGGCCCCTTTTATTGGCAGGGTCACATGTCCCGTGATGCCTGTGTTGGATGGGTGTGGTGTGGGTGTAAACCAGCCCTCAGGGAGTGGCTGTGGCATGCTGACGACTAGACCAGTGACCAGCAGATCACTACAGGGAAGACCTGGGACATGTAGCTGTGTGGTCACCCCCTGTGAGCGTAAGCAGAGTGGGCTGGGCTGGCGTATGCCAGTCCAGTGTAGGGGTGTGAACAATGAGCCCGGGGCTCTGGGCATGGTTCAGTTCTGGCCTGGACAAGGAATTAACCAATGCGTGTGTCTCCGTTGTAGTGTCTGCGCCACCCGGACCGCAATCGGCAATGTTGCACCCTGTGACCCAAACCCCACAACATGTGCTAATTGGACGTGAGGGGGAATCAGTGACCCTACATTCATCCATACTGTCATACTTGAAGGATCATAGACATGACACATCTGTGTGAATTTGAATGTTTTATTCACATTCAGTGGAGTGTTGCAGCTGGAGCAGTACAGGGCCATGCAAACCCCACTTTACATTGTTGCCCCGTGGAGTCCATTAGGGAAGGACAAATTCATTGGAAGAGGAAGAGTTCAGTCCACAGTCTGATTGCTGTGTCATTGGTAACCAAACAGAATATGGCAGTCCATGTCGAGGTCCAAGGTGAGTGCCGCAGAGTGGATCAGGGGACAGTGGAAGGGGATGATGCAAAGGGCCGAACCAAGCTGAAACAGGCCATATGGCGGAGATGAATGCTACCGCTTCCTCATTACCACAACGGCAGTCTCATCCACATCATCGTCCTCTGATGTGTGATGTGCCTCACCTGTGGGTGGTGGTGTTTCGGCTGCAGCACTGTGTGGCACTGACACATCAGGGGCCGGAGGTGGATTGTCGTCCTCACTGTGTGGCAGAGACACATCAAGTGCCGGAGGTGGAATGTCTGCAGCACTGTGTGGCAGTGACACATCAGGTGCCGGAGGTGGAATGTCTGCCACACTGTGGGGCACTGACACATCAGGGGGCGGAGATGTGGATGGTGTAGGAGAAGCAGCATTCATCTGCGCCAGGCCTTGTGGCAGCAATGCCATGAGGAGGATCTGCAGGGCATGGAAGATCCCAGCTACATGTCGCTGATGTGCAGCTGTGGCAGCCATCCTTTCCGCATCCATCCGCACCATGTCCTCCATGAGCCTCCGCATGTGTCCCAACTCCCGGCTGAGATCACTGGACCCACTCTGACTAGACAGGTGTTCTTGTCTCCGAGTCATGACTCCAGCGATGTCAGCCATGGCTCGTTGGAGACCATGGAGTGGACTGTGGGTGTCCGTTAGGGACTGTAAGTGGTCCCTGATGGGACGTAGACACCCATGGATGGCATCTAGTTTGGCTGCCATGAGGTCGAACCCCACCCGCACCTGCTCAGCCATCTCCTTCTGGCCCTCCAACACACAGCGTTGAAAGGCCATGTGTTGGTCGTGGGGATCCTGGGAGACAGCAGGGGTGGTGGGTGCTTCCTGCTGTGTGGTCTGTGCAGGGGGTGGGGTCTCCTCGATGCAGCTGGGCTGCCCTGCTCCTGGGGGGTGGGGTGCTGAGGGTGTCCATGAGCTCTTGGAGGGCATCTTCGTTGAAGGTGTGGAGGTCCTCTTCGTCATTAGTGAAGAGATGTTGGGTCTGCTCTGCAGGAGGTGTTGATTCTCCCTCCGCAATGTAAAGGGGAGATGCAGTTTAACAGTGTGTTCCATGTATGTTCACGCATTGGCCAAGTATCCGAACAGACTGCATGACAATGTACATTGTGACTGTTTAGGAGGAGCTGCCTATTTGAAGCGGGACAGTGGAAATTTGTGCACCATCAGGGATGTGGGGTTGTACTTGTCCATTATCATGTCACAGTTTCCTGCTATGCCAAATGTGATTGGCCAGTTTCTACACACAAGAGGCAGCAGTTGTGTCCTCTGTTCTGTTGTGAATGTGTTGCAGTTTGTACCACATTGTTGTCAATGTTGATGTGCTCTGATTCTTGTGTGTGTGCTGCATTGTGGGAAAGTCGCCCCTGCAGCTCAGACTTTGCTTGGCTTTCTCCCTTTCAGGCGGTGTGCCTTTGACTTCTGTGCTTATGCAGTGCTGTGACGTTGCATACTTGGGTAAATTGGGCTCTTGGTGGGAGTTGGGACTCTTGGGCATGGTTTGTCCGCAATGTCTTGTTGCCGTCAGGGGTTGTTTGTGCACGTGGATTTGTCAGTGTGTGACCTGCTCCTTTCCGGATGTGGACCACACTCAGCCACCTCGGTGTCGTGGGGTGCAACATGTCATGATGAGTGGCCTGCACACATGCTCATCGTCATACAGTGTCACTTGCATTGTCAGTGGGGCTCACGGATCCGCAGCTTTGCTGGGTTCAGCACATGTGCATGGGTTTGTTGTGAGATTGGTGATGTGTGGGGAGGGCCCCCTCTGGGCACATTGTGGATGGGGGACTACTTGCTGTTTCTATGTGTGCTGCAGTATGGCAAGGAGATCAGGGACATGATCCAGAGTCATTGTGGTTGTGCATTGTGCTATACTTCATTGTGCATGTGTGATATTGTGCCCATCTCCCCCCGCACCCCCAGTCCCTGGTCGTTACTCACCCTGTTGCTGTTGTGTCAGGTCATGTTGAGCAGTGTCCGGTCCCCCAACTCCTGCCACCGTCTCCCCACTGATGACTGTGGACACCATTTCCTCCATCTAATCCAGCTCCTCCTGTGGCGCTGGACTCCCACCTCCAGTCTGCATTGCTGCTTTGCGGTTGTTTGCGAGTTTCAGCTTGGTTTTGCGCTTCACATCATTCCCGCGCCTCTTGAGCTCTTCCATTGTCCTCCTCAGCACTCCGACTGCATTCACCTTGTCCAGGATGGACTGCCATTTAGTATTTTTAGTTGCCAATGACACAGTGGAGGTGACGAACAGTTGTTGGTGGTGTTCTACCACCTCCATTATCAGGATCCTGTTTTCCTGCGGACTGAACCGCGTCTTCCTCTCCTTCTTCTCCTTGCCCTTCCCTGACCCCGAGGTCCCAAGCTGGTCCTCCGTGGGGCTTGTGGGGTTAGGGTTGTCCTCTGTACTTGCTCCGGCTACCTCCATTGTGCTTCGCAGTTGTTATGTTTTTTTTATTTTTTATTTGCAGCTTTTATGGTGATTTTTCCCGCCTGACGTGGGAATTGGAAGCCTGGCGCTTCTTGTCGCCGATTTTTCTATCGCGGTTGGGCCCATCGCAACTTTATTCACGTTCGGGTTTCTTTTTTTATCGCCGTCGCAGTAGTTGTATCGCGGACATTTGACGCGTTATCGGGAAACTATCGCATGTTACCGCCGTGTTGAGAATGAGACGTTAACACAGAGTTATTTTCACGCAATGGACGGCGATATGACAAATTGCGTTAACCTATTTTGGCGATGATTATCGCACGTTCTTGAGAATATCCCCCAAAATATGCAAAAATTCCGACTCTTTATTGGGAGTGTGGAGACCTAGCCCTGTCTTGGACATGGCTGCCAGCTTGGAATATCCTTTTTTCGGAAATATTTTCCGAACATGGAAGGGAGATAGGGCACAGCAGCGACAAACATATCTAAAATGTCTAGTGTTTGGACCAACTGATCATATTAAGCTGTCTTGGAGCAGCAGTTGCTTTAAGTAAAGAGAAGGAAGGAAGGGAGCAGTTTTAGCCCTTGTTACATTGACATAATAGGACTGGCACGTGGGTACTTTTTAGCTGCATTATATAACACTATTGTGATATCAGGAACATTGCCTTCTTCCATGACGATTGTGCTGGTTTTCCCTATCTAAAAAAATGAGCACAGTAATTTCTCAATGTCTTACTGATCCATGTTTTGTGAGGCAAAACCCTTTTAGATAAGTTATTGGTAAAAATAATCACTTGATACTAATTTAGTTTTTAGACCTGATGTGACATTTGTAAAAGTATGAGGCCTCTAAAGCAGACTTACAACCTTCACTTTCTTATCCTCAAGGTGGGAAATTATCACGAAATACCATTTGACCTAGAATTTTGCACCAATTAATGGGCATTGCTGATGAAACTGATAGCAGAGTTTTGTTTTCTTTCTTTCTGGTGATTATAGTGATTGAACACGCGCAAGGAAACCAAATCAACACATACATGATAACATGGCAATCTTTTCTACTGTTTTCTTTACATAATCGTACACAACCAGCATAGCACAGTCCCATTAGTTCATATCTTGATATACCAGCCAAGGGCCCCAAACCTCAAATTTCTGTGGGCAGCCCATGGCCTTATACACCATATGCTCTACATTCATACACCAGTCCAGGCCCATTTTCCATTGTGTCACCGAGGGTACCTCTCTGCTTCCCCGCCATCTCATAATGTCCCACCATGTCATAGCCAGTGCCACATTACAGGAGAGTGACGTGTATTTGGGCAGTGTTTGGTCCCCTCATATCCCTGGAGTCGCCAGTGGTCAGGTCATTGTCATGTCATCTTCCAGCTCCACCGAGAGACATCGGCTCACCCCGCCCAGAAGGTTTGTATCTTGAGGCAGTCCCCAAGTGTGCGCACCAAAGTGCTGGTTTAACCACAATTTGGTAAACGTTTGTCATCCCCTACTCTGCCCATATGGAGGAGATGGTGGCGTGTGAAGTACGCCCGGTGCAGTATCTTCAGCTGCACCAGTGTGAACCCAGTCCTAATAGTGACCTCCCGAGGGTAGCAAAATGCCCCTCCCCAGTCCTCATCTGACAGCCTTCCCAAGTCAGTCTCCCACCTATCTCGGAGTATTGTAAGGGGTGGCCAGCAGTTGGAGAGCAGTGTCTGATAAATCTGGAAGATGTGTGTCTGTTGAGGGGGCCCCCAGGATCCTAAACTACAGCGGGGATACCTTCGCCATTTCCTGGAGCGCATCCCTGCACCCAGTGAGAGCGGGCTGGACCTGTCAATATAGAAATATTTAAGAGTCTGCCAAATCAAATTGTCTCTGCAACTCCTCAAAATCAGGAGGCCCTGCGGGCCCCAAATGTACCAGATTCTCGATGTGCCAGTCATGTGCCACTGTAATTTGCATTCCAGTCTCCTAAGATCCCCTAGGTCTGCTGAATCCCACAGCAAGTGCTGCAGCTTCAATCGCCCCTCCCATCCTATTTTAGTCAGGGATACCTTCCATGCGTTGACCACCTGGTCTGTCAGGGAGGGGTCTCTCATGGGGTGGGCTCCATCACAAAGCCTCCGAATAGACCCATGAGGGGCCATGAAAACCCTGTCAGCATGACTCAAGTGTTCTTGTTTCGTGGCGAAGACCCAGTCATTCAGCATCAGTAGTTGGGAGGCCTTGTAATAAGGGCGGAGATCCGGGAGTGCTAGCCCCCCTGATAGGCTCCCCTGGTCAGTATTTGCAGTGCAATCCATGGTATTCCCCATCCCAAAGAAACAAGTGAGTCACGCCATCCACCACACAAAAAAAGGATTCTGGTACTTCATGGAGCGTGTTCTTGCACAGTCATCTTATAGAGGGTCGCCCTGCCCATCAATGAGAGAGGACAGGAATCTACTTTATAACCCTCCAATACCCTACCCAAATTGGCATTTTGGAACTCCTTCAGGTTCACATACACCTGGAATCCCAGGTATCGTAAGCCATCTGCGGACCACCTCAGTGGGCATGGCCAGTCCACAGGCAGAGACCACGCGGTCACAGGGAAGGCAACTGACACAGATCCCCGAGTACCCCCATATATGTTTTGGATTTCCAGGGCCCTAGGGTTGAAATGTAGGGGTTCACCAGGAAAAGCAGTATGTTATCTGCATGAAGGAAGATGATATCCTCCCTGCCTGGGCTCCACCACAGTCTTCTCAGCTGGGCACCCACACACACCTAGCACGCCAATGGTTCCAGAGCCAGGACAAACAACCATGGCGAGAGTGGGCACCCCTGTCTCATTCCCCTGCCCAAAGTAAACTGTTGTAAGGTGCAACCGTTAACCCTCACCTTTGCCTGTGGCCACGTGTAGAGAAGATGGGTCCAAAACAAAAATTCTGTGCTAAACCCCATCCCAGGCAGTACTGCAAAAATGAAGTGCTATTTGACCAAATCAATGGCCTTCTCATCGTCCAGGGACACCAGGACTGCAGGCTCTCCCAGTGTCTGCCGCCTAACCAGGCATTCTAAGAGGCACTGCAGATTATGATGGGTGGAGCGCGTGGCATGAACCCCCGATTGGTTGGGGCTAATCACTTTATCGATCACTTGTAGGAGGCATTTGCCAGGGTTTTGGCAAGAATTTTGCCTTCCATGTTCAAAAGAGGTTTTGGTCAGTAGGAGGCACACTGGTCTGACGTTTTACCCTCTGTGTGAAGAAGACAATGGTCAAATGTCTAAGATAATCGGATAGCCACCACTTTCCCTTGACCTCATACAACATTTTTCGAATCTGGCCACTCAACAGTCTACCCATGCATCTGCACAATTCTGGGGGAACCGTTCAGTCCAGGTGCCCTGCCCCTCTCAAGCTGGTGAATTGCCTCAAGGATCTCCTCCTCGCTGATTTCTGCCTCGAGTACCCTCACGTCCTCCTGAGGGAGTGTTGGGACAGGAGCCTTCCTGATGAAGGCCGAAGCGCTGTGACCCCCCGCCCCCGGGGCTTTACACCTTATCCAAGTGCTTGGCAAATGCCTCGGCAATAGCATCTCTGCTCTGAGCTACCCCGTCCCCTCCACCACAATCCATCTGACCCAGCATCTGCCTTCTACGTGCCTTGGCAACCACACTATCAGTTTGCCTGCTTTATCCCCACATCATACAGTCTATGACTTTGGACCCTGAAGAGATCTTTCACCTGCTTCTCCTCCTGGCCCCTGTAGTCCTCCCTAAGGAGGGAAATACGGTGTAGCAGTTCAGGCTTTGGTTGTCCCGTATACTCCCCCTCCATCTCTCCTAGTTTGTTCTCCAGGTCTGCCATCTTTTGGGCCTTCTCTTTCTTTTTCCCTGCGGTGAGGGATATGAGGCATGACTGTTTTGTAGGCCTCCCATAGTACTACCTTGGAGGACACTGAACACGTGTTCTCTTGGAGATAACTGTCCATGACCTTTGCTAGCGTCTGTCTTGTGGGCCAATTTCTCTGTTCTCACGTGTCCAGCCTCCCCCACTTCCCCCCAGAGCGTCGTTGTCCTAAGTGGGTGCATAGTGGTGAGAGGTCAGAGATACCCTGGGGCAGGTAACTAGTGTCACCATACCACCCATCTAGTGCCCAGGAAACTAGCATGTAATCCAGCTGGGACATGGAGCCTACCGAGTCCACAGGATATGAATACTGTTATTCCCCCCTCCACAGATCCAGCAGTCCCATGGCCATCGTAAAGGATTGTAGACGCGAGTCACCCCCTCCCAGATTCCCATCCCGGGTGAGTCTATCCAGTGCCCCTCCATGGTTGGATTAAAATCTCCCCCCACTAATGTGATTGCCTGTGGAATCTACACCAGCCAGTCTCCAATATTTTGAAGTTTCTGGGTCTGGAGACTTGGGGAAACACACCAGGAGAATACCACCAGCAGGTTGGCATTCCACTCCCCCAGGATTGCTGCACAGCATCCTGCTGGGTCATACCAGATTCACATGATTGTAAGTGGGAGGGACTATTTAACCAGTATCCCTACTCCCCTTGACCCGGAGGTTAATCTCGAGTGTACGGGACTAATTATCTGCCTTTCCCCAGAAATGAGCAATTATTCACCACTAGGTGAGTCTCTTGCAGTAGGATCAGGTCTGGGTTGTGCCTATTGAAAAATCTTTACACCACCCCACACTTCAGTTTACTCCCCAGCCCGTTCACATTCCAAGATAGGATAGATAATTCCTGTTGCGGTATGTCAAGGTCTGTTCCCACATGTGTTTATCTGGGTCATACGCTGGTCTAACCTCACAACTGTGTGTTTGTTGTAGTATCATAACTCCCCCCAACTCCCTCTTCCCCACCCTACCCCCCGAAGCTGTCGGTTTAAACGACCCTCCGCCCCATTGCCTGGGGTGCCTGCAGCCCTCCCATACCCAGCCTCAAAACCTGTTATGGTTACTTAGTCTCCTCAAAGGGAGGTGAAGTAGTCCTCTGTGCTCTGCGCCCGCTCTGGTCCTTCCAGTCTATCGCTTCCCGTTGCCTCAGCTATTGTTTCTCTTGTTCGATTTTGATGCCTCCATTTCCCCTTTGGGCTTCTCCTCCTCAATGTGATCTCACCAGTTGTTGGTCCACCGCAGCTGTGAGGGAGTGTTGTCCCCTCCATGCCGGGGTCTTCGCTGGCTGCCATCCCTCCAGCCAGTCCCAAGCCTTCTCTGGCAGAGAGCAGGACCATGATTTCCCTCCCTCCAATATTTGCAGTTTGGCAGGGAATTGCATTTAGTATTGGAGGTTTTGCTTACAGAATTACTGTTTGACCCTGTAAAATGATCGCCACTGCACCTGCAGCTCCTGTGTGAAAGCCGGAAACACCATCACAGTGTGATTCTCGAATTGTAGAGGGCCATGTTGGCGTTCCCCTTGCAGGACAGTATCGTGGTCCCTAAAGTGCAGGAACCGGGCTATAAGTGCTCTGGGTCCTCCCCTGGCTTTGGGGGCCCTCCTGGCACCCTGTGTTTCCACTGAGAAGTGCGGAAATAGTTCACCAGCTGGTAGGTAACTGTTCATAAAGTCTTTGATAAATTTTGCCACATTAACCCCCTCAGCTTTTTCCGGGAGACTCACAAACCTCTCATTGTCATGGCAGGATCTGCCATCTGCGTCCCCCCCGATGCATGGCGCTGTGTGATAGTTTTCAGTTGTTGTACCTCATCCAGCAGAGTTTTTATGGAGGCTTTATGGTCTGGGAGTTTTCCCTCCACCGCGGTGACCCTCTGCTTGAGTTTCCCCATGTTTTTGTGAATGAGTGTGACATGATTCGTGACTGTATAGAGTTTTGTCTTGAGCACTGATTGGGACTCTGTGATGGCCTGTAGAAGTTCTTTGAGAGTGGGGCTGCCTTCTTCCCCTTTCAATCCGGATCCCCCCTGGCAGAGAGTCCCTGCCATGGGCCTCCCTGATTACTTTAAAGGTATATTTGTCCAGTCGGTTGAAAGCCACCATCTTACGACCCTTGTCACGCACTATGCTGTACTCCAGTTGCGTTGCTCCCACTCCGGAACTGCTGTTGCATCTTCCCGGAGTGTCTGAAATTTCACTTGGGTATCTTCAGCCTCACCCCACCCCGGAAGGCCTTCACATGTTCCATTGACAGTGGTGTCTGCTGTCCATTCTGTCCAGGAGGGCTGGCCCTCCACTGGGGCTTGTGTGTGCTCCTTTCTCTCAAGGGAAACCCATCAGGTTTCTTGTTGTGTCCACAGAGTGGGGGGTGCAGGATCTGCCCTGCTGCTCACACCCTCCATGTGGCCTCTCCACTGCAGGGCACACTCCTTCCTGGTCTCTCGGGGTCAGGAAGCAGGGGGGAGTCACCTCGGACCCATTACAGGCCTTTAATGTAGGGCCCAACCTCCAAACCTGCAATGATGCAGACTTGCCCTCGTTTGCAGGCCCGGAATCTTCCACGTGCAGGCTAGTCACTTGCTGCCTTCCCATGGAAACTGCCACCTCCCCTCCTTCTGACTCTAGTGTTCCGGCTGCAGGGCTTCTTGTCTCTGGACCCTCCCGGGGCAAACGCAGTGGATGTTCAGCCCCTCCTCACAAGGAGAACCCTGAACCTGCCACTGGGTCGATCGCGTCCAGTGGCCACCATTTTGGCCATGTCACCACTCGCTGCTCCGATTTCAGCACTTGGTGGTGCTGTCTGTTCCCGTGGCCGCCAGTCCTGCGCCGGCACTCTCTGCAGCTGCCTCAAGTGGCCAGATGTCTTTTCTGCCTTCCTGGAGGCCAGGATTTTGCCGAGGCCTGCCTTCACTGACAGGAGCTCATGCTCCGGGCACCATGTTCCCTCGGTGCCAAAACCACACCTCCCTACTGATAGAAGAGTTGAACTTGGTGGGGGCTATCTGAGATTCGAAACCTTGTAATTTAGTACAGGACGAATATACTCCTTAGGGCAATAGTGTGGCCAGACATACCTTTTGATTTCTTTATATTTTAAAGGACGTTGATATTCTTGAAAGAGGACACGAGAATGTTCCAAGATTTTACAGAGTAAAGGATGAATAACAAATGCATTGAATCAAAAATATTGTGTGGCATAGTTATCATGTCAAAAATATCATTACTACAAAAATATTGAGTAACAGAATATTGAAGGTAAGAATATTATTTTTAGGGGGGCGGAGCTTGCTCGCGACCAAGATGGCCGCTTGAGCCTCGAGCTCCGTATCGCCGGCACACAATCCTGGCATTATCCGACAGCCTTCATAGCCTTAATAACTCCCGGGTCGATAATCTGACACCGGAACTCACTAGCGACGCGAGGAATGACTCCAGACCCTCCTACCTCATCCCGATCCGGAGATACAGCCGCTGACACTAAGTGCCCCGCTAGGCCTGAGATCCCCGGCCTAGAGTTGGGCGGGAGGCGCGGCTGCGTCGAAGTACGTGCCGCGGCCCATTCTCAGTCCAAACCGGCACACGCAAACTTGAATGCCCAACCCCTACTGCCCAAGACACCGGGCTTGTGTAGGCTGCGGAGGCGCTAGGGAGACAGTCGCAGACGGCCAGAACACCAACGTCGTGGGACCGCGCGGAGACCTCCATCTGGCGAACGGGCGTCGGCGCTGAGGAACCCGTGGCTGCGCGGACGGAGTAACCCGTGAACACAGGAGTCCCTGTTGAGTAGGGCTGGGGACTACACGGTGGCAGCTATTGGCGAAAAGTTGGAGGGGAGCCCGAACAGCTTGGTGCCCCGCCGTTAAGTGGAGCGGTACCGGCTTAGAAACCCCCGCGGCAGGGGAACCCCAGAACTGGGAAAACAGCGTCTGGAGCCAGACACTGGAACACACAGACCGCATCGAGCTGAACTGGGTGGACCTGCACCCGGGTGAGCAGCCTACTCCTTGAGTCCGTGAGACCTCAAGACCCCAGCAGTTATACTCAAGACACGAAGCGGGCCGCAGCCACGGGAGTCTGCACAGGAGCCCTCACTTGGTAAGCGCCCCAGGCCGCGGGGATGGGTGGCCGGGCCGGACATACCTACACCCGGAACCAGTGGAGTGTCGAGTCACGACTGCGGAGTGTGGCCCTGGAGGAGTCACGAAGGAAAGCGCTAGGGGCGGGTGGTGTGGCAGAGGCACCAAAACTTGATCTGACGCGGGAGGCCCAGATACCAGTGAAGATGACGCTGACGGTGGCTGAGGCCCCTACCCGCTTGTCCAATCGCTCTGCTGGCTCCCTGGATATTCTTTGCCGGATCACAGCCTAACACAACGCTGTGAAAGACCGAAGTGAGCGGTCCTTGCCTAGCCCACGCCAGCGCGGCACCCGGAGGCGACACAAGGCAGACCCTGGCGGAATTGCCTTGCCAAGCGGAGATCATGGGCAGACTAGACAAAAACGCAGCCAAAGCTCTCCTTCGAGCAGAAATGCTCTAAATCACACGACGCCACGACTGAAGAGGCCCCTAGGACAACTACAACAGCGGAAGGCGACCCAGATATCCGGACCATGCTCCTATCGATGGAAAAAGGCTTGTAGGATGGCATCACCTCACTAGGCACTAAAATGGATGCCCTCTCCTACCGGATGGACAGAATGGTGGAGCGTCTAGATAAGCATGCGGAGAGGTTGGATATGTCAGAACGGAGACTCAGAGAGGTTGAAGAGGCGCAGACTACGCTGGACTCGGACCTTAAACAACTTGGGAGGGTCATACGTGTCCTGCAAGATAAGACTGAAGACTTGGAGGCCCGCTCGAGACGCTGCAACCTAAGAATCACTGGACTTTCTGAGACCACCCCTACAGGAAATATGGAACACTTTGTCGAAAAGCTATTAGTGAGCCTTCTTGGGGAAGGCGCCTTCTCCAATATGTTTGTGGTGGAGAGAGCTCATCGTTCGCTAGGGCCGCGCCCGCCGCCGATTGCTCCACCACGCCCTATTATAGCAAAACTGCTCAAATACCGGGACAGGGATGCAGCTTTACGACTGGCACGGGAGAAAAAGGAACTGGCATTTGAGGGGACAAAGTTTTTGATCTTTCCGGACATCACCGCCCGAGTGCAGGAAGCACGCAGACAATTTGGTCCCATGAAAAAACAGCTGCGCGATATGGGACTGGACTACGCCATGCTGTATCCCGCTAAACTCAGGGTCAACACGCAGGGTCGCTCCCACATATTTACTGACCCGAAAACGCTACAGAAGGCGCTGAAAAGCTGGTCCAAAGAGCAGCGGCAGAGCCCGGACCATCGTCTCCTGGATGAAGCAGCGGGAGGACCGCTCGAGGAGCAGGACTGATAGCTCTGCACTCACTCCCTGCCGATAAGTATTAGGGGAACAAACAGATGTGGTGGGCAGGAGGGTGGCAAATGGGGGTATTGCATCGGTGGCCAACTGATTCCAAGACTGGCATATGCTGGGAGGCCCACTCCGGAGGTGCTATTTCGGATAGTCCGGGACCCCATATGTAACTCATGCGACATTGCCGCTTAAGAACTGTTACAAATGTATAGCTGAATCGCAGAGGGAAGGGCAAAAGAGCACAAACTGGACGGGAACTCGACATAGTGGAGCCTTTCAGGGCTAGGTGGGCGGAATTGAGGTCCCCATCTAAATGGCGGAGTAAAGGCCAGGGGAGGCTAGAATGATTTTGTATCACAGCTCCGATCTAATTAGAGTCGTAATGTGCTGGGGTGGAGGCTATGAAAATTTAGTCGGCGAGCGGAGTTCGGGACGAGAGATCATCTACATTTGACTGTTCATAGATCATAGTGTAAACTCTGCCCGCGAGTGACACACACCGGTACTGTGAACGAAGCACAGGGAGGAGAGGGAGGGATAAGAGGGAGGGCATTTCGGGGGTATGCTGCGCGACCGAGTTGCGGGTGGTCTGCTGTGGGAGGGGGGCGAAGGGTTAAGGATAAGTGGTTTTTTGGGTTACTGTCGTTAGAATGGTTATTGTTTGACACACACAGCGCGTGCATGCTACATACGTCAGGAAACACTACCAGATTTGAAGAGAAAGATGGCGACACCTAGTGGGGCTGCGACTCCGAGGACAATAGACTCCCTCCGTGCGCTGATGTGGAAATCAGAGGGCTTAATAACTATCGAAAATTACGAAAAGTACTGAACTATCTCACGAGACATAATATTGATATTGCCCTACTACAAGAGACACATCTCCTGCTACATAGTGCGATGCTGCGCGGTAGAGGACTGTTGGGTAATGTCAACGCTTCTGGGTTTACTACACATGCACGTGAAGTGTTGACCTGGGTTAACCCTAGATCAGATTACACTATTGACATGCTGTCTGCGGATGGGGATGGCCGATACGTGATATCCAGATGCCGGGGTAGGGGACTGGATTTACTGGTAGTGAATGTCTATGGCCCGAACTACGACTGCCCGGAGGTCTTCACAGCGCTGTCCAACACGATAAAGGGTTGGGAGTACACACATGCCATATGGGGTGGGGACCTCAACCTGGTCAGGAACCCAGAATTGGATAGATCCGGAGGCCCGATGAGGAGCCCGGCTGCAGCGGCAAGAACCCTAGAAAGCATCATGATCAGCCAAGACTTAGGGGACGTATGGAGGGAACGACACCCAGAACAGGGAGGCTTCACACATTACTCCGCATACTACAATTTACACACACGCATAGATTACTGGCTAGCCTCGACGTCCCTTATGGGCCAGATCCGCGAGTGTCAGATACTACCACGCACTCTGTCCGATCACTCACCACTCCTGCTGATACTAGCCATACCCAAGAAAACTATACCACCATTTACATGGCGCTTCCCCCTTACTCATTGCTTGACCCCCTCTTTAAAGCGGAGCTGGCGGACGCAATACATACATTCTTCGCCACTAATATAGGATCGGTGGACAGCTTCCAAACGGTGTGGGAGGCTTTCAAAGTGTATATACGGGGAATAGCCATGACTAAGCACTCGGGGGTTCTCCATTCCATACGTCGGAGTTTGGAGGCCCTGGAGCAACAGCTGAGGGAGCTGGAAGCGCGTCAGACGAATGGGGGGGACGACGACGTTACGGGAACAATTAAGGATATACTAGCCGAATACCAGGAAGCGGCAGATAGCGAAGTGAGACACTTGGGCAAGTATGCCACAGTGCGTACCTACGGGGAGGGCGATAGACCGGGATCGGTACTAGCACACATTTTGAAATCTAAACGATGCAAAACTCTGGTTACGGAACTCCGAACTGAAGAGAGCAATACATTGACTGACGAAACAGACATTGAGAAAGAGTTCAGAAAATTTTACTCGAAATTATATGCTTCTTGCTCCTCAGACATGGAGGAAGAAATCCTAGACTACTTAGAACATATTAAGCTACCTTTCCTGTCTGACAACCATAGAGAGTTCCTTATGCACCCCATTGAAAAAGACGAAAATCTGGAGGCACTGGCAGGAATGAGATCATCCAGTGCCCCAGGGGCGGATGGCCTCACCGTGGGCTTCTACAAGGCCTTTATCGAATTGCTGCTACCACATATCGCAGCACTGTTCGATGATATATGTACAATGGGCAAGATGGAGGGAAGCGATCATAGTTCCCATACCCAAGCCGGGAAAACCCCCGGCGGAATGTGGCTCCTACCGTCCGCTTTCATTGTTAAATGTGGACACCAAGCTGCTCGCCAAGATTCTGAACAACCGCCTGACTCTGCTGACCACGGAGCTGGTGGCTCCGGAACAGGCAGGATTTATTCCAGACAGGAACCTTACCTACAATCTGAGAACAGTTTTTGGAACAATGCAGCATGTTAAACAAGACGTCAAGGCTATTGTGGTCTTTCTAGATATGGAGAAGGCCTTTGATTCGGTAGAATGGCCCTTTATGCGGCAAGTACTGACGAGGTTGGGACTAGGCCCAGTCTTTCTACAACTAATTGGAGTGTTGTATAATGCTCCCACAGTGCGCATTCGATTGGGGAATCTAGTCACAGAATACATTGCTATTTCTAGGGGAACCCGGCAGGGATGCCCCTTGTCCCCCACCTATATGCCTTAGTCGCTGAACCACTAGCGTGTGCGCTGAGAGAATATCACGGACATAGAGGTGTTCGCTTTCCGTCCTATGATATTGTTGTGTCTACGTACGTGGACGACACGTTGTTGTACGTAAGAGAACCTGAAACCAACCTATCCCCGGTCCTTAGGAGGTGGTCCACTTGGAGCACTCTCGGGCTTGAAAGTTAACTGGGCGAAATCAATAGCCTTCCCCCTCACTCCGGTCACGACACAATTTGAGATGAACTTCCCCTTGATATGGTCCGTTGACTTGGTGCGATACCTCGGTATCAGACTGCACACAGACTCGGAGACTGTATTCTTAGAGAACTACGGCACAGCAGTCGCCAAGTTGGAGGACGACATTGAAATTTGGATCAAACTACCGCTGTCCTTAATAGGCAGAGTCTCCATTATGAAAATGGTGATACTGCCCAGAATCCTGTTCTTATTCACTAATCTCCCTATGGTTCTGCCGCGCTCTTTTTTTGCCAGAGTAAATATGTTACTAACACGATTGACATGGGCAGGCAAGCAGGCGCGAGTTCAGTGGCGGGTGCTTACTTTGCCGCACCACATGGGGGGTCTGGGCGCACCAGACCTTGAGTTATACTATAGAGCGGCGCAGGGAGCGCACGCTCACGGCTGGATCCATGGAGCGGCGGATATTCCGTTTCTCCGCATTGAAAAGCTCTCTTCCGGCCCTCTCCCTCTCCCAGCCATGATTTTTGAACCGGTGGACCGCAGAACGGGAATTTTGGACCCTCAATTCCACAAGGCACGCTTGGCACTGCCTGTTACAACAGCAAGCCGGGGCATTGCTATATTCCCAGGAGATGCCAATTGAGTGTATGATCTGGCTGACCCCCTGCAGAGACAAAGGGGTTATCCGAGCGCTACACGCGTTAAATATTAATAAGGCGGGGGACTTATTTACTGGTGGTATCGCAAAGTAGTGGGACGAGGTCACGGGCAATACAGAAGTTGTTACACCACTGCAACGCTTTCAGTTTCATAGAACGCGCAAGGCGCTACATCAGCATTTGGGGGATGATATGACTGAACCCCCAGAGGTGCAAGAGCTGTCGTACATCATTAAGGCAAAGTCATCCCAAAAGCTTGTCTCCAACATTTACAAGCTGGTGATGTCCCACAGAGCAAATCAGTACTCCAAGGCTCGGCTGGCCTGGCAACGGGACCTAGAAGAGACCATAGACGACGCTATGTGGTCTTACTGTTGCACTAATACAAGACGCATCTCGCTACACAGCAAACATAGGCTTATTCACTTTAAATACATCAACAGAGTGTACTACACACCGGAAAGATTACACAGATACGGGTTGAGGGAGGACGCAACCTGCGACAGATGCCAATGGCCGACTGCAGATTTTATACACTTAGCGTGGAGATGCCAGGGGGTGTCTAACTTTTGGGGAAAGATCTTCCGTGAGTTGAGTTCCATAGTGGGCTTGGAGATATCCCCAGATCCAGCGGTAGCATTGCTAGGATATTCTAAACCATTGCCCACGGCGATACGCAGGCTTGCAGATATGGGGCTTCTACTGGCTAAGCGCAGAGTAGCAATCAGCTGGATGAGGGGACCCCTCCCTACGATAAAACAGTGGTCACAAGATATGCTATACTGCTGCACGCAAACGGAGAACTTCAGTGAATTGCTCCCCCCCCGGAGCAGACCAAAAAACTTCTGGGGGCTATACACTACATACCTACTCACTAAAGGGGAGGGCCCGCCTAATGAGACGGTGACAGTGACTGGCGACACCACGAATACCCCAGCCCTATAGAGAGAAGTGAGGGATACATAAGCGCGGACGCACATACACATTAGGGAATAAGATACTCCCAGAAGTATAATCTGTATACTAGGCCCACACCGACGAATCGACTGACCTGATGACACCTAGCAGGAGGGGGAATGTATTAGCTGGGAGCGCGACATGAATAGACGCAGAATGTATGTTTTTCTGACGGTAGCAAACTACGTTTACTTTAATAAGTTAGTTTTATTCTCATTATTGCCAATGATCACTGCAGTGCATAAGACATGATCTATTGTATGCTATGAAGGATGAACAAGAGCGGATGACGCTGCCTTCCCAATGGGCTGTTGGCAATAAAGCTGTGTATAATGCCATCGTCTCACACGCCACCGGCCCCAGGGTTGTAGGCGTCTGGCTGTGTATTTCAGTGTCAATCTTTTACAATAAATTTGTTTTAATAAAAAAATAAAAAAATAAAAAAATATATTGTTTTTAATGTACATAATATCGTTTGTCAAAATATTGTTGAATATAATGTTGATTTCTTTCATAAATGTATATTGAATATCATGTTGTAATTAGTTTAATATATATTTGATATTATAAAAACTTTAGGTGTAAGTATTATGAACAAAATTATTTTATTACTTTTACATATTCTGAATTATTTTTTGTGCCATTACAAATGTTTACATTTAATTTGTAATTTATAATTTAGTAGCAGGTTGTTGAATTTGTCTGTTTTGTAGGCCTCCCATAGTACTACCTTGGAGGACACTGAACTCGTGTTCTCTTGGAGATAACTGTCCATGACCTTTGCTAGCGTCTGTCTTGTGGGCCAATTTCTCAGTTCTCACGTGTCCAGCCTCCCCCACTTCCCCCCAGAGCGTCATTGTCCTAAGTGGGTGCATAGTGGTGAGAGGTCAGAGATACCCTGGGGCAGGTAACTAGTGTCACCATACCACCCATCTAGTGCCCAGGAAACTAGCATGTAATCCAGCAGGGACATGGAGCCTACCGAGTCCACAGGATATGAATACTGTTATTCCCCCCTCCACAGATCCAGCAGTCCCATGGCCATCGTAAAGGATTGTAGACGCGAGTCACCCCCTCCCAGATTCCCATCCCGGGTGAGTCTATCCAGTGCTCCTCCACGGTTGGATTAAAATCTCCCCCCACTAATGTGATTGCCTGTGGAATCTACACCAGCCAGTCTCCAATCTTTTGAAGTTTCTGGGTCTGGAGACTTGGGGAAACACACCAGGAGAATACCACCAGCAGGTTGGCATTCCACTCCCCCAGGATTGCTGCACAGCATCCTGCTGGGTCATACCAGATTCACATGATTGTAAGTGGGAGGGACTATTTAACCAGTATCCCTACTCCCCTTGACCTGGAGGTTAATCTCGAGTGTACAGGACTAATTATCTGCCTTTCCCCAGAAATGAGCAATTATTCACCACTAGGTGAGTCTCTTGCAGTAGGATTAGGTCTGGGTTGTGCCTATTGAAAAATCTTTACACCACCCCACACTTCAGTTTACTCCCCAGCCCGTTCACATTCCAAGATAGGATAGTTAATTCCTGTTGCGGTATGTCAAGGTCTGTGCCCACATGTGTTTATCTGACCTTGGTGTTCCTTTGGGTCATACGCTGGTCTAACCTCACAACTGTGTGTTTGTTGTAGTATCATAACTCCCCCCAACTCCCTCTTCCCCATCCTACCCCCCGAAGCTGTCGGTTTAAATGACCCTCTGCCCCATTGCCTGGGGTGCCTGTAGCCCTCCCATACCCAGCCTCAAAACCTGTTATGGTTACTTAGTCTCCTCAAAGGGAGGTGAAGTAGTCCTCTGTGCTCTGCGCCCACTCTGGTCCTTCCAGTCTATCGCCTCCTGTTGCCTCAGCTATTGTTTCTCTTGTTCGATTTTGATGTCTCCATTTCCCCTTTGGGCTTCTCCTCCTCAATGTGATCTCACCAGTTGTTGGTCCACTGCAGCTGTGAGGGAGTGTTGTCCCCTCCGTGCCGGGGTCTTCGCTGGCTGCCATCCCTCCAGCCAGTCCCAAGCCTTCTCTGACGGAGAGCAGGACCATGATTTCCCTCCCTCCAATATTTGTAGTTTGGCAGGGAATTGCATTGAGTATTGGAGGTTTTGCTTACAGAATTACTGTTTGACCCTGTAAAATGATCGCCACTGCACCTGCAGCTCCTGTGTGAAAGCCGGAAACACCATCACAGTGTGATTCTCGAATTGTAGAGCTCCATGTTGGCGTTCCCCTTGCAGGACAGTATTGTGGTCCCTAAAGTGCAGGAACCGGGCTATAAGTGCTCTGGGTCCTCCCCTGGCTTTGGGGGCCCTCCTGGCACCCTGTGTTTCCACTGAGAAGTGCGGAAATAGTTCACCAGCTGGTAGGTAACTGTTCATAAAGTCTTTGATAAATTTTGCCACATTAATCCCCTCAGCTTTTTCCGGGAGACTCACAAACCTCTCATTGTCATGGCAGGATCTGCCATCTGCATCCTCCCCCCCGATGCATGGCGCTGTGTGATAGTTTTCAGTTGTTGTACCTCATCCAGCAGAGTTTTTATGGAGGCTTTATGGTCTGGGAGTTTTCCCTCCACCGCGGTGACCCTCTGCTTGAGTTTCCCTATGTTTTTGTGAATGAGTGTGACATGATTCGTGACTGTATAGAGTTTTGTCTTGAGCACTGATTGGGACTCTGTGATGGGCTGTAGAAGTTCTTTGAGAGTGGGGCTGCCTTCTTCCCCTTTCAATCCGGATCCCTCTGGCAGAGAGTCCCTGCCATGGGCCTCCCTGATTACTTTAAAGGTATATTTGTCCAGTCGGTTGAAAGCCACCATCTTGCGACCCTTGTCACGCACTATGCTGTACCCCAGGTGCGTTGTTCCCACTCCGGAACTGCTGTTGCATCTTCCCGGAGTGTCTGAAATTTCACTTGGGTATCTTCAGCCTCACCCCACCCCGGAAGGCCTTCACATGTTCCATTGACAGTGGTGTCTGCTGTCCATTCTGTCCAGGAGGGCTGGCCCTCCACTGGGGCTTGTGTGTGCTCCTTTCTCTCAAGGGAAACCCATCAGGTTTCTTGTTGTGTCCACAGAGTGGGGGGTGCAGTATCCGCCCTGCTGCTCACACCCTCCATGTGGCCTCTCCACTGCAGGGCACACTCCTTCCTGGTCTCTCGGGGTCAGGAAGCAGGGGGGAGTCACCTCGGACCCATTACAGGCCTTTAATGTAGGGCCCAACCTCCAAACCTGCAATGCTGCAGACTTGCCCTCGTTTGCAGGCCCGGAATCTTCCACGTGCAGGCTAGTCACTTGCTGCCTTCCCATGGAAACTGCCACCTCCCCTCCTTCTGACTCTAGTGTTCCGGCTGCAGGGCTTCTTGTCTCTGGACCCTCCCGGGGCAAACGCAGTGGATGTTCAGCCCCTCCTCACAAGGAGAACCCTGATCCTGCCACTGGGTCGATCGCGTCCAGTGGCCACCATTTTGGCCATGTCACCACTTGCTGCTCCGATTTCAGCACTTGGTGGTGCTGTCTGTTCCCGTGGCCGCCAGTCCTGCGCCGGCACTCCTGCAGCTGCCTCAAGTGGCCAGATGTCTTTTCTGCCTTCCTGGAGGCCAGGATTTTGCCGAGGCCTGCCTTCACTGACAGGAGCTCATGCTCCGGGCACCATGTTCCCTCGGTGCCAAAACCACACCTCCCTACTGATAGAAGAGTTGAACTTGGTGGGGGCTATCTGAGATTCGAAACCTTGTAATTTAGTACAGGACGAATATACTCCTTAGGGCAATAGTGTGGCCAGACATACCTTTTGATTTCTTTATATTTTAAAGGACGTTGATATTCTTGAAAGAGGACACCGAGAATGTTCCAAGATTTTACAGAGTAAAGGATGAATAACAAATGCATTGAATCAAAAATATTGTGTGGCATAGTTATCATTTCAAAAATATAATTACTACAAAAAATATTGAGGAACAGAATATTGAAGGTAAGAATATTGTTTTTAATGTACATAATATCGTTTGTCAAAATATTGTTGAATATAATGTTGATTACTTTCATAAATGTATATTGAATATCATGTTGTAATTAGTTTAATATGTATTTGATATTATAAAAACTTTAGGTGTTAGTATTATGAACAAAATTATTTTATTACTTTTACATATTCCGAATTTTTTTATGTGCCATTACAAATGTTTACATTTAATTTGTAATTTATAATTTAGTAGCAGGTTGTTGAATTTGTAAGGCAATAGAGCAAAACAATAATGAAATTGTATGAAAATTAATTATTTATTTGCTAATTAATTATTGCACATTTTATTTTTTTGATAGTTTAATTGCTAATTTTAGTAGTGGTTTATAGGAGAATAGGATGGGAAGTTATTGAAAAGTAGTTTTTTTACAAGTTTTTTGTCATGTTATTTACATATTCTAATTGTAATTAATTATGTAAATTAAATAACTGATAAATTGCTATGTAGAAAACTTATTGTATTTATTAATTGCTTATTCAGAAGTGTATTTAAGTATAAACCTTGTAAAATATATATTTTTGTTTTATGGTTTTAATTTTGTTTTATTTAATTAGTATTTTAATGTCATTTTAGTGTATTTTTAATTTATTTTAATTATATTTTGGGGTTTGTGTTTCCTTCAGTATTAGGGAGGGAAGTATCTTTGTTTTAAATGTAGTTATTTTTTTTTTTTAGCTGTTAAATTATTTTTGTATTATTAATTTTATTTATTTATATAGTATATATTTTTATATTGAATATAGTTTAACATTTTTATGTTGTTAGGTATTTAACTGTTTGTGTTTTAATGATTAGAAGTTGGAGTGGTATATGCAATCCTTCCTAAGTGCAACACTTTCCATTTTTTTGTTCACGTTGGAGGGGAATAGCAAATTTAACCCCTCAAGAGTATAGCATTTTCCATACTTTTGTTTACATTGGATTGGGAATAGTAAATCTAACACCTCTAAAGTTCAACACTTTTCCTACTATTGCTTAGGCTGGAGTGGCAATAGTAAATCTAACCCTTCCAAAATCTAACACTCTCTTTGATTTTGCTTACGTTGGAGTAGGAAGAGTAAACCTAACCCCCCAAAGTCCAATACTCTCTTTAATTTTGCTTACATTCATAGTGGAGAAGAGTAAACTTACCCCCTCCAAAATCCAACACTTCCCCTACTGTTGTTCTGATTGGAGTGGGAATAGTAAATGTAACCCTTCCAAACCCCACCATTACCTTTTTCCTGGACATTGAAAAGTATCTGAATATCATTTGTGAACATATATTTATATTAAATGTATGTAGCAGACAAGCCAAAGGATGTACTTAGAACATGATTAGCAATGGGAAGACAGCCAACCTTTGTTGGAAACCCCATTGAACCAATTTTTGAGTATAGACGTACTAGTCTAGTTGCATTGTCAGTGTGTGAGCAGACGAAAAAGGCAATTATTGCTGTGGCGATGTACATTCATGTTGGAAGTCCATTGTTTGTACATCATCCACATCACTGACATTGGCATTATTAATGTTGTTCACAAAATCAACACTGAGGACCCACAGAAAATCTCCTTTCAGAAAAGGACATCAAGTTCACATTCTTCATTGCAGCCTGGTTGCAAAATGTTAACTGACTGACTTGTGTATTGGTATTGATGGACAAAATGGCCTGTGGCTGACTACTGTTCAGCTGAATCATTTGTGGCTGGCTACTGTCTGACTTTCTTGCTTTTGGTTGGCCCCTCAGAGCCTGATTGCCTTGTGAAGCTGGCTAATTCCAAACTGAATGAACTGTTGATTCCCCCAGTATACCTATATATCTTCTCTTGACGTCATCAATGGAGCCGCCCTTATTGAGTCTAAATTTCATGGCTCTTCCTTGTATCACTGAGCACTGTGGTGCTTACCAATAGGGCCTGAGTGTCATCTCCAGTGTGTGATATGCAATGACTGCAAGTGGGCTTACCTGGGTGTATTCAATTGTGGCCATTGAGTTGGCCATTGAGTTGTGGTAGTGAGTCATTTTTCTTTAATCATCTGCGTTCCCCATGCATTTCTCTTCACCGTTTAATGCAATCATAGAAGCGAAGTTTGGGTTGTATACTCTGCATATTCTCATCCCATGGTCAAGCCAAGCGTTCAGGAGTAGATCTCCTACTTGGTTGAGGCAAAGGGAGTCCTGTTGTCTCACAAGAGTGAAGAGTGGACCTTTCAGATCAATCTAGTAGCAGCTGAAGATATCTGCACTCTCTGTAGTGGTGCTGCCATGTTTTTTGTTTCTGCAATAGTGTTCTACATGTTTGTCCTTGTCCACACGGAGGTAATGGCCACTAAATAATCAAAAATGATCTGATACTTTCACACCTCATTTGCTTGTATGTTCAGTTTGGCCTCCATAAACGTGTTCATACAGGGACATGTGTATAATCCATGCTCCAGTTTAGGAATTCAGTTTATCCTATTGGTTTGTACTCATAGTATATACGCTCTCTTCTTACTTTTGGAATAATGTAAATAACTCAGGTTCCCACTGGAGAAGTCTTCCTCATACGGAGTGTAGCAAATCCATCTGGCCAATGTGTATCCCCCTGTCTGGGTCTCTAATCATTTTCTCTATGCCTGTGTGCTGACTGGTGCTCCGAGATGGTAATTTGTTATTTGAGTGCTTTACAAAAAATAAAAATAAAACAAAACAAACAAAAACTAAATAGGTCTCAGCCGTGCGTGCACTGTCAAAATGGCTCGCCTTTGTCCTCCTTCTGCTATCTTCTGTATTGAGAGGATGGCCTTAATGTCTTCGACGGGCTCAAGCTGACAATTTGGAATGTTAAAATATTTCTAACCCCATGCAAAGTAACAGTAAGCTCATAGATCACTGTGTTTGCTTCATTTGGGTTAGTTAGGAAATTAAGGAGCAGCATGTTTACCCCACAATTCAGAATGAATGTTAAACTTTGTAGAGAGCTTCAATGATCCCTGACATCCTTACTGCATGGCCTATGTCTCATTAGGATAAAATCAAATTCATTCCTAATATAGAGCTCATAGTTTGGTAGAAGTGATTGCTCTCAAATCTTTATTCTATAGCTAATTATGCCTAGATCAAATCTGAAAGCAACCTACTATAGTTTGTGATGCTTATGAGAAATGGAATAGCGTATCTTTTGGCCACTTCAGTGAATGAATGAGCTATTTTTCATTGTATCTATCTAAGCCATCTGCGATTCAAGAGCTTCAACATGGGCTTGTTGACACACATTAAATATCCAGGAGATGGGTTTGGGGCTGACTTGCCCTTGGTACCAAGATTTCATTCATTAAAAGCGGTCTCAGACTGTGCACTGATTTTTTGCAAATCAAATCAGATGTTGCAAACCAACCTAAGTACTAACGGGTCAGTTCGCAAAATCACCATTCGGAGTGGGTCGCAGTCCAACCTACCTCGCAAATTGAAACTCACTACTATTGGATTCCATCCCAGGGATGGTAGCCAGCTGTGGTCAGCAGACCACCATGCCTGTGACTGCATTAAAATATTTTTAAAAAACGTATTTGTAAAGCGCAATCTAATCACCTTTAAGGGTCTCAAGGCGCTGGGGGCCTTCAGGGAGATTAAGGGGCCCATTACGATGGCGGGCGGAAGCACAACCGCCGTGCTGGCGGATGCAGAAACCACCAGTTACCGCCGGCACGCAGCAGTCCACACGCCCGCCCAATTACGATGCGAAAAGCAGGCCAAACACCGCCGGCAAGCCAGCAACACCGTCCGCCATCAAAGTGCGCCCACACACGTAGCGGCGCAGCATAACTGACACACACCGTCCGACGAAACACGTCCCGCCCGGCGCATAAATTACGATGCCGCAAACAAACGGCTCCCACGGCAAAGAGACACCGCACGTGAAAGAGAGGCGGAAACACGGACGCAGAGCACGGACAACGAAGAAGCGGCACCCCGGGCATGAATCCAGCACTGCAGGCCCTTCCCATGCTTCTGCTGATGCACCACCAAGGACGCAACGTACCGCGGAGACGCAGGTAGGCACACACACAACAAGTGCACACAAACAGCGCACACAGTGCAAGGGCGGAAAAAGCGGACAACCCCCCACCAGCGCGTGTACACTACACATCCACCATCGCATCCACATATGACACACAGGCCAAATCGTAACATCGCAGAACACATGTGTACACACCACCTGGGACTAGGAACCAACCACCCCGTCACGGCCCCAAAGCGCCGATGACGCCACCACACATGCGCACAACGCAGAGGCCAACCGCAGCGCCATGCATGCGTCGCACACAGACACAGGGACACAACCAAGCAGCACACACATCAGCCCCACCCCGAACGCACATGACACGTGACAGGCCGGCCACAGACATGTCCCCAACGCCCAATTCACGGACAACACCCAACGCCACACAAACGACGCACACATGTCAGTGAAGACACGCAACTGCAGGACACACCCCAGTGTAACAAACATGGCGTAGCACACAGCGGCGGCAACACCAACTAGGAGAAGCAGGGCTCCCTTCGGGAAGAGGAACGCCAGTACCACACTGAAAAACCCATACCACCCTGCACATATGAACAAGACACATGAAACGGAACACCAAAGAGCCCGGGGACCGACAACAGGTGGCCCAAGAATTACATCCACACACAAGGCCCAACGCAGAGCGGAAAGGCAGCCTGCCGCCCACACAAGGGAGAGCAGACAGCACTGAATGACCTTCCATTCCAACACCGAAACCACAGCCCTACGACAGAAGCCGGTGAATACAGCCATTGTCCAAGAATAGACCAACACAGGCATGCCGAGGAGACCGACCACAGGGCAGATAGCGCATATCACAGAAGCACACAACGGATGGGGAAGAAAGAAGAAAACACTCCCCCATGTCGGCCACATGCAAGTTAATTGGAAGGAGTCACACAGCACTGACCTTGAACTGTCTGAGAAGCATGTGGGAAGAGGGCCCGTGTCCTCCAAACAAGCCAACAGAACACAAGTCCTGTCTCCCCACGACTACACAGAGCTCACAGCAACCCCGGAGCGTGCACATTGCAGACTGCACACACAGCCGGAGCACGCCACCTCTACGAACCGCTGCGAAATGGCAACCGCAACACACCTACCCAACTACGCCGAACAGCTCAAGCTGTACCAAACCAACACGATACATACATTGGGATGCGATCTCCTGTCCCTGCTGAACGTAAGTTACCGACTGACTTACCGCATCACATTGTTCAGCTGCGTCATGCCCGTCTTCTACTGTCGGAGGTGTCCCTACCAGCATCCCGTCGAGATATGCCTCTCCAACCCGGCATGTCTGAAGGCGGACCTGCTACCACTACTCCTCCCTCTGGACGCACACGACAGGGCCTGCTCTGCCTATGGGGGCATGGCGTATGTGGCCAACATCGCACGCGCACTGAAATGGAACCACTGTGCCTCCACACGACGGATCATCGAGAACAGCTACATCGAATGTCACCCAGCATGCCCCATCATGGTCCTCCAAGGGACAACCTACGAACAACACCTTGACAGCCACCATCCGCTTCATTGGCTGGCAAACATGTACACCACCAATGACATGGAAGCCCTGCTGGACGGCATCGCATACCTGACAACCTGTAAATACGTCGGACCACAACGCAGGTTCCCCGAGTGACCTATGAAGTCCAACCCCGCACCCATGCTCAGCTTCCGCACGGACTGGCCAGTCACCACCACAACAGCCATACCAAACGACCGGCAACTGTAACCACACCATCAACGACATCGCCATGACATCGGATATGACCGGGACATGCACACTGTTCCCCATCACATCCAGGAACACCGCATGCATCGTGGGAGGCAGTGGCATGGGCTCTGTGCATCGCACCCACATGGACGGAACTGCACGAACAACCAGGACACGACATGGATCCAGCGCCCATGGACACACACACCGCTCAGTGGACATGAATAGGTCGCCTGGAGTCTGTGGGTGCTGCACCCCTCCCACCCGGCCCCGGGAATCCCATACCAGGAGCTTTGCATGGACGACAAGTGCATACAACAACAACACGACCCCAGTGACTGTGACATGTCCAGTAACCACCACAGTGCAACAACAAGTGGCACGCCGCTGCATGCACGCAAGCACATGCCCTGATGTCATCTCACATGCACGCGTGCATGAGGAACAACCGCAGCAAACCTGTCACATGGAACTGAGATGGACTGTGCCCATGATGCCGAGCGGTCTGGTAGGCTACATGTATACCGTCTGTGTCAAAGTCCGCAGCTCCGCAGCTATACGTAAATGTACATTAGCACAGCCTTGGCCAAGCAGATGTAACCCCACACCCTATCCCATTTGTTATCATGCTCAGTATATCCTCAACATGTATTCCGCTGCCAGTAGTGTCCACTATACTGCATCACAGAGGACAGAAGACTCAATATAATGTTTGAAACCAGAACTGTCTCCGCTGACTCATTTCACAAGTACGAATGAGAGAGGATGAGAGTATGTGAAGTACACGGCAGTCGTGACATGACCATGTAGTCCACTGGTATTGGATGTCAACGCAAATGAGTAGCACTACTGTGGAAGACACACATGTGTCGTGTGAAGTCGTATGGACGCAGTGCTCAGGTGGGTGGGTGCGACGGGTAGATGCGCACATGCCAAGTTGGAGCACGCCGTGTTGGGAGGGGTCATGTACAGTACACCACCGCTTCCCTGGGCATTGTGAGAGGACACCTGTCGGGGGGAGTGAACACGTGTGTGCACAGCAGCCGGGCACACGTACAAAGCGGTACCAGGCGCACCTCAGCCCACCCTCTGTGGACAAGCTGGATCCTGTTGTGCGCCCGCCATGCCCCTTGACAAGGCACACACAGCCCCAGTCGACCAGGTGTAACCCCAACATAGTCAATCCGCACAGGCGATACAGGGCACGGGATGGCAGTGGAGCATGGTGTGTGAGAGGTCTCCTCGCGCTCCTCCTGGTCATATCACGCAGGCAATAGAACCTCAACGTCTAGCATGGCACAAGTCAAATGGAAGTGTAGGGGACGCACCACAGCACGAGCAGCACTGACGTCACGGGAGGTGGCTCGCACCATCCCATCCATTGCCCATCATACCAACCACGCCACATGCCATTGCGACTAAGTGCAAGCGCGTGCGCCACCACCCCCGAGCCCTCCCCAGAGAGGCCAAAGAGTGAATGTGTGGGCCAACAGCCACAGACGGACGCGGCCTGGCCGCAAGGGCAGCCACAGCCACTGGATGTCGCAGGTGGCGGATCCGGAAGGCGAAGACTGTGATGCATAGTCCATGCAGGCCGGGTCTCCATTTGGGGCACCACGCAGGTGGACGGCGTCCCGCCACACATCATACCCTGAGACAGCCCACTCGTGCAACTGGACCCACACATACACTCCTTGCCCTCTCTGGTGCGAGCTTGGGGCTGCCTGTGCAAGCGCTAGCCTCGCAGGTGAGCATGCATATTGGGGGGCGAGGGGAGGACATGAGGGCTGGGGCGAAGATGACTGTATCACTGTCAGTTAGTACAAGGGATGACCCAGATGTGGAAAGGAAGAGACGTGTCCCGTGTGTACTGCAACTAGTCGCCAATCCAACTACCCCCCCATGTCCGGAATGTAAGCCCGCACCTAGGCCCGCCCATCCGCCACATCGAACATACCACCAGCACGACAACCTTCCCATTCGAAACACTGACTGGGGGTGGCGACCAGTGAACAATCATGTGTAGCCTACCCACGCGTACATGTGGGCCCTCCATGATCCATGTCACCTGCGGCAAAGACATGACATGCGCAATGAGGGAAGTGAGGAGAGCGGCCCGCCCCACGCGCAGAAGGTGCATCAGCTCCACAGACCCAGCAGCGAGTCCAGCAGGGGTCACATGTGCAGGGGCAGCTGTGCCTGGTGTGAAGGCACATGCATATAGACAGCACATCGACCAATGTGTAGTCTGCCCACATCCACAGTCCATCATCATGCGGACATAGGAATTGAACACAGGGCAACACATCTTAGTTGGTGCACCCACCGTGACCAACAATGCGCAATCATCGACGTACCCGCCCTGTGCATGGCCCCCCACCCAACGGAGGCACATCCAGTGCCACCATCCCACACACACAAGCCTTCCACGGAACATGGTGTGTCCAATGGTCAGTACAGAGTCAGCGCCCATCTGGTGGATCCTGAACAGGAGACACATGCACACACATGCCAGCTCCCACTATGTACGTCTGCCACCTGGCACGTGCAATGTAACCTCTCACCTGTGACGTGTGACTGCAAGCACACAGCCGTCTTGGCATGGGGCTGTCAATGTGGACACCAGTCAATGTTTCGGGCGCTGTGATCCGTACAGTGCTGTACATAGGGTGCAGTGCTGACACCTACTACTGTCTCATATCCCCTCGTGCCACAGGTCCCACTTGTATTGGCCGCTCAGCCCGTGCCCACATCGTCGTCGTCGTGTGCCATACTCATCCAGCCTCGGAAGCAGTTCCATGCTCAGCAGACACTCATGTTGCCGTGGCGTTGCCGCTTGACGAATATGCAGTCAGTCCCCATCAGCACGCCCCGCAAGTCATTGGGGCCTAGATCCCCATGTGCATGCACATGGCAGTGGTATGTCTCACTTGCCATTGCCATTGTTGGGAGACCTGTGTAAGTGTATTGTGGCCGTGCCGCCCCAGCTTGACAGCTGGGCTGTGGCTCATGTGCTTGCTCAGTCATGTCAGTGATGTGTATGCGAAATTGCTATGTGCCGTGTTGCTTTGACATGTGTCCTCTGCCATTTAACCCAGGCGGAGACCGAACATTGACCGCCCATACCAATTGCTGGCGGACATGGACGATACAGAGGTAATCAGGAAGTTTCAGCTGGACAGGCCAACTCTGCATCGACTGTGTGCCATGTTAGAGCCCCATCTCCGTCCCCGCAGGGTGTATCCGACTGCTGTCACCCCCACGGCTAAGGTGATGGCCGCCATGCATTTCTTCGCCACTGGGTCATTCCAGCACACAGTGGGCAGTGGAGGAGGGATGTCCCAGCCCATGTTCAGCAAGGTGCTGAGGGATGTACTGGCAGCCATGATGCTGTACCGGAACAGGTACATCAGATTCCCCAGGGCTCGTGAATTGGCGGCAGTGAAGGGTGCATTCTATGCCCTTGGCAGAATCCCACACGTCGTGGGAGCCATTGACTGCACTCATGTTGGCCTTGTTCCACCACAGGCCACTGAGCACCTGTACCGCAACAGGAAGCACACGCACTCCCTGAATGTGCAAGTGGTGTGCCTTGCGGACATGGTGATCACCCACGTGTGTGCCAAGTTTCCAGGCTCGGCCCATGACGCACACATAATGCGCAACAGCATCTTGCCACGACTGATGGCCAATCTGCAACAGGATCGTGCCTGTATTGTCGGTGAGTATGTGGAGTGGTGTAGCGTGCTGGTTGTGCGATGCTGTCCCCTGTCCAGTTGGAATAGCAACGGTTCTCTGTGTCCCTCACACCCAGGTGACTCTGCGTATCCGAATGGGGCATGGCTGCTCAGTCCATTGAGGAATCCTCGCACCCCAGCAGACGATCGATACAATGAGGCACATGGGAGGACCAGACGTGTGGTCGAGCGTACCTTTGGCCTCCTCAAGTCCAGGTTCAGGTGCCTGGACCGCACCGGGGGTGCACTGGCGTACTCCCCACAGAAGGTGTGCCAGATAGTGGTGGCGTGCTGCATGCTGCACAATCTGGCCATTCGGAAGCAGATCCCCCTCATTGTGGATGACGGAGATCAACCAGGGCCCCAGCCCGCAGACCAGGACAGCTCGAGTGAGGTGGACAGCGGAGAGGAGGAAGCTGGGAATGTGCACCAGCAGCTCATCGCCCGCTACTTCACTTGACGGTGAGTGTCCATGTACGACGGATGATGTGTCTGTATCTGTGCAGGTGTGTGTGTGCTGTGTCAGGGTGGCCGTATGTTCACTGCGTGCAGTGTGTCAACGCTCCATGGCCAGGGTAGTATGCCACTGTTGGTGACTGTGGCATTGTGCCCTATTGCTCTGTGCGATGTGTGTACATTGCTTGTAGTTGTTGACATGTACTGTGTGATGGGTGTGTGACACACTCATTGAATGTGCTCCTGTTCTGTCTCCCACCCCTAGGTCCCTACAGGCCCTCCGGATTCCATTGCCATGCCACGCATCAGGTGCCTTTCCGCCCAAGGTGACCGTTGTATTCCGTACAAATAAAACACAGGGCACAAACAGCAGTTAGTGAATAAGGTGCATTTATTACAAACTGTGACATGTGATTGTGTGTAAGGTGATGACAAAAGTGGTGCGTGCAGTGACAATGAGCTGTCGGTCATGGCTGCGTGATGATCAGGGTGTACCCACTGGTTCTATGTCCATAGTCCAACACACACATGCCATCCAGCTGGCTGTGTGGAGTGGGATCGTAGAGCAAGTCAATGCAGTGGCTGGTCAAGGAAGGCTGGCGGAAGGCTGGCTGGCTGCCTCACTTGCGACTGGAGCGTGCGAAGTCCTCCCGGGAGATCTGTTTCCTCTTCGGACGGCCCCTTCCACGTTTGGGAGGGGGTGTGTGGTGGCGACCTGCTGGTGGTGGGTGAGGTGTGCTCACTGGCTGTGGACGCAGGGGAAGTGGACACTGCTGCCCGAGCCTGCGCCCTAGCAGGTGGTGGCGGAGGTGGTGTTGCTGGTCTTGCCTGTGACCCCACCGCCACCACCAGCTGGCCCATGAGGTCCACGAGTTGGTCCATACGGGACACGAATTGGCCCATATGGGCGTCCATGGACCTCAGCACCCCCAGCACCTCCCGCGTGTCAGTAGCAGACCTGGCCCATTGTCCTTGGGCCTCTTCATAGGCCCCAAGGACTCTGGCCATTTGAGGCAGGGCATGGCTCCCAGGGGAGGCTGGCGTTTCCCTGACCCTGCTCCTCCTACCAGTCCTGCTGCCACCGGCCTGCCCACTAGCCACATTGCACACCACGGTCCTCGCTGTGGCTCCCAGGGTGGATCCAGTCGGCCGGGCCACCACCTGCGCTGGGGCTGGTGCCAGCGAAGACGTGGTGGTGGTGGAGGCGGTGGTGGTCGGTGCGGCGATGGTGGCGGTTGCGGCAGTGGTAGTGGCCGCAATGACCGTGGGTGTGGCCGCAACGACAGTGGCAGCAGGGGACTGGGACTGTTCAGCATCCCTGGATGATGGGTTGGTGGGTAGGAGGGGTCCTGGGGAGCGGCTGGGCCCTGCCACGCCAGATGGGCCAGCTTGGTGGTCCGTGTCCGAAGAGGAGGACAGATCCTCCAGATCCGTGTGTCCTCGTTGGGGGCTTGTAGGCTGGCTGTGCTGGCTGCTGTCTCCATCCCCAGCATCCAGCAGTTCGTCACCTGTGGAGAGAATGAGATTTGTTATTGTGTTGCACCTGGCGAAGTATGTATTAGTCGTCTGACATTGGCAGTTCGTGCAATCTCGTACATGGGTTTCCCGGAGGCGAGTGTGTGGCTGTGGCATCTGTAGTTGTGTGTGCTAGGCAATGGGACTGTGTGCTGTGCACATGTGGCATGGGACGGATTGGCCATGCCGATGGGTGTGTTGCTGTGCCCCTACTCATTGTGACTCTGGTGTATGCGGGCTCCTGGCCCATCCTGGGTCTGGTTTGTACTTTGCTTTTGGAGTTCATATGGAACGCTTAGGAACGCATATGGCAACATGGGGGCCATGCCCCAGATTCGCATTTGGGAGGGGATATGCTTTTGGGGTTCACATGGAACGCTTAGGAACGCATATGGCAACATGGGGGCCATGCCCCAGATTCGCATTTGGGAGGGGATATGCTTTTGGGGTTCACATGGAACGCTTAGGAACGCATATGGCAACATGGGGGCCATGCCCCAGATTCGCATTTGGGAGGGGATATGCTTTTGGGGTACATGCTGTGAGCCATGGGTGCCGAACGTGACATGTGTTGTGGCAGCATGACAGTGCATGGTCTGAGGTGTGTGCATGCCTGACATGCCCTGCATATTTGCTGTCTGTTGTGGTTACTGGACATGGCATTGGACGCATCGTTATGAGTGAGTGATAGTTGTGTGCCAGCCAACGTATTGCAGTTGTCCCATCTCCTTGGTGTGCGTGCTGCCCTGTGCCATGTGCATCACTGCAGTGCTCGGGGGGGGCCCATGTTGTGTGTTGTTGCTCACAGTGTGTCGTGCGCTTAATTGACTTCTGGCACATGGTTGGTCATGGGCATGTGTCTTAGCGTGACTGCTGTATGTGTGGCAGCTGTGCGGATGACATGCCTTTCATGAGACTGGGGCTGACGGATGGGATGGATGGTATGTTGTATGTGCATGGTGTGTCTGTGAGTTTGATGGTTTCAGTGGTGTTCGTGTGCATTTCTGTTGTTCCGCTCTGTTGCGTCTAGTGTTGTTTGTCTTACATAGGCGTAGTTGTGGGGTGTGGGGTTGACAGGCAGTGGGGGCTACATGGACAGGACTTCAATGGTGTTTCGGTTGTGTGTGATGAGTTGCACAGTGGCTGCCGTGTGGGACTATATTCAGTGTGGCTTGTGCATGCAGACGTGGCTCCTTGGGTGTTGCTATGTCTGTGATGGGTCATGTGGGGTGTGAGTCTGTTGTTCATGTCCGTGTGCACATTGTTCACTTGTTCGTGACGGTGGGCGGTGCTGCGTGTTCATCTGCTACGTGACATGTCCCATGTGTTGGTGGTGTTATGGTCCTCATGCCTCCAGTAATCCAGCCCTGTCCAGTTTCCCACCTGCAAGTTGTTCGTGCGTGCACTGTACTGGATGCCACATGGCTCTAAGCGGGGGTGCTCCATGTTGCAGGTCTGTGGGGGTGGGGGGTGTAGTGGGTCGTGGGGGTGGCTGTACACCCACTGACACCGATTGCTGTGGACCGTGATGTCTGCCTTTCGGCTGTCGTTGTGCACTGCGGTGGCTGACACGTGGCTGTGGGGTGTGGGGGATGCTCCTCCTTGCTGTGCTGTGGGACTGGGGCCTGGTGTGTGTTGTACTTGGGCTGTCCACCGTCCCACCCACTCCACTTTGTGTTCCTGCCACTTACCTGTTACTTGTCGGTTAGTGCAGCTGTGGCGGACACATGGGTGTGGTGGGTGCTCGTTGTGGCGCTTCTGGCATATTTGGGGACCTGTTGGTGGTTACGTGGCTGGCTTAGTGTACACATGTCCCCACGCATCTTACAGTTGTTCGGTTTGGGCTGTGTGTGGTAGTGTCTGTTGCATGTGTGTGTGATGTGTTGTGTATTGTGTGCTGGACATGGGGGTGTTTGTCCCTGGGAGCTGTGGCATGGTAGTTGCGCATGTGAGTACATAGCGGTGTGCTGGTATACATTAGTTTGTACTTACCAGCCTCCACTCCCCTGCTAATCCGGCGAGGATCTCCGGATGGATTACGACTCGCACCTTCTCCTCCCACGCTTTGAAGGTCTTAAAGAGCGCGGGATTCCCTCCGCCAGTGACGGCAGCCAGCTCTCTGTTTTTGCCCTCCTTCTTCTTGACCAGGCTCTTTACGTCATTCCAACGTTTGTTTATCTCGACTCTGTTTCTGGGCAGGGTCCCGACTGCATTGACCTGGTCTACGATCCGGTTCCACATTCTGTTTCTGGTGGCTAGTGGTGTGTGCTGGACCATGTTCCCATAGATTTGTGGGTACACCTTGATGATCTCGTCGACCATGACCGTCAGCTCCATGGGCGTGAACTTGGGCATCCTTTGTGGTGCCATGGTGTTTGTGGTGCTGGTGCGGTGTGTGTTGTGTAATGTGCAGGGGGTTTGTGGTGCCGGTGTTTGGTGGTGGTGGTGGTGGTGGTGGTTGTGATGTGTGCGTTTCTGTGGTGTGCTGCTGTCCTTGCTGTGTCACTGTGTCCTCTCCTCTCCTCTCTGGTTTGCAATGTAGCAAGGGGTTGTGGTCTGTGGGAGTGCTGCTTTTGTACTCACCTATGTGGGTGTGTCCTCATGGTCTGTTGTTTTCAGGTGTGTTGTGTCTGGGGTTCTGGCCTTTGTATTTTTTGTTTGTCCGGGGGGTGTTTTCGGGATGTGTACTGTGCTTGTGTATTTGTGCGTGCCTTGCTGTGTGGACTTGTTGGCCATGTTGTGTGCTATTGGTTTTGTGTGCGGATGGTTTCTGTGCAGGTACGTTGGCGCCATGGCTTCTGCCGTGTCGATTCTCATCGGCGTTGTTTGCGCTGGCGGGCGGTATATTTGTTGTTTTTCCGCGCTCATGGCGATGCGATCGTAATTTCACGTGCGGTGTGTCGGCCGTGAGGGCGGGCGGTTTTGTGTTGTCGTGCGTGTTTCCGTCCGTGGCGGGCGGTTTGACTCCGACTCGGACGATGGCGGGCGGTATTTTGTGTGATTTTTCCGCCGATGGCGGTTTTCGGTTTGTGTACTCATAATGGCGTGGTCGGTGTTCAGGCGGTGTGTGCGGGCGGATTTTTGCCGCTTCCATGCCTGGCGGATTTATTTACGCCGGGTATCGTAATGGGCCCCTAAGTGAGCTATTCCCCAGAGTAACAGGATGCTGAGCTCATCTGCCTCCGCCACTGAGGATCGAACAGTGAGTCCTGCGCTCCGGAGTCAGCCGCCGTGGCCGCTGCGCCACACCTCTCTCAAATGCGGTACATTTTGTTTAAATGCAGACCATTTCTTTTAAAAGAAACAGGTTTAAGAAAAATTTAAATCGTTTTTCAAAAAGTTTGCTTAAGAGTTGACAGTAGTCTCCTGGACCACTGCCCACTCTCATACAAATGTTTCTTTGTGAATGGGTTACTTCCTCCTTTGAGGAGTCGGTAACCTGTCAATGATCTGCAACCAAAATTTCGGTTGCAAAACATTTATACATAGAATTGTGAATTGTAATTTGGCAGGGACACCTTAAACGTGCCTTTTCAAAATTGCAATTCGTAATGCATTTCAAAACCAATTAGAAACAATTTTGCGATTGTTAACCAGTTACTGAATCGCAAAATGGGTGAAGCCATTTATAGGTCTTGAACCCTGTGATTTAGCAAATCGCATGATTTGCAACTGCTAAACGGCTTCACACATCTATCCTTTAGTTTTTTTTAAAGAATGATCTACTACTTCCTATTTGCATAGGCTCCACAGATGAAGACCTGGAAATGGGGCTCTCGACTTTACAAGGTTCTTTCTTTCTTTCTTTCTTTCTTTCTTTCTTTCTTTCTTTCTTTCTTTCTTTCTTTCTTTCCTGCTTTCTTTCTTTGTTCAATATGCAAGGTTGACTCAATTGCTTCATTGAAAGATGTAGGGTGAGGCACATTGATTACCTCATCTTTTATTTCTTCCTTGAGTCCCTCATGGAATAGAGTCAATAGGGTTCTCTCTACCCAAGTTTTTTCTGCACCCAAATACTTAAAGTGTGTCACATAGGACAAACGATCATGAGAACCCTGTTGAATCTCACACATGGCTTATTCTGCATAACTCTCCAAATCCAGCCTCTCAAACATTTGCCAGAAAGCCAATAGAAAGGTAGAATAATCATTTAGACTAGGATCAGCAGCCATGACAAAAGGTGTAGCTCATACCAGGGTGGCTCCAGATAGACAACCAATAAGATATCCCACCTTAATACTGTGAAATGGGCCAAAAAAGAATCCAAAAACCCCTTGAGTTTAATAGGATCCCCATCAAAATGTTGGTCCCCAGCAGGAACTGGCGGTAACTCAGTGGGCACCCTGGCTAACACAGCTTGATGCAGGATCATATTTTAATTTCTAAGAGAATTCAATTCAACAGCCTGCTGTTGTATGGTATCCTGTAAGGCCTGCATGAAATCCATTCCTGTCAAGCGACGTTAGTGTTGCAATCTTTCATTGACTGGGTGCTCAAACAGTCGTTTTGGCCTGTAAGTTCTTGTCTTATAGAAAGGACTATCTCTGCTGAAAGCCACCTTGCCAGCCAGCTCGAATGTGCCCTCTAAGGAAACCGCCAGGAGGAAAAAAAAACAGTGCCATAAATCCTCCAGACGTTTGCAAACAGCAATAGCACAGATAAATCACAGGGCAGGAACACCAGGAGACAATCATCAGGTCGGAAACCAGGAGCGTTGTGACACACAGCACAAAGGCCCTTGCTGGGATTATCCTCCATCTTAGTTAGGGAAGAATCAAATGGGATGGCAACCATAACAGGTTGGGTCAATGACTAGGAGATCTCGCCCACCCATGGCGCCATCATTTCCTGTCACTGGACTGTCCCCAATGCCCAGACCACCATGGGGACTCCCTGAGACCCTCACCACCTTGGATGGATGGGGCAGGTAAGTTACCTTGCGAGCACATACCTCAGGAGCATCCCCAATGTCCCACTTGAGCACCCTCAACCTACAAGAGGACGTGGCCCGTGGGAGCATCCAACATTCAGTGGGTTGCCAGAGTGGGGCAAAAGCTATGATTTCAAATGACATCCTAAGACCCCTTTATTAGACATAGAGGACCCCCACATCTAACATTTAATTGATCACCCTATATCACATGTTGATATGTGATGTGTAATACAGAAAACACAAAGGTGCAATTGTCCAAGTTGGATGGATGTTTGCCTGTAAGGTATTTTTTTTAAAATTGTATATCCCTCCTCCACTCCTCGCAGTCTCAGCCTGGCAAGCTGTATGTAGTAAATGGAAATTGTTTGAGAGGTGCACGTGCTCAGGCCTGCCAAGCATATCATGATCATAGTGTTCAACATTTGTTTTTGACAAAAACTGTTCGTAGTTCAGGATCATGGGTATGTCTCATATATATTACACTCACACATTTGGCCACATGCATTGTGGATGGTACCTCTTAAAGATATTGGGGATGACTCAGCTGTATAGTATCATTGACTCATGTGTGGCTCCACGATATCCTTCGCAAATATGGCTGACTGTGAGATTATCATCAGATATCATATTGACATTTATAGATTAGCTCATTTAAGTGTTCCTTAAAATAGCCTCCCTTAAATTTGGCGACACCTTCTGGAGGAGGGTACTCTAAATGCTGCCCAAAACATTAGAGGAAAGTGATAGACCATAAAATTCCATCATTCATGACATTAACAATCTACTTGCCCTTTGGTAATTTTACATGATCACACACATGCCTCAAAGTGGCGCATGTGCCCTGAGTCAGCATAAGTGATAAAGTGTGCTGGGATAATGCATTGGCTGATGCTTGGTCGTACAGTATGATCCAGAAGGACAATATTGGTGAGATCGATGGAGCTTCACCATATAGGTATAGGTATAGCAGTGGGGAGCCAACTATTTGCTTGTAAGTTGTTCTTAGTGACTACATGCACAGAAATATCTTGAGATTAAATTGATAGGCCATCAATATGTGCTGTATCAAACAGGAAGGATGCCACATATGAATCATCCTGATTGATTCAAGGAACTTTGTGATTACGCAAGCGCCACACAAAAAGAGCTGGAACAACAGAGAAGCATTTCAAAAAAACATCCAGGGGCCGATTCCGATTCGGGCCGGAAATCTCTCCGACTGAGCCGGACTCAGAGAGATTTCCGACCGAATCGGACTCTGGCAGCCCGACCGAACGAGTACGATGCGCACGTATGCCATCGGACTCGAGTCGGTCGGACTCCCATTGAAGTCAATGGGAGCCTGTCGTACAACGCATACGCGGGCTCTCATTGACTCAATGGGTGCGAGGCGGACATGGGCGCCCCCTACAGCTTGTACGCGGCGAAGCGACTCGCGCCGTACACGCACAGGTAGGGCGGACCCATGGGTCCCCCCTGTGTGCGACTCGCGCGGCTACGCGTACAGGGGGTCCGACACGGACCCCCAAAGTACGGCTCCGACTGCTCTTTCGAGCCGGAGTGCGCGGCTCGGTCGGACTGCCCGCGGCGCGCATCGTACTTACCCGGCCGGGGAACGTCTCCATTGCGCGGTGCGAATCGAGTCCGAGCGAGTCGGTCGGTGCGGTTCGACCCGGGAACGAGTCGGTCGGAGCGGTCGGGACGCCCGGACGAGTCGGTCGGCGATTTCGCATCGTACTCGCTCGCCCGGACGCGCGTACGAATCGGTCGGGAAATAGAGCTCCGAATCGGATCCGGTTCAGCCGAATCCGATTCGGAGCCCTACCGGCCGAGATCGGAATCGGCCCCTTAGTATTTGAAAATTAAACATTTAAAATGCTACTAACATATTTGGGTGTAGTGTTTAGGTCTGGAGTTTAAATAGTAATTTTGACAGTGCTCAGCAAAACCGTACCCCAGTATTAGTGGGCCTGGAGTTAAAGTAGTGAATTGGACCCTCCTCTAGTTTATGCACTTCCGCAATGAAGTGAGACTCGAGTTAGGATAGTATATCTGCCACCCCTTTAGCCCAAAATATATACACATTCCCAATTTTGTAAGCCTCGAGTTAGAATAGTTAGAATGGTAAATCTGACGCTCATCCAATGTATGCGGTTTCCCCAATGTAAATGGTATGGGAGCAGGGCTGGACTGGCCATAGCGGGCACCAGGCGTTTCCCCAGTAGGCCGCTAGGGTGGGGGCCGGTTTTGGGCCCCTGGGGGGCTGTTTTTGTTACCGGGGGTCGGCAATATCGGCCCCCTGTAACAAAATCGGCCGAAACCGGCCCTCGCAAACTGCTCGGCTGCACTCACCCCAGGGGGTGCCAGCTGAGCAGTTTGCCAGGGCCGGTTTCTGTTCCCAGTCCGGCCCTGCATGGGAGTTAGAATAGTAAAACTGCCCCTCCACATGTATTGAATTTAATCACATTTGTGGGCCTTGAGTGAAATATTATATTAACACCCTGTATAGGCACTTTCCTCAACGTTTGTGGGCCTCAGGTTACAATAGTAAACCTGACCCATCTCCAATATGTGCATTTTCCACAATGTAAGTGGGAACGGAACTAGAATAGTAAATCTGACCCTCCCAAAATGTATGCACTTTCTGAATGCTTGTGAACTTGAGGTTAAAATATTAAATCTGCCAACCACAGCCCCAAATACATGCATTTTGCACAAAGTTTATTGGTTTGAAGATAAAATACAAATTCTACCAAGCCCCCTCCCAATGTATGCACTTTTCCCAATTTAAGTGGAACTAGAATTATAATAGGAAATCTGACACCATCCTCCCTCACTAAATGTACCTTTCCTCAATGAAGGTTGGTCTGAAGTCCCAATAGTAAACCTGAACCAACTCACTACTCATAAAAAAAAATGCATTTTCCCTAAGGTATGCAGTTGAAATAGTAAATCAGAATTTCCCTTTTATAAGCTTTTTTTCTAATGTGTGCTGGACTGGACTTTGATAAGTAAATACGATCTTTTAAAAATATAAGCATTTTCCTAAATGTTTGCTGTATTGGATGTGGAAATAAATCTTCTTTAATTTATACACCCTTCACAATTTATGTTGAAATTGAGTTAGAATAGTAAATCTCTTCTCTCCAACATGTTTTCTTTTAAATACGTAGAGGACTGAAAAGAATAATAGATATTTAACCTTGAGAATTTAGGGCCTGTTTACGATCTTGGCGGATTCGATACTCCATGACAAACGAGATGATTATCCCGTCCGCCAAGTTACAAGTTCAACAGGATATAATGGAATTGTATTTTGGTGGATTGGATAGCTGTCACGTTTGTGACGGACTGACCCTGTTCGTAATCAGGCCCTTTGTTTTTTGTTGCATTTTGTTTTTTTACACGATCATATATATGTTTATATCATTTATGGAATATCAAAATGTGTTCTTTTTAATGCATTATTATTTTAAATATGTTTAATAGTAAATAAATTAATATATTTTTATACACACTGTATTTGTAAGAAAAAACATTTACATGTTAATATTGTGTGCGATTTTTACAATTAATTAATATACTTAAAAATATGTTTTCAAAATATGCATATTTATGTATTTCCTAGAAAAGGTTTGTTTTATATTTTATGGTAGCATCAATTAACTTTATTTTAAAAAGTTACATTTTTTACATTAATTATATTTTTCTAAATTACCCTTTGAACATTTGAAACTTTTTGGCATAAATGCTACACAGATGAGTATTTTTTGATGCTACTATTGAAAAATATTTATAAAAATATTTCAACTTTTTATTTAAGTTCATAATCTATTACTTACAAATATTAGTACGTTTTAATGTTACAATTTCAATATTTCAGTTTATAATATTTTTTAATTCGATACATTTATATTTTTATTGAAATTCTATGAGCCTAATTATGACTTTTGCGGTGCTGCGTCAGCTCTCCGCCGCCAGAGCACCGCCTAAGCCATGGAAGGACCGCCCGCTTAATTACAAGTTTTTCTCATACAGGCAGGAACGGCAAAAGGACCTTTTGCCATTCCCATGGCGGTGCCCTGAAAAAGGGCACCGCCATGGGAACGGCAAAAATGTTCCAGCACGGCATGGACGGTGACGTCCATGCCGTGCTGGAACTGGGAGGAATACAGACAGGGGAGCAGATGTTGTTACTCCCTGAATGTATCCCCATGGCGGGGAGGCATACGGGCCCCGTATGAAATGGTTGGCGGTGGTGGACCTCGTAATATGCTGAGCGGGACTACGCATATTCCTTTGAGCCTCCGCTGCTCCACCGCCAGGGAACGGTGGTTCCCTGGTGCAGCTGGTAGTCCTCTGCCGCTATGACTACATGTAGTCATAATACAGCGGAGGCGCCACCGCAAGTGTGGCGGTCTTATGACTGCCACACTCGTAATCTGCCCCAATATTTTTATTGCTGATATTTTGGCAATGGTATTTTTGATACTCCATATTTTTGTGGTCAATATTGTGACATACAATCGCCAATTTACACATAAATCCTTGAGGAATATGCAGGTATATTATCCCTACATATTAGACATCTCTTAAACATTTTCTTAGAAGCTAGAAAGAAAAGAAGAAGAAGAATATGATTTCAGAAATGACAAGCCGGGAAGACCAGATCTTCAAAACGGAAGAGAAGGAAAATGGCACTCAATTTTATCTTTGAGGATGCCCAAAAAAGGGGAGAGTCCATTAAGGATGCAAGACTAATGGCATTCATTCCTAGATGCTCTTGTTGTGAGCGAAGGCAAAGGAACTCTAGAATAAAGTGCTAGAGAAGCAACATGCCCAGACAAGAATGAGACAATCTGCAAATCATACTCTAGAGCCACGAAGAACTGCCACACCAAAAAAGTACTTACACAGTGTATGCACACATGCAGGCAGACTCTCAGAAAACCCAAAATTGCAAATATGCAGACAAACCAACCTACAGGAATCAACTCACAGAATCACACAGGTAGTAAACACAGATCACCTGCCATGTACGCACCCATACTCATAAAAGAGAGATTTTTTTCGGTTATGTTGTTGAAGATATAGCATTCTATGCAGCTCTATGTCCATTTCACAGTGCTAAATGTGACAGGAGAATGGTAAGGATGGAACAAGAGAGAGGGAATGTGGATGGATCTCTGTGAATGGAATGATCTCCCCAAAAATAGTGGGTAGTCGTAAGATGAACTTAGGTGTCTGCTCGGAGAAAGGAGAAAAGGAAAATTGTCTATAGGAAAAAGAAGGAAGGAGCAAGAGATTGTAGGAGGTGTTAAACAAGCAGGGGTTAACAGTGTCAGTAATCCGAGTCTGACTGACAGTTGGGAATGGTAGACTATTAGAGAGATGCCAGGGTAAGCCAGTAATAGCCAGATGCTCCGGTTCAACACACAATGGCTGATACACACAGATAACAAAGATATTGGCACACATGATTGCAGGAATATAGGGGCAGGGGGCAACTGGACAGAACGAAGGATGTTTGGATGCTTGGATCAGTGCTTAATTTGAGCTGGTGGCTGCAGATGGGGGTCCATGATCATTAATTTTTGGGGACCTGGGCTTATTTTCCATTCATCAGAATTTGACCCTGAGCAGGAAAGAGAAAGGCAGAAAAAGAGAAAAGAATGAAAAGACGAAAGAATGAGGAAGACATTGACAGAACAATGGTGGGAAAGAGACAAGGCAGGGATGCAAAAGAACCTGCAGGAGTGAGATAAAGATGTCAGGACTGTAGAGTGATAGATGAAAGAGGCATGAGATGGAATCAGGACTAGACAGCCTTGGTATTCTGAAACAGCGACATTCAGCAGCAATGGCAGTGGGCTTCTGAGAAAAACGTTGGGTACCAGTACTTAATATTTTACAAATTAGGGACTAACTTGGATGCAGGCTTCATATCCATGTAATACCTAGACCTGTGTCTGACAAAATCTAATTTGAGGTAGATTAACCATTTGTAATACTCTCTCCTTAGAGAGACTACTTTTACTCGGCTATGGGATATCTCAGTATCTTTTCTGATTTAATCATTGCCATATTTAAAATGATCATCAATCAGTAACAATCCAGTGTTTTCTGCATGCCATTCCATCCTTTCCCTGTTTGCTGTAATCAAACATAGGTAGCTAAAACTTAAATTTAGTGCCCTATTTTAAATGCTAACATTTGAGACAGGTAGGCTTACAAGATTGTTGCATCTACATCAAATATTATTATCCAGATTATCAAGGTCAGTCGTAAAACTTCACCATCATAGTTTACATGCATGAAAGGGTGCAGCGATATGACTTTTATGAATTCACAAAACTTTCTAGAAGTACACCAGGAAAACCGTGGCACCCACATTTTTACAGGCATTCTGCTATAAACGTTTTGTGAAGAACATTTTCTTGTATGAGAAATGCACACATGTTTAGTTATACATATGCGAGCATCTGAAGTGCCAGTGTAAATACACTTTCTGCTTACCTCTTTTATCACTGGGAAAAACATTTTCCCTGTTAAGAAATCACTTCCCCTAACTCACAGCCAACTTTTGCGATTATTCCCTTGTCATTGCCATCCTAGTACATTTACTCCTGTCCCTGATAGGAGACAAAATATGACCTTTTCTAGGATGGGATTTGGTGAAACGTGGTGTGTTTTAACTTGTAAGTCAATGCCAAAAGCTTCTCAGGAGTACACCAAGAACCTGTTGTAATCGCAGATTTCTAGACATAATTCAAGAAAACCTTTCTGAATTCTATTTTATCTTGAAAAATATACACAAACATCTGTTCTCTTGAGAAACTCAACAGCAATTAATCAAAAGTCCTGGCTAATTTATTTTCTTCCCAGGGAAATTATTTTCCTCCATGCCACTTTCCCTATACTGCAATAAAGTTTAGGGATGTTTTCTTCTGCTTTCTAACCTGTGCATTGATTTACTTCTGCCCCTGACAGGAGTGTGTGTTTAATATTTTCTTGGGTGGAAAAGAGTCAAAATTGGTATGTGCCCCGGAGTTCCCACTCCCCACCTACAGGAATACATTTGCTCCTATGAAAACTGCTGCATGACTATATTTTTTTTATTAGCGCAATGTCATGTGTTGCAGGGCTTTCCTTGCAATAAACACATCACCCATGTTACATGCAAAACAGGCCTAATAGTATGCCAACACAAATTGCTCTTCCTTTTTAGTGTGTGTAATTATGAGACTTAGGGCCTCATTATGATGTCAGTCGGAGTTGCCTCCAACCTACATCTCTGCGGTTGCGGAACCGACTGACCTCTGGTTGACGGTGGTCCCGACACCGAAATTACGATGCGACCGCACATTGTGCAGTCACATACTCCAATTTCTCTATAGGAGCTTCTGCAGCGGTCGGAATTTCTGTAAATCCCTGCAACGTTGCAGGGATTTACAGGGGGGCACCCCCAGGCCCACAACCGGAGGGCCAGGGGAGAAGGGGGCCCTGCTAGGGGTCCCCAAAGTCGCTCTCCGGCAGCCTTTCCATGTCAGAAAGGCCAACGTGGACCGGCTGACGGAAACTGACATCATTATCCCGACGGCGGAAATGCCGTCCATAAGTATTTATGTGGAAGTTTACGACTGGCCGACGTCCTCCATGAGCCCGTCAGAAGCCAGCCAGTTTGACGGGCCGATTTACACTCTGACCGCCGACATTGTAATTTGGCAGTCTGATTGTAAACCTACCATGTTGGTCAATAAGCCGCCGAACAGCAGTCAGCGGCTTACCAGCCGCCATCGTAATAGGCCCCAATGTGCCTAGAAGACTAATATTCTGAAAGGTGATGCTCATTAACAAGTGTGTGCTAGATTGCCACATTATTTTACCTGCAGGTTGACATTAATTTCCCTAACAAAAATACCAACAACACGGCAAGAAAGGGATCTTCCATTCTCTAGTTCGTAGGACTTCAGATAGTGATTAGCTCTGTAAGGCCATCCAGTCGCGCTGGAAGGAAGGAGGAGGTGTAACTGATTACAACTGCTTGCCTTACTTGCCTTGTTAGAGTGGACTCCCTGGAGCACCATTGTCCCATTGCAGGCCGAACAGCTTTCTGAGGTGTGTGGGGATAGTTACACAGCTTGGCATAAAATATTTAGGTAAATTACTACTAACTCAGACTATATACTAACCATGAGGCTCATAACATAGGTGTTAGAAATGGATTTGACTAATCTTTCAGGGGAAGTGAGGATGTGTGAATGCTTTGGGTTTTTCTGATATCAATTTTGTTTTGTATTGTGACTGCTGAGATTACCTTAATAATTAATTACCATCATTCTACCCCATAAGGTTTATGTGATGACAATACACAATAATTATTCAATAACTGCATGTGTTTTCTGCTTCAGGGTTCTGGGGAGAGGGTCGTTCATGTATGTATTCCTCTACAAATAAGACCTAAGACCTAAGACCTAACCGGGTGTGCCTTCCCTAAATTGTGAGGTTAACAGTGGCAAAACCAAGTTTTCTGAACTGATATAGTACTTATGCAATCCAAAAAAAGCTTCTTGGTAAGGGTAACCTTGCACAGGCAAAATACATTTGTTATTGAGGCACTCTGTCCAGGCACAGACTATTGCTTTACAAATAATTGTCATTAAATGTATTAGTTAACTGAAGCAAATAAAGATTACAACTCCCAAAATGCACTGATTTGTTAAGTAAAAGTAATGAAAGTGCTCTCTGTACAAAACTCTAGTACCAAGTACCAATGGGCCACCAAAGAAAATAGCAGATAATGAGTTAGGATGGAAAAGCAATTCCTGAGCTATAACTATTGCATACTGCTCTCTCTCTGCACCAACTGCAAAGTAAGTCTACAGATGAGCCTGTGCCCCCTTTTTTTGTATGTAGTGTGCAATATCTTTCCATGAATAGCACAAGCACAGCCACATCAAACCTAAAAAGAAGACTTAAATACAGTCTATGAATGGCTCAGCATGAAATTAGGGAAAGGCAGTGCATTTAGATAAGATATAAAGAGATGAAGAGTCTCTACATTACTGAATTGGCAGAAGGGTAAGAATAAGTGTGCCTGTGCACAGCAAAACCACAATTCAGTCACCTTGGAACCTACATTCCCAGCCCAAAATAAGATCAAAGTGAGGAGTTATGGGCAGTACATACCCAAATGGAAGAAGGAGGCAAATATGTGTAGAACCCCAAAATTATGAGGTCAGAGTTGAGATTCTAAGTACGATAGGGGAAAATGAAAACCTGGATGAGGAAAAATAACTGTATTAGCGAGTGCCAGAAAATTGAAGAAATCTGTCACCATCCAATCATCCTCAAAAATTGAATCCTAAGAGACGCTGTAAGAAATTGTGTTATTATTTAGGGTGGTTGACTACCCACTGCAAAGAATAATTACAACCCCTATTTGGGTGAATCTGCAAAGTCACTAAATTAACCAGAACTTAATGCCCCTGTTAGCTTTAGCATAGAGCAGTCAGGCTTAACTTAGAGCAATGTGTAAAGTATTTTTGCAGTACCAAAGCAGTAATAAAGTCAAACTGCAACACAATAAAATCCCATACCTAATTAGAAAAATATAGTAAAATTTAATAAACAAAATGACAGCAAAATCATAAAAAATCCAATAAGAGGAACCCGAGATATGAATTTTTAAAATTTCAAGTAGGAATAGTGCTAAAAGAACAAAGTGTCAATGATAGTCAGTGGTCGTGGTAGGTTGGTGCCTAGCTGTAATTCGAGGATGACTTCGATGGACAACTGGCTATATACAACAACCAGAATCATCCTGGTCAAATTTTTCACCATCTGACTTAAACCTTTCAGTGCCAATCCATCATAGGAGTACACTTCTAAATGCACCAGGACCTCAGGAGAGGCACTTACAGACTCACACAGAGTGTCAAGCAGAGGTAAACAGCAGGGTCTAAACCAGGTCCAGTCACCACTGGCCAGCTGGATACTTTCAGAAAAAGGCATGTTGTAGCTTATTGTATCCATATAGCATGAATAGAAGGTCAGTCTTGTTATCCTTGGAGTCCACTTCTTTGCTTCTACTTGTGTACATGAGAGAGCAGGTGCAGTCCGTCAGGGCTCCTCTCTGGTCACAAACAGCAGGTTCAGTCCTCTTCTGTTGTTCCGTAGGTGCAGAAGTGTTCTGAAGTGGGTGCCTTGAGGAGCCACATTTATGCCTGGCACAAGCGAGTGGTATGACTCCTATGCACGCTCTAACCAATGGGGTAAAATTAATGGGGCCAAGCAAACCCAATTTGGCGAATTCTGAAGAAGCTAAAGTCTTCAGCCACACTACACTTGGCCTCTGGACACTAGAGGGTAGATTTATCAATATTTCACACAATGCAAAGCAGCAAGATACCATGCTGCACTGTGTGAAAGGGAGAGGGCAGGAATGTGCCATATTTAACATTATATGGTGCATTCCTGTCCTCTCCTTGCCCTGGCGCACTTTTGTCTGCCAAGCGCCAATCCAGGCACCCTTGCGTCATGTTGCAAGAGTGCCTGCGTTGCATCAACATTGTTTTTGTGCAGGAAGGAACACCTTCCTGCACAAAAACCATCCTCGGAGGCTCTTTCTATGTGTGCTTTTAGCGTAACCCTTTGTGAACGCAATGAAAACATGAAGTTTGAGGAAGAAAATAGCATGAGTTTGAGAAAATAGGTGTAAAGGGGGACACAGAGACATTTTGGAGAATGATGGCATCCCGCATGCAAAGTTTTAAAACTAAGGCATTGAAACTATTACAGAAGCCAAAGGTCCAAGTAAATGTTATGTGGGACACAGATGGTAATATTCTGGAAGGAAGATGTACTTATAAGGAGGTAGAAAGCACATTCCTCAAAGAGCAATCTACTCCCCAAGAATGCACTTGAGTGTGCAAGGAGGATGTGATCTATTGGTTCATGAAAAATTAAATATTGACCGTCATAGATCACCTAAGGAGAGAAAACGTCATAGAATTAAATCTTCTACTTAATGAAATCTCCAAAGCGGACTAAGCCCGGTGGACCCTAATTGTGGAAAAGATATTTTAGCTCAACACTGCAAAGTTGATCTTTCCATCGTCTTGGAGCAAAAGCATATTAGTACTTCTATACAAAAAAAGAAACATGAAAAATCCTCCATCATGCAGACTCATATATCACTATAGATCAGGCATTGATCTTTCGGTTCCTGATTTGTAAATATACAACCAGGAAGAAAGTCTAATTTCATATAGCCTTCTTTTGATTCTTATAAGCCTTTGCACTGGTCTAAAGATAATAACTCTGACAAAAACTGAAGAAGTCTGCAATTAACACACACTTAGCCTACCTGACACTGGAACTCTATCATCAGAGTCAAAGAGATTTTGGAATGGTGTTAGACTGAAACTAGAGTACTGGCAGGGAAGAAAACCTGCATCCTAAGAACATTCTATGCAATCCTGGGAAGTGTAGCAAAGAAAAGGAGAATATTTTCCAGCACCTACAGAAAGTGGAACTTTAGTTAATTGGCGATGTTTCTGCCCTGCATACCTGTGTTTCCCTGCTCTATTTAGGGCCTGGTTAGTAGTTGAGGTGTTATTTATACCCCCTGATAAATAAGGATACCACGGGGTACGTTATTTATCAGGTATGATAAATAGCACCAATTACGAGTTATTGGTGAATAACATGCAAATTTTGGTGTTTAGCGCACCAAAAATAGCATGATACGGTAAATACCGTATGTTTTCCCTGGTTAAATTTTGGCAGGCTTGAACTGCTGAAATTTTATGAAGATTGAGTTATTTAACGCATCTGATATCTAATAAATATTGGATGTATTATATACCTTCAAACTTGTAATTCTGACCCATGCATAAATAGAGGTGAACACATGGGTCGGACTATTACGAGCTACTCGTAATCAGGCCTTTAGAGTTATGACACGCACCAGGTTACACTGGTGGAGCCTACAGTTCTAGTTCTGCTGGGCCAAACTTCTAAGCAGGCAGTCCAACCACTAAGGGGCCACCAGATCACAGTGACAATTGTCCTGCCCTATTAATGGCAGGATGACCGTCACTCATTTTCCCTTCCTGTGTCCGCCATCTGCCACATGATGTAGGGTGGCTATGAGCAGGTGAAATGCATAATGGCCTCTACGCATAAGGGAAAAAAGGCCCTGTGCATCAGGGTCATTTGATTTTGGTTTTCATTAAACAAACTCATGCTTTAGAACATTGCACCCACTCTGCAACGTTTCAGTGCCCTCAGGAGAGCCTCTGCTGGCCTGGTTAGCTCTAAATGAGCACCAAAGTCCAAGGTAGAACTTTTCACCAGTGTGATCCACTAATCTACTCCATCGTGGTCAGCCTGAAAATGCACCTAGGTCACAGTCAAGCTCATCCATTGACTTTAATTCTTTGCTTTGAATTTTGTTGGGGCTTGTTTATTTAAAGACCTGAAAATGCTTATCTCCAGTTTCCTTAATTTGATTTTGACCCTTTTGATTCTATTTGATAATTAAATCATTCTCATTTTCACTAACTAGGCTTGGTAGTGTTTTTTGTTTTACTTTAATACTGCTTTGGTGCTGCTTAAATACATATCTGTGGAAAAACCTATTGTTTCAGACCATAGCTAGCAGGACTTACCTCAAGTTTTCTCAGTGAATCTGAGTTTGACTTGGCAAAATATTTATTCTTATGTTAGTTGAATACCCTCTCCCAAAACAATAAACCTACATCTCAAAATAAAAAAGAGTACATCCCTGATAAAAAAACAAATGTTTTGAGATTTCTGTTTGTAATACATAAAAGACAGATGAAGAGATTATTTTGTTCAATAAAGGCCACAAATGTATAATCAGACAAACTAATAAAGATAATGAAGTAATGTTTATTTTTCTTGAATTGCAACAATACATTAGTTATTGCCAGTGTATATACCCTGAACATTAGATTGCTACTGTTTGCTAAGGGGTTAAACAAAGAGGAATATTAAGCTACAATGAGTGTTAGGAGGAAATTTGGAGTTTGTTATCTAAAATTTAAGAAATTCTTAGCCTGCCAAAATAGTAATCATAGAATTCATCTATTGTTAATTTTGAGACGTTTGTTATTTTGAGATAGGCAAAATTATTATTTGTAACCTTGCTGATACTATCATTAGCCTTTGGAGGAGGAGTGGAATAAAGATGGACTCTCATTTTCCAGTGTAGGTGACTAGAGGGCTAATAGATATTACTTTCACTTCTGATATCCTGGGGACCCCCTTTACTGCAGGCCTTCAAATTGTAATGGTTTTTATTAATCACATACAATAAGACCTACTTATCTTCATACTTGGGATCAGGTAACCCTTTTAGCACTTTCCCTCATGGATAACGAGGTAGAGCATTTCAAGTCTGACTTACCAACTACTCAGAACTCAACAATGCAACAAATAACGCTAAATAAATCAATGTTCACTCAGAACATTTTCTTTTAAAAAGACAAGCTTTTTAATATACACAAAATGAAATGCTGAACTACAATGATGTACAATATGGCAGGTGGAAAAGCCAATTGGAACACCTCCTAATACAGCTTCCAAACGAACAGGGTACACACTAAAGGGAAGTTTGAGCTGTTGGCATCCTAAGAGCAGGCTAGACCCCTTAGATCTGAGGCACCTTTGACAGCTGCAATCCTGGGCACTCGCACAGTATGTTCTTCTGAAATTACAGCTTTGTCAAGGTAGTTTTGTGTTCTAGTTCTCTCCTATAGACCAGCACATGAGCTGCCATGCATGGTGTGGAAGGCTGCTTTCTCCTCCTGCTTACCTTATTTGAGCATGGTAAGCAGAGAACAGAGAAAAGATGGCTCTCTCACTGCCTCGGGTGCCCCCACTTCATTACAGTTCCACTGTATTCAGGCCTGGTGGACTTCCAGGCAGACAAGAGCAGGTCCCCAATTAGAACGGAGGAGAGTCGCCCCACAACCAAAATGCCCCCAGAAAAGCCCCAGAAGTGAAAAATTAAATGGAAATAAAGTTAATGTCTTTTTCATCAACCCATCCTGAACCAAGTGTCAGGATGGGGCAGGGCCTGCTGAGTGGCAGTGGCAGTTTGGCCAGCAGTCTTGCGATGGCCAGCCAGACACGCGCACTTTAAACCTCACTAATCCAGCTGTCTTAGACAGCTCGCTAGAGATTGCTGAGGGAGGCCACTCCCTCCAATCCTGGTGCTGCTCTCATGCTGCTTGACAGCATGAGAGCAGTACCAGGTTTGTTTAAGGGAATTGGCTGGGGCAAGCAAGGGAGCCTGGAGAGAAGATAAGAAGAACACCGGAGCAAGGAGGATGTGTTATGCAGCATGCAGGAGCAAGGTAAGTGAATTTTTATTTTATTTATTCTTAACATAGGTGCCTTAGATTTAGTGCACAGGCACGCACCCATTTGCCCTCCCCATCACACTCCATGGTTGCCAGCCACCACTGCAGGCAGAGTAGATATTGCTATTACATTATGTTGATTTGTATCGAACACTAATCACCCGAGAAGGTATCCGGGCTCTTGGGCAGGTGTGTAGGTGTGTGGTCCCTAAGGTGCCTATATGAAGAGCCAGGTCTTCTGCTTCTTGCATAGCTCAAGAAGTGAGAAGTAGGCTCTGATGTGTTGAGAGGGAGGTCGTTCCATGCTTGGGAGCATTGTAGGAGAATGAGTGACCTCCAATTTTGCTTTTGCACATGTGGTGATGTTTTTGAGTGAGAGTGAGGCATAGCATAGGTGTCTGATGGGTTGGTCAAAGTGTAAGCAGCTGTTCAGTTATTGTAGTCCTGTGAGTAGGGCTTTGTATGTTTGTGTGAGAAGTTTGAATTGGCTGTGCTTGTTAATCGGAAGCCAGTGAAGCTTCCTGAGGTGTGGTCTGATGTGGGTGTGGTATGGGAGGTCGAGTATGACTCTGGCGACAGTGTTCTGGATGGTCTGGAGTCTGTGAAGGAGTGTTTGGAGATTCCGGTGTAGAGTGTTGCCATAGTCCAGCCTACTGGTGATGAGTGATTGTGTGACGGCCTGTCTGGTGTTTTGTATGTGTGTGTGAGAAGATTGAATTGGCTGTGCTTGTGAATTGGAAGCCAGTGAAGCTTCCTGAGATGTGGTATGATGTGGGCGTGGCATGGGATGTCAAGTATGACTCTTGCAGCAGTGTTCTGGATGTTTTACCAGATAAATGTATTGATTAACTGAAAACCACTAAAGTATTAGGCACATATAATACTTAAGTTTAGAATAAGTAAGTTCTACTGAACTTAAGGTTGGGTAAGTTAAGGGTCTAGCACACCCTTTCTCCAACCTAAGAGAGTTTAGTTCCCACTAGGTTAGGTAGGTGCATACACCACACCACACTTAGTTATGTCTTCTAAAGGGGAAGCCAGTGGCTCTCTGCCTTCTAGGTACAATGGTCTTTCATTCCAAGAATTGAAAGCCATGTGTGTATCTAGAAAGCTGAAGACAGGGAGAAATGCCAACACCCAACGTCTCATAGAGGTGTTACTCTTAGATGACCTTAGGAAGACCCCTGGGTCAGATGAGGTAGAAAGAGTGGGTAGGGCAGGGAATGAGGACAGGCCAGGAGGTGAAACCTTTTTTGACCTAGACTCAAACCCTGGCCAGGGGGATCAAGAGGATTCCCACCTGGACAACTCAGATCTTCAGGAAGAGGGTAGAGAAGGCCCCAATGGCCCTCTCTTTACTCCTCCTGGAAGAGTGCAGAGTCTACCTAGGGGATCCAGATCTCCCTCTGCAGAATCTAACCATTCAGGACAGTCTGCAGGGACCTCCATATCTCATAAGAGAGATAACTCTTATGGCAGACAGTGCCAATTTCTAGAGCTTGAGAAAGTCAATCTTAGGCTCAGGCAAGAGCAATTGGCCCTAGATAAAGAATCCCTGGAACTCCAGAAGGCAAGGAAAAGATTGGGACTAGAGTCCCATGGTGGCAGCAACAGTGTCCCTAGAAGTAAGGAATATACTTATGATCATAGGAACCTGAGCAAGATAGTCCCTCCCTACCATGGTGGGGATGACATCCACAAATGTATAACTGCTTTGAAGAGGGCCTGTAAAGTACCGAAGGTCCCTCAAGAGCAATGGGCAGCTATCTTGTGGCTCTCCTTTGCTGAAAAAGGTAGAGATAAGCTCCTCACTGTTAGAGAAGCGGATGTTGACAACTATTCAGTCCTGAGGAGTGCTCTCATTAATGGGTTTGGCTTAACCACTGAAAAGTACAGGATTAAGTTCAGAGACACCCAGAAGACACAGACTCAGGACTGGGTAGACTTTGTAGATTGTGCTACAAAGGCTCTGGAAGGTTGGATACTTGGCAGCAAAGTGCATGACTATTTAGGATTGTACAATTTGATTATGAGGGAGCAGATCCATAATAATTGTCAAAACCAGCTTTTGCATCAGTACCTGGTGGACTCAGATCTGACTTCTCCCCAAGTATTGGGAAAGAAGGCAGATAAATGGGTTAGAACCAGGGTGAAACAAAAGAACCAGGGTGGTGACCAGAAGAATGATTCTTCCAAGACTCAAGAGAAAGGTGGGGATAAATCAAAAGATAAGTCCTCAGAAGGGCCCCAAAAATCCTCTTCTGGGGTGGGTCCCAAACTCCTTCCTCACCTGAAAAGAAACCTTATTGCTTTGTCTGTAAGAAGCCAGGCCACAGGGAAAATGATGCCATTTGCCCCAAGGTCAGCAATAAGGAAAATATTCCTCTAAACACTACTTCTACACCTCCTGGTACTACAGGTAGTAATCCCCCAGGTGGTGGTAGTGCACCCAAAAATTTAGTTGGGTTTTCTTGGGGAACTGAGGTGGACCCTGGCCTAGCCAGGTCCCTCCCACAGGCCACTTTAGTCTGTGATGGTGGCATGGGGTTTGCCACTTTTATTGTCAGTCCCACTTCCTTGGGCTAGTACAGACAAGAGCCTTTGATCAATGGTCAGAAAGCTGTAGCCTATAGAGACATAGGAGCTAGTGTCACCACGGTGACAGGAACCTTAGTGCCCCCAGCTCAGCTTTTACCTGCGTTTAAGTACCAGGTGACCAATACTGATGGTGTGAGGACAGATCATCTCATGGCCATAGTCAATCTCAGCTGGGGAGGGGTCACTGGTCCAAAGAGAGTGGCAGTGTCCCCAAACTTGCCTGTAGATTGCCTCTTGGGTAATGATTTGAAACTTCAGCCTGGAATGAAGTAGAACTGAAGGCCCATTTACAGATGTTAGGCCTCCCTGAGAGAGTTGGTGGGACCCCTAGGGCCCCAGTCCAACCCCAGGAAACTTTTGGAGTAGTGGAGCCTGAAACAATGGACCACTCTGCTCCACCAGGGAGCACAAGGAATGAAGAAAAATCTTCTTCCCCCCAGACTATAGGTAAGGATCAGCTTCCTCAGGGAACTGATCCTAACCCTTGTGAAGGAACTGCCCCAGAGGTGGTCAGGCCTGTCCTGGCAGAACCACTGAGGGTAGGGGACCCTTCCGAGGAGATGCCCATTCTGGAGCAGGTATCCTGCCCCTCTCTACCCAGTCTCAGTCTGCCTAGGGCTGCAGAGGTCAGGGATGTCAGTGGATCCCTAGGGGCCCATTGTCCAGAGGAACCCCCTCATCATCAGATTAGGGACACCCAGTCTAGTAGCACTAGCCAGGTGAATATTCCTCAACATTCTGAGGGATCCCTCTTACCCTTAGGTAGTGACATCTCCCAGATGGACTCTGTTGGGAAAAAGAAAACCTGGGACAGAGCTGTCCCAAACCTTCCCTGGCCCTCCATTGTTCCAACCAGAGGGACTCAACCCCCAGCTGTAGGCAGCCAGAGGTTGACCCCTAGGGCCAGATATACCTCAGTCATAGAAAGAAAGGCCTCCATGGTGACCAGTGCTCTGAGGAAGCTGAGACCAACCCTAGTAGGGCCTCACTTCCCTACTCAGGCACCCCACCAGCCTATTTCTTTACCAAAGCAAACTACAGGTAGTTATCCCAAATTTTGGAGAGCATCCAAAACCCTTCAGGGTAGGGACTCCTTAGTGGTCCATAAGACAGGGAGTATCCATGCTAGTGCAGGACCTTCCTTATATGGCCACTTAGGAAATAAAGTCTCAACTGGGCAAGGTTAGCCTTATCTCCTTTCGTTTGGGGGGGTGGGGGTGTTATGTGGGAAGGTAGGATCTGACTGCATGGTTACCCCCACTTTTTGCCTGGTGTTTTGCTGGTTTTTGACTAGTCTGACTGGGAGCCTGCTAATCAGGACCCCAGTCTATCTGCTTTCTCCCTAAAATGTTATGCCATGTACTTTGGTACACTCCAGATTGGATACTGGGATACCCTTATAAGTCCCTTGTATATAGTACCCATGTACCCAGGGCGTAGGTACCCCAGAGGCCTCCCGTGAGCTGAAGCATGAATTATGCCACCCATGAGAGGCCATGCAAAATGGAACTACAGGTCTGCTACTGCAACCTGTGTAAGCTGGTGCTTGCACCACCTACTTTAGATATAGGTTCACCATATCTATAGGTCATTACACTTAAAACTTAGAAGTCACCGCTATCGCAGGCCTTAACAATCCTGAAGGCAGGGTGCTGGGTTTTACGTGAGAAGGTGCCCCTGCATGAGCAGAGCCCCTCTGCAGCCTTCGGAGACCATTCTCCCGGGTTGTCTGTGATTCAGCCGGACATATAGGTAGAGGTGCATTATAACCTCGCGGTAAATGCTATCTCAAAAACGGCTGCATAGAAACATATCGTGTTTGGTATCAAACACCTTGGAATCATACCTCCACACCGGTAACCGGTGTGGGAGGTATGATTCCACCCTTCTGAAGAGAGCTTCGTAGGGTCACTGGTCTATCCGGTGCCAGCCTTCTCGACCCGGTCAGCACAAAATGGATGCTGCCGACCAGAGACACATTTCTGCCCTTCTGCTGCTGAGCCAAGCTCGAGCAGAGGAAGGCAGCACAATAGGCATCCTGTCACGGAGAGGTGCAACCACCTCCCAGACAGGATTTAGTGTATTGGAGCTGGGTGGGTGCACTCTGAGAGTGCTTGAAAGTCTGCACTTGGGGACATTTGGTGTCCCTGTGCATAGTCCAGCTCAAAGCAGTTCTGGGAGCCATTGGCTCCTGCTCTGGCGCGAAACTGGAAAAAGGACATGGGAGTAACCTCCCCTCTGTCCTGCCCCTCCCCTAGGAGGGTTCCCTGAATCTGTCAAACCCTCTCCAGTGGGTAAAAAAGGGCTTACCTGGCTGTAAGACTTTAGATTTTACGTGGACAGGATTCTACAAGAAGAAACCACTGACCTTCGACCGTCTAGACACTCTGGACTTTGCTGGACTTCGACTGGGCACGACTTCGTCTCCCACTTCATCAAAAGCTTTGTCTGTGCCCTTGCTCCATACATGCTCCGTGCAGGACCTGTGGTGTACTAAGGACAACTGAAGAATCTCCCTTGGGGTGAAAGAGTCACTCCCCTGCATTCGCAGGCACCTCAACGGAACTGACCGGTCTGCTGCTCCTGAGCTCCTGTGGACGCCGAAGATTTCAGCAACACAGGAGGTGGGTTACGAAAGTCCTTGAGGTTGGTCTGCCCTCTCAGCAAGTTTGAGGCCAGTATCCCTTGTGGGGACTGCATAACCTGAACCCCTGTGCACCGTGTCTATTTGCAAGTCCATATGCTTGTTGGCAATTCCCAAGCTTGTGCTTTGGACTTCGGGTAGTCCTGACCCAGAGCAGTATTTCTACCAAAGAACTCTGTCCTCCTCACACCGAGTGCTCCGTGGGCTGGTACTTTGTGATCTTGCTTGAGGTCCCCTTGCGACTCCTGGTCATTCAGCCTGTGGGTCCCCCTGAGGGTCATCTTGAATTCTGTTGGGCTTTCCTGGTTGCTCCAGACGTGCCCTGACTCCCCATTGCTTGGTGAGTCCCCTGGACCTTGCTGGTCTACACCATAACCTGCTTGACCTTCCTGCGTGGGTTGCTTTTGCCAAGGCTTGTTGGTGCTCCAGCCAGGCCCCGACCCCTCAGCACTTGACATCCTTTGGAGGACAGCTCACATCTGGCTCCTGGTCATCATCGACATCTCCTGGTCCTCGTGGCTGCAGAGTCAAGCATCCCTTCTTCGCACCTGAAGCACTCAACATCGATGGGCATTCGTCTCCCGAGCCCCTGGTCACTCTGAAGTGACCCAGACTCTGTCCCCTCTGCTTTCAGGTTCCTTCCTTCCAGAATCCAGGCTTGGATTCCACCGGACCCTTTTCACCTTCACGGCAGCAGTACTTCTTCACAGCCCTCCATTGAGAACGACGACGGTTCCCGATGCCACTCCAGACCTATGCACCTGGCTCCTCTGGGATAGGTAACTCAGATACTATGGTATCCACGGGTGGGGTGGCTCTCCAACCTCTTAAGTTCCAAAGGGTTTCCTCGAAGTCCTACTAGAAGGGTCCTTAAACTGTAAAATTGCAACCGCGGCTTCCCCATAGAATTGTACGGAGCCCGCGGTCGTGTTAGCACACTGCACCCGTCCTCCATGAGGTCCCTAGCTACTCACCATGGGTGGTTCCTTGGGGTCCCAGCGATTCTACGTACTCCAGACCTTGTCTTGACCCGAGTCATGGTTGTTATACCACTATTTTAGTATATGGTTTGGTCTCCCCCTGGAGCCCACTGTGTATTGTGCTACTTACAACTGTTCGATTGATCTCGTATTGTGTGCTTTGTGTTCTATTCTCGGGTAGAGGATACTGGAGAGTGTTATATTAATAAATACATATTTTTATATAACTACTGTGTGGTTCTCCTTTCATTTGGTTAATACAGGAGGTGATATTCTGGTAAAACAAGCTGCTTTACATTCCTTCAAGATTAAGCCTGAAGGCTGCTCTCCACAGCTACCACTAGGATTGCTTTCTAAAGGTTATCTTTGACCTCATACATCATAAGGGTCGTTTGGACTGGTGCAAGGTGCCCACTTTAAATAGTGGACAGCATATACCAGGCCAAGTTCTCACACTCTCTGCTACTCCGTTCTCCTTAGACTGGCTATGGTTGCTGAGTTGGTTGATGTACTTCCAGAAGAGGGCTAGATTTTTCTCTTTGAGGGGGGAAAAGATTTTTAGCCATTCTGCTTCTATCCGTTTGGTTCGTTGCTCCCAAACACTTTTCTTGTAAGCGGCTTGAAGGACTGTGAGATCTTGGCCCTGGGATGTGTTGCCACCTCTCTGTTTTACCTTTATGACCTTTCGGAGTTTCTCCTAACATGCCAACGTCTCCTTTGCTTCATAATACAGTGGGCGAGTGGTTTGAGTCTGCCCCTGCCGTGAGTGGGTGGCCGGAGTTCCCATCAGCGCCAGATTTAGGTTGGCTAGGAGATCGGCCCAATGTTCTAAAAGGACCTCCGGGCTCTGTGTTAGGTTTAGTTGTTCTTTGATAGTTATCCAAGCAGTTAATTTAGGGCCTAGCTTTGCAGCCCATTTTATTCTGCGTAATACTTTATCACATTCATCCCCCGTAGGTCTTCCAATTGATATGAGCTCTCGTGCTGCTTTCGTGGAGAGTCTGAAGGACGCTCTAAACGGTCTTTGTTCACTCTCATCCTGCTCGTCAATGTCAAAGTCACAGAGGACTAGTGCTAGCAGGTCGCTAATATATATGTATTCAATTGTTGAGATATTCCTAAATGTGAGGAGCGGGAGCCATAATCGATCTTGGGTCTGTTTGAGCTTATAAGTGGAATGTAAAGAATGATTGTCAAAAAGGGTTTGCAGTTTACTGACCTCTTTTGGTAGTATGTTATCTTTTGATGACTTGCCGGGGGGGGTCTGTTGTTGAAGTCCCCAACTATGATTGGTGTATGGTGGGGATATTTGGCGAGGAGGTCTCCAATGATGTCGGCCAGGTTGTTTAGTTGGTGGTTCTTCTGGTGCAGTACAAGGTTAACGTAGCAATTAAGTAGAAGCAGTCGAAGCGACTTGTTTTTATTTTTTATTCCATTGATGGGCTGCAGGGATATCTCATAATGGTCTCTGATGTCCAAAAAAGATTTTATTTAATGAGGTTTCGTTTTGGCATAGCACATCGTCTTGCAGCTTTTCCGAAAAGAGCTCCGTGGTCAAACCAACTCCATAGATGTCGATGTGACGGTGTCTCTTCCCAGACAACAATGCACTTTATCTTGTTTTGTAAATTTTATCATGTTCTTCGAAAACGTTTACTGTGCCCGGTACTCCAATCTAGGAATTTTTTAGAACATCAGGAAGCCTATATGTTTTTATTAAGGCTCGAGTCCGACCTTATTCGTTCTGCTGTTTCATTATACATTAGTGGTGCCATAAGAGAAAGGAAAACTTTATCTCTGTATGACAAATTGGCATACGAATATGAATAATGTACCTGAAAATTGCCTTCTTTCGTTTTATCACTGCATTATTTTTAGGTAGTGTAAAGAGAGAAAGGAAAAATGTTTACACCTTTGTACGGTAAAATTGTCATATGGACATGCATGATGTATTTGAAAATCTAACTTTAGCTTTTTTAAATTGTGCACATTTTCTTCTTACATACGTTTTTATTATCGATTTCTACATTTTCTGTAGGAATATATGAATGTATTTTAACTGTGCTTGCTTTTATGATTATCAAATTTTGAAATCGAATAAAGCTCTTTTGACTTGACTTGAGTAGTGCTTGTATTCCAGATGAGGGGTGCAAATGTACCTGGGGCAGGCAGAGGGCTAGTCCCTTCTCTGGAAGTCAGTGCTGCTGCATATCAGAGACAGTGCAGCCTTTGAAGCTCACCGGCTTGATGTGCCACTTCACTAGCCTTCCTGGGAGGAAGAAGGTGTGACCTCCTTCCTGTCCAGGCCTTTGTTCCTAACTCCTGGGAGTGATCAAACTGCCTGGCAAAAGGTCAGAATCCTGTCTTGCCGACAGCAAGCACAGGCTGCCAGCCAGAGCACAGAGAAGCGGGGGCAACCAGGTGGGCTACCTCTAAGGTAGCCACCTGGGTGCATGTAACATCGCCCTCAACATGTGATTTGCATCAGGGGTGAAAAGGCACATTGTTTGATACCAAACACAACATATTTAGGCAGTGCCATAATGGAGCTGGCAACCTCAGGTTTGCCCGGGTGACAGCCCATGTTACCCTAATGAACCGCATATCATTTATAGTGTACCTTAATGGCAAAGGCCACTAAAGGGATATATAAACTTACACTTACATGCCCACACATTTAATATAATGCACCCTGCCTACTGGGCTCAGGAGACTTCCCTTATGGGTGATTGACATATATTAAAAGCAGTGCATTAACATTGCTGCACATGGTGAGGGCCAAGTCGAAATAGAGCAGTTTACACTGTTTCTGCAGTCTGCAATGGCAGGCCTGCTGTCAGTAGTTTACTTGGGTCACTCAGTGTGGCACAAACAGTGCTACAAGCCCTGGAGATCCTTTACCACCCATGCCCCGGATACCACTGGTACCATATACTAGGTACTAATAGGGGGGGTAAAGCCCTTGTCAATTGGGGATGCCAATTTACACATAACAGTTTTATGGAGAGAGCACTGGCACTGGCACTGGCATCTGGGCAGCAGGCTCCAGTGCACTTTCAGAGGCATAACCATAAGCATTGGAGCAAAAATTGTGGTGGGGTGACCATACAAAAAGGGCACTTTCCTACACTTACCCTGACAAGGATTGTGGTTGTTACTTGACCAGAGCTCACACTCCAGTAAATCTACAACCAGTTTCTCACAGCGGTGATCAGCGGCGAGTATCAGGACTTGTGTTTGTGCAGTACCAAAACAGTGAATTGGTGTACACTGCTATGCCATATCTTAGACCAATTCAAATTTAAATTCTCCTTGATTGGCTCCTTTTTGTTTTTTCAAATTCTTCATCTGACTGCTATGCCTGAAACCACACCTGCAAGGATGGAATTCGAACTAGCAAACATGGATGCCTACACTGTGGCCCAGCTCAAAGAGTTCTGAAAGGAGTGGGGACTTATAGCCAAGAGCCCCACCAGGAGGGTGGAACTGTAAAAGGTGCTGAGGGCCTGGGCGGAAGCTCACCAGTCAGTGGTGGAATCCACAGAAGGGTATGAGGTGATAGAAGGACAAGGAGAGGACTTCCCTGAGATCCAGCCTTCAGATGAGGGGGGTGATTTTGCCCCCGAAGTGGAGCCTACTGCCAGGTCAGGGAGCAGGGTCTCTTCCCACTGCCTACCACTTTTAGAAAGTAGGTATTTTCTTGCTTAGCCAACCTGTGTGCCTCAGCTGGGTGGTGGATTGATTGTCTGGCTTTGGAGTGACAGGGGCTGGGGATGTGTATTTTCTTTCAGACAGCCACTGGGGGGTTGAGGTGTATCTTGCCTTTCCTGGATGAATCAGGGCTGGGCTGAATAGACCTGGGCTGCATTACGAGTAGTGGGAGGAGATTTCCTTACACCTGAATGAGCCTGGTCTGCCTTGGACAATGCTGTCTCTACCTCCTGCCAGGAAGCTGGGCCAGAGAGGACCAAACTGGTTTGGACTGAGCACAGACACACTCTGCCCAAACGAACAAAGAGAAACTGAGTATAAATATTGGGGCCCAGACCCCAGAACTTTAGAACTCGCTGGGATCAAGGAACCTGCCAAGGAGAAGAGCTGGAAGAGCTGCCAGGAGGAGTACTGCCCCTTTGCTGTTTTGTTGCTTTGCTGGGCTGGCCTCTAGTGGCTGCTTCTGCCTTGGGCAGTGAAAGGACTGGACTGAACTTTCTTCACTTGTTACTGAGTATCTCCAAGGGCTAGAGCTTGCCTCCTGTTCACGAAGTCTCAGGGACAGCAAAGACTTCACTTTCCTCTGGGTCCCGCCTCTGGGACCCCGTGTCTCAGTTGCCAAAGAGGGAAAACGCAACCGGATGCCGCCAACAGGAGCGTCGGCAATTTTGTGGCCTAAAGGCACCACAGATGACACTACTGCACTTCGCAACGCAACCTTGGTCTCACCGCCGCCGTCACTGAGCCGCTGCTTGCACTGTGACCTGTGGGCACCCCACTCCGCACTGCCTCGCTTCACTCCGCCACCCTGGTTCCACCGACAACGACGTTGCCAGCTGACATCGCCGCCGTGGTCTGCACCATGGTCTGGGGGCACCGCTCGTAAGCAACACGCAGCACCGCCCCATCCTACACTGCAGCCGCAGCCCGACGCCAGCCTCATCGACCTTTTATCCACGATGGCCGCTAAAGCTTGCACCGTGACTGGCAGCACCGCAGAGTGTACTGCCGCACTTTGCACCGCAACCCTGGTCTCACCGACGACGATGACCGCCGCTGCAACCAAGCCGCTGCTTGCACCGCGACCTGTGGGCACCGCACTCTGCACCGCTCCACTTCACACCGCAGCCTTGATGACCGCCACCACTGGAGCACACTGCCACAGTCAGCTGGAACAAAAAGGTACTGTTTACAAGCCTTCTGACACAAACGCTGGTCTGCACCGACGCGGTTGACCAACCCTGGTGGATTTGGTTGTTTCCAGCACCACGGTAGCAGCAGACGGAGCTACTGCCTTCAAGGAACTGCATTTTTAAGGTTATTCTTGCAGAGTACAGATTCTGATCATTTTATGTTGGACATTTATCATTTTAGTTTTGTTTTGCACAGATAAATATTGGTTATTTTTCTAAAACTGGTGTGGTGCCCTGATGTAGTGTTTTCACTGTATTACTGTGTGTTATGTGCAAATGCTTTACACATTGCGTCTGAGATAAGCCTGACTGCTCGTGCCAAGCTACCAAGGGGGTGAGCAGGGGTTATTTTAGAAGGGTATATTTGGGCAAAGGTGCAAACCATTGCCAACTAGAGACCACCAATTATAACAAAGGGATTCGTTGATAAGCAATCTAAGAGGTTTGTACCACAATGCACAGGGTGCTATAAGTATGGGCAATCCAAGGGCAACTCCAAATGTCCCAAGTGGGCACAGTCCCCCACTGGGAGGCAGACACCTGGTTTGGCAAGTGTAGTGCTCGGGGGACAAGGTGGTCCTAGTTAGCTGTGGGGAACAGGCAGAGGTGACCCTAGTCTCCCTGGGGGATTGGAAGATGGTACCAAAAGCCCATATTCCTGTGAATACTTCTAAGTACAGGCAGTGGGTCACCATCAATGGGCAGCAGGTTGAGGCTCTGAGGGTCATAGGAGCCATAATGACTACTATAAGGTGTCAGCTCGTGTCCTCAGAGCAGGTCCTCCCTAACAGATTCCACAAAGTCATAGTTGCCGCCAATCGTGAGAGTCATCTACCAGTGGCTCTGGTTTCCTTTGGGGTGGGGTCTCAGGTTCTCTGAAAGTAGCTGCGAGCCCTACCATACCTGTAGATTTTCTGTTGTGGAACAAACTGGAACACACTATCTGGAGGGAGGTAGAGCTGAAGTCACACTTGGAAGTGTTGTGATTTCCTGAGTGACTAGGTCTGTGTTAGAAATTGGGGGTCTGGTTGGCAGAGGTATGCACCATGTCCAATCAGGAACTACAATTCTAGTAAGGGTAGGTCACAACAGAACCTAAATAATCCTGCACTCTCCCTCTGGTAGCTTGGCACAGAGCAGTCAGGCTTAACTTTAGAGGCAATGTGTAAAGTATTTGTGCAACACTTCAGACAGCAACACAGTGAAAACACCACAAAAATGCACTGCATCAGAGTAGAAAAACAGACTATGATTTTATAAATAAAACATGACCAAAACAGCAAAATCCAATGTGTAGAAGTACAGACGAGTTTTTAAAGATTAAATGCAAAATATAGCTCTTAGACGCAAGTAGCACCTGAAGAGTTAATTGGTCGCGCTGGACCGGGACAAAGTCAAGGGTGCAGGCCAACCATGATGGAGCATGGGCTGGATACAGGACCCACACAGGCCCCGCTGAGCAAAAGTACCTTGATCCTGGTCGCAACCGCGAGAAGCGTTGCGTTTCCCACTCAATTGAGGTGTTGTGCTGAGTTTCGCTTCGCAACTGAAGTGATCTGTTGGTTCTGAATGCGATGTGCCATATTTCTCTAAGCTGTAGAGGTGATGCGTTGATCTTCTCCATGCAATGGCGGTGATGCATCGGTTCTGAAGCAGTGGTTCCGAGTGTGATGCAGCGGTTCCGAGTGTGATGCTCCGGCCCGGTTCCCGCAACAGCGTCGATTCTGCTCTCACAGCAGAGGATGCGTCGATTCCACTGGAGCAAACCCCTAGATCCAATGTCAAGGGTCCAGGACTGGAGTTGCACCACTTGGCAGGACAGAGTCACAAGCAGATGAGCCCAAGGGTTGGAACAGGATGGTTCTAAGACTTTTTATGTCCCTGAAATGTAGGCAACAGGAAGCAAGCCAGGAAGCCCTTGGAGTCACTCTGGGTTCAAGTGATGCAGGTCCAGTCCTTCTCACCCAGGCAGAGAGAGAGCAGCAGGGCAACACAGCAAGGCAAAACTTCAGCAAACAGCAGTTCCAGCAGAGTGGCAGTCCTTGAGGAACACAGCAGATCCTTTTCCTCCTAGCAAAGTGGTCACTGGTCCAGACGTGTACTGATATGGTACTGCCAGAAGTCCAGTACCTATACTAAGTGGTGCATTTGAAGTGGGGGGGACTTCAAATCAAGCTTTGAAATGCACAGAGGCTCTCAGCTGCCTGCCCTGGCTCCAGACACACTACAGGGGGTAATCAATCATTTGGATGGGGACAGGACACAACCATTTCAGGTGTGTTAGCTCCTCCCGCCCATTCTGCTCAGGATGGCCCATCTGCATGCAGATGACTACTCAGGCACACCTACCCTTCCTTTGTTCGTGACTGTCTAGAGAGAATACAGGAAGCCAGTTGTCACCCACCCAAGACGTGTATTGAAGAGACAGGCAGAAGACACCAAATGGCTTAAGTAAGTAAATGCCAACTTCCTAAAAGTGGCATTTGCTAAACTGGAATTTAAAATCAAACTTCACCATGAGTTGCGATTTTCAGTTGTGAGTTCAGTGACACTACACTTGAAAAGTTTATCTCTTCACAATTGGGAATTACATAGATGTAATAAGGTAATCCCAATGTTATCTTACAGGAAAGATAGGTCTTGCAGTAGTGAAAAATGAAATTGGGTGTTTTTCACTACCAAAACATGTAAAGTGTAGAAGTACATGTCCTGCCTTTTACATACATTGCACCCTGCCCTGTGGTTTATACAGGGTCTACCGTAGGGCTGACTTATATGTATAAAAAGGGAAGGTTTAGGCCTGACGAGATGATTTACTTGCAAGGTCAACATGCCAGTGTGAAACTGCACACACAGGCTCTCCAGTGGCAGGCCTTGGACACTGTTAAGGGGCTCCATATGTGGGTGGCACAATCAGTGCTGCAGGCCCACTAATAGCATTTCATCTACAGACCCTGATCACATATAGTTCACTTTACTAGGGACTTATAAATACACCAATTGTGGATAAGCTAATATTACCATGTTTAGGGGAGAGAGCACAAGCACATTAGCACTGGTCAGCAGTAAAGTGCGCAGAGCCCTAAAACCAGCAAAAACGAGGTCAGAAATTTGAAGGGAGGCAGGAAAACGTTGGGGATAGACCAACCTAAGGCTTTCAGGTCTAAAATGTGTCCTCCCCCTGCTGAAAGTTGGGAGAGCTACCAAACCCCTTGGGAGCGCTCTTCACTAAGGCGGAAGAATCTGGAGAGACCATCAGCAGTAGGGTGGTCTGTCCCTGGGCAATGTTCCACCATAAAGTTCATCCCCTGTAGGGAGATGGACCCCTCAACAGTTTGGGATTTTCACCCCTCAACTGTATGAACTATGTGAGGGGTCTGTGGTCTTTCTGAAAGAGGACTTGAGTCCCACAGAGGTATGGTCTCAACTTCTTTATTGCCCAGACCACAGCTTAAGCTTCTCTTTCAATGGCACTCCACCTCAGTTCCTGTGGAACTAACCTCCTGCTTTTGAAGGCTACCAGTTGGTCTAGGCCCTCCTCATTCAGTTGTGCTAACACTGCCCTTATGCCATGCTCCGAAGCATCTGTCTACACGATTAATTCCTTGGAGAAGTCAGGGGCCCTGAGCACAGGTGCTGTGCATTTGGCTTCCTTGAGTGAGTCAGAGGCTTTCTGACAAGCCTCTGTCCAGATCACCAAGCTGGGCTGATTCTTGGAAGTCAGCTCAGTTAAGGGGGCAACAATGGTGCCATAGCCCTTAACAAATTGTCTGTAGTAGCCAGTGAGGCCTAAGAAGGCTCTCACTTTTGTTTTGGTTTTAGGTTGTTGCCAGGTCATTATTGTTTCAATCTTGGCCTGGAGACCTTGCCTTCACCTACCAGGTATCCCTAGTACACCACAGAACCCTGCCCAATCTGGAACTTGCTTGCCTAGATTGTCAGGCCTGTCTGTTGCAGGGACTGAAGCACCTCATGGTGGTGATGCAGGTGTTCCTCCCAGCTGGAACTGTAGAAGGCGATGTCGTCTAAGTGGATGCAACAGAAAGCCCCCTTACCAGCCAGGACCCTGTTAACCAACTGTTGGAAGGTAGCAGGGGCATTCTTCAAGCCAAAGGACATATCCTGGTATTGGTAATGACCCTCTGGGGTTGATAATGCTGACGTCTCTTTTGCCCTCTCACGCAAGGCGATCTGCCAGTACCCTGATGTCAAATCAAAAGTACTGAGGAATTTGGCAGTGCCCAGCCTGTGAAGAAGCTCATGAGCTCTGGGGATGAGGAGTGCATCAGTCCAGTTGAGTCCTCTGTAATCTACACAGAACCGGAGCTCTGGTGTGTCACCCCGTGGGGCAGCCTTTGGTACCAATACCACTGGGCTGTACCAAGGACTATTAGAGGTCTCAACCACCCCCTAATGCCAGCATCTTGGAGACTTCCTCCTTGATGCTGGCTTTCACTCTTTCAGACAACCTGTAAATGTTGTTTTTTACAGGGAGACTGTCCACAGTGTTGACATCATGGACACACAGATGTGTGAGTCCAGGGGTGTGGGAGAACAATGGAGCAAACTGTTCCAGTAACTGGTAACAGTCACCTTGCTGTTCTGGGGTCAGGGTGGCAGAGTGGTTGATACCCTCCACTGACCATCATTTTCCTGTGCAGAGAGGAGGTCAGGTAGAGGTTCTCTAACCTCTTCCACTTCCTCATCTGTCACTAGGGGCATGCTCACTTCGGACCCCTCGAAATGAGGCTCCAGTCGGTTCACATGGAGCACCCTTAGGAGGATCGTAGGGGTCTGGAGGTCCACTGGGTAGGTGTCCTCTCCCTTCCGCTCCTTTATCCCATATGGGTCAGATCAGCAGTCCTGGAGAGCTCTGGGCTCTACTGATTCCACGACCCATACATTTTGGGGAGGCTGAAACTCCACCAGTGTGGCTTTCTGGTCGTACCAGAGTTTCACCACCTCTTGGCTGGCCTCTAGGTTACTTTTTGCTTTCTTCCAGGAGTGGTCCATCTATTTGCACAGGGCCAACATGCAGCTGATGCCATACTGGGGGGGATTTCTTGGGAGCTTTCTCTCACCTCTCCTTGACAAGGCTAAGAAGTCCCCTAACAGGGTGTCCATAGAGGAGTTCAAAAGGGCTGAACCTTAATCCTTTCTGTGCACCTCCCTGTAGGCAAAGAGAAAGCATGGCAAGGGGACGTCCCACTTACAACTCATGGGCTCAGGCAGGCCCATAATCATGCCTTTCAAGGTCTTGTTGAATTGTTCAATTAGACCATTGGTTTGGGGGTGATAGGGTATGGTGAACTTGTAGGTTACACCACATTCAACCCAAATGGACTTCATGTATGCTGACATGAAGTTAGTGCTTGATCTGACACTAACTCCCTGGGGAACCCAACACTGCTAAAAATCCCCATCAGGGTCCTAAACCCTGCAGGTGCAGTCACCAACCTCAGAGGGATGACCTCTGGGTAGCGAGTGGCATGGTTCACCAAGATCAGGATGAACCTGTTGCCTAGAACTGTCTTGGGGCCAAAGGGTCCAGCAATGTCAATGCCTTCTCTCTCAAAGGGAGTGCCAATGACATGTAATGGGGTCCGGGGAGCCTTGAGCTTTTCCCCTGACTTCCCACTGGTCTGACAGGTGGGATAGGACATACAGAATGCATTTCAGGCCGTCTTCATCAGGGCCAATAGCAATGGTCAACAAGCCTGGCTAAGGTCTTGTCTAGCCCCAGATGTCCTGCCAGGGGTATATCATGAGCCAAACCCAGTAGAAAGGTCCTGTAACACTGGGGGACCACCAGCACATGGGCAGCCTCAGATTCAGGAACCTTAGGCTTGCTATATAGAAGGTCATTCTCCCAATAGACCGGGTGATCTCAAGAGATGTCACCTGCTGCCTGGGCCTCAACTTGCCACGTGAAGCCCTCTAGAGTGGGGCACTCTTTTTGCGCTTTACAGAACTCCCAATCTCAACAAGCCAACAAGCAAGCTCAGGCAGGTCACCCAGGGTGGCAATGTCCTCCCTAGTTGGCATAAGGTTGTGCTCCGCAGGTATCCCGTCAACCTGCACCAGGGGGGCTTCAGGGGCTGGTTTCCCATGCCCCTTGCTCACAGGCTTCTTGGCTGCTGCCTGGGCCATTGTTCCGGGCTCCAGGGGGCCTTGACTTCCCAGGTAGCCATGGACCTTGTGGTCATACAGATTGTTGGAAATGAGGACAGGGTGCAGTGTATTTAAAAAGTAGGACATGTACTTTTAAGTTTGTAATATTCCAGTAGTGGAAAACTCCTAAATTAGTTTTCCACTACTGCAAGGCCCATCCACAACGCCCGGCCTGCTCTTTGAGCCATGCCAACAATCTCCTGTGATGCTCTCTTGCTCCTCGCGGCCCTCTCCAACGCGAACGGGACTTTTGCAACAAAACTTGAGAAGGTAAAGCTTCAGCAGAACTAATCAGGGACTGTATCTGACCTGTGCTCTATCTTGGTAGGCCTGAACATTTACTTTGACCCAATCCAGCGTGACCAGATAGCCGCAGTTAGCACTTTGCGCTTTTGGTGCTATTTTACACTTTATTCTTTAAAATTCATAACTCCGGTTCTACAGATTGTATCTTGTCATTTTGGTCTTGCTTTATGTTTTACATTTTGCTCTATGACAAGCTACCAGAGGGTTGAGCACAGGTTAATTTGCGGTTTACTTGTGCCTTACCCTGACAGGGATTGTGATTGCCCCTTGACCAGAGCTCACACCCCAGTCAACCATGAACTCAATTTCCCACAATCAGCACATTTACTCTGCCAGGAGATTTCTTACTTCCCAGCATGGGCAAATTGCGTTGATCAGTCAACTGGGCATCAGAGTGATTAACTTTCCAAACATGGTAGCCCAAAGCATGAATTCAATTAGAGTTGGCTCAGGGAAATATTCCAAATTTTATAAATGCATTAACACACTGAAGACAGATGAACAACTTCTTAATGTGAGTCTGATACTCATGAATTGATAGAAATAGCACATTTTGCCCAAAACATAAACCAATGTAATCACTACAGATTTGCACTTCAGTGAACATGAAAGGGGACATTTCTGCTTGGAATCACAATTGAATTATAAAGTATTAGCAGAACACAACCAATTTAATTTTGGTTCCATCCTTCACAGTGCTACTAGTGTGTAAATGGCAAGCTCAGTCAGACAAAAGACTTCCTTGCTCAGCCTGCGCTAGTGTGCACAGCTTTTTGTTTTTTGACTGATGCTGTTGGTTTTTTGACACTGTGCATCGGGGCACTGATAACTTGACTCCAGTGCATGTGCTCTATCCCCTAAAACCATGTTTAATTTGGCTACACTCCTGATTAGCATATTTAGCTTACCTATAAGACCCTAGTATATGGTTGCAAAATGTACCCAGGGCCTGCAAGTTAAATGAGACTAGTAGACTGCAATACATAATGTGACACCACTAAATTGACAATGGAAAGCATGCCTCCAACCAACCCGAGCAAGATGGCGCCTGAGTAGTTCATCACGCCGTCCGCTGCCATGGCCGTGTTGTTCTGATGATCGGCTATGCGGCCTGGCTTTCGGATCCTCCTCTGCGTATTGCTGCACCTCATGCTGGGAAGGCGCCAGCGCTCACATCACGGCCCCAAACTTGGCTGCGGTGGCTTGACCTCGCTGAATTGTCTGGCTGTTACGGCATCAATTCTGCGCTTTTTCATGGACCTGGAATCCAGTCTAACGGACGCTGAGAGGGAGCACTTAAGGGGAGCTATGACAACAAGAGGGGCCAAGGGCACCAAGATGCGAGCCCCCCTGCCGACAACTGAGATCTCTGGCGCTGCTTTCACGGTTCCGGCAGACTCAACTCATGAAGCTGGCTCTCGGGGGTGCCAGGTAGAGGTAAAAGGGATGCTGGAGGAGGTAAAAAGACAGCGCCGCGAGAGACTGTGGGGATCGTACACACTGAAGGGGCAGGCTCACAACTCTCTATCGCTAACTTGTTCCCCTGTCTTGCACTGTTAGTTCCAAGGGGAGAAACATGGAGGACTCTCGGGGGCTGGGGTAACCACTGAACCTCTTGACTCAGAGACGGTGGCCCGACCCACTACTGTTACGCACCCCCTGAGCACCAATCTTGTTGATGGCCCGGAATCACCATTGAGCCACGTTCAGGTAAATGCAGATGGATTTGTTGGCGGCAGATACGGTCCCCCAGACACAGGAGGACCCAAAACCCAGCATTACTGCCTCCAACAGGGCAACAACCCTGGATGCAACACAGGGATTCTTGAAAGAGGGGGCGCAGGATAAAGATACCCCTTTTACTCCATCGCTTGAAAGTGGGACTACCTCTGAGGGGTGACAACAGTGAGCGATTCCCTCCCCTGAGGTAGCTGGGGATTTTTTTTTCATTAACTGATGGATCTTAACCCCTTGCGTGCGTCGGTCGGCCCCTGGCCGTCTGACGCCATGGTGGGCGTGTGCGGAGGATGGCCGGGGGCCGTCCGTACTGCGCACGCATGGAATTCCTCAGCACAGCGGGGGAATTCCGGCCGCAGCGAAGCGGTTAATCTTCCACGGATGGAAATTTGTCTTCAAGTGATGATGCACTTTCAAACTCGAACTGTAGCTGCAGCACGAATGAGGCAGGTACAACGCAACTCAGAAAGTCAGCGCAGAACAAGTGAAAGGGGAAATGGAGCGGGAGTAACAGTAATTTAAAATGGGATTATTCGGGCATGCAGCACACCTTCCCCAACGGCAATGAATCTTTTAGAGAACCTGGCCAAGACAGAAGCAAGACAAGTATGGACACGGAAGAGCCTTCTCTGTCTACCATTTTTCACCTGATTAAACAGTTTCAAGAAGAAGTGAAGAGCGATAATAGTTAGGCAAAAGTGGCGGCCAAAAAACTCCAGGGTGGGATCAGGAAGCTGAGCAAAACTTGCTCAGACATAGCTGAACATGTCGCCATGATTGAAAATCGCACCGAGAGTCTTAAAGCAGAAGTCAGTGCCTTGAAAACGCAAAGCATATCTCATGGAGCCTGTATGACTGACATTATGTGGAAGCTAGAAGATCAGGAGAACAGGCAACGCTGGAATAATCTTCGATTCTTGGGGATTCCTGAAGGGGTTGAAGGTGATAATCCCTGACAGTTTATGGTGAATCTTCTGAAAGGTGCATTCCCCAACAATTTTAATTGGAATTGGGACAAAGAGATACAGCAGGTACATGACAAAGAAACAACCGCCAAACAAAGTGGATAAACCTAGAGTCATTTTAGTTTACATCAGAAACTTTTTGCTAAGACAATTGGTTTAGGAACAAGCTCGCCTGAATTAAAAAAAAGGATATGAAGGGGGTGTCATTTTTTGTTAAGCTTGATTTCGCTCATGTAAGTCGAGCGCAGATGGCGTCTTTGCCAAATGTTTGCCCTATTTCAGCAGATTGATGCCCAAGTCTACTTACTGAATCTGGCAAAGCTTAAATTTAATCTAAATGGCTTTTCTCTCAGCTTTACATTAGAAATCAAGGTTCAGGAATACCTCAACCAACTTAAGTCGAAACTAGGCAATGTTAACCAACCTAGTTGACTTTAATTTTGGTATCACAGGCTTTTTGCCCTTAAAAAATCAGGCTAATATGAAACAGGTCTTGCATGGTCGAACAATTGATTGCTTTCTTTTTCGTCAACACGGTGGGGTTGGGCGGCGGGGACATTAGTTAGGCGTACATCATTCAGGCATGTCCTGATTGCTCGGTTTGTGGAGGGGGATGGGAGGGACTGGAGAGGGTTGGGGTGCTGGGCTAGGGCAGGGGGGGAGAGGCCCACACAATGAGGCTGGTTTGTTTAAGTAGAAGTGTTTTTTGGTTATGCTGTTTACTCTGGGCGACAAGAGGAAAAATCGTGTATATTAATCCAGGTGCTGTAGGGAGTAACTCAGATACGTTAGTATGCCAATTATAGAGAATTTTAGGATTGTCACCCTTAATGTTTGTGGAATAAGTGATCTGCGGAAAAGGCAGAAAGTCTCACTAGGACTGCAACTTTTGGGCGCACATTTAGTCTGCCTGCAAGAGACGCACATCGAAGTTGCACAGAAGGGCATATTAAAAATGTTGGGATATACCCTGATAGGGGGCCTTCACAGAGCACACGCATTCGAGGGGTAGCAATTTTAGCCCGGAGCATGTCGCTTCAATGCACGCAAACCAAGACGGACCCCCATGGGAGGTGGGTTTTAACTGAATGTTGGCCTTTATCCTTGTCTCCTTTTATTTTATGCTCAGTTTATGGTAGCACCGCTGATGACCCTGGGATTTTTGACTGGCTCACAATTTAGCTGGCACATTGGCCTCTACCTATCATAATTTGCTGAGACCTGAATATTAATTTACCCTGTGATTGGGTCATGGATGGTCAGCAGACCTATACCAGTCAGAAAACCAAAGTTCTACAATCTCTTAGAACCCTATGTCTTGACCATGGGCATGTTGATGCATGGTCTAGCTTGAGACCAATCAACTAAGGGTTTACCTATTACTCCGCACCACATCAGTTGCATGCCCAACTAGATTACTTTTTAGTATCCGCTTCTATGATCCAGGATGTCAATATTGAGCTTTTTCAACAGTTTATGTTGGATCATAACCCTTTAATACTAAGGATCAAGGGGAAAGCTCTCAGCAAGAGGGCTTCTGCCTGGAGCTTTGAGAGAGCCCTATTATATAATAAGCAGTATTGTAATCACATGAAAGGGTGGATATCAGAATCTTTGGATAGAAATATTGGCTCTTCTCAAATAGGGGTGGTGTGGGACACTCTTAAGGCATGCATCCGGGGTGAAACCCTCCAGTTTTCATTAAGGAAGGGCAAAGAAGATAAATGTTTGCTACAAGAACTCCAAAAGAAATCGGCGACGGATGAAGAAAAGCAGTCCAGCAAAAAAAAAAGGGGGATACGGCCCAGTTGGAGGTTGCGACTGCTAAGGCAGCAATTGGGCAAATCCTAGCCGAGAAAGCCACCTCCAAGTGGGCCACTTCCAGGGAAAAGGCCTATGAATTTAGTGAACAAATTGGTCATCATCTAGCCATGAGAACTAGACAGCAAATTACAAGCAACGGGATACGGTCGATCAGAGATCCAATGACCAGGGTGGTAACAGAGCCAGACAAAATCCGGGCAGCTTTCCATCAGTACTATCAAGCATAGGGGTCAGGGATGATCAGACCAGACAGAATGCTATCGATAAGTATCTTGACCCTATCTTTTTGACCATACTGAACGAGGAGGAACATGAGCTTTTAGAAGGCCCCACCTCTTGGGAGGAGATTGCCACCCCACTGGCCAGTCTGCCGGATAGAAAGACTGCCTGTTCAGACCTCATACCCCGTTGAATTTTACAAAGTCTTATCATTTTTCCTAAGAAAGATAAACCCATCCAGCAATTGGGCTCGTATCGCCCAATAACTTTATTTAATGGGGACTCAAAAATGTATTCTAAAATACTAGCCTCTTGTCTATCGCAAGTAATCGACAAATTAGTCTCGAAATGGCAGCATGGGTTCAGAGTTGGAAGAGGTACTATTGATCATATAAGGAGGACCATTACGCTGTTTGATGCAACGCAGGTTACAGGAGACCCAATGACGCTTATTTTGCTCGACGCAGAAAAGGCTTTTGATCAGGTCTCCTGGCTCTTCCTGTGGACCATTATGCGGAGGGTGGGGGTTGGGCCTCGTTTTATCCACGCTGTACAGGCACTATATTTTAAACCTACCACCAGCGTCTTGATAAATGGGGTGCTGACTGAGCAATTACAAAGTTCACGGGGACTCGCCAGGGGTGTCCTTGCTCTCCTTTGCTCTTCGCTATGTATATCGACCCATTCATCAAGAAGTTAGAAATGAATTTGTGTATCTGCCCGATCCTTAGGCATGGGTATAACACGAAAATGATGGCCTACACTGACAAAATAGCGCTTGTAACTCCCAATCCGGCAATGTCAACTTAGGCGATTGAATTAGAGGCTCAACGCTTTGGGGGGGTGTCGGGATATGCTCTGAATAAAGAAAAGACACAGATTATCCTGTATAAGAAAATTTAATGGGCTGACCCCACGGTGGTAAAAAAAAGCAAGGTATCTCGGGGTGAATATTTTTGCTAATACCGACTTGATTGTTGAGGAAAATCTAGTCCCTCTAGCAACCGAGATTAAGATTTCATTGCACAGGCTGAATAATTTGCACCTCTCTTTAGTTGGTATATGTCATGTTTTAAAAATGACTGTTTTTCCGAAAATTTTATACTTTTTTAGAGCCATTCCTTTAGAATTTTTGAACCAAATATTTAAAAAATTTGATAATCTCTTTTCACAATTTCTCTGGGCTTATACTCAGCCCAGAATGTCTATATAGTTTTTATCACTCACAAAGGATAGAGGTGGATGGGCGCTCCCCAATTTATAATTTTATTACTGGGCAACTACCTTGCAACACTGCCCCGTGCTGCTACAAGATCGCTCCAATGATCAAATATCAGAATTCCCATCGCCGTTTGAACTCTTGGTTGGGCCAAATGCTTGGGGCTGCTTGTGGCGGCAACTCGAACTAGGATATTTCAAAAGAGTGAGATTTAAAATCCTTATGGGAGCTTACAAGGTTTTTAGCGCTGTTCGTAAATGTTCTGGTATCGGCAGACTGAGTTATTAGACTCCAACTAGAAATAATGAGAACCTGCCTGAGATATTTGGGGACCATTACTTGGCAACCTGGTTTAAGGCTGGGATAAATAAACTTGGAGTCTCTTTTTCCCCTGATGGGACTATATCATTCAGGGATTTAAAAATTGAACCTTGGCCTCAGCCATAGGGAGTTCTTTAAATATTTATTAATTAGGAATTGTTTGCAGCATAAGGGGGGAGGACCCTCCGGATTTGGCAAATGCGAACTTATGGAGAAATTGCTTGATAGCAATCTGCCACGAATAGGGATTATTTATAATAATCTTAATAGCCTGATGTCAGATGACCTAGGTAAGATCTCAGAGAAATGACAATTGAAATTGGGACTCACCGATAAGGCTTTTCAGCAAGCCCTCCTATATGCACAATCTGATTTACTCTCTGCGAATCTCCAAGCCCAGTTCTATAAAACTTGTTTCTTTCTATATTACACCCCGAGCAAAATTGCTAAATGGGGGATGGTAAAGGCACCAGGTGCCCCTGCTGCTCGGAATACGGGGCTGATTCAGTGCACATGTTTGCTACATGTGGTGGTCTCTGTCCTCTGCTGGGTGAAATCTCAGGGATTTTTAAGGAAACTTTGCCCCTGAATCTATCTTTAACCCCTTCGATGATTTTATTGGGAGTGCAGGATACCATTGGAAGGAAGGAGGGGGTTGCTCTGATTTTTGTTGCTATGGCCATACTTAGGCTGTGTATTGCCTCGGCATGGCTGGATGCCAATCCACCTTCCTTTCAGCAGTGGTTGGCCCGATTACTTTCGATTCATAATCTGGAAAGAGCAATATATGCTAAGAAAGGAATTTGAGCCAGGAAAAATGGATTGGATATTTGAAATCGCCTGTCCAACTGGGTATGTCATACAACCAGTAACAAAGGAGGAATTAAGCCCAAAGGGCAAAGGGCATGCCTGGGTCAATTTATGATGAACAAGCTACTTGCACTTTATATTTGGTATTCATGAACCCTTTTTGTCAGTTTTTTTATTTTTTTATTTGAGGGATGATGCTAAGAATGTATGAATTTAGACGGGAAAATGTGTTGGTAGATGAAGAGGAAATTCTTAAACTCAGTGGGTACTCCCTGGGGAATTATTGCTGGATAAGCGTTTTTGCACTTTGCACCTGGCACTTTGTATTCGTTTTGCCAGTTTTTGCTTTTTAACAGAATGCTGCTAAGAATGCATGAATTTATACTGAAAATTGTTATGGGCCATGAAGGAGAAAACTTAAGCTCAAAGGGTATTCCCGGGTCAATCAGGGTTGAACTAGCAGTTTGAACTTTGCACTTAGCACTTTTTGAATTCTTCTTGTCAGCCGTTGTTTACATGATGAACGCAGCTAAGAATGCAAGAATGCATATCCAAAATGTGGTAGGTTTTGTCTATTTGTTAGTATGTGTAGGGCCGGGGGTGAGGGCGGGTGGGGGATGTACTATTTGGATATTTGCACTTTGGTTGTATATGTCTTCAAAAAATAGCAATTAATTTTTTTATTAAAAAAAAAAAAAAAAAAAAAAAGGAAAGTATACCTCCAGGCCTCATCCTACATCTTAGATGCACAGTTTTAAAATATACCTTTTGCTAGGCATACACCTTCCTTTTTGGTATTTTTGAGTCACACCTAAAGTAGGGCCTACATGCCCATAGGACAGGGTGCATGCTATTTAAAAGGTAGGACATCTGTACGTATGTTTTACATGCCCTAACTGTGAAAATCTCTAAAGTTGTTTTTAACTGTGGCATCCTTATTTTGTGAACTGATCTATGTAGCAATAGGTCGGTTCAGAAAATACAGATTCATAGCGGGTTGCAATTCGACCTATGTTATAAATATTAATGAGGTAGGTTGAAAATTGTGACCCACTATGATTGACTATAATCACAGACATGGTTACCTCCTGGGTCAGCAGACCACCATGTGTGTGATTGCTTTTAAATAAAGCAGTTTTTTTCCTTTAAATGCAGTCTATTTTCCTAAAAGGATTACCGGATGCATTTCAAAAAGAAAATGAAAATGTTTACAACATTTTTTATAAGCAGGCAGTGATCAATAGGACCTACTCTTAACAAATGTTTTTCACCATTCACAACGGAGAAGGGATCCCTTTGGTGTTTGCAACTGGGGTTACAACCTTCTTTGAGTTGGCGGTAAAACATTAATGTTTTGTGACCGGATTTTGGTCACAAAACATTAATATATACCCTTGGAGCAGCGTAATTTTAACTCTATCCTCACACGTCACAGAAGTGCAAGATTTATGTGCACTTAGCATCATATATTCTGTGTGCCTTAACCCTATTAATGTAGAATGAAGCTCCGAATATACTGCTGAAGTGTATTCACTGTAGAAAGCAGTCATTCATGTAAATGTGTGCTCTACTAAATTCACTAAAATGTTATAAATTGTAGTTCTCGTTCACATTTATATTTGTGCATATTGAGTTCTACTGCTTTTACTGAAATTGGTTTTCTTATGTACACATGTTCTCATCTGTTAATGTTTGCATTTATTCTGTAATCGTAGTTGCATATATAATCATGTATTCCTCATCATAAAACACTTTATTCGGCTCAACCGAGCCATAAAAGTCAAAGCAAATAAAAGAAAACCACATACAGTATTAAGCTTCATAAAATTGAAAAAAAAAGAAATCATGTATTCAAAGTGCATACTGACTATTTACTAAGTTAGCCTGACCAAAGGCCTTAAGCATTTGGTCTTCATTGTTTAACCATCAGAGTTTTGCTTGTAATGCAGTGTTCTTTCTTTTGCAGGTGTGTTCACATGATTTCATAGCTAGTGAAAGGCATATTGAGTATTAGTGATAGTGAGCTCCGAGAGGAGAACTTTTTGCAAGAATGAGAGGCGCTAACAAACTAATAAATAACGCCTATTCATGTCGTATCAGGAGCAAGGAGACATCCAAGTTCATCCTAATGTTCAAACTTTAGGATGGAAAAATCGAGGGAAGTTGCCAGTTTCTAATGTGAAAAGGTGGAAAACTAATGGAGTTGATGACGTGGAATTCTTGAATTTTCTGTGGGTTTAATTGGGGTTCACACTTTAGTCTTTAGAGCAGATACCCTTTGGAATCTAAGAAGTTTAAACCTCTCAGCTTATATGTATGCTATACTTTGCCTCAATTTGGAGAACTTCTTTTGAAGTCTCCATTATGCTGACACCTTACTGCTATTCCCGGATTTAACTAGATTTCCCTAGTTTTTCAACTTTAGTTTAGGATTAATTTAGGTGACTTTAAATTTATTCATATATAGACAGGAGTATCGAAACCTGTACACTGATCACCAAATTCTATTTATCTTTTGTATTGCTGCAACTGAAATTTGGATATGCCTTATGCTATTGAAACTTAATTTTATTTGATGTTTCAGTTTACCTTTGGTGATTCTGTATCTTGACATTATGTTCTTGAGATTCTTATATATCAGTTTGACCCTTAATTTGTAATAAAACTTGTTTAATTTACTTACAGTTCCTGGTCCTTAATATGTGGCCAAATGGTTTAAACTGTAAATTGAATTGTAGATTGATGTTAACTCCCTTTTACCTCTCAGGCAACTATAAAGGTTCATCGCAGGATAACTGGTAATCGGGCCCAGTGCTCCCTCACCCTAAAGTATCACTATTTGGACGGGACACCCTTAAAACACACCATCCAAATAGCAAATCTTTAATATTTCCTAAAGCCATTTAATTATTAAAAAAATCTTTTCTAAATCATTAAATTGGCCTAGTACATAAAAAAAGAGTTTTTGCATTCACAAACCCTAGGATATACTGACTCAGACGGTTTGCAAACTCAAAAACCCTTTGTACATGAGACATTAACTTCTGAGCCCCCAAGATTTTCTCAGAAGCCTACCGCTGGCACTGCTGAATGTTAGGGTTGCCGAATACCAATGCTGCCTAGTCTGGTAACATATTGTGCTTCTTTCATCCATCACCGTATTCTTCTAGCCTCTTTTTAAATTTTTGCAAGTCTTTTTTTTCATCCCAGCTTTCTCTTATTGCCCACCCAAGTTCCTATTGTTCTCTTTCTTCTTCTTTCTCATTTTTCTGACTTTCTCTTGTTCTGGTTAAACGTCTGATGATGAAAAATAAGTCTTGGTCCCCATAAATGATTGCTGTGCCTAACACCTACAACCACTGGCTCATATAAAGTACTGAGTAGACTTTTTACAGATGTTCAGACCTTGAGTGACCAGGAGGATCCAGTAGAGTGACTCCTTGCCCTCACGCTCTCTTCGACAATGGAACCTGTCCTATCTTGCTTTCTACTAACAACAGAACCATCCTTTCAGTGTCAGAGCCCCCACTTGCATTGCACACCTGCATTGCACAGCACACCCAATAAATAACTAAGCAGAGTGTATTCACCCAGTATAAACACATATTAGCTGACAACAGGGAAGTATTCCTCTGGTAAACTGCTTTGAAAAGCAACACAGTGGTGTTGTTTTTTAAAAGCTCTTTCACTTTCAGTTTTCAGCAAATATTCTCTGTTTGCAGTTGATATTTCACTGTTGGCATGCATCAATAATATAAGCACAATTACACACTTATCAATAGAGACTTTTCCTTTAAAAAGGTGGAGAGGTGTATGATAAACACCAAGTAAAATGTCTTCTAGGCAAGGGGTTGGCCCCACTCTTATGCATTGATTTTTCTGAACAAATTTCCACAGAGAAAAATTAGGATAACGGAAGTGGTTTTTGGACAGTAGCGGTCCGTGGTAGGAGTGCCGGCCGGGCGGTGACGTGGGGCGGGGGAGGGGCAGGGTGGGGGGTAGTAAACCACTGATTACAGCCGAATACAGGTAAGTAAACATTTAAATGAATAAAACGAATTTCGTTGCGCGCACTGCATCGCATTTGGCGATGCAGCGCTCACAACGAAATTCATTATATTTATTTAAATGTTTACTTACCTGTATTCGGCCGTAATCCGTGGTTTACTACCCCCCACCCTGCCCCTCCCCCACCCCACGTCACCGCCCGGCCGGCACTCCTACCACGGACCACTACTGTTCTTGGAGTCCTGCTTAAGAGGCGGTGAGTTAATGTAAGATGGAAGAGGGGTACAAACATGTCTATTCCAAGTGAGTCATCAAGATCAAAACTCTCTCATTAGGTCAGGTCATTTTGCTTTCGATGTTATACACCCTGGCCAGCAGGGATTTTTCAACATAAAATTCATGACCTACACAAGAAGCAGCCCTTATTTAAATTTATTTTCCTATGTCGAGGTTATCTTTGTATAAAGGAAAGACCTTTGTTAGAAATCATTTCAATCAAACCCCAAAGAAAGTCACTTCTTTCAAATCTGAACTGCCGGCGCTGCTCAAGTGCGGATTACCCCTTCCTAACGAATTTATTTTCCTTCTGAAAATAGACAATGATTCCCAGAAGATGTCTGAATTTCTCAACAGTAACTTTCTAATTTCCTTTTCCTGTGAATGCTTTAAATAAGGTTTTAACAGCAAAGGAAAGTAAACATTAACTTAATTTTAATTATACAATGCCATCTCAGACTTTCTCTTTTGCTTAATTACTTTCTATTAATTGAACAAACCACATATCCTCTGAGATTCATTTCTTTCGTTTTACTTGACAACCATAAAGTGATTTTTGCAACCTATTCAAAATGACTCTTTCATTGCCAAAGATTATGGTGACCAGATGGCGCTATTGCACCTGCATACTTGGGGCCTCATTTATGACGTTTTGTGGTAGGGCAGCGCCGCAGGGCTTCCTGCTGCGCTGCCCTACGGCAAAAAAAAAGGGCAGAAATGCGCCATATCTATCAGATACGGCGCATTCCTTTCCTTTTCCCCTGCGCTGTCGCACAATGGGCTACCGTGGGCCTACGCAGGCACCTTTGCACCACGGTGCAAGGGTGCCTGGGTTGTGGGGATGATTATTTTTGTGCAGGAAGGGAAACCTTCCCGCACAAAAACAATCACATGAGGCTTTTTCCTTTTTCTAAGTGTGCTGCACAATGCGGCACACATAGAAAATGGAAAAACGAGGAGAAATAAAGATGTTCCTCCTAGTTGTGACATCCCAAAGTTTTCATCTTTTTCTGGACCCTATTTTGCTGAATTTAGAACTTTGTATACTTTATCCTTGCTAACCAGGAGTAAAGTGACTGTACTTCCCCTTTAAACATGTTGAGATTGGCTTAACCCTAATTGGCAATTTTAACTTTCCTATACAGCCATAATGTATGATGCCGATATCTACCCATGGCATGGAAAGTTACATGACACTTGTGGACTGCAACACTGATTGTGCCATCCATTACAGTGAGAGAGAAAACAGTGAGAAAAGAATATAAGCATTCTCAAGTTCTCTTCACTCGAATGCATCTTCATGTCACTGTGTAAAAAAACAGACAAGTGATTAGCGTAAAGTGTAGGCATATATAGCTAGAAAAGGCATAGTGGTCAAACTTGGGCACTGCACAGAAAAAATAGCACACAGTGTCCAAATACAGCACTTGGGGGCAGATGTATCATCATTGTATTTTGCGAGTCCTTAATAGCGAATTTTACCGATTCGCTATTAAGGACTCGCAAAATGCAATGTATGTAGGTTTTGCAATAATAATTGCGATTCCTACATATTCCTTAATTGCGAATCGCAAATTGCGATTCGCAATTAAGGAATACTCTTCCCATTCATTCCTATGGGCCTCTAGGCCCATAGGAATGAATGGGAAGACATTCGCAATTTGCGAGTACCCAATAGGTACTCGCAAATTGCAAATGCAATTTCAAGGGTGCAAGGGTGCCAAAAGGACCCCCTAGTGCACCCCTTAAATATGCATGTGTGCACATGTGGCGCACATACATGCCCTAAGGGCATGTATGTGCGCCACATGGCACTTTGAAAAAGGCACAAAAGTGCATTTTTCTAGGAAATCGCAAATTACCACCAATTTGAAGTTGGTGGTAATTTGCGATTCCTTAAGGCCAAATCGAAAAATGTCGGTGCTTCCAGAATTGCATTTACAAAATTGCAATTTGCCGCAGCAGATGAGTTCGGTCAGCCATTTCAACTCTCAAGGTCCTCAATAAGGATTCGTTCCTCGATGCAGAGGCTGTTGGCAAGGCCCCTCTCAGGTGGACTTCTTTCCCTCCAGATCCAGGGGCTTCTGAGGATGTTATAACAAAGACGCCAACAGGGGTGATCAAGCCTCCAACAATCAATCCGCAGGTAATGATTCCTCCTCCCTTTTGGAGTTTTCCTGTAGGGGCAGACTGAAACACTTTGCACACAATTGGGCCAAGATTTTGACAGATTGTTGGATTTTGGATTTGGTTCAAGATTACTGTGTAGAACTTTCTAGGGTGCCTGTTCAAATCTCCCTCCCTTCCCCACTCTTTTTTTCCAACAAGACATGAATTTCATGGACTCCGAGATCCAAGAACATTTGACAAAACTGGCACCAACTTTTCCCCACTCAAGGGATTTTCGCAGCTTTGTGTTTCTAGTTCAGAAAAAGGGTGGAGGTCAGAGGCTGGTTCCCAATCTCAGAGAGTTCAATCCCTGGGTGGTTTAGGGGTTGGGCGTGCGCAGGCAATGAAGTCCAAGAAGTCAATGTTTAGTTTTTCAAATGAGTCTTTATTTTCACTTAATTAGTTCTCACAGGATTGAAGATTTTATGGACAGCCAACGCGTTTCGTTCTCATGACGAGAACTTCGTCAGGGCTGAAAGTAACATAAACATACATTTAAAAAGAGAAACATCTCACAACACAGAAGGGAAAACAGACAAAACAATAAAGAAAGACATGAGTTCCCCATGTCCGAGAAGTAGAAAATATAATTGTGTCACAATCTAAAAACAATTTCAACCTAAAGACAGAAGAGCAATCAATCGGTATTTCAAATGCTCTGTAGGCTATATAATGGAGTGTTACAGAGATGGAGCAAGAGTATTAAAAGACATAAAACATAAAATGAAGTGTTGCAGAGACGGAGCAAAAGTAATGAAAAACATAAAACATAATTACATCACATTTTTAAAAAACGTCAACATGAAAAACAAGACGTATTTGTTAGGAACCTCATTCAGTACGGACGTTTGCAGACTGGGTGGTTACCAAGATGTAAAAAGAGATTTCTAATTTGAGTTATAACAGATAAAAGCACATGTATCTAACATGTGACTGAAAACATGTTTAATCACTGAATAATACATATATAAAGAGGGAGAAACGTACGCTCAAGGAGAATAAGGCAAGAAAGCCGTGCATTTTACCTAATATTCTAAGTTGCGTGTTAGATGAGTTTATCAAGTGATTAATATATACAGAAAAAGAGAGAGACAAAAAACGGACTGAAGTATAATGAAGCTAGCGGGCCGTGCACCTCACCTAACTGGCTGTGAGGGGGAAAGTTGTGGATTTATAAAAAGACGGATTAGTGGTTAGGTCTCACCTCAGTAGGCGAATGTCATTCCTTTGATGTATACTAGGTAAGTTTGGCCTGGTTCCAACGTGACCTGTAAACCATAAACCGTAAAAGCTAAAAGGTAGTATATAATATCACAGCAGTTTGTAAAGGAGGTGAGTAATATAACTGCAGTATGGACTGGATTATCTCACCTTTCGTGTAGGATTCGAATACGCGATCCCTTAACCAAGTCGGTGTTCCAGGTAAGTAATCTGGAAACACTCAGGATATCGCAAGGCCTCAGTTGGCCTAAGTAGCAAATCTAAAATCAATTAAATCGGAATGCTTAGTTATAATAAAGAAAAAGACGCTCTTGCTATATTAGTACTTTGTACAATTCAAAGGAAAACGGGGCGACTATGTCTGTCCTGTTAATGTTGCTAGATCAGCGTTATTATATACTAAAAAGGGAAAGTTTCCCCATAAATGCCCCGATAATTGGTATGAACGAGGTGGTTTCGCCTCCTCGGTATTGTGTTCATTTAAAGACAAATTGTGCCCCCAAGTGGTATAAACTGGTGGCACCAGGTTGGTGAAGCTAATTTCGGGAAATCAATAGCGTAATTTTAACAAAGGAACGGTTTTAATAAGTGTAACAGGATTCTCGTCGTTTCTGAGCTCAAAATTTCAAGGAAATCTAAAAGGACCACAAGAAAATGAAATTAGAATAAAAGGTTTGGGCGTAAAATCGTTATAAATAGGGCTGCTATCCCTCGACCAACCCAGCACCCTAATGATTCCATCTGTGCAATATGCAAGGTTCTAATGCTCAGTTAAACATTTACGAACCCACAACAGAAAAAGCCCGTGGTGATAGTAACAGCGTACTTCCTCCCCAAAGTCCTTACCTCAAATTGCGAGTTCTCCTGCCAGAATGAGCGAGGACCGGTTTTGGCGCCAAGTTTGACTTTTAAAGGGAAAGTCTACGCACCGATGCTGTCACTGACGCTGTTAATTGGCATCGTCATCACGTAATGGTATGTGATGGAATTGATGAGACGCAAATTTGGTTGTTCTAAAAACCAGGAAGTGGACAGGGTGATTAACCCATACGTGGTGGCCATATCAAGCGACGCCGGGGGGATGTGTTTGAAAATGTGATAGAAACCGGGAAAAGGAAGAGAGTTCTTGAATCCGGTGAATAACGTGAAATTCTAGTTCAGCAGTATAATGAATAAGGGGGCAATAAGCAGAAAGAGAAAAAGAATAATATATCTAAAAGTTATTGTACCAATAGATCAGCAATATTCTATGTTATATTAGTAAATTAGCTTCAAAGGAAAACGAAAAGTACATGTTTTAGATAATTACTGGCAAAGTGTCCAAATAAACGGCAAGGTTAGTATTTTAAAATAAGGACTTTCATAGGATACAAGTGAGAAAAGATCTCAAAAGAGATACTGCCAAGAAATTTACAAATAAAGGAAGATTAACAGTGCTTAGAAATTGGTGTCTTAATGGCCTTTATGTCTGAGTGCAAACACTTGATTGTAGTTTCATTTGCATTTGGAATTTCTTGCTGCACCAACGATGGGTATAGACAGTACAATTCACGAAAACCACCATGTCTGGGTACAGGTATCATTCTCATTTTGGATATTTCTGTACATTGCTGAGGGATACAGAGAAAAAAAATAATATATATATATATACATATATATATATATATACATATATATTTTCCCCTCAGGGCACCAGTACCCAGAAGTTGGTGTCTTAAAGTACTTTACGTCTGGGTGCAACCACGATTATAGTTTAATTCACATTTGGGATTTTAGGTGCATCAATGATGGTTATAGACAATTCAATTTACGAAAGACCACCATGTCCGGATACAACCAGTTAGTATTATTCTCGTTTTTCATTTAATACATTTCTGTACAATACTGTAGGATACAAAGGATACAATACTAAGGCATCCCCTTTCCCTAGTTTAATAACACATAAGATAATCCATGTACCTAAAGCATGTTATCATACATCGAAGTGAAACATAACTGAATCAGAAGACCAGTTATATCTGTTGATAAGCGAAAGACAGAAACATTTTTAAGCTTACTGGTTGATTTTCCATACGACCCAATCAGCCCTGTCATATCCCAGGTGTTATGGATTTTCCTCCAGAAAGAAATGCATCTCATTATCGGTGTTGTGCCCATATGTGACAGCACGTAGCCTACAAATCCACTTAGCCTCACACTGTCTGAGACGGAGTTCCTTGTTTCCACCCCGCTTTCCTGATTCAACATGCTCTATCCCATAGAACCAGAACGTATGGTCTCCAGGGTGGAAAATAGAAAAGTGTTCTGCAAGTGGATATCTGTTGTCGCCATGTATGATGGCTCTCCTGTGTTCTTGAATACGGAGTTTGAGGTTCCTTTTAGTGCTGCCAACATAAATTAAATTGCACGGGCAACCAATCAGATATATCACATGAGTAGAGTTACAGTTGATGAACTGTTTAATCTTGTGCTCTCTCGATCCATTGTGTGAAAAATTAATTGTTTTGTTGACACCAAATTTGCAGATATTACAAGAAGTGCAGGTATAAAACCCATTAGGTTTCTCTGGCAGCCAATTACCTGTTTCTTTCGTGGTTGTTACATAACTGGGGCACAGTCTGTTTTTAAGGGTACACCCTCTCCTGTATGTGATAGAGGGGTTTTTGCTTATATCACCCTTCAGGCTGGGTATCTCCTGTAACAGATGCCAGTTACGCTTAAACAGCCTGAAGATTTCATCACTATGTGTAGTGTATTCAGTTATAAAACGTACATTCTTGTTGTTTCTGCCCTCTTTTTTGTTTGTGGTGCGCTCAGCAAGGGTGGAATCTCGTTCCAAATTATGTGCTCTCTCTTCTGCTATTTGTAAGGTCCTTTGGGTATAACCTCTGGCCTCAAATCTCTTTTTTGCCTCTGTAATGTTCCTAGAGAAAGGCCCCTCCTCACTACAATTGCGTCTGATTCTGACCATTTCTCCAAATGGTATGTTACGAATTACAGAGCTAGCATGGGCACTGCTCGCATGTAAAACACTGTTACATGCCGTCTTCTTGCGATAGAGTGAGCTATGTATCACTCCCTCCTTAATGTAAAGGTGTAAATCAAGAAAGTTTATTTTTTCTGGATGGAAATCCATAGTAAGACTGACATTATAAGGGTTATTGTTCAAGTATGTGTGATAATCTCGCAAGGAGGCCTCTGATCCTGACCACAGACAGATAATATCGTCGATGTACCTCCCCCAGAATACGATGTGATCGATCCAGGGGGAGGCACATTTGCCCCAGGCATGCTCCCTCTCGTACCACCCCATAAAGAGGCAGGCGTACGAAGGAGCAAACCTGGAACCCATGGCAGTCCCTTGCCTTTGATGGTACCAGGTCCCATCATGGAGGAAGTAATTTTTAGTCAGAATCAACTCGATCATCTCGAGTATCATTCCGTTATGTTCATAGTGGTCAGCACTCTCCCTATCCAGGAAGGATTTGACTGCTAAGAGTCCATTGCGATGGTTGATGCAAGTGTATAGACTGACTACATCAAAGGTCACAAAGAGTAAGTCTTCGGACCAGCAAAAGTCTTTAAATTTCCCCAAAATGTCCTTACTGTCACGGACATATGAAGCCAAGTTGAGTACATGTGGTTGAAGTTTAAGATCCACGTACTCCGATAGTTTCTCAGTTGGGGAGCCTATACCAGAGATGATTGGTCTACCTGGGGGGAAGGTCCCTTCCTTGTGTATCTTGGGAAGGATGTAGATACATGGGTATTTAGGGGTTGTCACCTTTAGATAACGATATTCATTGTCAGATAACAAACAAACATCCTTCCATTCCGTCAGTTTCATGTTTATGTCCCTTGTGAGCTCGCCAATGGGGTTATTCACAATCCTTTCATAACACTCAATATTATCGAGTTGTCGCATGATTTCCCCCATGTAGTCTGAGGTGTTCATCACGACTACATTCCCCCCTTGTCTGCCTCCCTAATGACAATACTCTGATCATTCTCAAGTCTGCTGAGGGCATATCTTTCGCCGGTGGTCAAGTTATGTGGGGGTCTGTTTTTAAACCTGATGGGAGTCTCCATGCGGTGTAATCCCTCAGTAACTTTTTCATAGAATAGGTCAATGTTGGGATGGTAAGAAGAAGATGGTGTAAACTTGGATTTGGGCTTAAGGCCACTTTCAGTATTGAGGTTCTCTGTTATGTTGAAGTCTGCTAGAATTGACTCTATATCAACCTCCTCCTCTCCCTCTAGGGAGACCAAGCATTGTATATTCTTGATATCAGATATAGAATGTGTTGTGGACAGTGATGTTTCAGTAGACATAGATACAGAGGGCATTTTGTCATGGAAAAAATCTTTTAATTTGACAGCTCTAACAAACTTAAACAGGTCCACATGTAAATTAACTATGTCACCATCCTGGGTCGGGCAAAAATTAAGACCCTTACAGAGTAGTTTTTCCTCATCAAAACCCAATATACGGTTTGAGAGGTTAACAATTTTCAAATCATTAGCTTGGTCATTTACAACATCTCGTGAATCTGTGTCATTGTTATGCATAGTTATTATTTCTGTTTTTTGGAGCGGGTTGACATCCTCAAATCTTCTTTTGCTGTCCCTCCCATGCCTCCCTTTGGACCTGCGCCTCCCTCGCCTTGTTTTTTGGGGTCTTTTTTCTGTTGCTTGCCACTTATTCTCAGTTTCGCTAGCTCTCTTTGGAACGATGTGCCTTCCTCTAAAGGGTGGTCACTGGTGGTACTGATAGATGTGACACTACTTGATGATGCAATAGAGGTGCTACTTCCTGTTCTAGCCTCATCACTTTCTTCTCTTAATCTCTTTTTGTCCTCGGTCCCAGTGATCTGATCAAATTTTTTGGCGAATGTGTAAATTCGTCCTTCTTTATAGTCTTTATCATCGCGCCTCACTTTACGCATTTTCTTTTCTTTAAGATAATTCTGATGTTCTTCAATTATTTTTCTAAGTATTTCGTAATTTTTTTCAATGAGGTCTTTATTGTCAATTGCCTCTATCTCCCGTTCAACTGTCTCGATTTCAGAAAGTAGTTTTGCTCCCTTCTCAATGGCATGCCGTATGAGGATCTGCATCATTACCAATGATGCCCCCTCAAGGTTGCTCTCCCATTCCTTGAGGAGATCATCACTGAGATCCTCAAACGTGGGGAAAATTAGAATTCGTAGACCTCTCGGGGTCTTCTTGTTATCTATATATTGTTGTAGAGTAATGCCATCCCACCAGCGGGCTAGTTCTTGTTTTTTTAGGCGCTCTAACTTGAGGAATAGTGCCCGGAGACCCAGATTTTTTTCTATACTCTGGCCTGGTGGTTGTGTGGTTACATTTTTCCCGAAGAGATCTTGTGCCATTTCCTCCCTTCTGTCGTTAAATCTTGCCATATTTATACTTCTATGTACAGATAAATGACGAAAAGTTATGAGTGCAAGAAAGTCCAATTATACAGAATTAACAACGATACTTTGACGGCGGACTGCTGTTTCTGCACCTCACACTAGTTTCAGTTAAATCAGGTTCCTTGCGCAACTAGCCCTTGCACCAGCCGTCGGGTGATGCCTCTGTACGTCAGATCCTAAGCAATTGAGGGGTTGGGCGTGCGCAGGCAATGAAGTCCAAGAAGTCAATGTTTAGTTTTTCAAATGAGTCTTTATTTTCACTTAATTAGTTCTCACAGGATTGAAGATTTTATGGACAGCCAACGCGCTTTCGTTCTCATGACGAGAACTTCGTCAGGGCTGAAAGTAACATAAACATACATTTAAAAAGAGAAACATCTCACAACACAGAAGGGAAAACAGACAAAACAATAAAGAAAGACATGAGTTCCCCATGTCCGAGAAGTAGAAAATATAATTGTGTCACAATCTAAAAACAATTTCAACCTAAAGACAGAAGAGCAATCAATCGGTATTTCAAATGCTCTGTAGGCTATATAATGGAGTGTTACAGAGATGGAGCAAGAGTATTAAAAGACATAAAACATAAAATGAAGTGTTGCAGAGACGGAGCAAAAGTAATGAAAAACATAAAACATAATTACATCACATTTTTAAAAAACGTCAACATGAAAAACAAGACGTATTTGTTAGGAACCTCATTCAGTACGGACGTTTGCAGACTGGGTGGTTACCAAGATGTAAAAAAGAGATTTCTAATTTGAGTTATAACAGATAAAAGCACATGTATCTAACATGTGACTGAAAACATGTTTAATCACTGAATAATACATATATAAAGAGGGAGAAACGTACGCTCAAGGAGAATAAGGCAAGAAAGCCGTGCATTTTACCTAATATTCTAAGTTGCGTGTTAGATGAGTTTATCAAGTGATTAATATATACAGAAAAAGAGAGAGACAAAAAACGGACTGAAGTATAATGAAGCTAGCGGGCCGTGCACCTCACCTAACTGGCTGTGAGGGGGAAAGTTGTGGATTTATAAAAAGACGGATTAGTGGTTAGGTCTCACCTCAGTAGGCGAATGTCATTCCTTTGATGTATACTAGGTAAGTTTGGCCTGGTTCCAACGTGACCTGTAAACCATAAACCGTAAAAGCTAAAAGGTAGTATATAATATCACAGCAGTTTGTAAAGGAGGTGAGTAATATAACTGCAGTATGGACTGGATTATCTCACCTTTCGTGTAGGATTCGAATACGCGATCCCTTAACCAAGTCGGTGTTCCAGGTAAGTAATCTGGAAACACTCAGGATATCGCAAGGCCTCAGTTGGCCTAAGTAGCAAATCTAAAATCAATTAAATCGGAATGCTTAGTTATAATAAAGAAAAAGACGCTCTTGCTATATTAGTACTTTGTACAATTCAAAGGAAAACGGGGCGACTATGTCTGTCCTGTTAATGTTGCTAGATCAGCGTTATTATATACTAAAAAGGGAAAGTTTCCCCATAAATGCCCCGATAATTGGTATGAACGAGGTGGTTTCGCCTCCTCGGTATTGTGTTCATTTAAAGACAAATTGTGCCCCCAAGTGGTATAAACTGGTGGCACCAGGTTGGTGAAGCTAATTTCGGGAAATCAATAGCGTAATTTTAACAAAGGAACGGTTTTAATAAGTGTAACAGGATTCTCGTCGTTTCTGAGCTCAAAATTTCAAGGAAATCTAAAAGGACCACAAGAAAATGAAATTAGAATAAAAGGTTTGGGCGTAAAATCGTTATAAATAGGGCTGCTATCCCTCGACCAACCCAGCACCCTAATGATTCCATCTGTGCAATATGCAAGGTTCTAATGCTCAGTTAAACATTTACGAACCCACAACAGAAAAAGCCCGTGGTGATAGTAACAGCGTACTTCCTCCCCAAAGTCCTTACCTCAAATTGCGAGTTCTCCTGCCAGAATGAGCGAGGACCGGTTTTGGCGCCAAGTTTGACTTTTAAAGGGAAAGTCTACGCACCGATGCTGTCACTGACGCTGTTAATTGGCATCGTCATCACGTAATGGTATGTGATGGAATTGATGAGACGCAAATTTGGTTGTTCTAAAAACCAGGAAGTGGACAGGGTGATTAACCCATACGTGGTGGCCATATCAAGCGACGCCGGGGGGATGTGTTTGAAAATGTGATAGAAACCGGGAAAAGGAAGAGAGTTCTTGAATCCGGTGAATAACGTGAAATTCTAGTTCAGCAGTATAATGAATAAGGGGGCAATAAGCAGAAAGAGAAAAAGAATAATATATCTAAAAGTTATTGTACCAATAGATCAGCAATATTCTATGTTATATTAGTAAATTAGCTTCAAAGGAAAACGAAAAGTACATGTTTTAGATAATTACTGGCAAAGTGTCCAAATAAACGGCAAGGTTAGTATTTTAAAATAAGGACTTTCATAGGATACAAGTGAGAAAAGATCTCAAAAGAGATACTGCCAAGAAATTTACAAATAAAGGAAGATTAACAGTGCTTAGAAATTGGTGTCTTAATGGCCTTTATGTCTGAGTGCAAACACTTGATTGTAGTTTCATTTGCATTTGGAATTTCTTGCTGCACCAACGATGGGTATAGACAGTACAATTCACGAAAACCACCATGTCTGGGTACAGGTATCATTCTCATTTTGGATATTTCTGTACATTGCTGAGGGATACAGAGAAAAAAATAAATATATATATATACATATATATATATATATACATATATATTTTCCCCTCAGGGCACCAGTACCCAGAAGTTGGTGTCTTAAAGTACTTTACGTCTGGGTGCAACCACGATTATAGTTTAATTCACATTTGGGATTTTAGGTGCATCAATGATGGTTATAGACAATTCAATTTACGAAAGACCACCATGTCCGGATACAACCAGTTAGTATTATTCTCGTTTTTCATTTAATACATTTCTGTACAATACTGTAGGATACAAAGGATACAATACTAAGGCATCCCCTTTCCCTAGTTTAATAACACATAAGATAATCCATGTACCTAAAGCATGTTATCATACATCGAAGTGAAACATAACTGAATCAGAAGACCAGTTATATCTGTTGATAAGCGAAAGACAGAAACATTTTTAAGCTTACTGGTTGATTTTCCATACGACCCAATCAGCCCTGTCATATCCCAGGTGTTATGGATTTTCCTCCAGAAAGAAATGCATCTCATTATCGGTGTTGTGCCCATATGTGACAGCACGTAGCCTACAAATCCACTTAGCCTCACACTGTCTGAGACGGAGTTCCTTGTTTCCACCCCGCTTTCCTGATTCAACATGCTCTATCCCATAGAACCAGAACGTATGGTCTCCAGGGTGGAAAATAGAAAAGTGTTCTGCAAGTGGATATCTGTTGTCGCCATGTATGATGGCTCTCCTGTGTTCTTGAATACGGAGTTTGAGGTTCCTTTTAGTGCTGCCAACATAAATTAAATTGCACGGGCAACCAATCAGATATATCACATGAGTAGAGTTACAGTTGATGAACTGTTTAATCTTGTGCTGAACTAGAATTTCACGTTATTCACCGGATTCAAGAACTCTCTTCCTTTTCCCGGTTTCTATCACATTTTCAAACACATCCCCCCCGGCGTCGCTTGATATGGCCACCACGTATGGGTTAATCACCCTGTCCACTTCCTGGTTTTTAGAACAACCAAATTTGCGTCTCATCAATTCCATCACATACCATTACGTGATGACGATGCCAATTAACAGCGTCAGTGACAGCATCGGTGCGTAGACTTTCCCTTTAAAAGTCAAACTTGGCGCCAAAACCGGTCCTCGCTCATTCTGGCAGGAGAACTCGCAATTTGAGGTAAGGACTTTGGGGAGGAAGTACGCTGTTACTATCACCACGGGCTTTTTCTGTTGTGGGTTCGTAAATGTTTAACTGAGCATTAGAACCTTGCATATTGCACAGATGGAATCATTAGGGTGCTGGGTTGGTCGAGGGATAGCAGCCCTATTTATAACGATTTTACGCCCAAACCTTTTATTCTAATTTCATTTTCTTGTGGTCCTTTTAGATTTCCTTGAAATTTTGAGCTCAGAAACGACGAGAATCCTGTTACACTTATTAAAACCGTTCCTTTGTTAAAATTACGCTATTGATTTCCCGAAATTAGCTTCACCAACCTGGTGCCACCAGTTTATACCACTTGGGGGCACAATTTGTCTTTAAATGAACACAATACCGAGGAGGCGAAACCACCTCGTTCATACCAATTATCGGGGCATTTATGGGGAAACTTTCCCTTTTTAGTATATAATAACGCTGATCTAGCAACATTAACAGGACAGACATAGTCGCCCCGTTTTCCTTTGAATTGTACAAAGTACTAATATAGCAAGAGCGTCTTTTTCTTTATTATAACTAAGCATTCCGATTTAATTGATTTTAGATTTGCTACTTAGGCCAACTGAGGCCTTGCGATATCCTGAGTGTTTCCAGATTACTTACCTGGAACACCGACTTGGTTAAGGGATCGCGTATTCGAATCCTACACGAAAGGTGAGATAATCCAGTCCATACTGCAGTTATATTACTCACCTCCTTTACAAACTGCTGTGATATTATATACTACCTTTTAGCTTTTACGGTTTATGGTTTACAGGTCACGTTGGAACCAGGCCAAACTTACCTAGTATACATCAAAGGAATGACATTCGCCTACTGAGGTGAGACCTAACCACTAATCCGTCTTTTTATAAATCCACAACTTTCCCCCTCACAGCCAGTTAGGTGAGGTGCACGGCCCGCTAGCTTCATTATACTTCAGTCCGTTTTTTGTCTCTCTCTTTTTCTGTATATATTAATCACTTGATAAACTCATCTAACACGCAACTTAGAATATTAGGTAAAATGCACGGCTTTCTTGCCTTATTCTCCTTGAGCGTACGTTTCTCCCTCTTTATATATGTATTATTCAGTGATTAAACATGTTTTCAGTCACATGTTAGATACATGTGCTTTTATCTGTTATAACTCAAATTAGAAATCTCTTTTTTACATCTTGGTAACCACCCAGTCTGCAAACGTCCGTACTGAATGAGGTTCCTAACAAATACGTCTTGTTTTTCATGTTGACGTTTTTTAAAAATGTGATGTAATTATGTTTTATGTTTTTCATTACTTTTGCTCCGTCTCTGCAACACTTCATTTTATGTTTTATGTCTTTTAATACTCTTGCTCCATCTCTGTAACACTCCATTATATAGCCTACAGAGCATTTGAAATACCGATTGATTGCTCTTCTGTCTTTAGGTTGAAATTGTTTTTAGATTGTGACACAATTATATTTTCTACTTCTCGGACATGGGGAACTCATGTCTTTCTTTATTGTTTTGTCTGTTTTCCCTTCTGTGTTGTGAGATGTTTCTCTTTTTAAATGTATGTTTATGTTACTTTCAGCCCTGACGAAGTTCTCGTCATGAGAACGAAACGCGTTGGCTGTCCATAAAATCTTCAATCCTGTGAGAACTAATTAAGTGAAAATAAAGACTCATTTGAAAAACTAAACATTGACTTCTTGGACTTCATTGCCTGCGCACGCCCAACCCCTCAATTGCTTAGGATCTGACGTACAGAGGCATCACCCGACGGCTGGTGCAAGGGCTAGTTGCGCAAGGAACCTGATTTAACTGAAACTAGTGTGAGGTGCAGAAACAGCAGTCCGCCGTCAAAGTATCGTTGTTAATTCTGTATAATTGGACTTTCTTGCACTCATAACTTTTCGTCATTTATCTGTACATAGAAGTATAAATATGGCAAGATTTAACGACAGAAGGGAGGAAATGGCACAAGATCTCTTCGGGAAAAATGTAACCACACAACCACCAGGCCAGAGTATAGAAAAAAATCTGGGTCTCCGGGCACTATTCCTCAAGTTAGAGCGCCTAAAAAAACAAGAACTAGCCCGCTGGTGGGATGGCATTACTCTACAACAATATATAGATAACAAGAAGACCCCGAGAGGTCTACGAATTCTAATTTTCCCCACGTTTGAGGATCTCAGTGATGATCTCCTCAAGGAATGGGAGAGCAACCTTGAGGGGGCATCATTGGTAATGATGCAGATCCTCATACGGCATGCCATTGAGAAGGGAGCAAAACTACTTTCTGAAATCGAGACAGTTGAACGGGAGATAGAGGCAATTGACAATAAAGACCTCATTGAAAAAAATTACGAAATACTTAGAAAAATAATTGAAGAACATCAGAATTATCTTAAAGAAAAGAAAATGCGTAAAGTGAGGCGCGATGATAAAGACTATAAAGAAGGACGAATTTACACATTCGCCAAAAAATTTGATCAGATCACTGGGACCGAGGACAAAAAGAGATTAAGAGAAGAAAGTGATGAGGCTAGAACAGGAAGTAGCACCTCTATTGCATCATCAAGTAGTGTCACATCTATCAGTACCACCAGTGACCACCCTTTAGAGGAAGGCACATCGTTCCAAAGAGAGCTAGCGAAACTGAGAATAAGTGGCAAGCAACAGAAAAAAGACCCCAAAAAACAAGGCGAGGGAGGCGCAGGTCCAAAGGGAGGCATGGGAGGGACAGCAAAAGAAGATTTGAGGATGTCAACCCGCTCCAAAAAACAGAAATAATAACTATGCATAACAATGACACAGATTCACGAGATGTTGTAAATGACCAAGCTAATGATTTGAAAATTGTTAACCTCTCAAACCGTATATTGGGTTTTGATGAGGAAAAACTACTCTGTAAGGGTCTTAATTTTTGCCCGACCCAGGATGGTGACATAGTTAATTTACATGTGGACCTGTTTAAGTTTGTTAGAGCTGTCAAATTAAAAGATTTTTTCCATGACAAAATGCCCTCTGTATCTATGTCTACTGAAACATCACTGTCCACATCACATTCTATATCTGATATCAAGAATATACAATGCTTGGTCTCCCTAGAGGGAGAGGAGGAGGTTGATATAGAGTCAATTCTAGCAGACTTCAACATAACAGAGAACCTCAATACTGAAAGTGGCCTTAAGCCCAAATCCAAGTTTACACCATCTTCTTCTTACCATCCCAACATTGACCTATTCTATGAAAAAGTTACTGAGGGATTACACCGCATGGAGACTCCCATCAGGTTTAAAAACAGACCCCCACATAACTTGACCACCGGCGAAAGATATGCCCTCAGCAGACTTGAGAATGATCAGAGTATTGTCATTAGGGAGGCAGACAAGGGGGGGAATGTAGTCGTGATGAACACCTCAGACTACATGGGGGAAATCATGCGACAACTCGATAATATTGAGTGTTATGAAAGGATTGTGAATAACCCCATTGGCGAGCTCACAAGGGACATAAACATGAAACTGACGGAATGGAAGGATGTTTGTTTGTTATCTGACAATGAATATCGTTATCTAAAGGTGACAACCCCTAAATACCCATGTATCTACATCCTTCCCAAGATACACAAGGAAGGGACCTTCCCCCCAGGTAGACCAATCATCTCTGGTATAGGCTCCCCAACTGAGAAACTATCGGAGTACGTGGACCTTAAACTTCAACCACATGTACTCAACTTGCCTTCATATGTCCGTGACAGTAAGGACATTTTGGGGAAATTTAAAGACTTTTGCTGGTCCGAAGACTTACTCTTTGTGACCTTTGATGTAGTCAGTCTATACACTTGCATCAACCATCGCAATGGACTCTTAGCAGTCAAATCCTTCCTGGATAGGGAGAGTGCTGACCACTATGAACATAACGGAATGATACTCGAGATGATCGAGTTGATTCTGACTAAAAATTACTTCCTCCATGATGGGACCTGGTACCATCAAAGGCAAGGGACTGCCATGGGTTCCAGGTTTGCTCCTTCGTACGCCTGCCTCTTTATGGGGTGGTACGAGAGGGAGCATGCCTGGGGCAAATGTGCCTCCCCCTGGATCGATCACATCGTATTCTGGGGGAGGTACATCGACGATATTATCTGTCTGTGGTCAGGATCAGAGGCCTCCTTGCGAGATTATCACACATACTTGAACAATAACCCTTATAATGTCAGTCTTACTATGGATTTCCATCCAGAAAAAATAAACTTTCTTGATTTACACCTTTACATTAAGGAGGGAGTGATACATAGCTCACTCTATCGCAAGAAGACGGCATGTAACAGTGTTTTACATGCGAGCAGTGCCCATGCTAGCTCTGTAATTCGTAACATACCATTTGGAGAAATGGTCAGAATCAGACGCAATTGTAGTGAGGAGGGGCCTTTCTCTAGGAACATTACAGAGGCAAAAAAGAGATTTGAGGCCAGAGGTTATACCCAAAGGACCTTACAAATAGCAGAAGAGAGAGCACATAATTTGGAACGAGATTCCACCCTTGCTGAGCGCACCACAAACAAAAAAGAGGGCAGAAACAACAAGAATGTACGTTTTATAACTGAATACACTACACATAGTGATGAAATCTTCAGGCTGTTTAAGCGTAACTGGCATCTGTTACAGGAGATACCCAGCCTGAAGGGTGATATAAGCAAAAACCCCTCTATCACATACAGGAGAGGGTGTACCCTTAAAAACAGACTGTGCCCCAGTTATGTAACAACCACGAAAGAAACAGGTAATTGGCTGCCAGAGAAACCTAATGGGTTTTATACCTGCACTTCTTGTAATATCTGCAAATTTGGTGTCAACAAAACAATTAATTTTTCACACAATGGATCGAGAGAGCACAAGATTAAACAGTTCATCAACTGTAACTCTACTCATGTGATATATCTGATTGGTTGCCCGTGCAATTTAATTTATGTTGGCAGCACTAAAAGGAACCTCAAACTCCGTATTCAAGAACACAGGAGAGCCATCATACATGGCGACAACAGATATCCACTTGCAGAACACTTTTCTATTTTCCACCCTGGAGACCATACGTTCTGGTTCTATGGGATAGAGCATGTTGAATCAGGAAAGCGGGGTGGAAACAAGGAACTCCGTCTCAGACAGTGTGAGGCTAAGTGGATTTGTAGGCTACGTGCTGTCACATATGGGCACAACACCGATAATGAGATGCATTTCTTTCTGGAGGAAAATCCATAACACCTGGGATATGACAGGGCTGATTGGGTCGTATGGAAAATCAACCAGTAAGCTTAAAAATGTTTCTGTCTTTCGCTTATCAACAGATATAACTGGTCTTCTGATTCAGTTATGTTTCACTTCGATGTATGATAACATGCTTTAGGTACATGGATTATCTTATGTGTTATTAAACTAGGGAAAGGGGATGCCTTAGTATTGTATCCTTTGTATCCTACAGTATTGTACAGAAATGTATTAAATGAAAAACGAGAATAATACTAACTGGTTGTATCCGGACATGGTGGTCTTTCGTAAATTGAATTGTCTATAACCATCATTGATGCACCTAAAATCCCAAATGTGAATTAAACTATAATCGTGGTTGCACCCAGACGTAAAGTACTTTAAGACACCAACTTCTGGGTACTGGTGCCCTGAGGGGAAAATATATATGTATATATATATATATATGTATATATATATATTTATTTTTTTCTCTGTATCCCTCAGCAATGTACAGAAATATCCAAAATGAGAATGATACCTGTACCCAGACATGGTGGTTTTCGTGAATTGTACTGTCTATACCCATCGTTGGTGCAGCAAGAAATTCCAAATGCAAATGAAACTACAATCAAGTGTTTGCACTCAGACATAAAGGCCATTAAGACACCAATTTCTAAGCACTGTTAATCTTCCTTTATTTGTAAATTTCTTGGCAGTATCTCTTTTGAGATCTTTTCTCACTTGTATCCTATGAAAGTCCTTATTTTAAAATACTAACCTTGCCGTTTATTTGGACACTTTGCCAGTAATTATCTAAAACATGTACTTTTCGTTTTCCTTTGAAGCTAATTTACTAATATAACATAGAATATTGCTGATCTATTGGTACAATAACTTTTAGATATATTATTCTTTTTCTCTTTCTGCTTATTGCCCCCTTATTCATTATACTGCTGAACTAGAATTTCACGTTATTCACCGGATTCAAGAACTCTCTTCCTTTTCCCGGTTTCTATCACATTTTCAAACACATCCCCCCGGCGTCGCTTGATATGGCCACCACGTATGGGTTAATCACCCTGTCCACTTCCTGGTTTTTAGAACAACCAAATTTGCGTCTCATCAATTCCATCACATACCATTACGTGATGACGATGCCAATTAACAGCGTCAGTGACAGCATCGGTGCGTAGACTTTCCCTTTAAAAGTCAAACTTGGCGCCAAAACCGGTCCTCGCTCATTCTGGCAGGAGAACTCGCAATTTGAGGTAAGGACTTTGGGGAGGAAGTACGCTGTTACTATCACCACGGGCTTTTTCTGTTGTGGGTTCGTAAATGTTTAACTGAGCATTAGAACCTTGCATATTGCACAGATGGAATCATTAGGGTGCTGGGTTGGTCGAGGGATAGCAGCCCTATTTATAACGATTTTACGCCCAAACCTTTTATTCTAATTTCATTTTCTTGTGGTCCTTTTAGATTTCCTTGAAATTTTGAGCTCAGAAACGACGAGAATCCTGTTACACTTATTAAAACCGTTCCTTTGTTAAAATTACGCTATTGATTTCCCGAAATTAGCTTCACCAACCTGGTGCCACCAGTTTATACCACTTGGGGGCACAATTTGTCTTTAAATGAACACAATACCGAGGAGGCGAAACCACCTCGTTCATACCAATTATCGGGGCATTTATGGGGAAACTTTCCCTTTTTAGTATATAATAACGCTGATCTAGCAACATTAACAGGACAGACATAGTCGCCCCGTTTTCCTTTGAATTGTACAAAGTACTAATATAGCAAGAGCGTCTTTTTCTTTATTATAACTAAGCATTCCGATTTAATTGATTTTAGATTTGCTACTTAGGCCAACTGAGGCCTTGCGATATCCTGAGTGTTTCCAGATTACTTACCTGGAACACCGACTTGGTTAAGGGATCGCGTATTCGAATCCTACACGAAAGGTGAGATAATCCAGTCCATACTGCAGTTATATTACTCACCTCCTTTACAAACTGCTGTGATATTATATACTACCTTTTAGCTTTTACGGTTTATGGTTTACAGGTCACGTTGGAACCAGGCCAAACTTACCTAGTATACATCAAAGGAATGACATTCGCCTACTGAGGTGAGACCTAACCACTAATCCGTCTTTTTATAAATCCACAACTTTCCCCCTCACAGCCAGTTAGGTGAGGTGCACGGCCCGCTAGCTTCATTATACTTCAGTCCGTTTTTTGTCTCTCTCTTTTTCTGTATATATTAATCACTTGATAAACTCATCTAACACGCAACTTAGAATATTAGGTAAAATGCACGGCTTTCTTGCCTTATTCTCCTTGAGCGTACGTTTCTCCCTCTTTATATATGTATTATTCAGTGATTAAACATGTTTTCAGTCACATGTTAGATACATGTGCTTTTATCTGTTATAACTCAAATTAGAAATCTCTTTTTTACATCTTGGTAACCACCCAGTCTGCAAACGTCCGTACTGAATGAGGTTCCTAACAAATACGTCTTGTTTTTCATGTTGACGTTTTTTAAAAATGTGATGTAATTATGTTTTATGTTTTTCATTACTTTTGCTCCGTCTCTGCAACACTTCATTTTATGTTTTATGTCTTTTAATACTCTTGCTCCATCTCTGTAACACTCCATTATATAGCCTACAGAGCATTTGAAATACCGATTGATTGCTCTTCTGTCTTTAGGTTGAAATTGTTTTTAGATTGTGACACAATTATATTTTCTACTTCTCGGACATGGGGAACTCATGTCTTTCTTTATTGTTTTGTCTGTTTTCCCTTCTGTGTTGTGAGATATTTCTCTTTTTAAATGTATGTTTATGTTACTTTCAGCCCTGACGAAGTTCTCGTCATGAGAACGAAACGCGTTGGCTGTCCATAAAATCTTCAATCCTGTGAGAACTAATTAAGTGAAAATAAAGACTCATTTGAAAAACTAAACATTGACTTCTTGGACTTCATTGCCTGCGCACGCCCAACCCCTCAATTGCTTAGGATCTGACGTACAGAGGCATCACCCGACGGCTGGTGCAAGGGCTAGTTGCGCAAGGAACCTGATTTAACTGAAACTAGTGTGAGGTGCAGAAACAGCAGTCCGCCGTCAAAGTATCGTTGTTAATTCTGTATAATTGGACTTTCTTGCACTCATAACTTTTCGTCATTTATCTGTACATAGAAGTATAAATATGGCAAGATTTAACGACAGAAGGGAGGAAATGGCACAAGATCTCTTCGGGAAAAATGTAACCACACAACCACCAGGCCAGAGTATAGAAAAAAATCTGGGTCTCCGGGCACTATTCCTCAAGTTAGAGCGCCTAAAAAAACAAGAACTAGCCCGCTGGTGGGATGGCATTACTCTACAACAATATATAGATAACAAGAAGACCCCGAGAGGTCTACGAATTCTAATTTTCCCCACGTTTGAGGATCTCAGTGATGATCTCCTCAAGGAATGGGAGAGCAACCTTGAGGGGGCATCATTGGTAATGATGCAGATCCTCATACGGCATGCCATTGAGAAGGGAGCAAAACTACTTTCTGAAATCGAGACAGTTGAACGGGAGATAGAGGCAATTGACAATAAAGACCTCATTGAAAAAAATTACGAAATACTTAGAAAAATAATTGAAGAACATCAGAATTATCTTAAAGAAAAGAAAATGCGTAAAGTGAGGCGCGATGATAAAGACTATAAAGAAGGACGAATTTACACATTCGCCAAAAAATTTGATCAGATCACTGGGACCGAGGACAAAAAGAGATTAAGAGAAGAAAGTGATGAGGCTAGAACAGGAAGTAGCACCTCTATTGCATCATCAAGTAGTGTCACATCTATCAGTACCACCAGTGACCACCCTTTAGAGGAAGGCACATCGTTCCAAAGAGAGCTAGCGAAACTGAGAATAAGTGGCAAGCAACAGAAAAAAGACCCCAAAAAACAAGGCGAGGGAGGCGCAGGTCCAAAGGGAGGCATGGGAGGGACAGCAAAAGAAGATTTGAGGATGTCAACCCGCTCCAAAAAACAGAAATAATAACTATGCATAACAATGACACAGATTCACGAGATGTTGTAAATGACCAAGCTAATGATTTGAAAATTGTTAACCTCTCAAACCGTATATTGGGTTTTGATGAGGAAAAACTACTCTGTAAGGGTCTTAATTTTTGCCCGACCCAGGATGGTGACATAGTTAATTTACATGTGGACCTGTTTAAGTTTGTTAGAGCTGTCAAATTAAAAGATTTTTTCCATGACAAAATGCCCTCTGTATCTATGTCTACTGAAACATCACTGTCCACAACACATTCTATATCTGATATCAAGAATATACAATGCTTGGTCTCCCTAGAGGGAGAGGAGGAGGTTGATATAGAGTCAATTCTAGCAGACTTCAACATAACAGAGAACCTCAATACTGAAAGTGGCCTTAAGCCCAAATCCAAGTTTACACCATCTTCTTCTTACCATCCCAACATTGACCTATTCTATGAAAAAGTTACTGAGGGATTACACCGCATGGAGACTCCCATCAGGTTTAAAAACAGACCCCCACATAACTTGACCACCGGCGAAAGATATGCCCTCAGCAGACTTGAGAATGATCAGAGTATTGTCATTAGGGAGGCAGACAAGGGGGGAATGTAGTCGTGATGAACACCTCAGACTACATGGGGGAAATCATGCGACAACTCGATAATATTGAGTGTTATGAAAGGATTGTGAATAACCCCATTGGCGAGCTCACAAGGGACATAAACATGAAACTGACGGAATGGAAGGATGTTTGTTTGTTATCTGACAATGAATATCGTTATCTAAAGGTGACAACCCCTAAATACCCATGTATCTACATCCTTCCCAAGATACACAAGGAAGGGACCTTCCCCCCAGGTAGACCAATCATCTCTGGTATAGGCTCCCCAACTGAGAAACTATCGGAGTACGTGGATCTTAAACTTCAACCACATGTACTCAACTTGGCTTCATATGTCCGTGACAGTAAGGACATTTTGGGGAAATTTAAAGACTTTTGCTGGTCCGAAGACTTACTCTTTGTGACCTTTGATGTAGTCAGTCTATACACTTGCATCAACCATCGCAATGGACTCTTAGCAGTCAAATCCTTCCTGGATAGGGAGAGTGCTGACCACTATGAACATAACGGAATGATACTCGAGATGATCGAGTTGATTCTGACTAAAAATTACTTCCTCCATGATGGGACCTGGTACCATCAAAGGCAAGGGACTGCCATGGGTTCCAGGTTTGCTCCTTCGTACGCCTGCCTCTTTATGGGGTGGTACGAGAGGGAGCATGCCTGGGGCAAATGTGCCTCCCCCTGGATCGATCACATCGTATTCTGGGGGAGGTACATCGACGATATTATCTGTCTGTGGTCAGGATCAGAGGCCTCCTTGCGAGATTATCACACATACTTGAACAATAACCCTTATAATGTCAGTCTTACTATGGATTTCCATCCAGAAAAAATAAACTTTCTTGATTTACACCTTTACATTAAGGAGGGAGTGATACATAGCTCACTCTATCGCAAGAAGACGGCATGTAACAGTGTTTTACATGCGAGCAGTGCCCATGCTAGCTCTGTAATTCGTAACATACCATTTGGAGAAATGGTCAGAATCAGACGCAATTGTAGTGAGGAGGGGCCTTTCTCTAGGAACATTACAGAGGCAAAAAAGAGATTTGAGGCCAGAGGTTATACCCAAAGGACCTTACAAATAGCAGAAGAGAGAGCACATAATTTGGAACGAGATTCCACCCTTGCTGAGCGCACCACAAACAAAAAAGAGGGCAGAAACAACAAGAATGTACGTTTTATAACTGAATACACTACACATAGTGATGAAATCTTCAGGCTGTTTAAGCGTAACTGGCATCTGTTACAGGAGATACCCAGCCTGAAGGGTGATATAAGCAAAAACCCCTCTATCACATACAGGAGAGGGTGTACCCTTAAAAACAGACTGTGCCCCAGTTATGTAACAACCACGAAAGAAACAGGTAATTGGCTGCCAGAGAAACCTAATGGGTTTTATACCTGCACTTCTTGTAATATCTGCAAATTTGGTGTCAACAAAACAATTAATTTTTCACACAATGGATCGAGAGAGCACAAGATTAAACAGTTCATCAACTGTAACTCTACTCATGTGATATATCTGATTGGTTGCCCGTGCAATTTAATTTATGTTGGCAGCACTAAAAGGAACCTCAAACTCCGTATTCAAGAACACAGGAGAGCCATCATACATGGCGACAACAGATATCCACTTGCAGAACACTTTTCTATTTTCCACCCTGGAGACCATACGTTCTGGTTCTATGGGATAGAGCATGTTGAATCAGGAAAGCGGGGTGGAAACAAGGAACTCCGTCTCAGACAGTGTGAGGCTAAGTGGATTTGTAGGCTACGTGCTGTCACATATGGGCACAACACCGATAATGAGATGCATTTCTTTCTGGAGGAAAATCCATAACACCTGGGATATGACAGGGCTGATTGGGTCGTATGGAAAATCAACCAGTAAGCTTAAAAATGTTTCTGTCTTTCGCTTATCAACAGATATAACTGGTCTTCTGATTCAGTTATGTTTCACTTCGATGTATGATAACATGCTTTAGGTACATGGATTATCTTATGTGTTATTAAACTAGGGAAAGGGGATGCCTTAGTATTGTATCCTTTGTATCCTACAGTATTGTACAGAAATGTATTAAATGAAAAACGAGAATAATACTAACTGGTTGTATCCGGACATGGTGGTCTTTCGTAAATTGAATTGTCTATAACCATCATTGATGCACCTAAAATCCCAAATGTGAATTAAACTATAATCGTGGTTGCACCCAGACGTAAAGTACTTTAAGACACCAACTTCTGGGTACTGGTGCCCTGAGGGGAAAATATATATGTATATATATATATATATGTATATATATATATTTATTTTTTTCTCTGTATCCCTCAGCAATGTACAGAAATATCCAAAATGAGAATGATACCTGTACCCAGACATGGTGGTTTTCGTGAATTGTACTGTCTATACCCATCGTTGGTGCAGCAAGAAATTCCAAATGCAAATGAAACTACAATCAAGTGTTTGCACTCAGACATAAAGGCCATTAAGACACCAATTTCTAAGCACTGTTAATCTTCCTTTATTTGTAAATTTCTTGGCAGTATCTCTTTTGAGATCTTTTCTCACTTGTATCCTATGAAAGTCCTTATTTTAAAATACTAACCTTGCCGTTTATTTGGACACTTTGCCAGTAATTATCTAAAACATGTACTTTTCGTTTTCCTTTGAAGCTAATTTACTAATATAACATAGAATATTGCTGATCTATTGGTACAATAACTTTTAGATATATTATTCTTTTTCTCTTTCTGCTTATTGCCCCCTTATTCATTATACTGCTGAACTAGAATTTCACGTTATTCACCGGATTCAAGAACTCTCTTCCTTTTCCCGGTTTCTATCACATTTTCAAACACATCCCCCCGGCGTCGCTTGATATGGCCACCACGTATGGGTTAATCACCCTGTCCACTTCCTGGTTTTTAGAACAACCAAATTTGCGTCTCATCAATTCCATCACATACCATTACGTGATGACGATGCCAATTAACAGCGTCAGTGACAGCATCGGTGCGTAGACTTTCCCTTTAAAAGTCAAACTTGGCGCCAAAACCGGTCCTCGCTCATTCTGGCAGGAGAACTCGCAATTTGAGGTAAGGACTTTGGGGAGGAAGTACGCTGTTACTATCACCACGGGCTTTTTCTGTTGTGGGTTCGTAAATGTTTAACTGAGCATTAGAACCTTGCATATTGCACAGATGGAATCATTAGGGTGCTGGGTTGGTCGAGGGATAGCAGCCCTATTTATAACGATTTTACGCCCAAACCTTTTATTCTAATTTCATTTTCTTGTGGTCCTTTTAGATTTCCTTGAAATTTTGAGCTCAGAAACGACGAGAATCCTGTTACACTTATTAAAACCGTTCCTTTGTTAAAATTACGCTATTGATTTCCCGAAATTAGCTTCACCAACCTGGTGCCACCAGTTTATACCACTTGGGGGCACAATTTGTCTTTAAATGAACACAATACCGAGGAGGCGAAACCACCTCGTTCATACCAATTATCGGGGCATTTATGGGGGAAACTTTCCCTTTTTAGTATATAATAACGCTGATCTAGCAACATTAACAGGACAGACATAGTCGCCCCGTTTTCCTTTGAATTGTACAAAGTACTAATATAGCAAGAGCGTCTTTTTCTTTATTATAACTAAGCATTCCGATTTAATTGATTTTAGATTTGCTACTTAGGCCAACTGAGGCCTTGCGATATCCTGAGTGTTTCCAGATTACTTACCTGGAACACCGACTTGGTTAAGGGATCGCGTATTCGAATCCTACACGAAAGGTGAGATAATCCAGTCCATACTGCAGTTATATTACTCACCTCCTTTACAAACTGCTGTGATATTATATACTACCTTTTAGCTTTTACGGTTTATGGTTTACAGGTCACGTTGGAACCAGGCCAAACTTACCTAGTATACATCAAAGGAATGACATTCGCCTACTGAGGTGAGACCTAACCACTAATCCGTCTTTTTATAAATCCACAACTTTCCCCCTCACAGCCAGTTAGGTGAGGTGCACGGCCCGCTAGCTTCATTATACTTCAGTCCGTTTTTTGTCTCTCTCTTTTTCTGTATATATTAATCACTTGATAAACTCATCTAACACGCAACTTAGAATATTAGGTAAAATGCACGGCTTTCTTGCCTTATTCTCCTTGAGCGTACGTTTCTCCCTCTTTATATATGTATTATTCAGTGATTAAACATGTTTTCAGTCACATGTTAGATACATGTGCTTTTATCTGTTATAACTCAAATTAGAAATCTCTTTTTTACATCTTGGTAACCACCCAGTCTGCAAACGTCCGTACTGAATGAGGTTCCTAACAAATACGTCTTGTTTTTCATGTTGACGTTTTTTAAAAATGTGATGTAATTATGTTTTATGTTTTTCATTACTTTTGCTCCGTCTCTGCAACACTTCATTTTATGTTTTATGTCTTTTAATACTCTTGCTCCATCTCTGTAACACTCCATTATATAGCCTACAGAGCATTTGAAATACCGATTGATTGCTCTTCTGTCTTTAGGTTGAAATTGTTTTTAGATTGTGACACAATTATATTTTCTACTTCTCGGACATGGGGAACTCATGTCTTTCTTTATTGTTTTGTCTGTTTTCCCTTCTGTGTTGTGAGATGTTTCTCTTTTTAAATGTATGTTTATGTTACTTTCAGCCCTGACGAAGTTCTCGTCATGAGAACGAAACGCGTTGGCTGTCCATAAAATCTTCAATCCTGTGAGAACTAATTAAGTGAAAATAAAGACTCATTTGAAAAACTAAACATTGACTTCTTGGACTTCATTGCCTGCGCACGCCCAACCCCTCAATTGCTTAGGATCTGACGTACAGAGGCATCACCCGACGGCTGGTGCAAGGGCTAGTTGCGCAAGGAACCTGATTTAACTGAAACTAGTGTGAGGTGCAGAAACAGCAGTCCGCCGTCAAAGTATCGTTGTTAACCCTGGGTGGTTTACCGCCACTTCAAAATGGAAGGCATTCACCTTCTGCTGGATCTGCTTCAGTAGAAGGACTGAATGTTGTGGCTAGATCTCAAAGACGCATACCTTTCCATTCTTATTTTCTCTCTACACAGATGCTGTCTACAGTTCCAATGGTGAAATCAGTTGTAAGAGTGCCTCTCCCTCTCATTCTGGCTCTCGTTAACCCCTTGGGCATTCATGAAACTCATGAAGCCAGTGGTGGAACGTTTGAGAGAAATAGGTGTTCTCATGATCGTCTCTCTAGACAACATTTATTTATTTAAGGGTTTTGTAGAGCGCCTGAATCACTCCCGAAGGGGTATCTCTGCGCTGTAGCGGACCTACGAGTGGGCTAAAGACAGATTGTGACCCTGATGGCACAAGATAATGATCAGCTTCTGACACACCTGTCAAGGGTCGTGTCCCTGCTGCAAGACTTGGGGTTTCTGATCAATTCCAAGAAATCTGTGATGATTCCTTCACAACAGATAGAATTCTTGGGGTTTCAGGTGGACTCAGTCAAAGCCCAATGGGAATTGAATACAACATGTCCAAACAGACTGTGTCTTTGAGATTCTTAGCTTGGATTGTGGGTCTGTTAGGTTCTTCCATTCAAGTGATTTTCCCTTTTCCTTTCACTACAGAGCCCCTAAATGCTTGAAACTCCATTACCTCCAAAAAGGTTTGATCTACGATTTTCAGGTTCCCTTATCTCCTGAAGCTCAAGAAGAACTCCAGAGGTGGCTCTTCCACATGGAAGCATGGAATGGCATAGCCATTTTTGGGGCAGTTCCGGATGCCATCATAGAATCTGACGCCAGCCGTTGGGACTGGGGAGCAAGGTGCAGGGACTTTTCTACCGGCAGTCGTTGGTCATCAGATGAGCTAGAGCTTTATACAAATTGCTTGAAGTGTCTCGCGGGTTAGTTCACCATAAAATCCCTCTCTCCCATGAAGAGCAACTGCTGCATCCCCCTTAGGAGGGACAATGTGAGAGCAGTTCGCTACATCAACTGATTGGGGGGGTTACAGGCCTCGCCTTCTAGTTAACATCGCCAGGGAACTTTCCCACTTCTGCCTCAGTCAGAATATTACAGTGCTAGCGGAATATCTTCCTGGCAAAGACAATCTTGTAGCGGATTGGAACTCCAGGTTTCTTGTGGACTACAGTGACTGGAAGCTCCATCCCCGAATTTTCCAGAAGGTTTTACGCTCCCTGGGTCCGTGTCAGGTGGATTTCTTTGCTTCCCAACTGAACGCTCAATTGAAAGACTTCTACAGTTGGAGACCTGACCCGGTAGCCCTCACCACAGGTGCATTTCTTCAGAATTGGGCCAGCCAGGTGAACTACATGTTCCCGTCCTTTGCCATGATTCCGAGAGTCACAGCTCAGGCCCGTCAACAACTGCCATCCTTAGTTCTGATCACTCTGGCCTCGAAGACATAACCATGGTTTCCGGCCCTTCTGGAGATGTATGTGGCACTTCCTATTCTTCTTCCCGTTTTTCCACATTTTCTGTTAGATTCAGTGGGCTCTCCCCACCGTCTTCTCCTTCCAGGCCAAAAAATTCCTATGGCCTGTAAAATATCAGGAGACATGGACAAGTCGAACGCATTTCAACGGTAGCTGCTGCATTTTATTTGACAAGCTTGGGCTCCTTCCACCAACAAGCAATATTCTTCCTCATTGAAGAAGTGGGTGGGTTGGTGCCTTCAACAGGATGTGGATCCCGTGGAGTCCGAGCTGAAGGACGCTCTTAATTTTCTATATGAGTGTGCTGAATCTGGGTTATGTTACAGGTCAGTAAATAATTTCAGGTCAGCTTTATCTGCTGGACATGCTCTCATTGATGTCAAGCATGCACCCTCTTGTGTGTAAACTGCTTAAAGGTATCAGGGTGGCAAACCCTCCAAAGACTAGGTATTCGCAATTGTAGGATGTGAATAGTGTTCTCTCCCATTTTGAGTCCTGGCCGATAATTCCGATTTGTCCATGAAACAGATTTCTGCTAAACTAACCATGCTTCTCTGTTTTGTTTCGCGTCGAAGGGTGTTTGATGTCAAAGCCCTTGACCAAGCAAATAGGTTGTTTTAGTATGATGGTGTTTCCTTTTTTTTTTTTCAGAAAGGACAAACACTATATCCCGGGTTATTGATTACCCAGCTTTTACCCATAATGCAAAATTATGTGTGGTTAAATGTTTGAAAGTTTATGAAGAATGCACAACATCTTCTAGGGCTGATCCCCTGGGCCCTCTGCTGTTAGCACTTCAGAAACCCTTTAACCCGGTATATGCTGCGACTTTGGCCTGATGGGTCCGTTGGATCATGGCAGAGGCCGGCATTAATGTGTCTGTTTATGGAGCTCATTCTGCTCAAAGGGCTATGGCCTCCAAAGCCTTTGGGCTGGGTTTCAGATTGGAAGATATCTTGCGTGCCGCTGATTGGTCATCTGATTCGGTTTTAAGATCTTTTACTATAAACCTATTGCGCCTGCTACTTCTCTTGTGGTAAGTCAGCTTTGAACCAGCATAATCAGAGCCCCCAGTCCTGCCGTGGAATAGAAAGTTTTCTAGCAAATGCAACAAGAATTTTAGATTTTAAGGACATGGAGGCGAGGATTATCCCACTGGTTGGGACTGGTAAGCTGGTCTGTGAAGACTTTTGTTACTGTCTAGTTATGCTTCATGAATGTACATGTTAGATTTTGCCCACCGTTGTGATTGTTTTCGGGGTTGTAGTTCTGGGTTCATGTCTTCCTTTTGCTTTCTGGCTCGGATCAGAAAAAAGGCTAGGTTTTTTGGAGCTCAAGTTCCCTTTGAGTGTATCAGTCGTCTTCCGGACTTCAGTGGATCTATGTTGCATCGGACTCCTGATCCTGTTGTTCGTTCCTGTAATGGACTTCTTGTTTTGGCTAAAAGTTGGACAGTTCTAAAAGCAAAGAAAGAGGCAGTCACGGTGGTGTCTCTCTGTTTTGTATGTTATACTTATATTCTATTGGTGGTTTGTTGATAAGGCATGGTTCAAAGCCTCTTGAGAAACTTAGTTTTATATGTGTATTTACTGTTTTTTGATTGACTGCTGTTTGAAGTAGTAAAGATGGAGAAGGCATAATCCTCGACTCCATGTCCTTAGTAGAATCTAAAATTCTTGTTGCATATGCTAGAAAAATTCCATTATCACTAAATCCAGTACGTTCTGTTGTATGTGACTGGTGTGATGATATCATGCATTAGGCCACAATAAAAAATTCTAGAACTCTGACTGCTCAGGCCGCATTAAATATTCTGCACAAGGAGAAAGTTGCCAAGCACAACGGATATAAAATATTAAACCACAATTCTGGTTTGGCCAGTCTAGGTGACTGTATTTAAAAATTGATCAATGCATAAAATGTCTATATTTGGAAAATCAAGAGCATTCTATTGTCTGTTAAAAAGGGTGTCCATCATAGTGGTGCAGTAGACCTACTGTATTTATACAAAAGGGTCAGTCCAAATTGTGTCTGTTGGTTACATATTACCCCTAGTGATGTTACAAATATATATTCAACTGCATCCTAGTGTCTATTAATTACATATAGCCCCTGAAATGGTGTTAAAGAAGGTGTCCATTATAGTAGCCTCCAAGGATTATTACACCTGTAACTACCCGATATCATCATTATGGCCTGCAATGTGGGTCCTGAGGGTGATAAACCCATGTCTGTTCCTTCTTAAGTAGCAGTGTTTGTGTCAGTGGGTTCTCTGAATTAGATTCTACATGCTCTGGGGTCACCCATTCAATGCCTTTTTTGGTATGCTTTGTGTCAATGTAATGTGATGTCATATGTGTTGTGCCGGCATCTGACATTACTTCTATGCTTGTTGATTCTTACTTTAGCTTTCATGGATGCCATGCCAATGTAAGGGAGCTTATACATACAAGTGATCACGTAAATGACATTGGCCGTGTTGCAATTATTGTGTCTTCGGAATCCCCAAGGTCTATTTAATCCTAAATCAATAGTCTTAATAGCTCTAGTATCTGGCCCTGCATCCTCCACAAGGGTAATGTCCTACTACCAGTGGAAGGCCCCTTAACGTGGTCTCTGTTAATCTCGTGGGTTGTCTTGGTCTCTGTGTTTAAACCATCCACCTGTGTTACACTGGTACAATTGATCCAGCGCGATATTAGCAAACAGCATTCATACACTAGATACTCACTTGGGCCCATACATTCATACTACGCTAATACTTACGCTGGGGTTGTCAGTTGTTACTCTTTATCAAAATCCCTGCTACCAATTACCTTCTGATTGAAGAGTAATGACATACCAATGAATCCTTTGCTAATTGGGAAGTTTAAAATGAGTGACATTCAATATAGTACATAATCCTGAAATAACCACTGAGTCAGGAAGTTTTAAAATGTTTATCTAAAGATTTAGCAGAGTAAAATACAGAACCACATGGTACTTAATTGCATATCAAGGATGAAGCATAGAATAATATTTATTGATTAATGACGGTCCCTCAGAAAGGAGAAGATAGAGACAGCAGCGCAACTAAAGGTTGCATTTATATTTACCTAAGTGCGAGAACCAAACCCCTTGGCCAAGGAGTTGGAAAAGAATAGGACCCTCGGAAGGATGAAGAGGAAAGACCTCCTCCAGGATCAGGACAGGACCGGTGACCTCTCTACAACGACGCCTGCGTCATTCCCCTCTCTGATACTCGACTTCTCCTTGATTCTTCCGTGTCTTCCTTCTAATGGACTCCGCCGCCCCCTCCTCAGGACCTCTCTGGACAGCGGTTCAGTCTGCAATCGATCAGCTTGGCAGTCTGGAGCTAGAAGCTAACTAATTAGCTAATTCTATATCTATTATACCCTTCTACGCCCTTGTACCTCCCCTTAATGTTGCCAAAATATGGGACCACTACTTCTGATTGGACAGGGACAGGGGTTGATCCTCACACTATATTGATTTGGTTCGAATTCTGAAGACCTTTGTCTTTAAACTACCGCCCATCCAATTTAATACATTTGCTTTATTTCCCACCCGTCTCACGACAAAGTTTATTCATTTTCATATACATTGTTGCAAGTTTGGCAAGAACACATGAATATATCAATATCGGCCATTAGGTCGTGGCCTTGGACGACGTCCAGGTTGACTTCATCCTTATTCTTTGGCAGCCAAGCAGGGCACATGCGCAGAATCATTGTCTCTCGAGTTTCAGATCACCAACCCCAGGCCCAAGTTTACGAACTAATAAAAGTCAAAGAAGGAAATATTAAAATCACAAGTATACCCACTCTTTCTACTCTATCCCCATTTACTTATAAATCTATCCCGCATTAGTAGCGTTAAGAAAACGACAAATTAATAATAACACAAGAGCAAGCTTAAGCATGTGAAAACATCAAGCAGCCATTTTAATGCACACTGCGCAGAAGCAGAAATTTCCCACCAAGCAAAGAAAGACGTCACAACACGTGATATGGTTGAGACATGCGCAGTAAAGTTCCCGCGCTTTAGCGGCCATTTTAGGAAAAGACAAGCGTTACTTGTTAGTTAGAACACATAGGCAAGCTTCCTTGCTATTCATGTAATGTATGCAAAGTTAATATACACAATACAAAAATTAATAAATTAATACTGTGAGGAGATTGCATTCGAGCAAGTCTCATTTGTGAGTCCTTGCTCCATCAATCCCTCTCTGATGGCGTTTAAGAGCCATCAAATACTACCCACAATCAGATGCCAACTTTTAGCAAATAGTTTCATTCTCATTTTTACATTTTCTATTTTTAACATCCCCTTTCAATTTCTTTGTATAATTCACTTCTCAAATCCTCAAGTTCAATTTCATCAACCTTTCTCTTCTTTCCTCTTCCTGTCACACTATACGATTCATTCTTTCTACAACATTTGCACCATATTATTATCGTCAGTACTATTATTGCTATTCCTGCTAAGGGTACTAATATTTGACCTATAAGTCCTTTTCCTACATTAGAAAACCAGGTACCAATTGACGCAATACTACTTGTCAATCTTTCCCATACACTATCAACTTCCAGTGGTTTTAGTTCCTTCTCAAGTTTAGTTATATTCTGTATATACGTTCCAATTTCTGCACTTTTATCAGGTATATAAGTGCAACAAGGTTTCATCTTCAATAATTTACAGACTCCGCCCTCTTTTGCCAATATAATATCAAGAGCAAGTCGATTTTGCATAACCATAGATCTAATCGCAACCATCTCCGCATTAATCATTAGAAATCCTCCAGCAGTATCCGTTGATAAACGATCAACCACTGTAGACAATTTACATATTTTCCTTGAGTTCAGAATTATTCCCACTGAAGGTATCAATGTACCAAATATATCACCTACAATTTCAGAAAACTAGGGGCATATTAGCAAGATCGCGATAAAATTATCGCCGTTTAGCGGCAGGAAACTGCCGCTAAAACGGCGATAATGGGCTTGCTAATATGCGTTATAGAATTCAATAGAAGCCCAGGTTAGATGTCCTGCACATCTAACCTGGGCTTCTATTGGAATTCTATAACGCATATTAGCAAGCCCATTATCGCCGTTTTAGCGGCAGTTTCCTGCCGCTAAAACGGCGATAATTTTAACGTGGGTCTTGCTAATATGCCCCCTGCTCTTTTACTACGTGTTAATTCGCCATAGTTTTCATTGCTCCCAGTGTTTCTTTTTACGTGGTATATCTTTGGAAATACTATCCCAAAATAACAACTTCCATACCACCGTGCAGGAAGCCTAAAGTAAGCCTTATTCCCACATACATAATAGATCCCAGGAAAAACTGAATCTGTTCCTCCTTTTATTCCCCAACCTCCAAGAATTAAGAAATTGTGTTTACATTCACTGGTACCGATGAAAACATTGTTATAATCAGTCTTTAATCTATGTAGACAAATTTTCCCTGTCTTTACAAAATCCAGAGCCATAGCAGCTTGAGCCTTGCCAGGTGTGTAACTCCCTTCTTTCTCAGCCCAAGGTGGCAAATGAGCCTTATGCTCAGAAGCTTTCTTTTGAAAATCTTGGGGCATATTATCAAGCCGAATTCCGCCGCTTTAGCGGCCGTTTTCGGCAGAAAAGCCGCGATTTTTTTCCCGCTCAATTATCAAGGACACGCTAACGCGTGTTTCCTTGAGTTAGCAGCCCTTTCCACTCCACTTTGCATGTCAGCGATTATTATCGCTAATGACATGCAAAGTGGGCGTACCTTACCAACACTAAATGGGAAACACTCGCTAACTCTGCATCGCCATATTAACAAGGCCACCCCTGACCCGCGATGCGAGAGGAAAAGGCGCGCTAAGCCCCCTTTATCGCAGGATTTAACTCCTGCAAAAATCCTGACTTAGCCATCTCTTCCATGGGAGGTGGATTGATGGGCTGAGACCACCATTGCCTATCAGCAAGGATTTCCCTATCGCTGATGTCATATTGCTGGATTTCCTGCGATAATCCTGCATTTTGCCGCTATTGCTGGATTTCAGATCGCCAATGCGCAAAGCGTTGTTAATACAGCGCTATCTTGGCGATTGAATCCAGCGATAGCAAAAAACGCGCTAAGCGCGTTTAGCGATATTTATCGCTACGGGTTGTTAATATGCCCCCTTGTCTTCTATCTTCCACTAAGTTCAAAAATATCTTTTCTTCTTCATGTAAAGAACATGTTAGATTGTGTCTATGTGCATGTGTTATGTCTATGGATTTCATTGTTAAGAAAAATTCTCCCATAAACTGTGCGTCTTGACTACTAAGCACTGGGTTCATACTCTTTCGAATCGGAACCTCAGAAAATATCACATCTATGTTTGAATAATAATATTGAAGTCTCCCTGTTCTATAAAATAAACTAGATAAAACACTACATGATATGCCATATGTTAATGGTAGGTGGTGATATGTTAACCCTTCTGCTACTGATTCAGGTAACTTCATACAGACATATCAATTACTAACTTCCATGGTGTCTACATATTGAAACAATAACTTTGTGAAAACATTTAGACTAGTGTCGTTATCAGTTATTTCATGATGAAATTCTGGTTCATTTTCTGCCATTAATTCTACTCTATTACCCTTCACGTGTGTTGTCCTTCCCTTAGTATCGTTATTAATCTTTTTATCTATTATCATAAGGTAAGGAACTGGTACGATCTGGACTATCCATACTATAAGCACCATTACTAGACTACATATGCATGTTGCACAGCATCTTCTACAACATCTCTGTTTTGGTCTCCCAGCAACTCTATCATCAGGCATTTCGACAAGGAAGATTGCTCTTCTTATCTGTTTTCGCTTTTCTTTATTTTATTATTTCACTTAGTCAAGGTGGTCTTGTTTCTTGCTCATATGTCAGTTTTGTACTTGTTCCTTCGTCACCACTTTCACTTGACTCTGAACTTTCGTAATCTTCAAGAATGATGTAAATCCAATCAGGACCCTTGAATTTGTTATTCACAAGTTTCAGTCTTTTACTTCTTCTTTTCTCAGTTTTATTTTCTCGTTCTGTTTGACTTGTTACTTCATTTACTTGATCTGGATCTTCACTTCTGGTTGTTATGTGATATTTTACTCTTTTAATGACACTAGGCCAATGATCACCTTTTCTGGCTTTCTTTGTTTGTACTGTTTCTTTATTTTTGTCTTCAGCAATCTCTTTATTTTCACTGTTTGACACCTTTTCGTTTTCTGCAATTACTGTTTTTCTTTCTTGCTCCTTTTCAGGTCTTATTGGTTTCTCTGCCGCAGCTCCTCTGTGAGTTTCCAATAACTGACCTTGTTCTTTGTTTATTTCTTCATGATCATGTTTCTCGAGATCTTTTTCTTCTGTGTATTTTTCTAGATCTATCTGGTTCTGATCAGGGCTTATTGCACTTTGTACTTCTGCAGCCTGACCAAGTTCTTCTAAACCTGTCTGTCCCTGCTCAAAAATTGTTGATTCTTCATTAATTTGAGCCCAGTTTCCTCTCCCTATCTGGTCCTGCTCAGGTTCTTTTATTGTATCTTCTTCTTTTCCCTGAGCTGCTTCTTCTTCACCTATCTGATCTTCTTCAATTTCTTCCAATTTTGCTTGACTTCTTGTTCTGTGGTACACTTCAGGAATTTCTACCACTGGTATCCAGTCCTGACTTGTGCTCGGTTGTTCTTCTGCAGCTTCTCTTGAATCTCGAGCCTGAGATTCTTCAGCTGGGCAACCTTCAGCTTCCTCAGTGATTGATGCTGACTGAGGATTTTCTTCTTCAGGGTCTGGTACTCTTTTGGTGTGGCTTACATGAATCCAATTAGGAAATCCTGCACACTTCACTGCTGTATTGGTAGTCAGTATGACCTGACAAGGTTTTCCCCATCTAGGTGATAGACACGTCTCTCTGGTGTGATTCTTCACTACCACCCAGTCACCAGGATTCAGATCATGTTCTTGTTCAGGCTGCCTCGAAACTGTGTCTTCTCCGACCTGATGAGAGACAGAACGCACTAGGTCAGCCAATCCTTTGCAATAATCCAGAACCATATCATCAGATATATTCAGCAGTTTGTTTATGGGAACATGTGCTTGTCTCATTGCTCTTCCCATCATTATCTCGTGGGGCTCAATCCCGTATTTCTATCGGGAATGCTTCTGAGTCCCATTAAGACGAGTGGCAATGCATCTGGCCACTCCAATGATGTTGATGCACACATGTTTCCCAGTCTGGATTTTATAGTGCCATTCAATTGTTCAACCACTCCAGAAGCCTCTGGACGATATGCACAGTGCAATTTTTGTTCAATTTGGAATGCTTCGCAGATTATTTGAATCACTTCACTGTTAAAATGTTTTCCTCTATCTGATTCCAAAGTTACTGGGAAACCAAACCTAGGAATGAGTTCTCGTAGTAACAGCTTTGCGACTGTAATGCTGTCACTCCTCCTGGTAGGGTAAGCCTCCACCCACTTTGAAAACAGGCATACTATGACTAGTACATATTTCAACCCTCTGCATGGTGGTAACTGTATAAAGTCGAACTGTAGTCTTATAAATGGCCCTTCTGCTTTTCCAATTTTTCCAAACCCAATTATTGTTTTTCTTCCTGGATTATGCATTTGGCAAGTCAAACATCTCTGGCAAAGGCTCTCTGCTACCGCCCTGAACTTGGGATTGTACCAGTTCTGTCTGAAAAGCCTAATCATTGCATCTCTCCCTATGTGTGTGTCTCCATGATACATCCTGGCCATTTGAGAGAGCAGACAGTCAGGCATGACTGGTCTGCCATCAGCACAAATCCACACCTCGTCATCTCCCCTTTGGGAACAACCCACCTTGACCCATGTTTTCTTCTCACTTTCATCAGCATCATCTTGTAATCTTCTAACCTCATTCCATGTTTCAGGTGGCATATACAGCATACGTTGGCAGCTGATTCCCATTCTTTCCACCCTTTTATTGACTGACAATCTATTTCTGGCACAATGTTGAGCCACAAGATCTGCATATCGGTTGCCGATTATCACCCAGTCATCTCCTGACTGGTGTGCGGCACACTTCACCACAGCCAATTCTTTTGGTGATTGTATTGCTTCCAGCAATTCCCTTACAAACTGTCCATTTTTAATGGGGATCCTGAAGAAGTCATGAAATCCCTCTGCATCCATAGTTGGCCAAAATCATGCACAACCCCGTAACCATATTGGCTATCTGTAAATATAGTTACTTTTTGATTCCTCCCAATTTTGCAAGCTTTTATCAAAGCAATCAATTCAGCTACTTGTGCAGATTTTACTCCTGGTAAATAGGATGCTTCAACTTTTCCAGTTAATTCACACACCGCATAGGCAGCAGTTAGTTTACCATCTTCATTTCTTTGGCATGAACCATCAACAAATAGTTCCCTGTCTGGCTTTCTAAGGGGCTGTTCCTCAATGTCTGGACGTGGTTTCGTGCATAATTCTGTGACTTGTAAACAATCATGTTCTTCTTCTTCGTCATTTTTAATTTCCTCATGATATGGGTCTGGTAGTAAGGTAGCGGGATTTACTATTGTGCACCTCACTATGTTCACATTTTCAGCACCCATTATTATTCTCTCATATTTAGTCAGCCGACTAGGAGTAAGATGCTGAGTTCGTGTTCTTGTCAACAGAATCACAACCGCATGTGGAACAAACACCTTTACTGGGTGTCCCATTACAATTGACTCACTTTGTTCAATACTTAAACAGGTAGCCGCCACTGCTTTTAAGCAGCCTGGCAACGCGGCTGCCACTGGATCCAATGTAGCAGAAAAATATGCTATAGGACGTCTGTCTAGACCATGTCTTTGAGTTAAGATTGAAAGTGCACAATTTCCTCTCTCATGACAGAACAATGCGAAGCTTTTCTTATAGTCGTGCATGCCTAGGGCCGGTGCTGAGCACAGAGCATTCCTCAATTTTACAAAAGCTCCTACACTCTCATCATCCCATTCAACTGGGTCCTTGGCTTTCTTTTTTGTCATTTGAATTAGGGGCTTTGCTAACAAGGAAAATCCTAGTATCCATTGTCGACAGTAACCTACTATTCCTAGGAACATTCTCACTTCTCTTTGGGTTACAGGCATTTGCATTTTCTTAATCAATTGTACTCTTTCCGAGGTTATTCTCCTTTTTCCCCTCTCAATTTGGTGTCCCAAATATTTAACTGCTGTTGTACAGAACTGCAATTTTTCTGGTGAGACTTTATGCCCTTCTTCAGCCAAATGATTTAATAGTGCTATGGAATCAACAACACAGTCCTCTCTGGTGTTCGATGCCACCAGTAAGTCGTCGATATACTGCACTAGGACTGAGCTTCCTGGCATCACTAGTTTCTCAAGGCACTTTTTCAATATCTGATTAAAGATGGAAGGACTTTCCGTGTACCCCTGAGGAACACGATTCCATACATAGACTTTGTTCTCAAATTTAAATGAAAATAGATACTGGCTGTCTGGGTGCAATGGTATTGAAAAGAACGCTTGGCATAAATCAATCACTGTGAACCATCCTGCACTCCAAGGGATTTGGTATAGAATCACTGCAGGATTTGGCACTATGGGACAACATGGTTCCACAATCTTATTTATTTTCCGCAGGTCTTGAACAATCCTATATTTTCCACTAGGTTTCTTTAAACCCATTATTGGTGAATTACATGGGCTACTCATTACTTCTTTTAGTATGTTTTGTTCTACCATTCGATTGATTTCTTCTATGACTCCTGTCTTTACTTCTGCACTCATTTTGTACTGTCTGGTATTTGGGAAAATCACACCTTCCTTTACAGTAATTTTAACTGGGTCTATTTTGGCCATAAGTCCTACTTCTTTTCCTGTGAAATCCCATACTATGGGGTTTACTGTAGTTTTTAATTCTTCTGGCAGCTCATCTTTTGTTATCAAAGAAAACATCTCATCTACCTCTGTACCTTGTTTTGCAATCATAAACTTATATACATGATCTTCATCTGGAGTCTGAACTGTCACACCATCCGGGGTACAGAAAATTGTGCAATTCATTTTGCATAGCAAATCACGGCCTAATAAATTTACTGGACTGGAATCACACACTACAAATTAATGCATTTCTCTGAAATTTCCAATTTTAACTTCCATTGGTTCGGTAAGAGGTGTTCTAATCTTTCGATTAGCTACTCCCACTACTTGGATAGCTTCTCCAGAGAGAGGAAGGTCTGGAATGTCTGCTGTTCTCACAGTAGACCGGGTAGCACCAGTGTCCAAAAGAAAAGTAATATCATTACCTTTCACATTCCCTTCAACATATGGACCTGACTGATCTACTGATAAGGATGTGCCAAGTACGCACTCCTTCTCCCCCTCTCCTAGGCACCGTCATGAGCTGTATTGACAGAAATCGTCCTGTAAAAGAAAGTGTGATGTTACATAATCATTCTTACCACTTCCTCCTTGATATCCGACGTCTGTACCGTGCTTTAGTCTGCTTACATTACCCTGAATAGGTGCAGGTGGCAACTGACTCTGAGGATTTACACCCTGCTGTGAGTCATTCTGCGTCTGTGGATTTAAATTTTGATTTGGGCCATTATTATTCCGAATCTTTTTACATTCATCCTTCCAATGCCCCAATTTTCCGCATCCATGACAAGGAAATTTCTTTTTAGCTTCTTCTCTACTCATTCGTCCTCTCACTTTTCCACCATTCCCAGTGTCGCCATTCATTCCAGAATCCTTTCCTTGATTCTCACTTGGATTATCCAAATTAATTCCCTGTTTCTCAGCCATTTTCACCTGTGCCCACATCACTTTTTCCTGCAATTTCTTGTGCCTATCCTCAATATCGTCTCCACAGCATTTTGCATATTTCAAAATTTCATCGATCGGTTTCCCCTGCCAACACAACATGTGTTGTTTAATCATCTGACAAATCTCTGGCTTCAGACCATAGACAAATCGATAAACAAACTGACTCATGTTCTTGTCTCCAATGTCCTCAAATCCACTATACTGCTTAAATACCTGCAATAAACGCTCATAATAGGCGTGTACCGATTCACTGGCTTCTTGGGTGGTTCGGTCTATTTTCACCCAATTTGTTTCTTTCGGTGGTATTTTGCCTTTCAGGTAAGTTATCACCTGCTGATACTTTTTCATTACATCATTTGACGGGGCACCTGTTTTTGGATCTCTAGGATACTCTTCACTTGGCCAATCAACTGTAATTTTACAATCTGTCCACAAATCGGCAGGTACCACTATGTCAAACAAACCATCTAAATCCTTCAACAATACCTTTGACACCTTCACAAACCTCTCAACCTGCTTGTACCATTCAATTGGTTTTTCTCTCAACTTTGGAAAATCATTCGTAAATGACAAAATATCCTGTCTGCTCCATGGGACATGTACATATCCCCCTCCTGGAACTTCTCGCATCGGATACATTTGATCTGTCTTCCCTGTTTCCTTCATTAAATATTCAGAGGCTGTTCTACTAGATCGTGCCTCTTCCTTTTTCTTTGCACATCAAACTCTCCACTTATCTAGGTCTCCCCATTTTTGCAAGACTGTCATTAACTCTTTTACTTGTAACTTTCTTCCAGAGGCATTCATATTTTCTAAATCTTTGTCTGAAAAATCTGCTCTATAGGGTTTCTGCAACACTTTTGATCTCCCTATTTCAATTCCCATCTGCAGAGCTAAATCTGATAATTTTTCATGGAATATTTTTACATTTCTGGTGATACTTCTGCATACGAACAATAATTCTTCTTCATCGTAAGCATTTAGGCGATCTAGTCCCACATTTCCTGCTATTATTTCTTCCAATTCAACTTTTAATTTATAAATATCCAAAAATGTTGGAGGTGTACACTGCTGATCTGATCCTTGTGCCCACCTTTCTAAGTCTTCTGGACTAACTACAGTGACACTTTTTGCTCCCGATGAAGTTATTAAGTTTATATCTTTCGAGCACCCAGGTGTAGTTCTTCTAGGAGTACTATTGACAGAATCTCGAATTGGTAAATCCATTAATGATATTGTTGATTCACAATCACTAAAATTGTATTGTATTGTAATTGCATTTGTATAGCGCTTACTACCCCTGACGAGGCGTCGAAGCGCTTTTTCGGCGAGTAGCACGCTACTCCGGGACCCATAGAGGATTAGTGTTGAATTAGTATAGTGAAACATGCAAGTAAATTTTAAGTGGTGGATATGTTAGTCAGTTATTTGGATTCAGAAGGATAGCGGAGGGATAGAAGAGGGAAAAAAGGTTTGCATATATATAGCGCTTCTAACCCCTGATGGGGTGTTGAATTGCTTTTTTTCTTTGGGCGAGTAGCACGCTACTCCGGAAACCCATAAAGGATTAGTGGTGAATTAGTATGGTGAAATATGAAAGTAATTTGAGTGGTGGATATTAGTCAGTTATTTGGAGTCAGAAGGATAGTGGAGGGATAGAAGGGAAAGAAAGGTTTGCATTCATATAGCGCCTGTTACCCCTGGTGGGTGTTGAAGCGCTTTGTTGGCGAGTAGCACGCTACTCTGGAACCCATAAAGGATTAGTGGTGAATTAGTATAGTGGAATATGGAATTAGTGAAGTGAACATGCTAGTCTGTTATTTTGATTGAAAAGGATAGTTGTGGGATAGAAGAGTGAAGGATTTCTTTTTGTAGGTCATAGCAGTAGGAGGAGGCTTTTTGATGAGTAAAAAGAGTTTTTGGAGGGGAAGTGTCAGAGGGAAGAGTTTAGAAAGGTTTGTCTTGGGCATTGGTACAGTAAAGGAGGTGTCAGAAGATACAAGGAGGGGTAGAGTAGGAGAGAGTCAAGAAAGGGTTATTTTGGGGAACATAGTAGTGGTATGGCGTTTGCGATAAATGAGAGAGTGGGTGTAGAGGATATAGTGATAGATGTATAGGGTGAGATAGGGTAGTGAATTGGAAAAAGTAGTAGAAAGAAGTTTGAGATGAGTCAAAAAGTTGGGCTAGAAGATATATTGAGGGAAGTATAGGCTGAGAAATAGGGTAGTGCATTGGAAATGCTAAATTAGAAGAAAGTGATAAATATATAGATCCATAAGTACATTGAGAGTATATAGATGCATAAAGGAGGTAAGTATATGCAGATTAAAAATATTGATAGAGGTAGCGGATGTGAAATAGGGTAGTGCATTAGATATGCTTTTTCAGGAGAAAAGTAATAGACACATTAATTAATGGGAAGATGGGCAGCATTCCTGGCCCTGGCCCGTCTCGAACAGGCTCAAACAGGCACTCACCCTGATCCTCAACCATTACTACTGCTTCAGGTTTAGGAACATTCACAGGAGTAGGCATAGCTAGTGGCGGAGGACAGTTTCCCTGATTACCATATAATGGGACTACTGGACCAATTGTTACAGGTATGGTCAAAGAATCAGGATGCACTTTTATCTGTGTTATTTTCTGTATTAATTCTGCTCTGGTTTTCTCTAGGGCTTCTTTTTCTTTATCGTGAAGTATCCTACTAGGGGTGAAATCATGCATTACCTGTGGTACTAATGGAGTTTTCAACAGGGGTGCACTTGGGGTGCATCCACCTGTCCCTTCCTGGTATGGTGGGGGTTCTTTAATATCTCTTCCATAAATTCATCTTCAGAATCTCCATTTCTCATTAAGTGTTTTGTCTTTTCTGTGCATTTCCTCCCTAACAGTTCTTCTGCTGTAAATATTGGATATAATCCTTCTGTAAGCATTGCTCTCCTCCACTGTTTCATCTGACCGTCCCTATTCTCATGTTGATTTCTGGGGAAAAATCCTCGATAACCCCTATTACTCCTGGATCGGTCACGCTCAAATGCCTCGGTTTCCCATTCCTCTAAGGCTTTGTATTGAGTTAATCTAGGTCTGGGTTCCAAATCGTTCATTCTCAATCTCAAATTTTGAAGAATTCTTCCATTGAAGGTACCATTCTCGGGAAACGCTAATATTCCATCATTTTTGGTATATTCTATCCAATTCTCTATCCATACACAAGTATGATAACCTCTCTCCATCATCATGAATGAAGCGGGAGTTTTAGCTGGTGGAATGATAATTCCTTCCCTAGTTTTGATTTGTTTATCCTTTTTAAAATAGTTCTTAATCTTTTGCAGAAAGGACATTTTTCTCTTCTCTCTGTACATTCTATCTAATCTTCGGTGTATAAAGTTATATTCTGCAAAACCTAAGAATCTCCTATCCGGACGAGTTCCTATTAAAGTTGGATCGTGTTTTAACATGCACTCTCTATCCACTAATATTTTAGCTTCTAGAATATCAACCAATCAAATGTCTGCTAACTTCTATTTCTGAACCAATCCTAGCGCGGCCTTTCTGTGACGTTATTCTGTCAACCCCTCCTTCACAATCTGCGCTCCTCTGTCCCTCGCTGATTTCAACCAATCCCAGCGCGGTACCTGTGACGTCAGTACTGCTCCTGACTACTGACCCCTCCTTTACAAGGGTCTTTCCACACCCGCTGTTTCAACCAATCCCAACGCGGCGTTTTCTGACGTCAGCTCCCTCTCCTGCAACTGACCCTCCCTTTACAAAATCTTACGCAAACTTATTTTCTCTATAAATCTTAATTAAATTTCAGTAACAACATAAAACATTCGCTATCATGCCAGTTTCTCTAAAATAGAAAAGATAGTTTTCTCTCACACTTAGTAAAACCTTTCCGTTTACTAAACATATTCTATGAGTAAAACCCTTCCGTTTACTCTCCACACAAGCTCCAGAAGTACCTGTTACTTCTTCAATGTTACCCTTTCTAGGTGATATAACATAAAAATGTTCCCAGCGTACTCCTTTGCTATTACTCACACTTATAGAGTCCCTAACCAGTACTGATAGTCCTGCTTAACTTTTCAGTACTATTTCTGCCTGACAGATAACCTCACTGCAGTATGGCTTCCACTTACCAACCGCTATTCAATTTTCCCCGGGGAATTCTGGACAACATAAACAAACTTTGAATACACGGATGTTAGTTCATAAAAATAAAATTCTCATTACCCAATTAACAAAGTACAACCATTCTCTGATTACCAGAAAACTGATCCAGCGCGATATTAGCAAACAGCATTCATACACTAGATACTCACTTGGGCCCATACATTCATACTACGCTAATACTTACGCTGGGGTTGTCAGTTGTTACTCTTTATCAAAATCCCTGCTACCAATTACCTTCTGATTGAAGAGTAATGACTTACCAATGAATCCTTTGCTAATTGGGAAGTTTAAAATGAGTGACATTCAATATAGTACATAATCCTGAAATAACCACTGACTCAGGAAGTTTTAAAATGTTTATCTAAAGATTTAGCAGAGTAAAATACAGAACCACATGGTACTTAATTGCATATCAAGGATGAAGCATAGAATAATATTTATTGATTAATGACGGTCCCTCAGAAAGGAGAAGATAGAGACAGCAGTGCAACTAAAGGTTGCATTTATATTTACCTAAGTGTGAGAACCAAACCCCTTGGCCAAGGAGTTGGAAAAGAATAGGACCCTCGGAAGGATGAAGAGCAAAGACCTCCTCCAGGATCAGGACAGGACCGGTGACCTCTCTACAACGACGCCTGCGTCGTTCCCCTCTCTGATACTCGACTTCTCCTTGATTCTTCCGTGTCTTCCTTCTAATGGACTCCGCCGCCCCTCCTCAGGACCTCTCTGGACAGCGGTTCAGTCTGCAATCGATCAGCTTGGCAGTCTGGAGCTAGAAGCTAACTAATTAGCTAATTCTATATCTATTATACCCTTCTACGCCCATGTACCTCCCCTTAATGTTGCCAAAATATGGGACCACTACTTCTGATTGGACAGGGACAGGGGGTTGATCCTCACACCATATTGATTTGGTTCGAATTCTGAAGACCTTTGTCTTTAAACTACCGTCCATCCAATTTAATACATTTGCTTTATTTCCCACCCGTCTCACGACAAAGTTTATTCATTTTCATATACATAGTTGCAAGTTTGGCAAGATCACATGAATATATCAATATCGGCCATTAGGTCGTGGCCTTGGACGACGTCCAGGTTGACTTCATCCTTATTCTTTGGCAGCCAAGCAGGGCACATGCGCAGAATCATTGTCTCTCGCGTTTCAGATCACCAACCCCAGGCCCAAGTTTACGAACTAATAAAAGTCAAAGAAGGAAATATTAAAATCACAAATAAAATGTTTCACTGTATACCCACTCTTTCTACTCTATCCCCATTTACTTATAAATCTATCCCGCATTAGTAGCGTTAAGAAAACGACAAATTAATAATAACACAAGAGCAAGCTGAAGCATGTGAAAACATCAAGCAGCCATTTTAATGCACACTGCGCAGAAGCAGAAATTTCCCACCAAGCAAAGAAAGACGTCACAACACGTGATATGGTTGAGACATGCGCAGTGAAGTTCCCGCGCTTTAGCGGCCATTTTAGGAAAAGACAAGCGTTACTTGTTAGTTAGAACACATAGGCAAGCTTCCTTGCTATTCATGTAATGTATGCAAAGTTAATATACACAACACAAAATTAATAAATTAATACTATGAGGAGATTGCATTCGAGCAAGTCTCATTTGTGAGTCCTTGCTCCATCACAATCACAGTCCTTAGCTTAAATAGGGGTATTTATTGCACCATGGCATCTCTTGAAGCAATACAGGCAATGTGATAAAAGTATACAGATATCCCCGTTGGACAGCATCAGAAAGCAGGATGACAGAGTGATGATCCTGGAAGAATGGTGTCCATAACCCTTCTTCAAAGTAATGATTTGTTGAGCTGACCAATGTCCTTGTCATGTCCCATGTGGATTACTGAAACATCATTTATTCTGGGCTTCCAAAAATGCTTATTTTCAGGAACAAAACCAGACAATTAGATAGTGCCTTTATCAACATAAGTGGGATCACATCAAACTTGCCCTGAAAGCACTCCAACAGTTACCAGTCGAAGGCGGAATCAAATCAAAGGTTCTCTGCATCGTGCACAAAGCCTACAGGAGCAAAAGGCGCAAAACGGTTGAAAGACTCAACACCACATTACACCCCAACGAAAACCCTCTGCTCGTCACTCACTCCTCCTGCTAACTTCATGCAGCACAGATTGTTCAACTGAAGAAACAAATAAGGCAGACCATCCTGGAGTACAGTGTCTAAAACTGTTACAGAAGGGGGTTGGGAGCACACTGCTTCACCTCCCAGCACAGTTCACCCCTTAGCATCCTGGTAAATGCAGTTCAGTTTAAATGCTTGCTTGAATTTTTGTAGAAGTGTTTCACCAAAGTTGGTGCAGGTTAGTGCTGTCAATCTCTAGACACGTGTTTCTGGATATTATCCTTCATCAGTAGAGATAGAAAACGAAATTCTGGGGTTGCTGAGAAGCTGCCACAATCCTCTCAGGCCTCTGTACCTCTCCCTGGCGCACAGGTGCATCTCCAAGAAACTCCTGTTACACACTCATGCTCTCAATGGCATCCAAATCAAATCACATGCACTTCAGAAACCTCCTGAAAATCGCACTATTCTGACTCACGCTCTGAACGGACTTTCTAAACTCTCACAGGTTGCAACCACCTAACATCAGCCATAGACATCAACCTGACCTGATTTGACACATTTTCCCCATACACCATTTCTCTTCAGATTGTACATTGATAATGTCACCTAGCACTCTGAAGTAATTAATAGATTAAATCCAGCACAATGCAAAACTCCGAAATAAATAAATACATTGAATTGAATTGTACTTTATCAAATGCCAGCGGCACTCTATGTTGAGATAAACTCAATGCGATAAAGTAAACGACATTTTCTATTCAATGATGCTCAGCACAGGATTTTCAACTGAAGATCTGAAAAAAAAAGAACTCTCTTAGTATGAAATCAGGGAGAGTGGCTTTAAAGTTATTAAGCTACTCTGTGAAAACCAATGAAAATAAATACAAAAGGCCGATTTTTGAGTGTATTATCGATGCAAGACCAAACATGAACACCTGCTAAAGAAAAGAAAGCTAATAGATGGAAATCACTAAATGAATTGAATATATTCTTTTAGAAAAATGACACAAGGAAGTTCTAGAGTTTAGCTATGAAGGACTTGACAGGGGGAAGGTTCACCCTAGCATTAAGGTTAGGACAGGCCAATGGGACGGTTCATTGAGTAAGCAGTTACAGGCATACAAAGGCGAAACTGCCAAGAATCTTACATGTAGGGGGGATACTGAATGACACCATTAGGCATTAGACAATATTCAGATGTTATTGGTAGTTTAATAGACACCATGCCTAGGAGATTCCGAATGAGGCTCTGAGGGGCCCAGAATGGTAGACAAGAGTGTTAAAAAATGTTCAAACTGAAGACAAGGACAAGGTTGCTCATGTGCCTTATCTTTAAAAGAGGAAAGAGAAGAAACATTGCTCCTATAGTTCAATGTCATTATTAGGAGCTACGTCTAAGTATTTTTTGGGGAAGTATGGGGCAGATTTACAAGCCCCTTGCGCCACTTTTGCGTCACTTTTAACATGGGAGAAAAGACGCAAAAGTGGCGCAAGGGGCTTGTAAATCTGCCCCTATGTCTTTAGTGCATCTAAGAATAGCTGAAGATAGGCTGTTGCTACTAGCACAGAGTTTAAATATACAAATAATGTTGTCACGTCTACGGAAGATCAGGCTTATGGTTAACATTGAGGAGATGTAGTAACCATGGGGCATATCATCAACAACCGGCGATAATCATCGCTAAGTGCACTTAGCGCTAGGATAATTATCACCGGCTATTGCTTGTTTTTATCGCGGAGATAGCGCGCTATCAGCGACGCTTATCTCCAGAGCGATAAAAATAACCGAGTTAGCTGCCAAATGTGCAATTATCGCTGGGATTCCAGCTATAATCGCACAACGTTTGGCGCTACGTTGTTGATAGGGCAGGGCATACTTAACCATGATATCCAACTTCCATTGGATATCATGGCTAAGTCAAACTAAAAGCAGGTGTAAGGAAAGAGGCGATAACCGCGGTTAGCGCTACTTTTCTTATCGCTATGCTTGTTAGCGTGCCCATTGATAATTGGAGAAATGTCGGTTAGCGACATTTCTCCAGTTATTTTGGGAAGGAACGCCCACTTTGCATCTCATTAGAGATGCAAAGGGAGGCGTAGGGAAAAAGGGTGCTAACATGCGATTATGCATGTTAGCACCCTCTTGTTAATAGGGTGAAAACATTATCTCCGCTTTTCTGGCTTATAAAGCCAAAAAAGCGGAGATAAGGCCCTTGATGATATGCCCCCATGTTAGTTATAAACATAGATAGGACCAGTACATATAGCTGACGTAAGGCAGTGATATTTTAAAAGAAGTCGCTTTGTATACAAATGTAAACTGCTAAGAAATGATTGAATAGGTGCGTCCCCTTTTGAGCTTACGTATTCGTCTAAAAGATACATTTTGTGTGACTCTTCGACAGAGCATCAGAAACATTGGTTGAGCGCTGTAGGTCTGTAGAAGGGATGGTAAAACCTTCAAGTTGCTCTCCTCTTTCCGAGCACCAGAATCATAGATTGGGACCCGAACTCTGTGGAAGATCTTAGAAACTGTGTTCATATTTGTCCTCATCAAACATTTCGAGTCGCTCAGCATTGGTACAACATAAGCATTGGTACAACAAAAGCTGGTGCGGTGACTCGCTTTGGCGCATTAGCAAAATGCAGAAAACATAATTGGCACGGTAAGATAGGTAGAAATGGGAGCATTTCCTTGGCAGTTTTCCAATCACTGACGGAATGTGTCACCACTAATCACAAGGTTGTACAGACATGGGCACAGAAAGGTACACCAATTGTCTGCTTATTGACCTTTTCTGCCAATGACGTCTGTGTGCTTCAACTACGTGTCCACAAGAAATTGGTTGAATGCCACTATTTTCAGTTAGTACTTTGATGCATACTTTGTATACGTGGTTCCTGTCTGTAGTGGAACTGAAAATATTGGATTATTTGGAAAGTAAGAACATTTAGTCTGATTAAGAAAAATTCTTCTTATTTTGAGATATCTCCTTTAAATTGTGTATCTAATCCAAAACAATTTTGTATGTAACGCTGCAGCCACAATGAATTGGGAATGATGAATGTTAGTTATACATGTGTTGGAACTATTGTAGTCCTTTGAAAACTACACAATAAAAAAAAAGTTGTCTCGATGCCCCTTGGGAAAGAACATAAAAGACCTTGTGAAACACACATATGCCAGGTAGGGGCGTATTTACAGGCCCCTACCACCACCAAAGTGCCATTCTTTTTTTTACGCTCCGGTAGCATAATGCCGTTTTCAATATTTACAAGGTGGCGCTAAGCCACTAAGCGTGGCTTAATACCACCTTGTAAATATGTCCCTTCAGCCGCTGTCCTCTGCGGCAAAGGGGCATGTAATGGGTGTTGCTGTGGGTGTTGCACCACAACACCCATTGCTTTTTGACTCTGCCCCACATTTACAAGGCGGTATAAATCTGTGGCAGGGCCAAAAACTAACGTCATGCAAGAGAAGGCGTTAGAATGGCACACAAGGAGAAGTGCTTTTATTTCTCCACGTTTTTGCTTTTTCCATGTGTACTGCATTCTGCAGCAAACATAGAAAGAGCAAAAATACATTAATGATTGTTTATGTGCAGGAGGGTGTCCCTTCCTGCACATAAACCATCATTTAATAATGACGATTTGCTACTTCTATGTGTGCGCAGCACGTATAAAAGTAACAAATAGCCATTATGGATGGTTTCTGTGCAGGAAGAGACACCCCCTGCAACACAGGCACCCTTGCACTATGTTGAAAGGGTGCCTGCGTTGGCGCTAAGCAGCTAATTGTAGCACCAGCACTAAGGAAAAGACAGGGGTGTGCGGTATTGTAGTAAATGTGGCTCATCCCTGGTTTTTGTTAAATGTCAGAGGCCGGTGCTGCCAAATGTGGCGTTGCTCTGCGCTCTGACATTTTCTAGTAAATATGCCCCTAAGTTTGCATGGAGTAGAACCTTTCCAATGCCAATGAATCCACATGCCACAGAAATTTGCTCATAGAAGTGAGACATCATTTAACATGTTGAATTGCAGCTATTGTGCCAACATTGAACTTCAAAATAATATAGTCAAATACACTATTTCTTCTGTGTACTGGGTTTGCAGAGGATGTGCTTTAGTAGGACTAGCAGCACATAATTATACACCACACATTGATTATATGCCATAGTTCAGTAGAATAGATAGGAAACATTGTTTATTATGTCGTCCTTTTTTGGCAGGGCCATTAACATTGCTTAAGTGTCCCTCTTTTGGAGAGCTCTGAAATTTTACTCATGTGACTCTCTTCTTTCGGAGTTTCGTAAACATTGTTTAACCCATTCGCTGCTCGGCCTTCCCCTCCCCCCCCAGTGCTAAGCCTTTTTCTTGCTATTTGGGGTAGTTCACGCTTAGGCCCTTGTAACTTTTTGTCCACATAAGGTATCCACACCAAATTTGGGGCCTTTTCTTCCAACATCATGGGGATTTTAAAGGTTCCCAGGGTTGGTGGATTCCCCTGGAGGGGACCCAGAAATTAGCCAAAATACAGCTAAATTTTGTTTTTTTGGGGAAAAATGGGGAAGAAGTGCTGCAGAAGAAAGCATCTGTTTTTTCCCCTGCAAATGGTATCAACAAAGTGTTTGTGGTGCTGAAATCACCATCTTCCCAGCTTTCAGAGACAGGCAGACTTTTGTCAGAAAACCAAAATGTTTTTACACAGTTTTGGCATTTTACTGGGACATAGCCTATTTTTGCTACTGTCTGTGCTTTCAACCTCCTTCCAGTTAGTGGTAGAAATGGGTGTGAAAGCAATAATGGATCCCAGAAAGCTATACATTTCTAAAAGGCAGACAAATTTCTGAATTCAGCAAGGGGTCATTTGTGTAGATCCCTTCAAGGTTTTTTTTTAATAGAAACTAATAGCTAAAATTGAGAAAAATTGAAAATGAGTTGAAAAAAACCAGCCGTTTGTGCCAACCTTTTCACCTGTAGCTTCTTCTAAGTATGACAGATGTTTGAAAGCAATATACCGTTACATCTGATGGACTCTCTGGTTGTGAGGATATATAGGACTTGTAGGTTCACCAGGAACTCGAGAAACCCAGAGCCAATAACTGAGCAATGTTTTTTCATTGTGTACCGAGGATATAGCAATTAATTTGGTAAAATATAAAGAGTGAAAAATAGGTATCAAAGACACCTATGTATTTCCAAAATGGGAACACAATATAGAGTTTAGAAACAGTAGCTATTTGCACATCTCTGAAATTGTGGGTACCCATACTAGCAAGTGAATTATAGGACATTTTTCAAAGTGACTTCTTTTTTACACATTATCTTACATTTGGAAGGCAGAAATGCATCAAAAGTCAATAGGTAATAACAGTTGCTCTAGCATTCTGTATTCCCCTAAGTCTCCCAATATAAATGGTACCTCACTTGTGTGGGTAGGCTTAGTGCCGGCGACAGGAAACGTCCCAAAACGCAACGTGGACACACCACATTTTTACAGTAAAAACAGACCCTTTTTTTGCAAAGTGCCTAGCTGTGGATTTTGAACCCTAGCTCAGCCAGCACCTAGGGAAACCTAGCAAACCTATATATTTTTGAAAACTAGACACCCAGAGGAATTCAGGATGGGATGACTTGAGTGGCTCTCACAAGGTTCTGGTACCCAGAATCCCTTGCAAACCTCAAACTTTGTCAAAGAAAACACATTTTCCTCACATTTCTGTGATGGAAAGCTCTGGAATCTGTGTGGATCCACAAAATTCCACCCGCCCCGCTTACCCCAAAGTCTTTCAATAAAAATGGTACCTCACTTGTGTGGGTAGGCCTAGTGCCCATGACAGGAAACGGCCCAAAACGCAACGTGGACACACCACATTTTTACAGTGAAAACTGACCCTTTTTTTGCAAAGTGCCTAGTTGTAGATTTTGAACCCCAGCTCTTCCGGCACCAAGGGAAACCTAACAAACCTATACATTTTTGAAAACTAGACACCAAGGTAAATCCAGGATGGGGTGACTTGTGTGACTCTCACTAGGTTCTGTTATCCAGAATCCCCTTGCAAATTGCAAACTTTGTAAAACAAAAACACATTTTCCTCACATTTCTGTGATGGAAAGTTCTGGAATCTGTGTGGATCCACAAAATTCCACCCACCTCGCATTCCGCAAAGTCTTCCGATAAAAATGGTACCTCACTTGTGTGGGCGGGCCTGGTGCCCACAACAGGAAACGGCCCAAAACGCAACATGGACAACCCACATTTTTACAGTGAAAACTAACCCTTTTTTTGCAAAGTGCCTAGCTGTGGATTTTGAACCCCAGCTCTGCCGGCACCTGGGAAACCTAGCAAACTTATACATTTTTTTAAACTAGACACCGTGAGGAATCCAGGAGGGGTGACTTGTGTGGCTCTCACCAGATTCTGTTACCCAAAATCCCTTGCAAACCTCAAACTTTCCATAAAAACACATTTTCCTCACATTTCTGTGACGGAAAGTTCTGGATTCTGTGTGGATCCACAAAATTCCAACCACCCCATATTCCCCAAAGTCTTCTGATAAAAATAGTACCTCACTTGTGTGGGTAGGCCTAGTGCTCACAACAGGAAATGGCCCAAAACGCAACATGGACACACCACATTTTTACAGTGAAAACTGACCCATTTTTTGCAAAGTGCCTAGCTGTAGATTTTGAACCCTAGCTCTGCCGGCACCTAGGGAGACCTAGCAAACCTATACATTTTTGAAAACTAGACACCCAGGAAAATCCAGGATGGGGTGACTTCTGTGGCTCTCACCAGATTCTGTTACCCAGAATCCCTTGCAAACCTCAAACTATCCATAAAAAACTACTTTTCCTCACATTTCTGTGATGGAAAGTTCTGAAATCTGTGTGGATCCACAAAATTCCAATCACCCCGTATTCCCAAAGTCTTCTGATAAAAATAGTACCTCACTTGTGTGGGTAGGCCTAGTGCCCCTGACAGGAAAAGGCCCAAAATGCATCGTGGACACACCACATTTTTACAGTGAAAACTGACCCTTTTTTTGCAAAGTGCCTAGCTGTAGATTTTGAACCCTAGTTCTGCCGGCACCTAGGGAAACCTAGCAAACTTATACATTTTTGAAAACTAGACACCCAGGGAAATCCAGAATGGGGTGACGTGTGTGGCTGCCAACAGGTTCTGTTACCCAGACACTCTTGCAAACCTCAAACTTTGTAAAAAAAAAAAGAATTTCCTCATATTTCTGTGATGTTAAGTTCTGGAATCTGCGTGGATCCACAAAATTCCACCCAACCCGCATTTGCCAAAGTCTTCCAATAAAAATGGTACCTCACTTGTTTGGGTAGGCCTAGTGCCCGTGACAGGAAACTGCCCAAAACGCAACATGCACACCCCACATTTTTACAGTGAAAACTACACTTTTTTTGCAAAGTGCCTAGCTGTAGATTTTGAACCCTAGTTCTGCCGGCACCTAGGGAAACCTAGCAAACTTATACATTTTTGAAAACTAGACACCCAGGGAAATCCAGAATGGGGTGACGTGTGTGGCTGCCAACAGGTTCTGTTACCCAGACACTCTTGCAAACCTCAAACTTTGTAAAAAAAAAACACATTTTCCGCACATTTCTGTGATGGAAAGTTCTGGAATCTGAGTGGATCCACAAAATTCCACCAACTTCGCATTTCCCAAAGTCTTCCAATAAAAATGGTACTTCGCTTGTGATGGGTGGGCCTAGTGCCCGCGGCAGGAATCGGCCCAGAACGCAACGTGGACACACCACATTTTTACAGTGAGAACTGACCTTTTTTTTGCAAAGTGCCTAGCTGTGGATTTTGAACCCTAGTTCTGCCGGCACCTAGGGAAACCTAGCAAACCGATACATTTTTGAAAACTAAACACCCATTCGCTGCACGGCCTTCCCCTCCCCCCCCCAGTGCTAAGCCTTTTTCTTGCTATTTGGGGTAGTTCTGAAATCTGCGTCAGTTCACAAACTTCCACCCACCCCGCATTCTCCAAAGACTCCTGATACAAATGGTACCTCACTCGTGTGGATGGGCCAAGTACCTACAAGCAAGGGCCCAAAATGTATTGTGGAGACATCAAAATTATCTATCGCAAAACGACCTGTTTTTGCAAGGGGGGGTCACCTGTGTTTTTGGCCCCCGGCTCGGCGGCCTTCTAGGGAAGCCTTCTAAACCCACACATTTCTGAAAACTAGGGACCTGGGGAGTCCAGGGAGGTATGGCTTCCATGGATCCCCCAATGTTTTCCTACCCAGAATCCCCTGCAAACCTCAAATTTTGCTGAAAAAATCGCTTTTTCCATACATTGTTGTGTGGGATCACTGTGCCGGCACAAATGTCCTACCACCCACCGTTCCCCTTGGTCTCCTGAGTAACATGATACCTCACTTGTATGGCTGTCCAATGCGGAATCGGCTAAAAACATATTTTTAAAAAATTGTAGCGCTTAGAATTTGCTGTGCTATACCCTTAATACCTATGTTTTTGGCCCTTCCCAGTCACAGGCCCTTGGCCCACCCACACAAGTGAGGTATCATTTTACTAGTGAGAACAAGGAGAACACTGGGTGGTAGGACATTTGTCCCGGCACGGTGATCCCACAAACAAATGTGTGGAAAAATTGATTTTTTCATCTACATTTGAGGTTTGCAGAGGATTCTGGGTAGGAAAACGTTGGGGTATCCATGCAAGCAATATCTCACTGAACTCCCCAGCGTGTCTAGTTTTCAGAAATGTGTGGGTTTAGTAGCTTTCCGTAGATAGCCGCCGGCCCAGGGCCAAAAACCTAGGTGCCCCCCTTGCAGAACCAGGTCATTTTGTGATAGCTAATTTTGATGTCTCCACAATACGTTTTGGGCCCTTGCCTGTCGCAAGTACTTGGCCCACCCACACGAGTGAGGTACCACTTTAATTGGGAGACCTGTGGGAACGTTGGGTGGTAGGAAATTTGTGTCAGCCCGGTGATCCCTCAACTTTCCCACACAGAAATTAGAGAAAAATGTGTTTTTTTCCCTGCTAAATTTGAGGTTTGCAGGGGATTCTGGATAGGAATACAATGGGGGATCCTTGCGAGCCATACCTCCCTGGACTCCCCTGGGTCTCTAGTTTTCAGAAATGTGTGGGTTTGGTAGGTTTCCCTAGCTGTCCGCCGAGCCCGGGGCCAAAAACCCAGGTGACCCCCCTTGCAAAAACAGGTTGTTTTGTGATAGGTAATTTTGATGTCTCCACAATACCTTTTGGGCCCTTGCCTGTTGCACATACTTGGCCCACCCACACGAGTGAGGTACTTTTATCGGGGACCGTGGGGAACACAGCTCAGTGATCACACATCTTTCCCACACAGAAATGTGGGAACATTTTAATTTTTTCTGCTAAATTTGAGGTTGGCAGTGGATTCTCGGTAGGAAATCTTTGGGGGGCCACGCAAGTCACATGTCCCTGGACTCCCCCGGGTGTCTAGTTTTCAGAAATGTGTAGGTTTGGTAGGTTTCCCTCGATGGCTGCCGACCCCGGGACCAATAACGCAGTTGTCCCCTGTCTATCTGAAAACTACCTGGTTTTGCAAGAGGGGCACCTGCGTTTTTGGTCCCGGGCTTGGCAGCCATCTGGGGAAACCTACAAAACCCACACATTTCTGAAAACTAAACACCCGGTGGAGTCCAGGTAGGTGTGGCTAGCATGGATCCCCCTACGTTTTCCTACCCAGAATCCCCTGCTAACCTTAAATTTAGCTGAAAAGAAATCACATTTTTCTCACATTTCTGTGTGGAACGGTTGTGGGATCACCCGGCTGACACAAATTTCCTTCCACCCGGTGTTCCAATAGGTCTCCCGACAAAAATGGTACCTCACTTGTGTGGGTGGGCCAAGTACCAGCGGCAGGGAAGGGCCCAAAACGTTTTGTGAAGACATCAAAATTACCTATCACAAAACGACCTGTTTTTGCAAGGGGATCATCTGGGTGTTTTGCCCCGGGCTTGGTGGCCAGCTAGGGAAACCTACCAAACCCATACATTTCTGAAAACTAGAGAACAGGGGGAGTCTAGAGAGGCATGGCTTGCATGGATCCCCCTACGTTTTCCTACCCAGAACCCCCTGCAAACCTCAAATTTAGCTGAACAAATCAAATTTTCTCAAATTTCTGTGTTTGAAAGTTGTGGGATCACCGGGCTGACACAAATTTGTTACCACCCAGCATTCCCCGAGGTCTCCCGATAAAAATGGTATCTCACTCGTGTGGGTGGGCCAAGTGCCCGCAACAGGCAAGGGCCCAAAATGTATTGTGTAGACATCAAAATTACCTATCATAAAACGACCTGGTTTTGCAAGGGGGGGCACCTGGGTATTTGGCCCCGGGCTCAGCGGCCATCTATGGATCCTACCAAACCCACACATTTATGAAAACTAGATACCCTGGGGAGTCCAGTGAGGTATGGCTTGTGTGGATCCCCCAACGGTTTCCTACCCAATATCCCCTGCAAACCTCAAATTTAGAGGAAAAAAACACTTTTTCCACACATTTTTGTGTGGGATCACTGTGCTGGCACACATTTCCTATCACCCACCATTTCCCTTGGTCTTCCGAGTAAAATGATACCTCACTTGTGTGGCTGTCCAATGCAGGATCGGCTAAAAAATGTATTTTATAAAAAAGGTAGCACTTAGAATTCGCTGTGCTATACCCTTAATCCCTATATTTTTGGCCCTTCCAATCACAGGACCTTGGCCCACCCACACAAGTGAGGTAACATTTTACTCGGTAGAACAAGGGGAACGCTGGGTGGTAGGACATTTGTCCCAGCATGATGATCCCACAAAACAAAATGTGTGGAAAAAGTGATTTTTTCATGTAAATTTGTGGGTTGCAGGGGATTCTGGGTAGGAAAACGTTGGAGGATCCACACAAGCCATACCTCATTGGACTCCCTAGGGTGTCTAGTTTTCAGAAATGTAGGGGTTTGGTAGGTTTCCCTAGATGGCTGCTGAGCCCAGGGCCAAAAACCTAGGTGCCCGCCCTTGCAGAACCAGGTCATTTTGCGATAGGTAATTTTGATAGCTCCACAATACGTTTTGGGCCTTTGCCTGTTGCGGACACTTGGCCCACCCACACGAGTGAGGTACCATTTTTATCGGGAGACCTGGGGGAATTCTGGGTGGTAGGAAATTTGTGTCAGCACGGTGATCCCTCAACTTTCTCACATAGAAATTTGAGAAAAATTAGATTTTTTCTGTTAAATTTGAGGTTTGCAGGGGATTCTGGGTAGAAATAAAATGGGGGATCCATGCAAGCCATACCTCCCTGGACTCCCCCGGGTCTCTAGTTTTCAGAATTGTGTAGGTTTGGTAGGTTTCCCTAACTGTCCGCCGAGCCCAGGGCCAAAAACCCAGGTGACCCCCCTTGCAAAAACAGGTCATTTTGTGATAGGTAATTTTGATGTCTCCAGAATAGGTTTTGGGCCCTTGCCTGTTGCAGGTACTTGGCCCACCCACACGAGTGAGGTACCATTTTTATCGGGAGACCTGGGAGAATGCTAGGTGGTAGGAAATTTGTGTCAACCCGGTGATCCCACAACTTTTCCACATAGAAATGTACGAAAAATATTCTTTTTTCAGCATTGAGGTTTGCAGGGGATTCTGGGTAGGAAAGCTTTGGGGGTCCACGCAAGTAACACCTCCCTGGACTCCCCCGGTTGTCTAGTTTTCCGAAATGTGTGGGTTTGGTAGGTTTCCCTCGATGGCTGCCGACCCCAGGACCAGGAACGCAGATGCCCCATATTTATCAGAAATCGACCTAGTTTTGCAAGGGAGCACCTACGTTTTTGGTCCCGGGCTTGATGGCCATCTGGGAAAACCTGCAAAACCCACACATTTTGGAAGACTAGACACCCGGTGGAGTCCAGGTAGGTGTGGCTAGTGTGGATCCCCCAACATTTTCCTACCCGGAACCCCCTGTAAACCTCAAATTTAGCTGAAAAAAATTGCATTTTTCTCACATTTCTGTGTGGAAAAGTTGTGGGATCACCGGGCTGACACAAATTTCCTTCCACCCGGTGTTCCAATAGGTCTCCCTATAAAAATGGTACCTCACTTGTGTGGGTGGGCCAAGTACCAGCAGAAGGGAAGGGCCCAAAACGTATTGTGGAGACATCAACATTACCTATCACAAAATGACCTGTTTTTGCAAGGGGGGTCAACTGGGTTTTTGTCCCCGGGCTCGGCGGCCATTTAGGGAAACCTACCAAACCCACACATTTATAAAAACTAGACACCCTGGGGAGTCCACTGAGGTATGGCTTGCGTGGATCCCCCAACGTTTTCCTGCCCAGAATCCCCTGCAAACCTCAAATTTAGCTGAAAAAAATAACTTTTACCACACATTTTTGGGTGTGATCACTGTGCCGGCACAAATGTCCTACCACCCACCGTTCCCCTTGGGCTCCCGAGTAAAATGATTCCTCACTTGTGTGGCTGTCCAATGCAGAATCGGCTAAAAACTTTTTTTTTTTTTAAATGTAGCGCTTAGAATTCTCTGTGCTATACCCTTAATCCCTATGTTTATGGCCCTTCCCAGTCACAGGCCCTTGGCTCACCCTCACAAGTGAGGTATCATTTTACTTGGGAGAACAGGGGGAACGCTGGGTGGTAGGACATTTGTCCCGGCACGGTGATCCCACAAACAAATGTGTGGAAAAAGTTATTTTTCAGCTAAATTTGAGGTTTGCAGGGGATTCTGGGTAGGAAAACTTTGGGGGATCCACGCAAGCCATACCTCACTGGACTCCCCAGGTGTGTAGTTTTCAGACATATGTGGTTTTGGTAGGTTTACCGAGATGGCCGCCGAGCCCGGGCCCAAAAACCTAGGTGCCCCCCCTTGCAGAACCAGGTCATTTTATGATAGGTAATTTTGATGTCTCCACAATACCTTTTGGTCCTTTGCCTGTTGCGGACACTTGGCCCACCCACACGAGTGAGGTACCATTTTTATCAGGAGACCTGGGGGAATGCTGGGTGGTAGGAAAACCTACCAAACCACATATTTCTGAAAACTAGACACCCGGTGGAGTCCAGGGAGGTATGGCTTGCATTGATCCCCCAATGTTTTCCTACCCAGAATCCCCTGCTAACCTCAAATTTAGCAAAACAAATCATATTTTTTCACATTTCTGACTGGAATCACAGCGCCGGCACAAATGTCCTACCACTCAGCGTTCCCCTCAGTCTCCCGAGTAAACTGATACCTCGTGAGACTGAGGGGAACAGTGAGTAGTAGGACATTTGTCCTACTACTATTGCCCCCATCTTCTATTGCCCCCATCTGCCTCGGGGGGGGCAGAAAGACTGTAGCAATTATTTTTGGGTGTCGGCATTGGCATGCCTATTCTGGGCATCCGCCACCCCTATGTACAAAAATATCCCTGGTGCCTAGTGGGCTTTCTGCCCCCGGGGGGTATATCAGGGGCTATTGCCCCCATCTGCCTCCTGGGGGTGGCAGAAAGACTTTTGCCTTTTTGGGGGGGAAGGAGTTGGGTATTGACCTGCCCATTGTGGGAAGCCCCCACCCCTGGCCTATAAAAAAATAATCCCTGGTGTCTAGGCTACTGCCCCCATCTGCCCCCCATGGGGGGCAGAAAGACTGGTTATGCCAGAATTTATTGGGAGGAGCAAAGGCCCTTGCCCAAGAGGCCACTGCCCCTCCCCCCTGGTGGCTAGAGCGGGGATCCCTGCTTGGGGATCGCCCTCCTGGGCTCTCCCCTTTCCAACAATAGCTCTCCCAAGTGTTTTGGTGCTCGGGGGCTGAGATAGCCCCACAAGCACTGAAACAGTGAAACTGCGCGCACTATCGTCATTACATTGAAAGAAAAAAAGCCTCGGGAGGTTGGGGAAGCTCTTCCCCACCTCCTGAGGCAAAAAGAAAAAAAAGGACATCCCTCTGCTGTCTGTAGCAGAGGGATTTTGTGCACCTGTGCACATGACTGAAAGGTTTTGTCATGAGCACAGGAGCACTGGTGCTCATGACGGAACCATTCCGTCATGAGCACCAAAAGGGTTAAGTGCCCCTCTGCTGGAGTTCGGGAAATATTGCACATGCTGCTCTCCTTGGTGGGAGAGACTAAAACAGTGGTTGTGTGCCCCTTCTTGGAAGACCTGTAAAACATTGATGCCCAGATTTACTAAATTCTCATGCAACGCAGCGCAACAGTTGAAAATGCTGCGCTGCATTGCGTGAGAAGGAGAGAGCAGGAGAACGCCATATTTATAGAGATATGGCACTTCCTCCCCGCTCCCTAGTGCCAGCACTCAATCAGGCAGCAGCGCGCCACGCACACACCTTTGCCCCATAGTGCAAGGGTGACTGCATGAGTCTAGAATAGGTTTTGTACCGGAAGGATATTCTTCAAATACAAAATATTATGCGTAGTCTAACTTTAAAATTCTTCCCACTTTGTATGTGTGTGGTACTGTGCAGCATACATTCAAGGTTGGAAAAGAAAGGAGAAATAAAAGCATTACTCCTTGATAGCACCTATTTGAAATGGCTGTTATTTTGTGATGCAAAACCCTGTCTACTTTTTTTAGTAGATGGAGTTTTGCGTAAAAAACCATGGGTGGTTGCATGGGAACGTCATGGAACGCCCCCTTGGTGCTAAGTAATGCAAAGCAGAGCTTTGCGCTGCTTAGCGTTACTTTTAAGTGAATTTAAGTGAATTTCCAGTGCAATACAAGTTTTGCGCTGGAAAGTTAGGCCCATATTTATCAATTTTTCATGCAACATAACGCAGCAAGTTACCTTGCTGTGCTGCGCTGCATGAAAGGGAAAGGGCAGGAATGCACCATATTTAACATTATATGGCATATTCCCATCCTTTCCCAGCGCAGACACACTTTTGGCTGCCTAGCGCCAACGTATGCTCCCTTACATCATGGTGTAAGGGTACCTGCGTTGCATGCAGGATTGTTTTTGTGCAGGAAGGGACACCTTCCTGCACAAAAACAAAATGAAGCATTTTCCTCTTTTTACGTGTGTTACAGAATGCAGCACATGTAGAAAGAGGAAAAAAAGAGGAGAAAATAAAGATATTTCTCCTTGTTACGCTTCACCTCGAGTGCCGTAGCAATTTGATGCCTTCCCAGGTCTACCACTACTGGTAAATCTGGGAATGTGCAAAAATCTATGAGTGCATGGGTGGGAACACCCACGCTCTACCCATGGATTGCCTCCCTGGGGCAGAGTAACTCAAGGCAGTGATTTGCGCCGCCTTGCGCCACCTCAGGTTTATCAAGTCAAGCAGGGCCACACAAGGTGGCCTTGTGTGCCTTGGTAAATCTCTTTGGTTTTATGTCCCATTAGTGCCCCCTTGTGTGGCGCAAGGGCGATGCAAATCCTTGATAAATCTGGCCCTAAATTGGGAAAAAAAGATTTTGCGTTGATTTGCATCACTCCTGTGATGCAAACATGGCGCAAAATCTTAGTAAAAACACCCCTGAGTGTCTCTCCATGGTCGAAGAGCCTGAAACATTGATGTGGGTGTCCCATACTGGACGAGCTGGAAATTCAGGCTCCTCTAGGTGCTATCATCACCGTCATTGTAAAAGTCAGACTAGTATCAGAAAACAACCCTTCTTCCTTATAGTCAGAGGTATGTATTCTTTATTCTTTCCTGTTTCCTTTGGTTTGGCGTGCAAGTGTCTTGTGATAGTTTGTTGATAGGTTATGTGCATTTGTTATTATATTTGCGAGTTCTTCCCCATAACACATGGAGAGTCTGTGGTCAGATAAAGTTGACAGAGTAGCCCAGAAAGCTTTTTGAAATTATACACTGCTATAAGGGCAGTTCCAGTGCTCTCTTTCTCACCTCGTGAGCCTGTTAGAGATTTAGTACTAATATGGATTATCATTGGTACAAAGATGAAATGTATGCAATAGATGTGTGCCCACCACTTGTGCAGTTGTGTTCCTGTCTTGAGATGTAGTTGAAGCAAAAGTCAAATAAAGTTGTTGAGAGTCTATAAAAGTGTCTCACAGGAGTATGTTCCTCACTGCATCATGAGCAGCCAGGAACTTGACACAGTTTGAAGTGACAATAGTGCACTGTTGACAGACCATCAGGGCTATTTGAAGTTGCGGAGCCTGGTGGTTGACAACTGTATGTTTATAAAAGATAATTTACCTGTTTGCCTAAGTCTGAATATGCTGCATTTTCTTGACAAAAAACCTGAATAAAGGCCATGTGCTACAGGCCCTGTGTTTCCACTGCCAGACAAAGCTAGGAGTGACAGCTGTAGTGAGCCATCACATTCACTGACCTCAAGCAAGCTGGAAGGTATAAATAAAAGGGACCACTCATGGTCAGTCCGGTATCATACTCCAGAGTGTGCGGCTGTTCCATTGCTGTCAACCCTGCATACTACGCCACGGCCTTCAGCATAACTCCAGCACCACCATACACTGGCAATGAGGAGGTGAAAATGGATCCAGGTGCATGCTGGTCTGATCCCAGTGAGGCCTGTGCATCACTTCCTGCTGTATCAGGCTCCGTGTCAGCCTGTCTACCATTCTCCAGAGGTCGCACACCTGAGCACCATCAGCGCGCGATCAGATCGCAGGGCTGGAGCAACCCGGTCACTTCTCTGCGATCTCCTGCCGACTAGATGCCTGACTCTGCACACCAGTGCCCCCTGTGGCAGCTGAGTCATATCGCGCAAGCTGCTGGAGCTGCTGAAGCGGTGTGCCTGCGTCCTCTGCCTGCAGCTGCATCCTGAATCTCGCCCCAGCGGGAGCTGCTACCAGAAGGAGGTACCCTGTGGCTGGGAGAGTGAGAGCCCAGTGTGAAGAGGCTCCTGTGTTCCTCCAGTACACCGCAAGCTGTACTCCACTAACTGGTCTGGCTACCCCGTTGGGTTGCACACCATCACTTATGCCTGTGCTCCTGCCATGCTTGCGGCCAGGAGGTCCTGCACCTGCCAGCCCTTCACCTTTTGCAAGTCTAAGATTGCCCATTCTCTTCACATCACAAATGTCACTGGCACGTGAGAAATATGATTTGAAAGTGCACGCAGCACATGACTCGTATGGTCAAACAAACTAATGTATGTGTTGCACTTGACATATATTAGAGAGTACTTTCACTGTAGGATTAGAGAACAAACTTACACAAAATGTCCTGCCTTCATTAGCATGCTTAATAAATAATTTTCCATATTGAGTAGAAAATATATTCACTATAGAGACGAAATGTGACTTTCTAAATGTGTGTGCTATTTCACATGAATAACATTTAGCGAACTCAAACTGTGATCAGAATATGTCTCATAGATGTAGGAAGTAACTGTTGAAAACGATAACAGAATTTTGTGATGTATGCATTAATAATTCATACATTTCATTTAAATGTAGATTTAATTCATAGTTATGACCGAATATTATGATTGCTTATTGAATATTACATGTAGTTGGAAACCTAATGTATTAGAACGTATATTCATTTGTGTTTAAATGTGCACATGCATATTAAATGTGCCCCATTGAAATGAATGCTAAACTTAATATGAGTAGGCTTGTATTTCAACATGCTGCCTAAAGCTGATTTCATTTTTCTGTTAACTGGACATTTCTAGCAGGTATTCATGTGCATTGTTAGTTTAGAACAGATACATTAATGTACTCGAGATAGGGAACTCAGGAGCCTGAGAAAAGGACCTTGACGAAAGGTACACGGGTAAACAGAGCGCTAACGGAATGAGGCATTGTCCAAAAGTTGCAACCTATGTGTGTTTGGAAGAAAGATGTTGTTCCCATGTCCTGTGTGGGTCAAAATGAGAATGTTGCAATCCGGAATGCAATGACGTTTTCATGGAGCCCTGATGGTATAGTGGAAGGGGTGTCGACAAATTAATTTGACATATTATAAGATACCATTCCCCTTGGACTGTTACTCAGATCTCTTTCCAGATGCTACCCAGATCCCTTCCTGACTGCGCAGATTCCATCGCAGATGTTTTCCTGATTTTTTTCTGGACCTTTTGCAGATCCCAGCAGACACCTTTCTTTGATTCCCTCCTTCTTGAGACATTGCTAGCCTAATGGACTTTGAGAGGTTTCATGCCCAAATGCTTTCCTGATTTTTGCTTACCTGTGGCTTAGGCTGACACTTACACTTGACCCATAGAAGACTCTTGATCGAGCTTCTGAGATGCTAAAGCTTTCCGATTTTGATTTCCTTTGTTTTGACCTGGCTTCCTTTATGGAGTTTCCCTGATTGCTAGAACCATTATACCCCAAACCATCCTATGTACTCTAAATTCTAGATTACTAATGCATAGGAGAGAGAACCTTAGATTGTTTTGTGAACACCAGATTTTAATGTTATTGTTTTGTATCACAGTTACAGAACTGCTTGTCTGTTTGATACTAATTTGCCTTCATTTTTTCTTTCGCCATCTGGGACTCCCAGTTGTTATTCTGTATCTCTACAGCATGGTGTTGAGAGCAGTGTATTTAAATCTGATTATTAACTTGTAATAAAACTTTTTGAACTTGGCTACCGATTCCTGGTCCTCATTGTGTAGCCAAATGGGTTGCACTGTTCACTGAGATTTTGATTGATTGTTAATGCTAACTCCCATCACCTCTCAGACGGATAAAAAGGTCCATCGGAGGACCCATGGTTAAGCAAGTGGGCCTAGAAAATGCTGGATCAAACCTATACTCACTGCCAGTTGTCTCAGAAGGGGAAAATGGCAACTGAAGTGCCCTGTGCCACATGCACTAGGACAGGGCTATTATTGTGCAAGCCATAACTCCAGCAGACTTGCACTGACAAGATGGGCGGCATTCACAACAATGCACCTGGTGCACCAACAATCCAGCTCAGTCCGACTCGCGGATACAACAAGAGTGCACACCTCTCTGCTGGCTCTCCAGCTCTTCAGTGAACTTGTTGACCCGGTCACTGCCACTCCCAAATGGAAAACCTGGATAGGAAGAATAAACAATATTTCAGGGCCACCCAGGAGACAGACGGCACCGTCAAGACATCACTGCTACTCCATTTTGTTGAGAAGGAGGAGATCTATGAGCTATTTGAACACCTCCAAGAGACTGGCCCTGACGATGACTACAACATATTCATCAGAGCCCTAAATGCACATTTTTACCCTGACTTAAGCACAGACTTTGAACTCTTCAAACTTAGGAAAGCCCGACAGCAGGAGGGAGAATCAATCAATGGCTTCTATTCACTCCTTCATGAACTAGAGAGCACTTACACATCTATGATGACCAAGTGAAAGAGGTCCGGGCCAAAATCATACAAGGCTGTAGGTCAGTGATGCTGTGAAGCCTCATCCTGAATCAGCCTCGCATAATATTAGAGAGCAACCTGATCCTAGCACGTTCACATGACCTATCGGCAACCCACCCCACAATGATGGAAGTGGCACTGATGAAGACTATGGCCACACCACAACCTGGGAAGATGTCGACCATCAAGACTGAGTCAGTTCACCCCCCTATGGAACCGACCCACTCAAAAGCGGGCGAGTGCAACTGGATGCAGCACCTGGTGCAGGAATTGTGGCATGGAAAAACACCCACTAGATAAGTGTCCCGCACAATGAAAGATAGCTGCGGGAATATGAATTACTTTGCCCACTGTTAGCAATTGGGTTACTGGTTGTTTGGGGTGTGAGCCCTGATCAAGCAGCAACCACAATCCCAATCAGGGTAAGGCACAAGCAAACCCCAAATGAACCTGTGCTCTACCCCCTGGTAGCTTGGCACAGAGCAACGAGGCTTAACTTAGAGGCAATGTGTAAAGTATTTGTGCAACACTTCAAAGAGTAAAACGGTGAAGGCAGCACACAAAAAGTATCCCACACCAGGTTAGAAAGATAGAAATGAAACACGATCAAATGACAAAAATCCAAACAGTAGAATCAGAGTTATGAATTTTTAAAGAATAAACTGTAAAATAGCGCCGAAAAGCATAAAGCACCAACTGTGGCTATCTGGTCGAGCTGGACTGGGTCAAAGTGAAAAGGTAAGGCTGACTGTGATGGAGAGCAGGTCAGATACTGTCCCAGATGAATCCCGCTGAGGTTTTACCTTCTCAAGTTTGTGCAAAGAGTCCCATTTGCATTGGAGAGGGTCGTGAGGAGCAAGGAGAGCATCGCTGGCTGTGTTGGCATGATGCAAAGAGCAGTCCAGGTGTTGTGGACGGGCAGGCTGGAGCTTCACGTTGGCAGTCCCCTGCGGGCTGTTGATGCTGCTGTGCGAAGAGATGTGCTGGTGGTGGCTTGCGCTGAATTTTGGAGCGAACAGCGCGGTCTCATTACGAGCAGGCCCGTTTGCGGTCGTGAAGAGCCAAAAAGCTGGATTTTAAGAGTGCTGAGACACACCAAAGGTCTAGGACCTAAGGGGCACCACCTGGGGGTCAGGAACTAACTGTAGCAGGGGCTGGTTGGGAAGTTTCTTATGTCCCTGAGGCTCAGATCAGGAGACCAGCAGACTCTGTGGTCGTGGGTTCAAGATGAAGATGCAGGTCCAGGTCTTCTTCCCCAGGCAAGAGGGCAAAAGGTCAGCACAGCAGGGCAGCAGTTCCTTTAGAGCAGAGTCCAGCAGAGTGGCAGTCCTTGTAGCAGCACAGCAGTCCTTCTTCCTGGCAGAGTATCCACTGGCCCAGAAGTGTAAAAAAGAGTTGGTGTCTGAGGTCCTTCTTTTATACAAAGTTGTGCCTTTGAAATGGGGAGAAGCTTCTAGAGGCATGCCTTTGAAGTACACAGATGCCCTGTCTTCCCTGGCTTCAGACTAACGACAGGGGGTATGCAGCCCTCTCTGTGGAGACAGGACACAGCCTATTCAAATGTAGGTGGGGCTGGGCCCAGCTCTTCTCACTAATCCTGACAGTGATGGCCCATCCAGTCACACTTAAACTCCCACTGTGTGTGGCTATCTAGGAGGAATACACAAAGTCCAATAGTCACCCACACCCAGTCATGTGACCCAGAGACAGGTTGCAGACGCCAAATGTCTAATGTAAGATAATGCCAACTTTCTAAAAGAGGCATTTTCAGAAATGTAATTTAAAGTCTGACTTCACCACAAGTTAGGATTTTACATTGTGATTCCAGAGACACCAAAGATGAATGGTTTTCTCTTTCCATTTGGAAATTACACAAAATGAATTTAAGTGTTTTTCACTACTAGGACATGTAAAACTTAAAAGTACATGCCCTACATTTTAAATATATTTCTCCCTTCCCTTTGAGCTGTCCTGGGCTTACACTAGGGGTGACTAATATGTATTAAAAAGGAAGGTTTAGGCTTAGTAAAAGGTTTATTTTCCGAGGTCAAAATGGCAGTTTAAAACTGCACACACAGGCTCCTATACCGCTCCAGCAAACAAAATTAGGCGGCCCCAGCTAGTGTGCAAAGTGACGGTAACAGGAATGATTTTTAGAGTGCTGATTGATACAGGGCTTTTAGAAAACGTAAAGAATGTGGAGTAGTGCAACCACCTGAAGCCCCGACCAGCATTATCCCCGACAAAGCCAAGACCAAGATCTATACCTACAGAAGCCAGCAACCCCTTCCTTTGACAGGGGCAATTGGTGCAGCATGGCAACAAAGAAGCACTGACCAAAGTCCATGTCACCGGGGGGGGGGGCATTGCTAGGATGTCACATGATGGAGGATCTCTAACTAGTCTTCTTCTTCTTTGCATGGACAGTTTATTCCATGCAGTTGGATCACATCTTGGAACAGTTTCCTCAGCTGTTTCAGGGGCTGGGATGCCTGAAGGGAGCCCCGGTCAAGCTGCAAATAGACAAATCTGTCAAACTGATGGCCCTCGAGCATAGGAGGATACCATTCCGTCTCCGCCCACTGGTGGAGCAGGAGCTCGAAAAACTCAAATGCCTCAATGTCATTGAGAAGGTGACCAGCCCTACCCTGTGGATTTCACCAATGGTGATTGTAGAAATGGGGTTTCTGTTTGTCAGAGTGTGCTGTCTGTGCAAGCAGGAACCACCACTCTACTCAGGGAAAGCTGGATACACACTAAAAGAAAACCTGTGCTCAGCCTCTGGTAGCTAGGCACCAGCAGTCAGGCTTATCTAAAGAGGCAATACGTAAAGCATTTGTACAACCCACACACACACACACACACACAGTAACACAATATAAAGGCCACAAAAATACTCAAAACTGGGGTGGAAAAATAGATTATATTTTTATGAGTAAACCAAGACCAAAAATCAAATAGGCAGACCTGAAGGCATGAATTTTTAAAGAATAAATAAAAAAGTAGTGCTCAGAAGCAAATAGCACTCAGGGGTGACTTGAGGTCATGCTGGACTGGGGTAAATCCAAATTTCCGGCCGACCGTGTTGGAGGGGAGGCTGGCTATAGGAATCACGCAGGCCCGCTGAAAAAGTACCTTGGATGGAGAAAGCATTGACGTCGAAGACTCAATGTGTCGGTTCTGATCTGCACAGGTGATGAAGGCTACGTGGTCGAACCCCTTTACAAAGCAGGTACTGCGTCGTCGTCAAGCAATGATGTCTGTCCTCATTGAGCCACGCAGTCCATCAAAGCGAGGTTGTCAATTGGCTCCTGCGTTGGTGTCGAAGGGCAATGAGTCGGTTCTGATCGGTGCAAAGTTGTCACTACGTCAATTTGAATGGTTCTGTACAGCAGAAGTCACCTTTCAAGGGCCCAGGACTGGATTGCCACCACTTGGTAGGGAAGGACTCACAGATGGCAGAATCCAGGTGCTGTTTCAGGGTTGAAGGAAGTCTTTGATGGCCCTGAGACTTCAGAACAGGGGGCAAACCAGCAAGAACTTGGAGTCACTCTGGCTTTAAGTGAGATTGGTCCAGTCCTTGTCCTCAGAAGGGCAGAGATCAGCAGGCAGCAATCAGCAGGGCAGCACAGCAAAGCAAAAGGCAGTTCTTCCAGAGCAGTCAAGCAGAGTGGCAATCCTTGTAGCACAGCAGTCTTTACTCCTGGCAGAGTTCTTCACAGGTCCAGTAGAGTACTGTCTTGGTAGGGTCAGAGCCCCAGCACTTATACCCAGTTGTGCCTTTGACATGGGGTGACTTCGAAGAAGGGTCTTTGAAGTGCACGCAGGCCCGTTCTTCACAGCACTGGCTCTAGACCATCAGTAGGGTGTAATCGGCCCTTTGTGTGGGAAACAGGACACTGTCTATTCAGGTGTAAGTGTCAACTCCCCCCTCTCTTCCAGAGCAGGAAGAGCTATCAGAATGCAGATGAGTTCTCTGTCACAACTATCCTTCCTGTGTTTGTGTCTGACTGGAGTGTAACTGTCACTCACCCTAGAAGTGTATAGGACATAGGCTGAAGGCACAAAGAGCAGTAAGAACAGAGAAATGCTGACTTTCTAACGTCATGATGAGGATGCCGGTTTCGGCTTTGAAGGTGATCTACTAGGGGTTGTTACGAGCATCAGCAGGGTTTCACAGATGGGTTTACGGTGGGACGCAGTCAGTGCTAGGACGGGGAGTAGGTAATTGGGATTTTTATTTAGCTTTCACACGCCGGATTATTTAATTTTTTAGACTTTGGGCAAGGGAATATTTGGAGGAGGGATAGGACCAGTATTCTGTGTTTCGAATTTTTAGCGAGGGTGAATAGAGGGTAGAACTATTTGGGTGTGTAATTTTATTTCGTTTCACATTATTTCACTGTTTATGTAGAGAGTTTGTTTTGTACAGATGATGGAGATGTCTGTTTTATTATCCATTTCAGTGACCCCTGACGAAAGGCCTTTGCGGCCTGAAATGCATTGGGTGGAAAGCAATAAATATCTTTTATGAGCCAACTAGTCGTGTATGATTCATTTCAACAGGTCGCTGTTGAAGGCCCGGAGGGCATGCAGGAGACATTCGGAATAGTAAAGTAAAGGAAATGAATTATGCTGGAATTATGCTGCTTTCGTATGTGACACTGGAAGCTTGGATGAACTTTGGATGAAGGTTTTTGAAAACTGATCGGTGTACTTTGAAAAAGAGGATTATTGCAAAAAGAAAGAAAAAAGTGTTTAAGATATGGAAATATTCCCGTATCTCGCAGTGCGACAGTTGGGTGCGCAAGTGCGTGCCCTGTTTAGTTTTCTTTGACTTTCTAAAATTGGCATTTCTAAAATATTAATGTTAAATCCAACTTTACCATTAAAGAGAATTTATCATTACCATTCCAAAAATATAACATGATGCAGCTACTCCATTCTGATCAGGAATTACAGCTTAAAAGTGTATTATGTAATTCCCAATTCAATCCTATGAAAGGTAGTGAAAAACAAATTTGGGTGTTTGTCGCTACCACTACACTACATGTCCTACCTTTTAATTACACGGCACCCTGCCCTCAGGGCTATCTAGGGCCTACCTTAGGGGATACTTATGTGTAATAAAAGGAGAGTTTAAGGCTTGGCGAGTAGTTTTAAATGCCAAGTTAAAGTCGCAGTAAACTGCACACACAAGTCTTGCAATGGCAGGCATGAGACAGGTTTGAAAGGCTACTTGTGTGGGTGGCACACTCAGTGCTTCAGGTCCACTAGTAGCATTTAGGTTACAGACCCTGGGTTTATAGTATACCACTTTACAAGGGACTTACAACTAAACTAAATATGTTAATTGGGTATACACCAATGTCACCATGTTTAGGGGATAAGCACATGCACTTTAGCACTGGGCATCAGTAGTAAAGTGGTCAGAGTACTAAGGCCAACAAAAAGATACAGCAAAAAGAGAAGGTAAGCAGGCAAAAAGTTTGGGGGAAGACCACCCTAAGGATGAAAGGTCAAACAGTGATCACCAAGAAACCAAAACAACCATCCATTTATATGTGCCTCCCCAACAGTGCACTCTAGAGGGAGAGGCACATCAACCCCCACCATGGATGACATTTGTGCAGATCTTAATGGATCCCAATTGTTACCTAAACTGGACCTCAATACTGCTTATTACCAGCTGCTACTAGATCCAGAGAGACGCTACATCACAACCTTTTCTACACACCTAGGATTACAGTGATATAATTGGTTAAACTTTGGGATCTCGTGGGCTGCATAAGTCTTTCAAAACACCATCCTTGAGACTCTCTCTGGCCTGCACGGGATGATGAGTACTAGTGACAACATCCTAATCTACTCCGTCAACCTCAACGAACACCACCATCACCTGTGGGCCACCTTGCAATCACTCAGTGACCACAGCATCACCCTGCACATTAAAAAATGCTTGTTCTTTGAGTTGCAGATTGAGTTTTTGGGCTATGTCTTCACCAAAGATGAGCTTAAGGTTGACCCATGGAAGTCAGAGACCATCCAGCAGGCTCCTGCTCCTCGCAACACAACAGAAGTACGCAGTTTCTTGGGCATGGCCACATGCCATGGACACTTACTACCTAATCTCGCAATGCTCTCAGAACCACTTCGAGCCATGATAAAAAAGCTGTCAAGTGGGTCTGGAGACCCAAGGAAGATGTTGCATTTGTGAGCATAAAACAGACCCTGCTATCTAATACCACAGTGGCCTACTTTGACCCTGAAAAGGCAATGAAGTTGCTAGTTGATGCAAGCCCTGTTGGCCTCGGAGCTGTAATGACTCAGGAAAGAGAGCCAGGGTCATGAGTACCTCTCGCTTTTGAGCGCAGATTCCTCACAAGTACAGATGCTCATTATGCTCAAATTTAAAATGAAGCCCTGGCCATAAAAAGGAGGTGTAAACATTTTCACTTATATCTTTGTGGCCGAGAATACAAAGTGATCATTGATCACAAACCATTGGTCACTCTATTTGGTGGTACTGCACCACACCCAACCACTCGCATCGAAAAGCAGGATGTGTGTTACAGTAGTACTGGTTCACCATCACTGTATGAAACTGGGTACATGGTGTGAGGTCTGCTCATGTGATAAGTCCACAATTTCCCATTACTGGGAACCAAGCACCGCATTGTAGCACTTAACTTAGGATAGCAAAGCAGAGCAGACCAAGGACTACTCAAGTAAGGTGGTGTGGGTTAGTAATCACCATTCGCTGGCACGCAATAATAACACTCAATAAATGGTTGTCCAGTCTGTGCTTTTTCTTAAAGAAAATTAAAAGTACCTTTATTACACACAGACTACTAAATGCTATGCATTAATTTACAAATAAATACATCAGGCAGAATACCTTTAAATAAAACAGGCCTATTGGTTTTGACAAGGGTCATCACAACAATATGTAAGGCAAACCTATTGGCTTTGTCAAAGGTTCACTACATTAAAAGTCAAATAATCCACTGTTTAAAACCACCATCATTTCACTGTAATCAATATCCATGTGTAAACACAATCATTAATGTCAATAAAGCATTTCAACATTGATAAAAGATCACTGTCAGCATTATACTGTCAATAAAGCGTCTGAAGTGAACATAACATGTCTGTGTCTGTTTTCTCTCTTTGTGTAACTATCTTTTGAGTGTCCTGGCCCCACCTGGGACAACTACAGGCAATAATAGTTGGTGATGGCAGGCAAGGGGTGCCCCAGGCCCCCCCGGCCCCAGCTGGCTCCTTGCACCTGTGCGTGCACATCTGGTGCGGCACAGGAGCCTGCATCTTTGTTTATGCTGCTCCTGCCTACAGTCGGAGCAGCGCTCTGTAGCTGGACATCCCCCCTTTGTCAGTAACTGGCATGGGAAGTAGACAGTGTCATGGTTCTAGGCTGGCCCTTCTTCATTGTCCTTGGCCTGAGAAATTGTGTTCCGGGGGGACCCCAACCCATGTGCTGGACAAGGGATTGGGCCCCCCCTTCAAAAAATTCAAAACAAAGTCTGGGGGCAGGCCAAACTCACCCCCCTCTCCCCAATAATTCAATTACTTACTGTTGTGCCAACCCCTGGGCACTGGCTGACCCCAAGGGTAATTTTAGGAAAGGGTAATGGAACACCTCACACTCCATTTTCTCTCAGGGGGTCAAAGGTCAAATCTTTAAAAGGCCCTAACTTGGGCCCCGTTGGGCTGATATGGATAATGCTGGACTCGGTTTAGTCCTGGTGCTGAGCACTGGCCACCAGGAACAGCTTTAGCAGGCCTCCTGGCCTCAAAATCAGAATATGTTGCAGGGAGCTGGTTCCACCGTCTCCCTTCACCAGCTTTTCTCTTGATCTTTGTTTCTGGTGCTCCTATCCTTTTTATGGGGCACAGAAGTCCAGCTCTTTCTCCATCTAGTCTTTAGGGGGTAAAGGAACCAGCTTCCCTGGTCCTGGGGAGTCCCACTTGCCCTGAGGTTGGCTCTGGGCAGAGTCTTTAGTCCATTAGGGCATTAGGTGGCTTATCCTTCCAGCTTTCCATGTTGTTGCCGTTGACACGGTCCACGTCCTGCCCCCACAACAACCCTCTAACTTGTGCAAGAGTTTTTAAATGGGGGTGGAAAGTTCTGGAAGCCAGGCACCCCTGGCCAATCCTAGGGTGCCACACCACGCCTCTACCCCTGTCCCAACCCTCCTGCACAGTATGCTGGGATGACTCAGTATGGCGCCATCAAGAAGTCACTGTTCACATCTCCTCTGGGAGCCTCAGCTCCATCCCTAGGTAACATCACTTCCAGGAACTTTCCCACAAAAACTTCAAAGAGAAGACTCCTCCTGGTTTGCTCGAGAGGTTTGGGCTTCCTCCTTTGTTCAGTGGCCTTGCGCTGTCCCAACCCTGTTACAGCTTGTCCGTCAATTAACAGATGCAGATTTTCTTCCCCAACTATTCCTCCACAGGAGCTGAGTGAAGCACTGTTAATTACTCTCCTTGTGTGGGAGACCTCTGTTCCCTCTGCTGGGGAGCAGAGTAATGAACTTGGCCCAGCAGTGTGACAAAAGGCCTGCAGCCTGATCCTGAGCTGAGCCAGAGAAATATGAAAATTCTGGATGACCCATAAGGTGTACTTGTAAGATCTTGGGACCTGCATATTCAAACTGGGTGCATATGTTTCACCCCAGTTTCATACCTTACAGGACATTGTAGGCCAAAGGGAAGTGAAACTGCACTCTAAGGTAGATTCCCCCATGTATATAATACAGTGTCACTGCACACAAAACAGTAAACCATAATGACTTCACCTATGAGCTCCCACTAATATCATAAGGCATACCCCAGGTCAGCATCTAACTTTGCAGAGTCCCCTCTGCACAAGGCTACCTGTGCACAGTTACAGGGCTGCACACAAGGGTAGTCTCACAAGTGCAGTACATGTGTGTACATGTGTCCTTGTAACCAGCCAAGTGCCCCTTACCCTAGCTGCATCACAGTGGCCTTTTCTTAAAAGGTGTACACTTGTGGAAAACATGAGTAGTCCATCTACTGTGTGATTACCGTGGGTGAGACACCATTAGTGAGACTCACTGACATTAAGGAGTCCAAACGCGGATGATCAAAAAAGCAAAAGGGCTGGGCGTACTAAATGGGTGGAACGCAGTTGCAACAGTCGCCTACCACACTGGGGCAAAAAGATACAGCCGATTTTCTATCAAAACACGCTACTGGTTAGTTGTGCAGTTGTTGAGCCTGAACACATGCTCGTAAACTCTGACCATGAAAGAGATGAGTCAAGCAAAGCAGAACGACGATGGTCTCCAGACTATCGTCACTCTCCAAGGATGGACATGGAAAACATTCCTATGTGATGCCAGCCAGTGAGTATCCATGGACAAAGAATGATTCTAACAGCTGTGAAGGGTATGGGATGAGTTAAGTGTAACTCTGGAAGGGTTACTCCTGCGGGGACACCACACTGTCACACCAATGATTCTATAACGGAGAGTAGTTTAGTTGGCCAATGAAGGAAATCAAGGAGCAACAGAAACTAAGGTGCTAATGCTGGGAAAATTGTGGTTCCCACAGCTTGATGCTTCTGTTGATGGCCTGATGAAACATTAAATGGAGTGTCAACTGACCAACAGATTTGGTGTACCTGCTCCGCTAGCCAGGGAATAGCAATGTGAAGCACCGTGGACCAAAGGTGGCTTAGACTTTGCAAGTTTTCCGAATGGGTATTTAACCATGGTGCATGTAGATGAGTACTCCAAATACCCAGTGGTGGAGCTAACAGAATCTACGGCGTTTTGCAAGGCAGGCCCCCTCATACAGAACTTTTTTTTAACTTTGTTCTCCTTGTGGAGCTACGCATTGACAGTGGGCTGCCCCTACAGGGTGCTGAGTTTAGGGACTTGCTGGAGCATCTGCAAGTGCATCACCTGAGGAGCAGGCTGCAATGCCCACAGGCTAACAGGGATGTAGGACACTTAATGAGCACCCTAAACAAAGCTGAGTGCCTTGCCATTGATGAAGGCTCAATCAGGGAAGTAAGTTAAACTGATTCCTGTGCACCTATAGGGGGACACTGCAATGTACCACACAGTGTTCACCATAGGTTTTAATTCTGAGGGTGTCTGGCCAAGACATGATCTCCACAAACCCTTTGTGGCAGACCCCAGTGTTTGACCCCGACAACACACAAGAAAGGTGAAGGAGGATCAAGGACAAAGCAAGCTTTCACTGGAGGGCCAATATTCTTGATCTAGTGCCTGGAGACCAAGTGCTAATTCGTGACTGACATCAGGAGTAGATATTTCACACCCTGTAAGAGGGAAGGTGGTGGACAGTAAAAGCAGTAAAGGTCACCCTGGTGTGCACCGGTTGGGGCTCTGAAACTGTGGCTTAAAATGTATCCTGATTAAAGAAAGTGGATGGAAGGATTAACTGTAGTGGACAGAGCTACAGTGAAGATGATAACAATGTATGTAGTGGCCAAAGGTATGAGGACCCAAACCACCTCATCCAGCCTGCCTCGCAGGACATTCGGGCTGATCCTGCTCCTCCTACTGTCATCGGCCTGCCTCCCCATGGAATGCAGGCTGCTACCAATGCCCAGTAGACTGCGATAACCCAAGAGACATCTTGGGGGTGGACGTACAATCCATGCCCCAATCCAACTCCTAGCTCCAACTCTAAGATTTTGTGTGTGCTACCAAGCTGTCTGGAGGGACTTGTCATGGTCTATCATTGAATGGGATGTAGTGAGCTACCCGGCTCCTCATTATCACACCCTGACCCTATGCAACCTGATGGGAGGGCGTTGCAATCGCTTGCGGTTAGTGCCTTACCATACTCCAGCGTGTTCACATTTTCCTATGCCATCGACCTCACATGCCATGCTACGGCCTAGGGCATAACCCTACCACCACCTTACTACAGCCACTTACCTTTTCTTGTGGCATCTTCATCTCCTTTCCTTGCTTCTGAAAGTCCCAGACTGTGGAAAGGAGATAGCAAGGACAGGGGGCAGCTATTGTTTTCTTTCCTGTTGACACTCAGGTCACTACTGGGAAACACAAATCCTTGCAGCCTGATGTCCCTCACATGTTGGGCAGGACATTCCCTTTCAAGGGTGGCTGAAGTTAGCCATGCCTGCCTCTGGCATGTTTAGGCAACTTTGTGCTTTGTCCTGATGTTTAAAATTCCCCAAGTTTACCTAAATATATATACCGCAATTTAAAAATTGCCAGCCACTACAGTTGAAAAACTTCAGCGAGGTTGACTCTGCTGCTGTTCAGCAGTTGATTTATTTTCTTCTCCATTCTTCAACTATCTTGGCACTCCTGTAAGTCCATTTTCTTCTGTCTCGTCCTTAGCTGCAGGATTAAAATTAGGCTACTTTGACCTCAAGTAGAGATTGAGGATTTACACGAAAATCTATTTAATATTACCTTCCACACCTACCAATCATACACCTCTATAAAGAGCTGCCAGCTGTTATGTCACAACTACTTCACCCATACCATTACCTGCGGACCATTATCTAACTCATATTAGCGCCACAGAATTAACAACGATACTTTGACGGCGGACTGCTGTTTCTGCACCTCACACTAGTTTCAGTTAAATCAGGTTCCTTGCGCAACTAGCCCTTGCACCAGCCGTCGGGTGATGCCTCTGTACGTCAGATCCTAAGCAATTGAGGGGTTGGGCGTGCGCAGGCAATGAAGTCCAAGAAGTCAATGTTTAGTTTTTCAAATGAGTCTTTATTTTCACTTAATTAGTTCTCACAGGATTGAAGATTTTATGGTCAGCCAACGCGTTTCGTTCTCATGACGAGAACTTCGTCAGGGCTCAGTAGGCGAATATCATTCCTTTGATGTATACTAGGTAAGTTTGGCCTGGTTCCAACGTGACCTTTCGTGTAGGATTCAAATACGCGATCCCTTAACCAAGTCGGTGTTCCAGGTAAGTAATCTGGAAACACTCAGGATATCGCAAGGCCTCAGTTGGCCTAAGTAGCAAATCTCAAATTGCGAGTTCTCCTGCCAGAATGAGCTCATTCTGGCAGGAGAACTCGCAATTTGAGATTTGCTACTTAGGCCAACTGAGGCCTTGCGATATCCTGAGTGTTTCCAGATTACTTACCTGGAACACCGACTTGGTTAAGGGATCGCGTATTTGAATCCTACACGAAAGGTCACGTTGGAACCAGGCCAAACTTACCTAGTATACATCATATTAGCGCCACATTTACACCAGGCCTACGTACACAAAGTACTATAGTGGTGCCACTACTCTGAGTGCCGCAGTGTTTTGTCTAACATAGTTGGTGGGCTGTACATCCAGTCAGATACACAAAAACATTACTCATCAGCTGGTACATAGCTGAAGTGAAGAAGATTCTATTCAATGCGCAGATATAATTTTTGGTGTAATCACTTACACAAGGAGTTACTTGTATAGTCAGTCTTGTTGTGCAATGTCAAAGCTTAGTCGATTGGCATTAATATCTTTAGATGATAAGATCCTTTGGAGGAGACCTAACATCAGTAAAAAAAAAGTATGGAGATGCATTTATTTATAAACTCCAGGGATCATCAGATCACTGTAGAGAGGAAGAGCAAAATAGTGACTTCACAAACCTCCTACCAATACTTTTTGTTTTAAACATATCTTTATTGGCATTTGAATAAGACATCACCCGAGGGTGGACAGTGCGTTTGTGCAATACCAATAACAAAAATAAGCCACGCAGTGACCCCACAAATGTGTGACATATAAACAAGCGGTCGTCGAGTAAATAGCACAACCCCATATGCAGCATGCACGGTAGCACAATACTCATCGCTTGTCCAGGTTGACCATGATGTATTCAGGGTAGCAGGTAGTTTGAATATGCAGCCCATACATATGGAGTCAAACAGTTAAGGATGGTAAGCCCTTCAAATGTAAGGGGTAGGGGAGGAACAAATGGGAGAAAACCCAAACAGAAAAAAAAGTTCCAAGTCCAACCAGTGCATGGATCTCCCAAGGCCACTAGGGAAAGTGAACCTCCTACCAACATTTTAAGGGAAAGTATTGGTGGGGGTGTGTGAAGTCACAATGTCTGATGACCCGATTTTATATACTTTATAAAAACTTAGGAGGTATTCAGGGCAATGAGGGGGTGGTACTGGTACAGTTTGGCAGCATTCTACCTTGTCCCCTGCTGTGAGCTCCGCAGGCTCAACACGGAGATTACCAACTGCCCCATCCAAAAAGCACCCAACGTACTTAATTGCCCTAATTGTTTCCTGGTTCAGTAATGTTTCCACCTCCTCACCTGTTGTGTTTCCAGCTTGAGTACATCTTTCACACCTACCTCACTCACCCGCACCCTTAATAACCCACTCTTCTCACTCTCTTTGCTGCACTTCCCACCACTTACTGATGTTCTTGGAAGGGAGCAGCTTTCATTATCAACCTTTCCTGCTTCACAATGTCCTGTTCAGTGATATTGTGGAGCAGGAAATGGCCATGGTGGGGTGTTGTATGTTGAGAGAAAATTGGAAACCTCGAGCTACTAGCTGGTGTGTGGTTTTGCAAACCACACATGTTTAGGAAAAAGTGGTGTGGTACCAGAATATATAAGTGTTAGTATAAACACAGAGAGAGAAAGGGAATTGAGGTGGAACCACTCTTGGCCCCCTTTTTAAAAAAAATAAATCAACAAAGAAAGAGTGATTCCAATGATAAGCAATCCCTGAGGAGTCACAGAGTGTTTTAAAAAGAACCCTCACTCACCAACCTAGTTGGTGACATGCTTCATCATTGGGTTCCCACCCGAGGGGCCGAATGCCTCCCGGGTCTGCTACAACGCCTGATTACAGCGGAGCAGGTTTTTTGGACTGTGCAGGAAGTGAGAAATCACACCGTGGGGTTAAAATTACCTTTACTTATCCTAAACAAATTTTAATAATGGAGAAGTAAGGTAAGATTGAAAGGTGGTGATAACGGATGTTTAGTTGGTTACATTGACCAGTAACATCCTAGGTGAGAAAGTGATGGCCGGTCTACATGTTTCAGCCTCCTTACGCAATTAGCGAGGCTTTTCGTCAGGACCAGATGTACCACAGGGGTATGCACACGCTAAGGTGCACCCTCACCTGTGGCAGAGTTTACCGTGAACTTACGGTTTTAGACCTTCAGTGTTGTCTGAAGGAAAGCTAAATCTGAAAGAGAAAGCACATATAATATTTATGTCATCTTGTTAGTTGGCTGTGACGATGTCTCACACAGCACACTACAATGACTCTTGTGCTGACATACGTGTTGTTCATCCGTGGACTCAGCAGGCTGTGGTGCCTATCGTGATCAAAGTGAAGTGCGACGGTATTTATCACTATCCATTTAATCAATTGAGAGATTGTGTATATATCAGGTATTGCGTAAATTCAGCAATTTACTCGGTGCACTATGCTATATTTAGAATCCTTCAGCAACTCGTAATTTACGTGTTGCAGGTTTGGCAATCTCATTGAGATAAAGAGGGAAAGTTAAAGACCAATACTGATTCGTTTTGGTAAGAATCGTACACACTCAAGCACAGGGGAGAAAATAAAAATAAAAATAAAAATAAGGCTTACATGGGCTGTGCGATCACTGCATTTAAAAAGAAGTTGGAGGAGCTAAACAAGGAAATTAACGAATATAAAGAGAATCTAACACAATCTAAGATTCTGAAGTTTCAGAAAGACTTGAAACGTTTTTCCTTTGACAAAACTTATCCTTATGCACACCCAGACTTTGTCTCTCCAACCAAAAATACCTACAACTCAGATGTTTCTGACGATGACTCCTCCACCAACAGTGGGTCTAGCGGAGGGAGTTTCAAGTCTAGACAAAGGGGTAGAAATAGATATAATAACACACAACAGCACTGGCCCCCATACCCTACACCAGGAGGGGGAGGCATCCCTAACCATTTTAATCCACACCATCAATACCCAATGATGGGCTGGAATCCAGCCTTCCTACATGCCCCACAACCATCTCTCTTCCCCAGAACACTTACAGACCGCCTTTTTTAGGGAGAGGCAGAAGAGGAAGAGGCAGGAGGAGAGGAATGAACCAAGTTCATTGGGAAGAAGATGACCCAGTGGGGAGCAATACTCGCAGCAAGGCGCGGGAACAACAGGCAGGCACGAGCAACCAGAGAGTCTGATCACCAATCTGTCCTCAGTCACCCTTACATCCACAGAAGAGAAAGTACTCAATCAGGGCCTGGGTTTTGTACCAACAGCCCGTCTCGATAAATTCAATTTGCACTGCGAACTATCCGATTTCTTCAGGAAATTGAGATTAAAAGCTTACTTTGAAAAACATGAAGCTAGGGAAGACACCAACTCTACAGGTGAGACAGGACTACAGTTATAATCTACCTTTTGTCCTCCATCTCATACCACACCTGTAGAGATTCTCACATTCGAGCAGGCAGTGTTCAATGATATTGAAGCAGTTGAAGACAAGGGGAGCTTCAAAAACCTGAGTAAGGAAGAGTCAATAGTCCTACGACATTTACAAACTAACAACACCATCGTAATCAAGCCAGCTGACAAGGGAGGAGGGGTGGTCATACAGGACAAATCTGAGTACCAGAAAGAATGTAGACGTCTACTGAATGACCGAACAAACTACACTCCTCTAACCATTGATCCTACCCCTGAATTGAGAAATAAGATTAAAAACCTGGTAGACTATGCAGAAACTAATGGGCATATCTCCAAACATGAGGCAGAATTTTTAACTACTGGGGATATCAAAACCCCGTACTTTTACACGCTGCCAAAAACGCACAAGAACAGGACCCCTCCCCCTGGCCGCACCATCGTCTCGGGGCTCGGGTCCCTGTTGGAACCATTGTCTCGCTTCTGTGATTTCTTTTTGAAACCCCTAATACATCAAACTCCTACCTACCTGCAGGACACTAAGAGCCTCCTTAGCATGCTACAAGATATCACAGTGGACGAGGACTCCACCATTCTGGTGACCCTTGATATCGAGAGTCTTTACACTAGCATCCCACAAGATGACACCATCTAAGTAATTAGCAATGTCCTGGCGGGGGCCAGTTGGGATTTCCGCACACCGAAACAATTCATTATTGAGTGTGCAACTTTGGCACTCAAAGAAAACTTTTTCGAGTATGAGGGGGACCTGTTCCTCCAAATCACAGGTACTTCGATGGGCAGTACCTTTGCACCTAGTGTGGCAGGGCTATACGTCCATGATTTTTAGCAGAAGTACATCCTGTCTGCCAGCAACCCCTTTGGCACTTGTATCTCTTTCTGGAAGAGATACATAGATGATGTCCTTGTCATTTGGCAAGGACCGGAACACACATTGACAGAATTCTTGGAATGGATTAACAATCGTGACACCAACCTTAAGTTCACCCATTCATATGATAGGAAGGAAATGGTGTTCTTGGATGTCACCATCACCAAAGAATGTGGTAAACTCTAGACCAGGACATACTATAAACCAACGGCCAAGAATAACCTACTAGAATTTTCTAGTTTTCACCCAAGGGCTCTAAGAGAGAACTTACCCTACGGACAATATCTCCGAATAAGAAGAAATTGCAGCAAACTTGAGGACTATCGGACTCAAGCCACTGATCTAACTAAAAAAATGAAAAACCGAGGATACCCTGAAACAATCCTTAACAAAAGCCAGAAACGTGCCAGAAATCAACCTAGGGAGGTTCTACTAGAGAACAATCCGAGGCCCACTAAGGAAATTCCTTTGACCTGTGTGACCACCTATAGCACAGTATCTAATGCAGTGACAAAATCGATCAATAGGCACTGGAGAATCTTACAGACCAACAACAGGAAATGGGAGAAACCTCTCTTCTCATTTAAAAGAGCCAGAAGCCTGAAGGACTCCCTGGTGTCCACCCACCCCAGAATAACAAACTGCAACCGCAACCCCTCAGTCCTGAATTCATGGGGTTTACCCAGTGTGACAGGGCATTTTCCCTGCGGGAACCGCAGAGTCTGCCACTTGACATGTCCTACCAAACATATAGACCTTGAGCCTAACAAAACCTGGACACTACGATCGCATACCAACTGTAATTCCATAAACGTGGTATATCTGATCACATGCCCTTGTGGCCTCAGATACCTGGGAATGACCAGCAGGAAAGTGAAGCAGCGTATCTGCGAGCATAGGAGTAACATATGCTGTAAAAAGAACACGACTCGCATGACGGAACACTTCCTACAGAACAATCATACCACCAATGACCTTTAATGACTGTTATCGAACAGATAAAATCCAGTGCAAACACCACCAGACTCCTGTTTGAAAAAAAAACAGCGATGGATTTACAGACTGTCCACGTACAAACAGGGGTTAAATGATAATATCCCCTGGAATTCTGTCATGCGAAAGTAATATGATTTCCTCTCAGATCCCGTAATGCTAGCTGGTTCTTAGGTCCCAGACTGAACCCTTACTAGGGGCCCAAATTATGTTGATGACCAACCATCCTAGCCGTTTTCTAATCCCCACTAGAAGCCTAATCAGGATGGTGACCAACTATCCAATGTCTGCCACATACACACACTAAGGGCAGTACATGTGAGTAGCTCTGCTAACTGGATCTAGGCTATACATGATCAAACTTAATGTGAACTTGGGCACCACTTTCATTGTTATCGATATGCCCATACCGCACACCTCTCTACCTTGTCTGTCTCAAGAAACCACAATCAGACACTAGAAATAGTCTACTACATGTGACTCCTCATTTTTTCTCACCACTTTTTATTCTTACATTTTACTAGGCACTCCCCAATTCAGGCACGTACATCAGATAAGGACGACACACTGTCTTCCTATGTCAGCCTGATATTGATCATTAAAGTTTAGCGATATTTCAACTCAACTGAGGTATGGGGTCAGCATTCTAGTCTGCTCAATCAGCGCAACAGATGCCCGCACGCTGAAGTGATGATGCGGTCGCACCGCGTGGTGACGCTCGGCGTGATGATGCCACACGACTCTGAACACAATCATGGCGGTTTTAATACGCCCATCAGGGACGCTCCCGTATCCACAGGGTCCGTGATCGGGTTGGAACCAGATGCCGAGTGGGCGCTTGGTCTTGGAGTTGTGAGTATCAGGCAGAATACTCCCGCCTTGAGGTATGTCATTTGCGTGCAGTTTTCGCATTTGCTTAATACATTACCTTGCCTCCCCACCACAGTGTGTGACTACAGACCGACACCCTCTGCTAGGATCCATGGGGTAGGAGTCTTCTACAGCCTATGTAAGCCTTATTTTTTTTATTTTCTCCCCCGTGCTTGAGTGTGTACGATTCTTACCAAAACGAGTCAGTATTGGTCTTTAACTTTCCCTCTTTATCTCAATGAGATTGCCAAACCAGCAACACGTAAATTACGAGTTGCTGAAGGATTCTAAATATAGCATAGTGCACCGAGTAAATTGCTGAATTTACGCAATACCTGATATATACACAATCTCTGAATTGATTAAATGGATAGTGCTAAATACCGTCGCACTTCACTTTGATCACGATAGGCACCATAGCCTGCTGAGTCCACGGATGAACAACAAGTATGTCAGCACAAGGGTCATTGTATTGTTCTGTGTGAGACATCGCCACAGCCAACTAACAAGATGACATAAATATTATATGTGCTTTCTCTTTCAGATTTAGCTTTCCTTCAGACAACACTGTAGGTCTAAAACCGTAAGTTCACGGTAATCTCTGCCACAGGTGAGGGTGCAACTTAGCATGTGCATAGCCCCGTGGCACATCTGGTCCTGACGAAAGCCTCGCTAATTGCGTAAGGAGGCTGAAACATGTAGACCAGCCATCACTTTCTCACCTAGGATGTTACTGGTCAATTTAACCAACTAAACACCACCTTTTAATCATACCATACCCCTCGGGTGGGAACCCAATGATGAAGCATGTCACCAACTAGGTTGGTGAGTGAGGGTTCTTTTAAAACACTCTGTGACTCCTCAGGGATAGCTTATCATTGGAATCACTCTTTCTTTGTTGATTTACCAGAATATATAAAACAAAATATTATCTGACAGATATATTGTGCCCTAAATAAATCTGATGTGTGAGTTTTGGGAAGGGGCCTTTCTCAGGAATGGTGCAGTGGTCAGTGAGCAAGGGGAATATATACAGAGAGAAAGACCTTGACAGAGGTGAAGGTGGAAGCACTTTTCCAGGGGGGGTGACAAAGTCCAGGGGGGATGGATGGCTGCCAAGTCTCACTTGCTCACTTTCTTCCCACAGAAGCTATTACCAGCATCTGGAACAGTTTTTCAGTACCTCTTATGGCTTCTAAAGATGAAACTTTGCAAGCTTTACACTTCACAAAGTTTGCGAAGGTTTTTAAAAAAACATACAAAGTTGTAAGACAGAAGACTTCACAAGTTTGCACACCTTTAGGAAGGTGGTGAGGTAGGAAGCTAATCTCTCAGTATGGTCACCACTATGTAGGTTTGTGTGAGCTATGAAGGCATTCTAAGCATGCGAGGTCAGCTGGGTTGAGGTTCATTCCATTAAGCCATCTATTAGGCCATTTAAAATGCAGTGGCGTAGGAAGGGGTGTGCGGTGGGTGCAGGCCGCCCCGGGTGTCATCACTGAGGGGGGTGACAAAATGGCAAAAATATGTGTTTTAAACACATATTTTTGCCATTTTGTCAAGCCGGGGGTGATAGGAAATGTTCCGCACCGGGTACCACTTGACCTTGCTACACCACAGTGTGAAATTCTTGAAGAAGCAGGCTCCAAACTCAAATTGGTTTTGAATGTAGGTTTATTCTTAATAGAAGATCTCATCCAACAACCTGGACACACAGTCATAACTGTCTCTCAGCTACCAGCATTAATCAAACTCTTCACCAGTACTATGACATATGTCCATTCTAATTGACTGATGTAGACAAGAGCATACAAGTAGAAGACCGGAAATGAAGGAACTATACCATAGAGAGGAGAACTATAGAATACCACACACCTCCCTTCTATGACTAACTATATACATACTATACAAGAAATTAAATACATAAACATTTATATATAATCATTGAGGTAACTGGGGCGTCTGATCACTCTGGATGATCGTCGGATATACTCCATGCCATAATGGTTTTGGAGAAAATGGCCATGAGGAGAAGAATCATTAGATGCATATGTGTCACTCTTCTCACCAGTACCACACTTACCATTGAATTTTCCTTTTAACACCACAACCCTGTTAAGATTCCAAATGCGATAGTCCTGGGTTTTTACTGCATTCTTAAAGACTTTGATAACCACCATTGGCTTTAGATATTTCGAAGAAGAACCACCCAGGAGACCTGGACGTTTGATTAATACCCAATCTCCAACCTTTACTTCGATTTTTTTAACTGATTTTTTTTAATCAAAGTATTTTTTTCTTTGCAGTGCCTTCCATTCTTCTCTTAATTGCACATCCTTACCATCACAAACATTTTCTTTACCCTTGAAAATACCATATTTATTGACCCAAGAAGGCTCAAGACAAGTGTTAGGCACCCTACCACGAAAAAGCAGAAAAGGAGTTTTCCCCGTGGTGGTGTGAGGAGTCATCCTATACTCTTCCACCTTCTTAAGGACTTCACCTTTCCATTCCAGGAATGAAGACTTTGCCAAAGCTATGGTCTCTTTTAGTACTCTATTGAATCTCTCTACCATCCCGTTTACTTCGTGATGATAAAGAGAATATTTTTTATGAGTTATGCCATTAAAGGACAGAAAAGCTTCCATCTCTTTTGACATTTTAAAGAATGTTCAATCCTTTTCGCAACAGTGAGTACCTCATCTAGAGTTGGTTCGTCACGTAACCAAAGCTCTTCTCTGACTCTTTCCATGTTGCACCCAAACATGAACTGATCACGGATGCGTTCATCCGTCAGATTTTCAAATTTGCAAGATGAAGCAAGTTTCCTTAGATCAGTCACATAACCTTCTACTGTTTCTTCATCCCTTTGTGTTCTCTTTGCAAAATGATATCTTTCCAAAATAGTACTTATTTTGGGAAGATAATGTTTATCCAGCTTTTTAATGCAGATTTCATAATCATTTAATCCTTCTGCTTCTGAAGCTGGCAAATCAGGAAGATGGTCGAAGACATCTTGTCCTTCCGAGCCTAAACAATGAAGAAGCAGGGATGACTTTCTTTCTGCACTAAGGGAAGCTCCACAAACTTTTGCATATCTCTCGAATACCTTTTTCCACTTTTTCCATTTTATAGGAGGATCACCAGGATTGGCAAGGAAGAAAGGAGCTGCAGTTACGTTTTGCATTGCACCAAACATATAAAACAATTGAGGCAAGAAAATAAGTTTATGATATCAAGATCAGTAAGAATTGCAAATACAAAATAATTTGTGTAAGCAAACTAATACACCAAACAAATAAAAAAAACATGAAGAAATTGAGAACAGTTGAAGTGTTATGAATAATGATGCCCAAATTCAGGATCAATAGGTGTGCACATCACCATGGAGATATGAAGATGAACTATATCTCTGTGAAATAAAAATAAACTGTGTGCATCAGCGTTTAAATAGTAAAACTACGTAAGCCTTAAATGTGGAGAACGCTTATTGGAAGCTGAGCGCATCAGGGAGTGAATGACAAGCCGTGCACACTGTTATGTTTTTAATTATGGCTGTGCGCATCAGCGAATGAAGAATCTTGAAATTGCTTGCATCCTTCAAGATCTCGAAATACAGAAGTTAATTGTGAGCGAATAACCAAACGTTAGAAGCTGTGCACATCAGCGAATGAATAAAAAACTGTGCACACTGTCATGTCTTTTATTATGGCTGTGCGTATCAGCGAATGGGTAATCAGCAGTGAAGCCAGCGCAACTGAGTGAATATCAAAACGTATTGACTTCTTGATATCAGCTGTGCGCATCAGCGAATGAGGAATAAGCAGTCAAGCCAGCGCAAGCAACGTGATTGCATGTATCTTGCAAGCGATGTTTGAATTGACACACCCACTCACACCGACAACAGTGAGGATGGCCAATAGGAAACAAGCAGGAAGTACGTTCGGAGCGAAGAGGAGCAGCAATCGGGAAGATCTTAGTCAGAGAAAACGTCGTTGAAACGTAGAAATTTGTTGAAGTATCAACGTTTCAGGTAGGATGAACCCTTTTTTGCTTTAAACATAGAAATTGAGATGCACTCTGATAGCACGTATGACACTCGTCGAGAAATGATTGCTCTACCTTTAGGTCACGAGTAGAACGCACAGCGCGCTCGAAGCAGTTCAAGTGCACGAGCTTGGCAAGTCCATTGCAGTTGCTGAGAATTAACAAAATTAAAGTTTTTTCGCTTGTAGATACTGATATGCTTTAAAGTGGCAACATTAGAAAGGATACACAAAGCCTTGTGCGCACGCTATGTGTAAAAAACGTCACAGTCAAATCTTTTACACAGTAAGCATAAAGCGGGATAAAGCGAGCAGCTTTGTTGTACGCTGAGTAGATAGATATGCACTTTATATTTAAGCACACGCACAGTTTATAGCACATATGCTGTTTGTGCCCAAAGTCAATAAAAAGGATATCTCTCACCGGGTTTCTTGAAGTGAGGCTTGTCCTTGTGTTGAGATCTTCGTGAAGCTGCCGACTACGCCAGTGTGAAATTCTCGAAGAAGCAGGCTCCAAACTCAAATTGGTTTTGAATGTAGGTTTATTCTTAATAGAAGATCTCATCCAACAACTTGGACACACAGGGGCCGATTCCGATCTCGGTCGGAGGCGCACCCAACACCATTCGGTCGGGAAAAAAGCCATGCGAAAGCCTGTTTCCCGACCGATCCGTACAGCACACCGAACGAGCAAGTACGATGCGCACAACAGCAAAGAATCCGGCCGAGCCGTACTCACCCAAACCAGGTCCTGTTCTCCGACCGAGGCGAATCCGGAAACGCCGAATCGAGTCGCACGGAAGGAAAAATGCAGCCCCGTCCGGCCGGACAAGTACGATGCGCTTTCCGTACGCGCCGAACCCGTCGCTACGCACGGCACGTCAAAGCATCCGGGAGAGGTGCACATAAGCTCCGATTCGCGCCACAACACGATCCACGGCTCCGAGGCGAACACGGCAGTGGCGAGGACGAGCGCGAGCGGCGAGGACGAGGGCGAAGCGGCGAGGAGCGAGGCGGAGCGGCGAGGACAGACGCAAAGCAGCGAGAAGGACGAACGACACGAACCAACCATGAATCCCTTCGTCCCGATCATACCAATATTCTACATATACTACCGGAACAGGCACGGACGCGTACGGTGCAGAAGGTAAGCCAGACACCAACCACAAAACACATACAACACGTACACGACACATCACACACACACAGAGGGATGCAGAATATACTTACACCAGCAACAGCAGCACCATAGGGCGGGATGCCCATCACCAATGCCACATATGCACACAGGGGCCTGAATGCGCACCACCACCCCTACCCAGGGGGCAGGATGCCTACCACCACTACCACCCTTACCCAGGGGGCTGGATGCCTACCACTACTACCACCCTTAGCCAGGGGGCTGGATGCCTACCACCACTACCACCCTCACCCAGGGGGGCAGGATGCCTACCACTACTACCACCCTCAGCCAGGGGGCAGGATGCCTACCACTACTACCACCCTTAGCCAGGGGGGCAGGATGCCTACCACTGCAACCACCCTCCCCCAGGGGGAGCAGGATGCCTACCACTACTACCACCCTCACCCAGGGGGGCAGGATGCCTACCACTACTACCACCCTCACCCAGGGTGGGCTGGATGCCTACCACTACTACCACCCTCACCCAGGGGGGCAGGATGCCTACCACTACTACCACCCTCACCCAGGGGGGCAGGATGCCTACCACCACCCTTAGCCAGGGGGCTGGATGCCTACCACTACCACCCTTACCCAGGGGGGCTGGATGCCTACCACCACTACCACCCTCACCCAGGGGGGGCAGGATGCCTACCACTACTACCACCCTCAGCCAGGGGGTCAGGATGCCTACCACTACTACCACACCCTTAGCCAGGGGGCAGGATGCCTACCACTACTACCACCCTCACCCAGGGGGGCAGGATGCCTACCACTACTACCACCCTCACCCAGGGGGGCAGGATGCCTACCACTACTACCACCCTCACCCAGGGGGGCAGGATGCCTACCACCACCCTTAGCCAGGGGGCTGGATGCCTACCACTACTACCACCCTTAGCCAGGGGGCAGGATGCCTACCACTACTACCACCCTCACCCAGGGGGGCAGGATGCCTACCACTACTACCACCCTCACCCAGGGTGGGCTGGATGCCTACCACTACTACCACCCTCACCCAGGGGGGCAGGATGCCTACCACTACTACCACCCTCACCCAGGGGGGCAGGATGCCTACCACTACTACCACCCTCACCCAGGGGGGCAGGATGCCTACCACCACCCTTAGCCAGGGGGCTGGATACCTACCACTACTACCACCCTCACCCAGGGGAGCAGGATGCCCACCACTACTACCACCCTCACCCAGGGTGGGCTGGATGCCTACCACTACTACCACCCTCACCCAGGGGGCAGGATGCCTACCACTACTACCACCCTCACCCAGGGGGGCAGGATGCCTACCACCACCCTTAGCCAGGGGGGCTGGATGCCTACCACTACTACCACCCTTAGCCAGGGGGCAGGATGCCTACCACTACTACCACCCTCACCCAGGGGGGCAGGATGCCTACCACCACCCTTAGCCAGGGGGCTGGATGCCTACCACTACTACCACCCTTAGCCAGGGGGGCAGGATGCCTACCACTACTACCACCCTCACCCAGGGGGCAGGATGCCTACCACTACTACCACCCTCACCCAGGGGGCAGGATGCCTACCACTACTACCACCCTCACCCAGGGGGGCAGGATGCCTACCACTACTACCACCCTCACCCAGGGTGGGCTGGATGCCTACCACTACTACAACCCTCACCCAGGGGGCAGGATGCCTACCACTACTACCACCCTCACCCAGGGGGGAGGATGCCTACCACTACTACCACCTTTAGCCAGGGGGGCAGGATGCCTCACCACCACTACCACCCTCACCCAGGGGGGCTGGATGCCTACCACTACTACCACCCTCACCCAGGGGGGCAGGATGCCTACCACTACTACCACCCTCACCCAGGGGGGCAGGATGCCTACCACTACTACCACCCTTAGCCAGGGGGGCAGGATGCCTACCACTACTACCACCCTCACCCAGGGTGGGCTGGATGCTTACCACTACTACCACCCTTAGCCAGGGGGGGCAGGATGCCTACCACCACTACCACCCCCACCCATAGGATGGACAATGCCATCATCACAGTGACCAAAAGGTAAGTGTGGGGTCCATAGCTGCAGCACATTTTGAACATTGTGGCAATGGGGTCCAAACCCCCATCATCACAGTGACCAAAAGGTAAGTGTGGGGTCCATAGCTGCAGCACATTTTGAACATTGTGGCAATGGGGTCCAAACCCCCATCATCACAGTGACCAAAAGGTAAGTGTGGGGTCCATAGCTGCAGCACATTTTGAACATTGTGGCAATGGGGTCCAAACCCCATCATCACAGTGACCAAAAGGTAAGTGTGGGGTCCATAGCTGCAGCACATTTTGAACATTGTGGCAATGGGGTCCAAACCCCATCATCACAGTGACCAAAAGGTAAGTGTTGACAAAGTAAGAGGTGCAACTGCCAAACTGCATGGATGATTCCTGGTCACAGAACAACAAACACATCAGTGGCAAAGTAGTGTATGTGTCCCATTGCAACATAAATTGGGGGAGCCAAATCCTGCAGTGCAAATAAGACATAACTTTGGCCATGTGCAGACAAACAACACCCATGTGGGCTGACACCGTCAACAATGACACAATGACAGAAGTGACCATCCGAATGCAGAACCACATATTTGCACCAATGGGCACACACATGCAGATACCCTGTGGAGACTGCAGATGTGAGGTGAACAGATACCATACCATGGCAGCAATGGGACACACAATCAACAATTAGCACCAAATGAGGGCTCCCGTCCCATCAGCCTGGTCATGGAAGTGCCAACGGAATCATCAGCACAGATCCAACACACTTGGATAGCAATGTTGCACTGACAACACAGATGAGTCCTTCCCCATTGATGCCCAAACCTGCATGTTCACTGGAGATGGCCACACGGTCAGGGAAGTAGACGAATAGAACAATGGCAGGCACAACAGATGTGCAGGGGTGGAAGCCACAGATGTGAAATTGCCAATCTAAGTAGGAAATCCCATTGCCAAATACTGAACACATGACACCCTCAGATGCTGCTATGGATGACATGGATACACCACAGGATAGGACACATTCCCCCTGGACCACATGGGTTCCTGCACAGTAACACTTCATTATCATGAGACCAAATATCACCATCACTGCAGCAAGGGCATGGTTAGCATCATCAACATCATGTACATCAGAAGCAAAAGCACTAGAGAACAGAAAGTTGCTTTATTCAGCATATGTGGCATTAAAAGTAGAAGTCCGGTAGAACATAAACAAAGGCCAATGGCCAGTCCATCAACAAAGTCACAAGTGGGTGACAGTGGCAGATGCCACCCTACACATGCCTGCACAAAACCAGGGACAATCCACTAGGAGGGGCAACCGGGGGGTAGGCCAGGCACCGCAGGGACAGGATCAGGGCTCACCAGGAGGAAGCAGGGAAGGGGTGGTGGGTGCTGGAGAGCCACTGACAACTGCAGTGGAGGTGTCTGACATGGTGTGTGCCGGCACAACTGGGGGGCATGGCTCAGATGTTGTGGGTGCCGGCACGACTGCAGTGGACCCTGCAGATGGAGTGGACAGGTCCACCACAGCAGTGCCCAAGTCAGACAGGGTGGTAGTGGATTCCACTGCAGTGGCTACCACCAGGGGAGGAGAATGGGGAACAGGCAAGGTGGGCTGGACAGAGGGGGAGGACACCCTCACCACATCAGTGGCACAGACAAGCGCAGCGGGGGGTGTGGTGCCGGGAGAGCAAGTGGCAGGGGGAGAAGGCCGGAGCCTCTTGGGGATGGTATATCTGTGGGTGGGGGAACCTGGGGCAGGGTGTGGTTGGGGCACCTGTGGAGTGGGGGCCTGAGGGATGGAGGAAGGAGACCTGGTGCTTGAGCTGCAGGGCGGTGGCGGGGTCTTGCTCTTAGCACTCCGGGGGACTTGCGGGTGGGGGCCTCAGTCTGTCTGCGCCTGGGGGAGGGTGTCCGGGAGCGAGGGGCACTCTGCTCCGTGTGGGGGCTTCCTCTTCCCCCTGGATGCTGGGGCAGCTGGATCGGAGGGGAAGAGGCCGAGGTCACTGAGGAAGAGGCGCTGGGTCTTTGGGGTTGCAGGTGAGGCAAGGGAGGGTGCTTTGGAGGGAGAGGCAACTGAGGACTGCGCAGTGCCCGTGGATGACGTGTGTGTGTACCAGGGCCCCATCCCCTGTGAGTCTGGTTTCAGTCCCCTGACTGTGCGTGCGTGTGCGTTTAGTTTGTGGCGTGTGTGTCTGTGTGCTAGATGTGTGTGTGCTGGTGTGTGCCTGTGCCGGTGTGTGTGTGCTTGGGACGGGTAAGGTGCTGGAGAGTGTGGATGGAGCAGAGGCAGGAGGGGTGAGGGACTGTCTGAGGAGGGACACTGCTGCCGTCAGGGAGGAGTCCATGGACCTGTTGCCCCTCTGTAGGTCAGACATGCCCGATGAGATGCCCTCCATGAACGACACCAGCTGAGTCAACAGTGCGGTGTGCGCATGGAGGACACTCAGCATGGCTGTCTGCCTTACATGGAGCTGGCGAAGGAGGTACACAGACTCCTCACTCAGGGCAGCAGGGGCCACAGGGGCAGGGGGTGCGGTGCCTGGCCCAAAGGAGACACGCTCCCGAACATGGGAGCCTCCACGGACCTGGGGAATGGGAGCCGATGGGAGGGCGGTGGTGGTGCTGGTGGTGGCGGGGACAGCAACACTAGCTGGGGTGTGGTGGCTGCTGACACCCGCCTCCACAAGGAGTCATCCTCCGAGTTGCTCTGGTCCTCAGCTGAGGTGGATGGTGCTGAGGACTCCTCGGTGTGGCTCCCCTCGCCCTCCGTGCCACTGGGTCCCTCCGACCACTCCTCGGCTGCTGACCCAGTCTGGCTCTCTGGCTCCTCCTGGTCCGTGGAGCTGTCCCCTTCCGTGGCCGTGGATGTATCTGCAAACAATGGGGAAACAGACAGACATCAGTCACCTGCACCAAACGCACACACCACTGTGAGCACAGCACATTACAGAGCAAGCCCTGGCATCATTAGTTGTACATTGCTAAAAGTGCCCTAACTGAACAGGAGAAGCCAATTGTCAGTCTGATGCCAAGCATGGCACTCACATCCCACAAGGCCTTGCACCCATCTGTCTGGTGTCTGTTGGATTGCAACACCCCAGTGTGGACACATGCATCAAGTACACAGTAGTTGGACAGTGCAGAGGACACGGTGTGGCATGTGGACATGCACACATCACAGCTCTTGCCACTGAGTCAGTACAGGTTTCTGGATGAAAGGGATGCCCAGAGTCAAATAGGAAATGCATGTGATGCATACCAGCGACAGACACCATGTTGCACCCATGTCCTGATAGCCAGCGCCACTATGGTGTGCATGTAGCACATGTCACTCCCCTGCAGGACCACCAATAAGTTGACACATGCCATGGCAGAGGCATGACTGCTAAGTCATACATCACTGTCTCAGTGATGTATGACTTGGCAGCCAGACAACAACACTATGCACTGTGTCACAATAGTAGGTCATGGGGAATGCAAGTCCTGGAGCTGCACAAGTGCACATGTACATCCCCCACACAACACATCATCTTAACCCTCATCTGTCCAGGTCACACCTATTGGACATATGGGAGACCTGTGACACCACCCTCTGAACCTGAGCCCCTCACAATTTGCTGTGAATGGGGAACAGCTGCCTGAACTTCACATTCGCATACCCCAGTCTGCACGGGCAGCTGATCAAACACCTATGTGACACACAAGTATCGTCTCCTATGGTCACATCTCCAGGGGCATGCTGAGCCCCTACCAAGAAACACCCCAGCAGTCCTGGCAACTAATCCACAGCACACTGACACAGAGGCAGACACCTGAGGGCTCAAATCACTGTGCACAATGTGTCAGCTGATACACGGGAGTGGGAGTACAGAGTGCATTGCATGGCCTGGAGTAGGCATGACTGTCCTGCTCCACATGAATGAGGGATGTGCCCTGGACAGTGAATAGCTGGCTATGTATGTGTGACACACGTAATCTGCACACTCCTGGGGCCCAAACATTGTTCCCACCCGCTGCATGGGCGTGTGCCACATACCCCAGGCACATGTGGTGGCTCAGCTCAGCAAGTGGACCGCATATCAAAGCAACACGCAGATCACATGTCCAAACCCAGGCGTTGTGTGAACAATGGACCCACCCATGATGCCCACAACAGAGTTAGGGAAACAGATGCTGTCCCCCACCTTTAGTGAAGCAAACTGCAAGGACACAGTCCCAAGTGACACAATTCCCTGAATGTAAGGGCCACACCTGGGTATCAGATGAGCAGTGGGCAGTGCACAATAGAGGGACATGGCTCCTGGACAACATGACTGCTGCACTGTGGCAGTTGAACCAGGCCAGAGGAGGGCACAAAGCATGTAATACAGAGTTCACAGTGCAGTCTTTGACTCACCCCTCCTTGCTGCTGTCTGGCCTTCAGCTGCCCATCCAGGTCTGGAAACACCACCGCCAGGATCTGGAGCATGTGGGGGTCAGGGTCCGTGTTCCGCCCCTCCTGCGAGGAGGCGACAGCTTCAGCTGGACCCGTGCAATCCTCCGGGTCCAGCCCCGAAGGTCCTGCCACCTCTTCTGGCAGTTGCGGATCCGGCGCTTGTAGACCCCCACGGACCGGACAGCCCGGACGATGTCCTTCCAGATTTCCTGCTTCCGATGGGCATTAACCTGTCAGGATGACAAAGTGAAAAGGCCATTACCACACATGCAACATATCCGTGCATGACACAGTTGTATATACATGTCTCAATCATAGGGGCACATGATGTACACAGGCAGTGCAAAGCTGACCATGGACAGTTTGCCAGACGTCACTACATGGTATCATTGCATGGGAAGTAAAACCATGTTCAAATGCACTGTCACTGCACCATACCTGTCCAGTGCAAGTCACTACACACTATGGGGGGTGACAACTACTCAGTGAGCCTGCTAGTCAGTGGCGTGCAGACTCTCAGCCTTGCTAGTCACACAAAATGCACATTCAGAAAGGCAGTGCACAGAGCACTCACCTGCTCCCCTGGTGTCCCACACAGCTTGCTGTACTGTGGAAGTAGGCTGTCCAGCAGGGCCTGGTTCTCTTCAAGGCTGAAGGCTGGGGCTCTCTCCACAGTACGTGCCATTGCAGGGTCCAGAGGGGCAGAGACAGCAGCAGTGCAGTGGCAGATGTCGTCCTGGAGCATGTAGTGCAGGCAAGTGAGCTCTCAGGGGAACAGCCAGCAATATATATGTGCTGGAGAGGCAGATACTGTCCCTTGTGTCCAAAGTGATAGGTCCAAGTCGTTTGCATCTTCTGAATCTGGCCAATCCATGGAATAGCAGCACCAAAACACGCCCACAGCATCCTTCAAATCTTCAACTTCATGACATACATGATTTTGCAACATTGTTGTGGGTGACCAACTGAATTTACAGCAACCGACTCGTTCGAAATTCGAAAACGCGTCCGTTGCCAGGCAATCCCATTGTCAATGGGTGCGCACCGATCGGTCCATTGCGGTACAACGCGCACAGGGGTACAACGCGTACCCGCACACATTGAATGCAATGGGCCGGCCGGAGGCACCGATCGGTCCATTGCGGTACAACGCGCACAGGGGTACAACGTGTACCCGCACACATTGAATGCAATGGGCCGGCCGGAGGCACCGATCGGTCCATTGCAGTTCAACGCGCACAGGGGTACAACGCGTACCCGCACACATTGAATGCAATGGGCCGGCCGGAGGCACCGATCGGTCCATTGCGGTACAACGCGCACAGGGGTACAACGCGTACCCGCACACATTGAATGCAATGGGCCGGCCGGAGGCACCGATTGGTCCATTGCGGTACAACGCGCACAGGGGTACAACGCGTGCACCGCACACATTGAATGCAATGGGCCGGCCGGAGGCACCGATCGGTCCATTGCAGTTCAACGCCGCACAGAGGTACAACGCGTACCCGACACATTGAATGCAATGGGCCGGCCGGAGGCACCGATCGGTCCATTGCGGTACAACGCGCACAGGGGTACAACGCGTGCACCGCACACATTGAATGCAATGGGCCGGCCGGAGTCACCGATCGGTCCATTGCAGTTCAACGCGCACAGGGGTACAACGCGTACCCGCACACATTGAATGCAATGGGCCGGCCGGAGGCACCGATCGGTCCATTGCGGTACAAACCGCACAGGGGTACAACGCGTACCCGTACACATTGAATGCAATGGGCCGGCCGGAGGCACCGATCGGTCCATTGCGGTACAACGCGCACAGGGGTACAACGCGTACCCGCACACATTGAATGCAATGGGCCGGCCGGAGGCACCGATCGGTCCATTGCGGTACAACGCGCACAGGGGTACAACGTGTACCCGCACACATTGAATGCAATGGGCCGGCCGGAGGCACCGATCGGTCCATTGCAGTTCAACGCGCACAGGGGTACAACGCGTACCCGCACACATTGAATGCAATGGGCCGGCCGGAGGCACCGATCGGTCCATTGCGGTACAACGCAGCACAGGGGTACAACGCGTACCCGCACACATTGAATGCAATGGGCCGGCCGGAGGCACCGATTGGTCCATTGCGGTACAACGCGCACAGGGGTACAACGCGTACCCGACACATTGAATGCAATGGGCCGGCCGGAGGCACCGATCGGTCCATTGCGGTTCAACGCGCACAGGGGTACAACGCGTACCCGCACACATTGAATGCAATGGGCCGGCCGGAAGCACCGATCGGTCCATTGCAGTACTAACGCATCACTGTACATGTGACTGGCATATGTCAGCATGCCTGTCTCAGATGGACATATGCCAGCCACAGATAGCTCCCAGGGAGTGAGGGGCACACCTACATCACGACAGCCTGTCCAAACTTTATCATAAGGCATGTAAGGCTGCATTTCCTATTGTGTGTATGTTGGTGTACATGTTGTCCTGTGGGTGTCACCTGTGGGCAGCCACCCCCAGGCTGTGCACGTGTTCATGGGGACAGGATCCTGGGTGTTACGTGTACATGACCACTGTGATGTGCAACTGTTCATATCTGTGCATGTGCCATGGTCACATTTCACAGTGGTGTATGTGTATGTCATGTCACATACCCCGTGAGTCCCATGTGGGACGGTATGTTTGAGCCAGGGTGTCCCAGTGGCACAATAGTGATGGTCCTCCACAGTCTTTGTGCATGTAGTGTTTACAATGTCTTCGATTTCATGTGCACAATGGGAGACAGTCTCCACATCCACGTTGTGTGTGCATGGACTCTGATGTTGTGCGTGTGTGTCACAGACATCCATGTCTGTCCTGCCTTGGCAAGTGGGGCCACTACCTGTGGGGGTCATGGTTGTTTTGCTGTGGTGTATACATGATACTCCATGTAATGCCAGTGTCCATGTGGCATTACAGGGTCCCTGGGAATGTACCTGTCGTTGAGCTGTGGTGCCTGGGGCACATCTGTCCTCACATGTCACTGTGGGGGTTATTGTGACACGGCAGCAGGAGATGGGAACTGTGACACGGCCTCATGATATCCAATGGGCCAACCTGGGACTAATTGATGCCACCTGTTGGACCGTGTTGACAGATGTTGGCCATGTATGTACCATACATGTCCTTCCGGTACTGCACACTTCATGTAGTTGTGCCTCATAATGATGTATGTTGGGATCTTGAGTGTGTTCAATGCCGCATATGTGGGGTGACTGACAATCTTGCTTACTTCTCCTCTGCACTGCAGAGGCTCCTGCTGTCCATCGACCATTCCCAGACCTGGCAACGATGGTGGAACGGGACAGCATCCGACGGTACCGCTTCACCAGGCAGCTGATTGAGGATTTGGCAGTGCAGTTGTCCCCACATTTGCAGCCTGGCCGGCCGTATCCTACAGCGCTGACCCCCAAGGTGAAGGTGATGGCAGCCCTACACTTCTTTGCCACTGGTTCCTTCCAACATACTGTGGCGACTGCTGGTGGGATGTCACAGACCATGTTCAGCCTTGTGCTCCGCGATGTTTTGGCGGCAATGTTGCTCTTCCTGAACCGGTACATCTATTTCCCTAGACTGCGACGACTCACTGACGTGAAGAGTGACTTTTATGCCCTGGGGAGGATGCCGCATGTAATTGGCTCCATTGATGGGACACATGTGGCTTTGGTACCACCACAGGCCCAGGAGCAGGCCTACAGGAACCGCAAGCACTACCACTCGGTCAATGCACTGGTGGTGTGTCTTGCAGACATGACCATCACACATGTGTGTGCCCGTTTCCCTGGTTCAGCACACGATGCCTTTGTGATGAGGAGTAGTCGCATCCCCAGGATGATGGCACAGATGCAGAACCAGCGTGCCTGGCTTGTCGGTGTGTACTGACTTTGTGCCATTGTGTGTGATCTGATCTGTAGTATTCCGCCCACTTTTCCAAGTCAGCTAATGTGCACTTGTCTGTCCGTAGGTGACTCGGGATACCCCAACATGCCGTGGTTGCTGACACCCCTCAGGAACCCTGTGACACCAGCCCAGATGCGCTACAATGAGGCACATGGTCGGACCAGGAGAGTGATTGAGCGGACCTTTGGTCTCCTGAAGAGCCGCTTCCGCTGCCTGGACAAGACCGGAGGGTCCCTCCCATATGCCCCTGCGAAAGTGTGCAAGATTATCATCGTCTGCTGCATGCTCCACAACCTGGCAGTGCGGAAGGAGTTGCCTCTCAACCAGGATGACAATGACCAACATCCGCCACCTGTGGAGGATCCTGGCCTGGACCACAATGCCAGTGACGATGATGATGATGATGGTGATGGTGATGTCCGCACACAGCTCATCACCAACTTCTTTAGCTGAATGTGAGTATCCTGAGGTGTCATGTCAATGATGTGAGTTGGCATGATGTGTGGGTGGTGCTCTGGTGCTGTTGGAGTGTGTCCATGGGCTACTTGACTGGATGTGTGTTGCGATGTGTGGTGACAGGTGGGCTGTACTCCCCAACAGTGTTGACATGCTAACTTGGTTCTGGGTGGGTATCTTGTAACATGTATTGTGCATGAGTTTTGCTGTTCTGTCCTGTGCTCCATTGCTTTTGACTGTGTGTCATTTCTGTCCTTCACAGGGTACTTTCAGATTCGTTTGGTCAACTGTGTCCACCGACTGACGTGATTGCACATCCAGGCTGGTAGCTGTTGTGTCCCTACAGGTGATGTGCGCCACACCCATGGACTTCCTTCCGTCTACAGTTGTTGACTGTGTGCCCGCTGCCAGGTGGGATTACCTTGCATCTGTAGTGGTTACGGCATGTTGCAACTGTGTAATAAACCTGTGCTTCACTTTGTGATGTGCGTTGTCTGTGGTCACACATTTGACTGCCATTTGCTTACTGCACCTGTGGGCTACTTGACTACAACTGGGAATGGGTGTGGTGTCTGTGCATTGCACCGTCTTCCCTGGCAACATCAGTGTAGGCAATGAGTCAGATGGCCTAGGTGTGTATGTGTTGTGTAGCCCTGGTGGTGTGTCTCCCTCATGTGTGTCACGTTGCCTGTACTCACATGCCAATGTTGTCCTTGTTGTTGCAGTTCACATACACAGTGTAATTTTGCAGTTCATCATCCCCATAACAGCACCCACGTTGGAATCACGACAGAGGCAAGTATGGTGTATTAGTGTGTTTATTGTGATACATTTGTGTTAATAGTGCATAGGATGGGTAGTGTTGTACATAAATCTTGCAATCCCAAGTTCCTAGGTGAATTGAAAGTCCTGGTAGACAGGATCCCCAGTATCGGGGCCACAGTTGTCTGACACATTGGTCCAACTTGTACTCCCCATGCAATGTGTGGGAGTAGTGTTGCCGTCAACAGGGTGAACAGTCTGTGCACAAAGGCGAACATCCAGAACAGGTTCAGGCTTCCTGGGAGTTGCGCTTGGCCATCGGCCTCTCACTTTTCCCTCCTCGGACGACCCCTCTTCTTGGGGGGGGCCCTCAAGTACAGGCTGCTGCAGTGCAGGGGACTCTCCGCCAGAGTCCTCCTCCCTCCCTGTGGCAGTTGCAGTTTGTTCGGCACCAGATGTTGTTGGCACACAGGGAGGTGTGGACTGGTTGCTGTTCATCTGGCGGAGGCATTGTAAAATGTCCCTGTGCACCGCCGTCATCTCATGCAGTGCATCCCACTTGGACTCCACGCGGGACATGTGTGAGTCCACACGGGACATGTGTGACTCCACGTGGGACATGTGGGAGTCCAAGCGGGCATGATGGGCAGCCTGCTGCTGTTTAATGTCTCTGAGGAGCCCCACTACCTGGCTGAGGTCTCCGGTGCTGGACTGGTACGCATCAGCTATGCGTACCAGTTGTGGGTCATCATGCACACCAGCAACGTCTGCAAGCAGCGACCTCTGTCTCCCACCCCTCCCACCACCCCTGCTGACATGTGCAGTGTGTGCAGTGGCACGCACAGATAACCCTGGTCCACCTTGGGGGTTGGTGGTGGTGGTGGTGTCCATGGCCCCAGGTTGGTCCAGGGTCCCTGTGCTGGTGTTGCTCCTTGTTCTGTCCATGTCGGCAGGGATGGTATTCGTGGTGACAGTCGTTGGAGGGGTGGGTGCAGGGGTGCAGCTGGTGGTCCTGCTGGTGCTGCAGCTGGTGGTCCTGCTGGTGCTGCATGTTGACTTGCACCGGATGTGCCAGGTTGTTCTTCATCGTCCGAGGAGGACAGAGGCTGTACGATGCCAGTGAGCTCGGCATCCTCTTGAGCCTGGGACTGGGACTCCTCAGCGTCTGCTGCTGTGTCCCCATCATCACCTGTTTTTGGGAGACACAAACAATGTATGTTATGTTTCTGCAGGCATCAATGGTTGACACACATGACAGTTGTGACTGTGCCTCTGGGTGCGGGCCTGTACATTGCATTGTCCTAAGTCGTCACAGTCAGGGGTTGATATTGGTGTGGCACATTGTCCTGCATTATTTGGGCATTTTTATGTATTTTCTGGGGTGTGAACATGGTCTGCATTGGTTGTGTTTGGTTGACAGCCGGCCCTCCTTCCCACCCACCCAGTCAGTCAGTTATCCCACCATGGAACGTGCTTGCATTGCAGGGAGTGTAAGTTGTCTCTCAGGATGTCAGTCAGTGGTGTCCTGCTGTTTGTTGGTGCACAGTTGCCAGCAGGGCCTTGTGCTCCCCACAGCAGTAGCCAGTGTCAGCCATCTTGTGAGTCCTTCTCCACTCCCTGTGATGTGAGCATGGTTCAGGGTGGTGTTGATGGCACAGTTGTGGGGGTGAGCTATGTCTGTGACTATGACTCCCATCATGCCATTGCCTCCACCCCACTTCCCAGCATTCCCATACTTACTTGCTTTTGTGTGGAGTTCAGTGTGTGTAGGTGTGAGAGCAATGGCAAGATGGCTGACAGTGGTGTCCTGCTGTTGGTTGGTGTGCAGTACCCAGCATGCCCTTGTGCTCCCCACGACACAGCAACAGTGTCAGACATCTTTGATGGGCCGGTCCACTCTCTGTGGGATGTGCATGCGTGAGTGTGAGCTTGCTGGGCCATGTGGTGGGGGATGTAGAGCTGTGACTACGACTCCCATCATGCTATTGCCTCCTCCCCCCTTCCCAGCATGCCCATGCTTCCTTCCTTTTGACTCTGCTTCCCTGTGGGGTGGGCTGGCTGTGCTGACAGGATGGCTGGGAGTGTTGTCCTGGCAGTTGTTTGGCTAGAGGTCCCAAGAGTGTCCCTGTGCAACATAACCCAGGGTGGTGGTTCTTTGTGGGATCTTGTGATAGGATGGGGGGCATTGCATTCTACCAGGTGGGTTCTGTGGAGTTTGTGTTGGGGGGTGTGTGAGGGGAGGTGCTTGTGACTATGGTCAGTGCTGCAAGTCCCCCTTCCCACCCAGCTAGCCAGATATCCCACCATGGAACGTGCTTGCATTGCAGGGAGTGTAAGTTGTCTCTCAGGATGTCAGTCAGTGGTGTCCTGCTGTTTGTTGGTGCACAGTTGCCAGCAGGGCCTTGTGCTCCCCACAGCAGTAGCCAGTGTCAGCCATCTTGTGAGTCCTTCTCCACTTCCTGTGATGTGAGCATGGTTCATGGTGGTGTTGATGGGACAGTTGGGGGGGCAATATGTGTGACTGCGACTCCCATGATGCTATTGGCTACACTGACTTGGCCAGCATACACAGAATTCCTTCCTTTGAGTGGTCTTCACTGTGTGTTGGTGTTGTTGTGGTGGCTACATGTCTGGATGTGTTTGTTAGTTCTATTTGTGCCACTGCCTAGCTGTAGTTGTAGTTGTGTTTGTACATGTGTTGGCACAGTTGGATGTGACTTTTTTGATGGCATGTGTTGTGTTTATCTGACTGACATACACATTTTGGGATGATTCTGGTCTGGTTGCTGTGTAATTGCTATGAGTGCATGGTTTGACTCTCCCCTTGACAGTGATGTGTGTGTTTTGTGGCAGTATATTGTGTACATTTGTTGTGTACTCACCAGGCTCTGGGATGTCCTCTAGTCCATATACGCTCACTGGCGGAAGGATGGCCCGCACCTTCTCCTCCCAGGGCCTGAGGTATATTGGCTTGGCAGGAGGGCCACTGCCGGTGTATTGGCTGTTGATGTAGTCTTTCTTCAGCATGTCCCGTACCCTCCTGCGCACGTCATACCACCTGTTCTGGATGTCGGTCTTTGTGCGCCGACATGGTGATTGGGCGTTCACCCTGTTGATGATCCTCTCCCACATCTTGGTTTTCTGCGACATGGGGGTCTGTTGGACCAGTGTGCCAAACAGCTGTGGCTCCACCCTGAGGATCTCGTCTACCATGACTTCCAATTCACTATCTAGGAACTTGGGATTCTTCTTGGGGGGCATGGTGATGGGTGGTGATGGTGGGTGATGTGTGTGTTGGTGTGCAGGTGAGGGTGTGTGAGTGTGTGTTTTGCTGGGTGTATGTGAGGTAGGTATTTGTTGGTGTGCTGATGGTGTGTGGCTTGTGTGAGGGATGAGCTGTGGGTGTGTGGTTGCTTTCTCTTGGGTGCTGGCAGTGGAATGGCATTTGCAAAGGCTCCTGGTTGTGATTTGTGACCTTTATATAGGTGGAGTTGTGGGTGTGTCTTTGTTCTCTGTCCCCACCCCCCCCAGTATTTATTGGCTTGGTAATTGCTTGTTTGGCCTTTTTTTGGGTGATTTTTCCTTTGTGCTGTTTGTGTATGTTGGGAAAACGTTCTTGTGACCGAGTCGGACCCTGCATTAGTCTCGTACGGTGTTCTCCGTTTCGTTCACGCTGTGTTTGTGCAGTTTTCTATGCTGCGTACGCGTCGGTCGCGGTGTTTTGTGTTGCTTCGGCTCGGTTTTGTATGCGTGTCGGTCGTACGGCTTGTCCTCCGTCCGACTCGCTCGTGGTTTCGCGCCTTGCATCGTACTTTGCGGTTTGGAGTTCGCGTGTACGTTTCGGTCGGATTTGTTCCGGGTGCGTGTCGGTCGGTTGGATTCGCGTGTTTTCCGGCCGGATTGCTGTTTTCCGTGCGGCTCGGTCGGTCGACTTGGTTTCGGTACGTGTCGGTCGGATTTTTCGCGCCTTGCATCGTACTTGGCGTGTCGTGCGCCACGGGTACGTGTCGGTCGGTATTATTTCCGGATCCGAGTCGGTTGGTGCTTTTTCCGGCCCGAATCGGAATCGACCCCACAGTCTTAACTGTCTCTCAGCTACCAGCATTAATCAAACTCTTCACCTTTACTATGACATATGTCCATTCTAATTGCTGATGTAGACAAGAGCATACAAGTAGAAACCATAGAAAGGAGAACTATAGAATACCACACACTGTTAAAATGATCCTGCCTTTTGGAGGTTGGTTTATCACGCTGATAGATTTAGAAGTGGATAGTAACAACTTCACCATGAGATTCTGAAATGAGGAAAATTGGGGAGATGAAAGAAGGTCAAGGACAAGAAGCCTTTGCGGATCATAATCACCTTTTCACTCTTTCAGTTCTTGCAGTCCACCCTAAAGAAAGAATATCCTGTAGGGATGTGGATAATCACATTAGGGTGGGATGCCGTCATGAACCAGGTCTCTATCAGGAGTAGCAAAGCTTTGCACATGTCGCAGGAAGGCGCTAAAATGGCTTCTGGTTTGTCATACTGGATCGGAAGGTAGGAACTGGCCCTACCTGCTTGGTTTATCTGTTTGCCTGATAATTCTTCCTTTGAAATTAGACAGTCTTTTACTAAACATTCACTGACAAGCAATTGTCTTCATCCAATGCTGATTATTCCATAATCAAAACCAGGGTATTTATGAATAGGTATTTGTAGAGTGCACGCCTAGCTAAAGAGCAATGGATTGCTGAACCAGAGTGGGAGCCCTACAACAATTCAGAGTAAACAGCAATATACACTTGCTGGCCCAGGAGGTTTCTACTTTCAGAAGTGTAAGCTTCATGACATTATGAGAAAAACATATACCGGAGATAACACAAAGAACACATAAAATAATTACCACTGCGACTAAAGCAGGTTGTTCAATTGTATCATATCTGGAGTACTTTGTAGATGCGATGATGAACAGAACTAAAGATGCTTTTATACAATTAGTGAAATTTGTTGATGATTAATTAAAACCATATAAATTCTTAAAACAGTAGAACAATACATAGATCCTTCAGTCAGTCAGTCAATCAGCTTTATTTCGACAATACATGTCATAAAAGCACTTTGTTATATGAAATATGGATATATGAAGGTAAAACAGTAAAATATCATACATGCGTAAACACATTCGGGTGGATCATCAACTCAGCATAGTACAACAGAACAAAATACATATAAAAACAATGTAATAAATAAAATATAGATATATGAAAATAAAAACAGTAAAATGTCATACAGGCATATATATACACATAAAGGTGAAGCATCAGCTCAGCATAGTTAAACAGGACAGAATCCTCAACATAGCTCTGTCAAACAAGATCGTTCCATTAAGATTTCAGTATCACTTACTTATTGTTTCACTAAGGAGCACAGCGTTTTTTGATCTTATAGTCTGCATCCATTTAAAAAAATTAGCAACGGGAATTGCATATTGTAGAGAGGGATTTGTGCCCAGTATTCTTAAGGCAACATTGCTATCTCTGGTACCTAGATTCTTACAAGTCTGTTTGAGCCATTTCTTACTCAGGCCCAAATAGGCTGGACAGACAAATAGCACATGGGAGTAAGTTTCAATTTGGTCGACACAGTTGGGGCATTTATTGTCATCAGAAGAAGACCATTTAGATGTAAATCATTTTGATGGGAGTGAGCCCACTCAAAATTGAAAATATATTCTCCTACATAGATCAAAACAGAGGCACATAGAAAGTGCAAATAATTGTTATCCAACTTTATTTCTTGCTATAAGGTAGTTTGTGCCAGTTATTCAACTGCATCTAGTTGGTAGTTCAGATTGTTCATTACAGCCTTCATTATCACAAGGAATCTGCTTGTTAGAGGGCCATCTGAGTAATTAAACCGGCAGCAGATTCTATCCTGGCCTTTGTGAAGACTGATTTGACGAAGAGAATATAATTAAAAATTTTATGCTCATTATGTAATTAGTTCTTCTATCTGATGCACGGGCATTTAATACTGCTATACAAAGATCATGTTCAATCAAGCTGGCACGAGGAAACCACCTCTAATTAAACGTGCAGTTCCTCGGATTTCTAGTCTGCCTTCTAGTCTACGGAAAGGCATAGGAACGACGAACATAAAAGAAACTTTCAGCACTTTTAATTCTGCCAGGGGAGAAGCAATGGCATACTGGAGCAGAATTTGTGTAATTTGCCACTTTTGCCGAATCAACAAACCTGAAAATAATGTTTTGCTAATGAAGCCAATAGGAGGTTATTAACAACCCACCTACAGGTGCGCGCCCTGTGGTAATTCATTACTACAACAGCAGCAAATAATTGTCTCTGCGTGAAAATACTACCGCATATGATAAGAATTAGTTATTAGGAATGCAGAGGAAGACAATGGTGATTATCATTAAAAAACAAGTCAGAGCACCAAGTCCTGACTTCAATTTCACCCTCTCATGGGCATGGGCCCAGCTAAATTCCACGGGTAGCAGAGCGGACATCATTCACCATTAAACTCTGATGACATCACAATTTCGAAGTCTAGTCACACCTTCAGCCCATCATAAGCTTCCTTTTTTGCTGCTGAGGGGCTAGAGCAGAGATTTGCAAACTAGGGAGAAGGCCCCCGGGGATGTGGTGCGGAATTTCTAGGGGGGTGAGGGGTGGCGCCAAACATTGGCCAAGAGGAGTGCAAGCACCTCTCCTGGCTGGGAGTAGGTGCCAAGAGCAGGGCCGGACTGGCCATAGCGGGCACCGGGCGTTTCCCCGGTAGGCCACTAGGGTGGGGGCCGGTTTTGGGCTCTGGGGGCCAGTTTTTGTTACCGGGGGTCGGCAATATCGGCCCCCTGTAACAAAATCGGCCGAAACCGGCCCTCGCAAACTGCTCGGCTGCACTCCCCCTCACCCCAGGGGGGGCCGGCTGAGCAGTTTGCCAGGGCCGGTTTCTGTTCCCAGTCCGGCCCTGGCCAAGAGGGTGTGGGGGAGGAGCGCTCAGTTATCCCCAAACCCCCTTTCAATTCAGGTAAAGGATCACAGTGTGGATACTATTACACTTCAGGGAGGCCAGCCTGTCCATTGCATATTAGAAACATGTGTTATATTGCCCATTGCATATTAGCAAACACGTATTATATTGCATTTTTAAAGGGCTGATTGAAAATAGCTGAAATGTTTGAATTGGTGAATGCTTTTTGAGCTGCCAGTTTTATGGTATAATTGTGAAAGAAATGTTAGTTATTCTAAAAGACACCATTGGTGTTTTTTTTATATAGCGCAGCTTGGAAATGTACATGGACGTCATCTAGGGGTCGCCAGGGGTCCCATCTGTGGCTCCTGGCATACCCCTTGCAATCCCTGGCACTGCTCTTGCGACCCCTGGCCTCAGAGGTGGCAAAATCTTTTCCAGGAACACAGGGACAGCTCTTCTCTATGGACGTCAGTTGGAGCTCCTCTTTCCGTTTTTTCCAGTCAGGTTTTTTTTTATTACACTAATAGTGAATATTATCATATTATTCACTTTTACTATAATGTTATGTTATGTTAAATCGACTTGATATAGCGCACAACTCACCCTAGGGCATCTCGGCGCTGTTTGCGGGTCAAAGACAGAAATACGCGTTGCCATAGTCCAATCTGCTTATTACTAAGGCCTGAACTAAAAGAAATGGAGTACAATTGGCTGGAATATGACCCTATCTGTCAGCTGAGTAAAGTAAAAAATACTTTTAAATGTATGTTGTGTGCTTGCTTTCAGGTGAGTGCACGCTGATGTAAGAGAGAGTGTTTGAGTGAATGTATGTGAATGTGTAAGCATGTGTGTGCAAATGAAAGCAAAAGTCAAATGGCATGTGATGTCACTTCCGCTACCTCTGGCATTTTGGTGAATTGAAGTCCATGGAAATGTAGTGAAAAACATCGAAATGTAAACAGGGACCAGAGAGGCCTGATTGCTTTTTTGTTCTTGCTCCTGTAGTAATGACCCCTGAGACCAGGGTTGGAGTACCGATAGCTGTGCATAGGCTATCTGCTGCTATGCTGGATATCCGCGTTGACGTCATGAATCCACTCCTGCTTTGTGGCATCAGAACTAAAATCAAAGATACCTGTAACCTTTTTTTTTTTAACTGAGCCTCATTAGCCACGACTGTATTGGGGTGTACGCTATTTTATGTAAAATAATACTTCATGTGCTCCCCAAAAAAGTCTAGCCATCGTTGAAGAGTATAAAAGTCAGAGATGACGGGCAGTAGAGTTGCAATTATTATGTATTATTCAATATAAGCTCTAGTTAAAAACAGAAGTTTTGAGGAAATGATTTCAAATTGGGTACTTACAACTGTCTTCTTCTTCAGAAATGCGCTTCACAACATAACAGGCATAGATGAACCCCACGAGCTGAAAAAGAGCAGAAGCAGCTGTCATTCAAAGATAAGAAGTGCGTACAACAAGCGCGTCTCACACTAGCCCACGCTCCACTCAGAAGGCACGTAGTGCCGCAGGAACAAACACAGTGACGCACTTTGATGAATGAGGTCTCAAACAGAATGCAGCAAGATGGAAACGCGCACCAGAAGCGAGGCGATGGAAAAGCACGTACCATGTTATTTGCTAAAATAAAAATGAGATCGACCTCTATGTATAAGCTTTTTTATTCCGTTCCTGGTTTTAGGATATATTTGCTGGCTTCTAACTGAGGATAACATATGTTTAGCATAGCCTTGCTGGACACACATCATGTCACATGCCCTAGAATTTAGGGGTAATACTGAGGTGCTTCAGGAGTACGTTATACCTACTTGCAGCAAAATCTTTGTTTATCGAGCCCATGTGTGTTATTAAGGAGCCCAGTGGAATTTAGAAACTTCTAACAGCTGTCTTGTACTGTCTACTACAAAAGGGCCCATCATTGCCAAGATGCGTCCCCTAGAGCCACAGAAGTAATCACCGCAGCTCAGCTAATAGTGCTACTATAAAAGGGCCCATTGCTAGAGAGCAAGCTTCTGCTCAATCTTCATCTTACAAAAAACGTAAAATGGCTCGATGCCAAAAATGAATGTTGAAAAGCATCAAATATTGCATCCAAGAGCAAGTCCTGTAGAGAGTAGTAGAAACACTTGCTACCTGTAGAGAGTAGTGGAAGCACTTGCTACCTGTAGAGAGTAGTGTAAGCACTTGCTATGCCCAGACTGGCTTACAGCAACCCCTCCCGACTGGTCGCACCATATCCAGAAGTGCTCTCCTAAAAACTGCACCACATGCATCTGCCAGGCTGATGCCAGGCGTGAGCTGATTTGATCACATTACTTGCGTTCTCGTCTCACTTCATTGCCGAAACTGAGGCACAATCAGTTCGATTCACAAAGATGTTTCCATGAGTAACTATGCTTACTCTTGATTTACTCCTGAATTTCGAGGCGTAGACAACAAAGACTTATGGAAGAACGCTTTGTGAATTGTGCCCAATATGTACTTAAGATGGCTAAGCTTACTTACAAAGTGGGACGTCTAAGCACCCATTGACTATCATTGCCAATTTGATTGACTTCTTTGGTAGGTTGGGTGGCATTCACAGCAAGCATGTTCAGCATCTGGAAACATTTTGGGCCCAATCCACAAAGCTTTTTCTATGAGAGTTGTGCCTGCGCCTTGTTTAAATTAGAGTTACTCCTGAATGCATAGGCCCAATTCACAAAGCATTTTCTGTGAGTAGTTCCAGAAGTAAAATATGCTTCCTAATAGAAAACATTAGTAAACTAGTCTTTCTATGGAAATTCATGAGTAAGCTTAGAGTAAGACACACCTTGTCCTGCACTGTGATGAGTTCAAGATATTTTCAGGCAACCCTTACCTAACTTGAGTAATGCATACTTCCTCAAAGAAAAAAGCTTTGTGAATCACTCCCCACTTCCAGAAATCTCAAAAAGGAACAAGGTACTAAACATTAGTACTTTATAGTGCAAGCTCAACAGAGCTGTTTAAGAAACAAACACACACACACAAGTAATATACACATATTATTGCTGAGTATGCTCTACTTTTAAAAGAGAACGACACATTAAGTTATATCATAATATATTATGCAGCATATTTTCAATTACGAACACTATAACTTGACTGCATGACATTTTTAAAAATATATTACAAAGTTTAATAGTACAGTATGTCTACATCTTAAGCATGAATGGTTTCTGTATGTTTCCATACATTCAAGGGGTGATAGCTGTGTTCCAAAGACAGGTGTCCCAAACTGGGATATTGCTTGCAGCTCATTTGTAAATTTCCAAAATGCACTGCACCTAGTTTATTGCATGTGGGTACTGTAAATGCTTAAAAAAACCATACATAACTGGGACTACCACGATCATGAGACCCAGAAGGACAAGGTGATGTTCATGCCTTGGCAGGGATATGTTCTTGCACGAGGGAGACTGGAGGGAATTACAATGTATTGGAAAAAATGCTAAAAATTGGACAAATGTCCTGTTCACAGAGTGTTCTGCTGGCCAGCTAGTCAGGGCAGGAAGGTCTGACTTGCACTAGTAGATTTCTTGTGTCATACAGAATTAGAAAACATATATTTTGTATACTTTCCTTATAGTCCTGGGTTTGATATCTATCATATATCCACTTTTTAAAATTATATTTGTAGGCTGCCACAAGAAATGGAAGCAGAGTTTGCACCAATACATAGCCCTGAATGTGTTGAAAAAACATGTAGTTTATATAGGTGAACTAGGAGACCAAAGAGGTACATGTGCCTGAAATACCTAATACTGTTTTTCTGAAAATAGCTCAGGCACAGAGGTGCTCAAACACCCAGACAGAGAAAGATGTTAGCTGAGCAGACAAATATCCAGAATATGTGTAGGGCAGACAGTGTCTGGTAACAGAGGTTGTTCGGGCTTCCACGCTTGTACTAGGTCTCCCTCTCTAATGAGCCCCATACCTTTACGGTTTTCTGTGGTAGCTGTGTGCTCAACCTTAGTGGAATGTTATTATTGTTATTCAGAATGTGGTGATGATCTAATAGAATGGTGGGAGTAGAAGATGGGAGGTGATGCTGGGAGACAGTTGGATGAGATCCTTTTCTACAAATAAAGAGACTTTTGTTACACCTCTAATCTGGTGTTCCTCATGATCCTTGATATTACACTGGCAACAAGATGGGATGAGGAATTGCTTAACATGCACCCTGCTTAAGGAGGCTGAATCACAGGGTGATGAAAGCTCCAGCTTATTCGTTTACCTTCTTTAAAGTTGGGTGAGGTCAGATTGACTTTATTTTCTTTATTTATTGATGTGACCCAGACCTCTACGAGTAGTCTCTAATGTTTTTTTAGCCAACAGCTTTTTGGCCGTCACCTTAACGAGTGGTTTGCTGCATGACGCTTGATGAACGAGAGCTGTTATCCTAACAGTTAGTTTGGAGCGACTGCTAAATACTGTGAGGGACCTCTCACATGCACTCTGTCTCGTTGTTCTTGTCTTCTGCCCCGTGTGTAGTGATTTTAATATAAGGGCTGCCCAGGAGTAACCTTATTGCATATAAAAGTTGTTTGGAATATATGCGTTTTGCCGCGCTTTGTCAATCGCTTTTAGCCATCTAAGTTATGTACAGGGTTAGAGAAGGCGAAGGCGCTTCTAATTTATTTTTTGTTGTTGCGAACCTTACTTTAATGAGTGGGAGACTGTTGGTTGCAAGCTTCAAGCATGGTCTAAATCGTTTGCCAACAGCGTAACTGGAACGCACAGATACACTTTGTTGTTTGCTGGAATGCACTGTGGCTCTTGACTTCGCTCAATGTTTGACGTAGCAGCACGCTGACGTCAGCGTACACCCTCTTGAATGGAAAGAAAACTGCATCGCAACTTGCCATGCGTGGTTGCGCGCAGACTCTGCAAGACGGCTTGTGTGTCGGGTCACGAGCTCATCACTAGGAAACCTGAACGGATTTGGCACATGCCTTCATCTTCATCCTCACAGTGACACGCACACTGTTTAAGCTCGTCTTAACAGTTGAAGTGTTGTTCAGTGGGAGAACATTACTGCTCCTCCTTTCTTATGAATAAATCCAGGAACTCCACCAATTAAATTGCAAAAATGGAAAAAAGTTTTTGAAAGTGATGCAGAGGTGTGTGGGACATCCCTGAGTGCAGAGATAAAGACAGTGGGGCCGATTCACAGAACCAATATGAGATAAAATCCTAAACTTACTACTTTTGGTATTCACAGAAGGCATTTAGTAGTAGTAAAGTTAGGAGTCCTAACTTTACTACTACTGAATGCCTTCTGTGAATACCAAAAGTAATAAGTTTAGGATTTTATCTCAGATTAGTTCTGTGAATCGGCCCCAGTGTTTCTACTTCATTGCCTTAGGACGGAAGGTCAAGAAGTGTTTGATCATCTTCCAGAAATCTCTGACACTGATTGGGAAGAATATGAGATATGTATTAAAAAACTTGACAATCACTGTTTGCCAAAAGTGAGTATCATCTTAGAGAGGTATAACTTTGGAAGAAGGGTTCAGAAAGAAGGGAAGTCGGTTGAGTCTTATGTAAATGATTTATGGAAACTTGCTTCTTCCAATAAATTTGTGTCTTAGCTGGATGAAAGGATCCAAGATCAGTTTATGCTAGGCTGCAATATTGAGAAGGTGAGAGAAGAGTTATGGTTAAGAGATGAACCAACCCTTGAGGAAGTTTTGATGGTGGCAAAAAAAATAGATAATTCCATTAAATGTGTTGAGGTTATCTGAAAAGAGAATGGAAAAGCCCCCGCTGCCACTTGCCTGACGCCGACTTGATCCATATGCTCTGGTCATGTCCTTCCCTGCAAGGGTTTTGCAGGGAAGTTACTGCAGGTCTGTTGCATCTATCCAAAAGTCCCTCTTGGTTATCTATTAAAGTTTGTATTCTGGGTTTGTACCCACTCCCGAGAAAAGCTGCGGTGCTGAGCCGCTTCACCGACCTCTCCCTAATATTGGCAAAAAGGATGCTCACATAGCGCTGGAAATCCCATAAGCACCTAGAGAAGGGGCATAGGGAGAGGAGGTGGTGCGATGGGCCACCGCAGAGAGAGAGAGAGGCCCTGAGGCATGAGGAATACAGAGGGCTTCGCAAGAAGCCCATCTCAATAGAGTGGGCTCACCTGCTAGAGCAACTTAGGTCGTTCTCCTCCGACGCTTAGGGAACATACGAAATGAGGCCCTCTTTCCCACTAGACTGCCACACACTGGGATAAACACTATTAGACTACCACTCTGAGGACCCCGCCCCCCCTTTGGTTCTTCGCTCCCATTTTCCAATGCATACGCTAATGACCTACCAGACCACTCAAGCAAGTTCGGGGCAGGAGGGGGGAAGGGGTTGAGCTGCTTGCTCCTGTTTGCAATGAATGCATCTTTCTTAGTTCTCGCATATGCAATCAATGACTACCTGCATCTACATATAGAAAATGTTTACTACCATATATTTATGCAATGATGCTATGTACATTGAATATGTTGCTACTTATAGTCTATTTGTAATGGACTAACAAAGTGATTCAGTAGTAATGTATATGCCACAGACCTTTGAAAACCAATAAAGAAGGTGTTAAAAAAAAGAGAATGGAAAAGAACAAACTGTGCATGACATGAGGGCAAATTAAAGAAAAAAATATTTTTACAAAGGCTATGGTGAAGAAAAGAGAAAAACATCTGTAAGGAAATGTTACAGAGGTGACAAAACTGGTCACTATTCAAATGATAAAATGTGCCCTGCTCTTAAAGCTACTTGCATGACATGCAAAAAGAAGAGTCACTATGCTGTGGTGTGCAAAATAAAAAAAAAACAGAAGATTAGAGAGGTAGCTGTTGGTGATGAACAAGATGGTGATGATACAGACTTTGAATGTGGGCAAATTGTTTTACAGAAAAGTGACAAAGTTAAGTCTAGTCCAGTAAACACGATTTTAGTGGCAGGTGAAATTACAAAAGTCCTGTTTGACGCAGGTGCAAAAATCACAATAATTTTGAATATTTTTTTATCGAGATAAACTGGAGGGTAAAGTCACATTACACAAACCCGTCATTAGGCCTTGTGCATATGGGAGTGAACCCATCAAGTTGCATGGATATTTCTATGGTCTGATTTGAGTACAAACAATGTTTAGTTGCAGGGAAATTTTTTGTATAAAAAAAGGGATGGCATATCAGTTGACTCCATCAAGGGGATTTAGGAGTGATGTTGGACCCTAATAGTGACCCACAAAATTGTCTAAAAGATAAGGTAGATTTAAATGAAGTGGATGTGCTGCCTGGTGGGGAATGCTTGGGAGAAATAAAGAAAGGTTTCCCTAACATTTTCCAAGAGGGTCTAGGATGTCTAACAGGTTATAAGCATAAAATAAGTTTGATTCCTGGTGCTCAACCAGTATGTTGTAAGGTAAGTAAGACATGTTCCCATAGCTCTCAGAGAGGAGATGAGAGTGGAGATTGAAAAATGAAAGGCTAATGGAATTATTGAAAAAGTTGAAGGGACAGAATGGCTTGCAACAGTTGTTGCAGTGAGGAAGTCTAATGGAAATGTATCATTATGTGTAGACTTAAGACACCTTAATAAAAAAACGTTGTAGTGGCCAAATATACTCTTCTGAATATTTCAGAATTGTTGATGTTGTTAGGTGAGGTTTTTAACACAATAGACCTCACTTCAGCCTACAATCAGGTAGAGTTGGAGGAGGCGTCTAAGAACATGACTGAATTTGTTACACCTTTGGGAACATTCTGATATGTCAGGTTGCTTTTGGAACTAGTGTCTGCGGTGTCTGTGTTCCAACGAGTCATGGAAATGGTTTTAAAGGGTACAAAAGAAGTGTGTGGTTACCAGGATGATACCCTTGTCTTTGGAAAGGACACCAAGGAACATAATAGACGTGTCAGAGAAGTCTTAAAGAGATTGAGTGAGTGTCATCTTACTATAAAACTGGAGAAATGCACGTTTGGTACAAATGCCATAGACTACTTGAGTCACACTGTTACTGGGGATGGTGTTGTACCCAAAACAGGTCTGGTTGACACAATTCAGCATATGACCTCACCTACTTCATGCGAGGAATTGATAAAATTCCTAGGAATGACTGAGTATTATAGTGAATTTGTCCAGAATTTTGGAGAAATGAGTGTCAACATGAGACGTCTATTCAAAAAGGGTATTGAAATTGTTTAGAATATGGCGTATGAGAGAGAATTCCAATTGCTGAAGGAAGAACTCAACCAGGCACTTACTCTTAAAAAGTTTGACCCTATAAGGAGAACAATGATAACAGCAGATGCCAGTCTTAAAGGGCTTGGGACTGTCTTACAGCAAAGTGACATGATGGAATGAATACTATCATGTTCATTTCACGAGGGTTAAAGGGTGCTGAAACAAGGTATTCGGGTATTGAAAGAGAGGCTCTTGTGGTGTACTGGGCTATAAGGAAATTGAAGGAGTTTTGCGGGGAGGAGCCTTTGAAGTCAGAACTATTCACAAACCTCTTTGTGAAATATTTTTTAAAAAAGGAACTGAGTCAGTGTCAGGGAGGGTAACTAAATAGGTAATTACCTTGCAAGAGTACAATTTTGAAATTAAATATATTCCAGGAGTGGAAAATAAAATAGCGGATACACATTCTAGAGAAGATAGTGAGGAAGATGATAATGATCTACTTGATGGTGAAGAAGCAGAGTATGTCTGTGAGGTTTATTGTATGATAATTCATGAAGTAATGCAGTTAGTCGGAATTGAATGGAATGACAGGAAATTAGGCTCTGATGGTTGTAAAAGTTTTGGTGTGTGAAAGATGAGCTGTCTATGTGTAATGATTTTTTTTGTTTAGAGGAACAAGGCTTATTCCCCCTACTAAATTAAGAGAGGAGTTGATAGCTTTAGTGCATGAAGGCCAACAGGGAATGTCTAAAACAAAGGAAATATTGCGCATCTCATATTGGTGGCCAGGTATGGCTTTGCAGGTAGAGAGAGAGGTACGAGATTTGCTGCCATGTGCACTTTGTGAAAAATCCATGAAACTGTGGTTACAGCCCATGACAATCAAAGAACGCCCAACAAGTCCAAGGAGATCATCCTGGATATTTTGGGTCCAATTCATGGGGATGGGCAAGAAACATATGTAATTGTTGAGATTTCCAAGTTGTCTATGTGGACAGAGATATGTTTCATGAAAGGAATAGAGACTAGACATGTGACAAAATGTCTAAGAAAACTCATGGGAAGAGAAGGGTTTCCTGAAACATTACTTACTGAAAATGGTGTTGGGCTTGTTTCCATTAGGATGGAACAGTTTCTTGAGAAAAGAGGAATAAAATACAAGAAGTGTGCTCTCTAACACCCTGAAACAAATGGAATGATTGGGAGACTAAATACAGTGCTCAAAGAAACCATAACATGGGTATGGGTGGGCAGTGAACTCCACTCCGCTGGTGGAGTTCACAGAGTTTTGGCACTTCGCACTCCAAGCAGAGTGCAAAGTTATTAAAAAAAACTCCGCCAGCTGCCCGCGGATTGGAGATCACCGGCACACTTTGCAACCATCCATTGCCACATGTATTGTAGGCTCTACTCCCCAAAATCACCTTATAAACTCCCAGTGTGGCAAAACTTACCATGCTGTATTCCAGTTCCCAAACTTGTGGCCATCGCGATAATGTTGCGTCAGTATATAAGCTCAAACCGGAAGAAATAGGAGAACCAGAAGAGATGTAAGAGACAAAGGAAATCGATGCAGCGGAGAAAGGGAAGAGGTCCGGAGCCGGGGGCCAGAGAGGGGAAACCGTGAGTGACAGACAGTGTCTTTAAATGCTTTCTGAAGGGTGCAGCATGCCTATTGTTTGATCAAGTGTCTTGTGCCACACAGAATATGTTGAGATTATTGAGATTATGCAAGCACTGGTGCATGCATAGCAAAAGACGAATTGCTCGGCTTGCCAAATGTACATTGCCACTGTATGCCGCCTCTCAGTATAATTTACGCGGGACATGTGGGTGAGAGGGACTGGAGTAAACATTCGGGTAGCTGTATTATACGAACAGGATACATTTGTTTATTTTCTTGTAATTGCAGATATATTATTATTCAGGTCCTTTTACATAATTATTACAGTCTACCACCCATATCTGTAGGTGCTTTGCACCTCAGGATGCCGGTACTGTACTGCTTTATATATCTCTCAACAAAGCTGCAGGTGCTCTCAGTGCCAGCAGCTGTGGTGTGTGTCTGGGGATGTGCTCGGGGGAGAAGACCTGCCACATTTAGAAGCTGCCAGAAAAGCTTGACTCAAAAGCACCTTAGAATTGCATCAGCACTCACCGCACATTGGCGAGAGCGATACATTGCAGACAGCATGCTGTACATTAAGGGGGCTGGAGACTGTAGAAGCTATGTTTGCTGAGCGCTGTGTGGATTTGGGTGGGCATTGCCACCTCTTACACTGCTGCATTACTGGATCACCTGTTTGTGTTGGGGAAAGTCGTGCCTGTTCCTCGGGTGCCACTGGGGACCTCATATCCCATCTCCCCCTGCGCCCTGAACGTGCTTAAAAGTGCGATGCCTGTCTGCAGTGGATCTTGCCGCCTCTTACACTGCTGGATTGCTGCTTCGCCTATTTGTGTTGGGGAAAGCCGTGCCTGGTCCTCAGGTGCTGCTGGGCACTTCATATCCCATCTCCCCCTGCAACCTGAACGTGCTTAAAAGCGCGACGCCGGGCCGCAGCGGATGTTGCCGCCTCTTACACTGCTGGATTGCTGGATCACCTGTTTGTGTTGGGGAAAGCCATGCCTGGTCCTCGGGAGCCACTGGGGACTTCATATCCCATCTCCCCGTGCTCCCTGAACGCGCTTAAAAGTGCAATGCTGGCCCACAGCGTGGGATGCATGCAGGGACGTGCCTAGGGCGTCCACGCCTGTCATCCCCTGGAGGAGGCTGGGCTGGGCCACCCCTCTAGCATTTGAGCCCTTCTTGCAGTGTGTACTCAACAAAAACATGGTTAAAAGGAAGACAAGGACGCCCAACTCTGGTGGCAAAATTGTCAACATGTTGGACTCCATTCTGACCAGGGCAGCAGATGTCCTTTCTAGAGAAATTGAGATCACCGAACAACGTCTCTCACTAGAGGAGGTAAGGCTCCCTATTTTAGCCCCCGAAGTTTCTGGTTTAGCCCATATGCAAAATGGGACAGAAAAAAGGTCCTCATAATGAAATTTTAAGTACACCAGCTCCAATTACTAACCGTAAACCCTCTAGCCCATGTGGTAGCCCCTTATTCGAACCCCCGCAAAAAAAGGAAAAGAGGGAAGTCTAAAAATGTATCAGCGAGCAAGTCCACTAAAGTGTGCAAAAATGACCCAATGGTTTCACCTCAGGCTCCAAATAAACCCCTTTTATCCACACCTCTGCAGTGGTTCTCCGAACCCTCCTTGTATCAGAATTTGGAACATCTATTCACCACTTTTCTGCACACCATCTTGTCTAGACTAACCAAAATAGAGGGGAATATAAAACTCATCCTCAAAAATGGAATCAGGGAATGAGCTGCCCGGGCTGGGAAGTACTCAAGGGGGAAATCCAAGTCTCTCACAAAATCAAAGACATTCACAAATATCGTTGGAGTGTCCGGTTTACCATACTGCCACAGCCCCAAATGTTTGTCACTCCATCCCAGGCCTAACTGTGAGAGCTCCAATTCATTACTATAGTCAACCTGGGCCTTTGGACTTTGCTAATCCCCCATTACCCAATCCTCTTACTTCAGGAGAGCCTTGTTATCTGGGAAAAGCAGGACTTGCTAGCACTAACATAGCTAATCACCCAAAGGATACTAGTGGGATTGTGGGAGCCTTGGCTTATCCCCCTAACAACTCTCAGCGCATTACGAACTTTGCGCAATGTGTTCGATTAGATCTCCCACCCGCAGGCTGCCCCTTGCTATTGTGCTTGCCAACATTCCTGAATTGAAAGTGAATCAAAAGGAAACCACGGAGCAGCTGATGGACAAGGCCCTACATTAACTTTCAAAATTTTACACTGGTCATCCTAAGCTGTATAACCACATTATTATGGCTAGACGTGTGATTTGGGTGGGCTGTGGCCCAAAAATAATTAAAGGCGATTGTATAGTTGTTAATTTTAATAACCAATGGTTAGTTGAGATTTTATTTAAGATCCTCCCCGATATTCCACGGCCGGACACCACAAAGGTCCATCATTAGCACTATAACGAGACCCAGTCCGAGATATACTCCCAACTCACATATTGCTCCGAATAGTCCATTTCCTTTCACCAGGAATAGATAGGCACCACTGACCGACCTGGAAGCATTTGATTGACTCCATGTCTCCCTTCATAAGTTACATTCATCTAACCCCAAGGGCGCCACCATCTCACCCATTAACTACAAAGATCTAGCTAACGCCAGAGAAGATATGGCTACCTTAAGCATTATTTCTTTGAATATAGCAGGTTACAACCAGAAGAGGAGTAATCACGATTGGTTATCCCTTGTTTCTAAATATGAGATTCTTTGTTTCCAAGAAACATGGGAAACTGCTAAGATCCATATTAACGGGTACTGTACGTTTCAGTCAGATGCGGTGCCATCTAGTTCTGGTCGCTCGAGTGGAGGCTTGGTCACCCTAGTAGCCAGTACATCGAGGATAAAGGTGATTTCCTTTCTTAATACTTCGCCCCATTATCACTTCCTTTTAAATGAGGGACGCAATGGGAGAGATTGGCTTTTAATTAATTTTTACAATAACAATTTTGCAGGTGGTATGACCTCTGTTATAGAACTAATTATTGATCAGATAATGAGTTCCCACCATCGACCCCTTGATATTGTATGGTTGGGCGATTTGAATGCTCATAGTTGTAGTAGAGCATATTCTGGGCTGTGTGGCCTGATCAACGCTATGGGGGATCCAATTTATCATTTCTGTCATAATTCTTATGGCAATGCACTTAACAGATTACTAGTGATCAACAATCTTGTGATAACCAACTCAATCGATACCAACGCTGGCCTATTGGATCACACATTTGCTTCTCGATCCTACTTCTCGACAATAGATTACATCTTGGTCTCGGAACCCTTAAGAAGCCAGATATTACAATCACCTAACACCTTCTTGTATAAAACAGTGAGAGCCAAGAGACAAGGTCTTCTGAAAGAGGAGGCTTGGGATAAGCCCAGGCGGCGGTCCTAAAGAACAGCAGGGACTTTTGGAACATAGTTAATGCCCCATTCCTCAAAGATGACTCGGAACCTACTACCGATTAACATGTCAGCGAGGAGGCCTGGGTGACTTACTTTGTTGAGGTATTTGGGCTCAGAGATACATCGGGATCATTGCCACCTAGTCTCTGTGCGTCCCCACCGGAGGAATATCTATCCTTCAATTTTGACGAAATGGAAACTGCTCTGAACCAATTAGGTGCAGCAAGAGCTCCTGGCCCTGATGGGGTGCCCATGGATTTCTTTTTAACAGATCAAGTACTATGGGCTCCACTTCTTACTAACGTGTTCAACGTTATTACGCAAATTGGTATCTCAGTATCTTGGAAAAAAACAGTTATTCTTATTTTTAAAAAAGGGGATAAGGATATGCCAAAAAATTACCGACCAATATCGCTATTGGAAAGTACTGCAAAATTAATGGGGCGCTTGATTCTGAACAGACTAGAGGCTTGGATCCAAAAAATAAACATCTTATCACGCACTGAGTATGGCTTCAGGAAGGGAAAAGTGACGATCGACCAGTACCTTAACCTTGATTTGTTATTTTCTAAATATACTGCAGCTAAGGGAGGCTGTCTACATATGGCCTTTATGGACCTGTCGGCCTCCTTTGATTGTGTGACCCATGTGAAATTATGATCCATAATGGAAGGCATTGGTATAGAGAAACCAATAATCAATTTGTATTCTGGTGCCACGACGTGTGTTCGTTATGGGAGAGAGGGTGAAATTACTAGATTTTGGCATTTCTCGTGGCATAAGGCAGGGGTGTGTACTGGCCACCTTCCTGCTCTCACTCTACACTAATGGTGTGGAAGTTGCCCTGAACGAGTCTGCCATTGATGTACCTATTATAAATTCCACTCCAGTTCCCTTACTTCTCTACGCAGACGATGCAGTGCTGTTGCCCTGGACTGACAAAGCACTTCAGACTCTGATAGAGACGTATACCAAATTTATGAAATGTCTTGAACTTCGAGTTAACGAGGCCAAGTCTTTTATACTTGTGGCAGGAGAGAGACCAAAACTAACCCCAACTGGAATATAGAAGGGAGAAAGTTGGAGGTGGTGGATTCCTTCTGTTATTTAGGGGTACCATTTGATTCTAAAAATACATGGTCAAATATGGTGTCTAACAGAGGAACATCAATGGAAAAAAGCATAGGGGCTTTATTTAAATTTATAAAAAAGCTTGGGTCCAAACCTATAGATGTAATCAAAAAGATATAAGAAGCAAAAACATTATCTATTGTCACTTATGGGGTTGCTGTATGGGGCACTGCTAATATAACCGCTTTACAACAAGTAGAGGATCGCTTTTGGAAGCGCCTGGTAGGCGCGCCCAATACCTGTTCCTCCTACAACTGCCATCTGGAACCAGATGTCCCTTTTATATCGGACCAGATTCGCTCAGCCCCTCCCCTTTTGTGGCATTCAGTGTGGAGGAGTGATCAGTTGAAGCTGACACTAGACATTTTTAGAGATTTGCTAAAGCTTGATGGCATATCTAAAGTAAAGTGGCTTCAATTTGTTAAGAAAAGCCTCTACAGCATCGGTCAGGCCAAATTATTTGATGATCCGACCTCATGTAAGTCCATCTCAAGGTCGAAACTAAAAGCACTACTGATAGAAAAGCTGAGGAGAGATAGATGGGAGTACAGTCATATTAAGCCTAATGTTAAAATATACTTGTTAACACCTAGAATCGATCATATGGCTTTTTCATACTTAACATTTGTAACGCATCCCAAGCACAGATTTTTATTAACAAGATTTCGGTTGAGTTATATTTCCCTTATGCTGGGTTATCCATCTAATACATATTCCCCGGATTCCCCTACGCCATGTCCATGTGATTCTCATTTCCCTCAATGTGATCTTCACCTCCTATTTTTCTGTAGTTTGCATAATGAGGAAAGGAGGTCATACATCATTCCGCTAATGCACATTTTTAAATTTCAATAATGCCACCCAGCCCTATACTTTTTAGAGTCCCTAGCCAATCCTTTTATTTTCTACTGTCTGGCTTCCTTTTTTCAGCATGCTTTAGTAAAGAGAAAACAGAACCCGTGATGTTTGTCAGAGTGAGCAAGATTATAGTTCATCTTATATGTCAAAATGCCATATTTAAATGTATATGTTCTTTTAGATGATAATGTAAGCTGATCCTTGTTTTAACTTTGAATACCTTTTCATGTAGCTGCCTCATCGAATTTTTATTCTTTGTAAATAGTATACGTTTTATGCCGTTTTATTATTGGCAAAATAAAATGATCATGACTGACTGATCATTTGTGGAACTCCTAGGAATTCCACTGAGTTTTTATGCAAGTCCGCGAAATTCCACGTAGTGCAACTCTGCGAGCTCCGCCCACCCCTAATTTACGCTGGCCAAATCGAATTAATCAAATTGGAAGAAGTGAAAAGGTGAACAGAACTCTGCAGAATCACACCTCATAGCACAACAGATAAAACTCAATTTGAATTGTTGAAGGGAAGGTACCCTAACACTGCTATGGAAGCTTTTTTTGGGTCAATGATTATGAGTTTGATTTGTGAATGGTCAGTAACGTGAAGGACTGGTGTGTGAGAGAAGAGGAGAAGATTATGAATAGAAAAAATATTTTAAGAAAAGAATGACAGTACAGAAAAAAGTGGATGACTGGGTCATGATTAAAGGTCCGATAGGAAAGAGTGATAGTGTGAGATTCTTCAAACTGATAATGCTATCAAAGCTCAGGATCATCATATTGGAATCTCAACAGAGTTGCGAGGTGCAAAGGGACATTAAAATTTACTTTTGTGGAGCCTAGCAAGGAAGAGGAAGAAGCTGCAAAAAATGTTGTAACTAGGAAATCTAACAGAAATGTACAAATGCCAGAATATTAAAAAAATGTAACTAGGAATCGAACAGAAATGTACAAATGCCAGACTATTTAAAGGATTATGTGAAGTAGTATTAAGTTTTTAACCAAAATGTAAAAAAATGTTTCCTCAAATTCTGTTATACCTTCTGTTTTCATGTATAATATTTTAGTCATGTTGAACTGCATTGCTTCTGTTCATTAAGTGGTTTGATATATAGCGAAATACTTCAAAATTCTGGTAATGGGGAATGACTTTGAATAAGTGTATATATGTTTCTTTATTTTGTTTTTGTTAAGGGGGAGGTGTGTGGTAGCCGTGTGCTCAACTTTAGTGGAATGTTACACATGTCATGCAGAATGTGGTGATGTCAAATAGAATGGCGGGAGTAGAAGCTGGGAGGTGATGCTGGGAGAAAGTTGGATCAGATCCTTCTCTACTAATAAAGAGACTTTTCTTACAGCTACTGTGTTCCTTGTGATCCCTGATCTTACATTTTTTTCCCGGCACGCTCCCTCGGTCAGATTCTTTCACTTCCTAATCATTTGTTCCCTACGACTATGTAACAGCTTATACAAAAATCTCAGTACCAGTGTTTCTTCTCATGCAGGTGTCCAGGTGGATCCAAGGACCATTCTTAGCCTTATTGAGCCGTAACAGTTGATAGCTCAATATTGATTCTTTGGTTATAATTGCTGGTAAAGGTTACATTATAGCTTATCTTGTGTTCCTTTCATATTAACTAAGATGGGTGCCCAAGTTCCTAAATACACCCAGTCCTATGATGTCCTACCCACTCCCTGGGTACAAACAACAACAGTACTGGAAGCTGTGTTTTTCTTTATTCCCTTTTCCCCCTTTCAGGGTTTTTTTTTTTTTATTAAACCTTTTTATTGAGGCTTCAACAAAGCATAATAATACATACATTTCAGCATTGCCGTCAATCCGTTACAAAGAAGTTATGGCATACTCATAATACATTGGCGAATTGGCTGAGTAGAAATTATGCTGGGATACACGACAGAATGAGTCAGTGCATATATGTTAGAGGCAGTAATTTTAGGGAGGCAAAAAGGAACATCACTGTAAAAATACATGTGGGTTTCCCCGTGTCCCCCCTCTAGGCATCTGTCACCCGCACTGGAGTGGGCTCCGAATTATTTACGGGGGCATCGTGGTCCGAGGTGTCGTCTGCTAGGCTATGTAGGTATGTCACCAAAGGTCCCCAAATATCGTGCGGCCTGCTAGCACTCGGCATAAGATTCCAAAATTCTGTCAGTTGTGTCTGACAAAATGCCGCGTCGGCAAGCCAGAGTTTGAGCGTCGGGCCAGTCTTCGCCCCCGTGTATTGCCACTCTACGCTTGGCCAGGAGCAGAAGCATTGCCACAAGGCGTCTACAGGCATGGGTCTGAACTGAGGTGGCGAAGTGAGCTAAAGAATGATGATGGATTTAACCCAGATCTGTGACTGGGGTGAGTGTCTGAAAAGTTTCAGCACTCCATCCATCATCTCCTTGTGTTTGCTTTGTTTGCCCTAAGTTGGCAGGGTATGCCCAGACGTGGATCCCTTGCTCACTTTGCCACTGGATTCAAGCTAGCCTGGCTGATGAAGGGTGTTACCCAGAAACCGGTCCCAGGATGCTTGTTTCCGGTTCAGGGAAGACCTGGCTTGGCAGTTCGGGCTGGACTGTTCCCATGAGGCACAGGGTCAAGACTGATTTGCATATGGCTGGGTCTGAACTGAGGTGGTGAAGTGAGCTAAAGAATGATGATGGAATTAACCCAGATCTGTGACTGGGGGTGAGTGTCTGAAAAGTTTCAGCACTCCGTCCATCATCTCCTTGTGTTTGCTTATGTCACCAAAGGTCCCCAAATATCGTGCGGCCTGCTAGCGCTCGGAATAAGATTCCAAAATTCTGTCAGTTGTGTCTGACAAAATGCCGCGTCGGCAAGCCAGAGTTTGAGCATCGGGCTGGTCTTCGCCCGCGTGTATTGCCACTCTACGCTTGGCCAGGACCAGAAGCATTGCCACAAGGCGTCTAGAGGCATCAGGCACCTCCTGGACGTAGCCAAGCAAGCAAAGAAGGGGATTTGGTGTGAGGGTGGTTGATGTGATAGCACTAATGGACGCACACACTTCCAGCCAGTAGGCTGCCACCCTGGGACAGACCCACGCTAAGTGTATAAACGAGGCGTCGGGCGCCACGCAACGCTGGCAGCGTGCATCAGTGTTGAGGCCCATCCTGCGCAGCGCCATTGGGGTGCGGTACATCCTATGAAGGAACTTGAAGTGTATTTGTCTGAGTCTATAATTAGGGGAAAGTTTTTCCGTTTGCATGCAACAATACTTCCATTGCTCAGGTGTAGGGCTGTCCAACAGGTCCACCCACCAGACGCCTCGCGCCAGTTTGGCGCTAGTAGATGTAGCCGCCATGGATAGTGAGTAGATTCTGGTGACCAGCTTACGATGTGTGGTAGCTGTGTGGATGTATTCCAAGGCCGCGTTAGTGGGAGGTGGCGCCGGGAATGTCTTGTTAGTACTTTTGCATGTCACCCGCATCTGGTAGAATAGTAGGCTGTCCAGAAACGTGGGCATCCCAGTAGCTGTACGTTCAGGGGGAGAGAGGAAGCAGCCATCGGGATACCGAGCGCTTTTGCACGGCGCACCATGCCAGGATTTTGCAGCAGGGGGAAGGCAGGATTTGCAGCCAGCTGCATGGATGGGGCGTATAGGGTATCAGTACCGCAGTATTTACGGAGTCCCTCCCATGCCCAGCGCAAGCATTCGATCGTGTTTATCTCTTTCCGAGGATTTTTATAGGGCAGGAACAGAGTGGTGCTGAGCGGCCAGGGGGGGCCAAATCCACCTCCACAGCAGTATGCGGTTGGAATGGCGTCGGGTGGAGCCAGTAATGTAGGAAACTCACTTTGGCGCTGTAGGCATATTATTGCAGGTCAGGTGCCCCAAGGCCACCGCATGCAAAAGGGAGTGTCAGGATCTCATAGGCTGTGCGCGGTTGGTGCCCGGCCCATGCCAGAGAGATTAAGTTGGATCTGAGTCCGTAAAAAAATTGGATGGTGAGCGGGAGCGGTATATTTAGGAACAGATATGGAAATTTCGGCAAGACAATTATTTTCGCGATTGCAATATGGGTGGATAGGAGAGCGGCAATTTGTTCCATGTTGGGATTTTAGCTTCCAGCCATTCAATGGCTCTGCCGTAGTTAGCGGACCAGAGGTTGTCAGTGTTCCTACTGAGCCAGACGCCCAGATATCGTGTTGGCTCAGTTGCCCATTTGAGCGGAAATTCTGTCTGGCAGGGTTGAGTGACTTCCGTTAAAGGGAATAGAATGGATTTGCTCCAATTCACTTGCATGCCAGAGAGTCCCCCAAAACGTATTACCTCTCTAGTCATAAGGTCTAAATTCTTCTGGGGCTCACGAATAAATAATGCAATATCGTCGGAATACATGGGAGTGACTAAAGCGCGGGCAGAGAATCCAATGCCCCGGTGGGTATGATGTTGGCGGAGCCGCGCCGCCAGGGGTTCCATGGCGACGGCAAAGAGCAATGGCGAGAGTGGGCAGCCTTGCCGTGTGCCTCTAGTAATTTTGATGGGGTTGGTAATTTGGCCATTAAGTTTGATGCGCGCGATAGGGAGGGTATATAACAGTTTAATGTTCCGGATAAAGCCCGCACTGAGGCCCAGGCGAGCCAACAGGGGAAACAGGAAAGGCCATTCGAGAGAGTCGAACGCTTTAGTCGTGTCGAGAAGTGCGGCGACCGTGGCGAGAGTGGGATTGATTTGATGTAGCACTGAGAAGATGGTGCGAAGATTATGCGAGGTAGCACGACCAGGAATAAAGCCAGATTGGTCTGGGCGCACTATTAACGGCATGAGGGGAAGCAACCGGTTCGCCAACACCTTGGCCAGTATTTTGTTGTCAGTATTGATAAGTGAAAGTGGGCGGTAGGAGTCACAGGATGTGGGTGATTTATCGGGTTTCAGTATGAGAGTAATAAGCGCCTCACGGAGCAATGTAGGGAGACAGCCAACTTCGATTGACTCATTATACATTTCCACTAGGTGGGGGATCAGGAGTGGGGCATATTCTTTATAAAAAGCGGAAGTGAGGCCGTCTGTGCCGGGGGCTTTATCAGCAGGAAGTCCCAAAATAACCTGGGTTATTTCCTCATTGGTGAAAGGGGCATCAAGGTATTCCCGGTGTGCAGGGCTGAGCCATAGGAGCTTGATGGAGTCGAAATATTGTTGTAGGGAGTCAGGGTCCTCTACGGAGCCTGCTGTATAGAGTTGAGTATAGAAGCTAGTGATTGTTTTTATGATATCATCCAGTGCTGTGATTCTGTCTCCCGAGTCGGAGCAAATCTCCATCATATAGGTAGATGTGTGAGGCTTACGCAGCAGGTTAGCCAACGTTCTGCTCGGGCGCTCACCCTCACCATACCTATGGGCCATCGCTTCACGGCCAAGGCAGCTGAGTTTGCGGTCCTCTTCCAAGTGATATTCGCAGGTTTTAGTCAGAATGTTAGCTAGGATATATGGGTTTGGGTTAGAGCTGTAGTCCCTGTCTAGGGCTGAGAGTTCCGCCTCCAAGCGTTTAAGAGTGCCTCTGATGGCCAGAAGAACCCCAGCCTGCTTTGAGATGCACACCCCTCTTATCACCACCTTAAAAGATTCCCAGAGAACTGAGGAGGAATTGACCGAGCCAGTGTTAAGCTCAAAAAAGTCCGTGATGGCGCAGCGTCCTTCTTCCTTAAAAATGGCGTCTCGCAGAGCATGGGGCGGGACACGCCAGGAGAACATGCGCTGGCGGGTCAGCGGGAACTTTAGCATGAGGCGGACTGGGGCATGGTCGGATAAAGTGCGGGGCATGTGCTCAGTCAATATAGTACAATTAGCGACATCTCTGGTTGCTAGCCGTAGGTCAATGCATGACCAGGAGCTGTGCGTCATGGAGATGCATGTGCCTTCAGCTTTCGTGGGATGAGTGTGACACCATAAGTCCACTAGGGTGTTGTCCTGTATCAATGTGTGATGGGTGGCCATGGCCTGTAGGTGTTGTGTGCACGAGCCAGATCTGTCCAAGGTGCTGAGAAGTGCAATATTAAAGTCGCCACCCCAAATATTAGGATGTGAGCCACAGGAGGAGATCAGTCTCCATACGTTTAAGAAAAAGTCCGGGTCATCAAGATTAGGGCCATAGATGGCTGCCAGTATTAGAGGTTGAGAGTATAGTGTGCCCACTAAAATTACATATCTACCTGCAGAATCTATGCAAGTATGATCAGTGCGCCATGACAGACCCCGTCTGATTAGAATAGTGACCCCCCTAGCGTAGTTTGAGTAGGCAGCTGAGTGAGCCTCCCCCCAGTGATGGGCCCTGAGCCTGGCCGTATTGGTCGAGGCAAGGTGTGTCTCCTGTAAAAAGCAAATGTCAGTGCTGTGGCGGATGAGGTAGGCATGAATGAGCCTCGACTTCTGATGATCATTGATACCCCTGATATTCCAAGTTATATAAGTTACTTCAGCCATCTGGATGTGTTATGTCTGGTGAGTGGTACTATAGCTACTGAAGTGGCCAGCATACAAGCGTGATGTCATTCTACCCATGTATTGATATGGATTGCGGCAGTGAACAACAGGTGCTGAACATGTTAGACAGTTAGAAGAAACATGGTCCCGCAGAGGGGAGCCGGGAGGCATGCCCCCATGAACAACAACCCACACCCACCCTCCACCCACTCCAACCCCCAAACAGGTTGAGAAACATTCCCCCCCACCACCCCCTAGCAAAAAACAATGGAGGAACAGGCAACTAGTGGAAATCATCCCAAGAGGGAACGCAGGCTCAGCCGGGCCATCCCTCTATCAGAGACGGGGTGACCGGGCGAAGGCGGACAGTACTAGCAGTGAACCCATATAGCACAGTCAGAGCAATACTAGCAATGAGACAGGAGAAAAGCAACATCAACCCAATAGGGGTATTCAAATGTACATGACTCCAGTGCACACGAAATAAGCAAGGACAAAATGGGGGATCAATCATTGTCACTTAGCTGATCAGTCTCTCCCTCACGATGCTGAGACCGCGGCCGGTCCTTATTCAGTTGTTTGGCGAATGATGCAGCGGCTTTTGGGTCCGTAAAGTAGCGGGGCTTGCCATCAATGTCCACTCTCAATTTGGCCAGATAAAGGAGGGCATAAGTGACGTTGAGCTGTTGTAACAGTATCTTGGCTGGTAGGAAATCTCTCCTGGCATTTTGAACATTGAGGGTAAAGTCTGGATAAAAAGCTAGCATATTGCCCTGATGGCGCACTTCCTTCATCTCTCTGGCCTTCCGGAGGATGGTGTCCTGATCACGGTAGTTTAGGATACGGGCAATTATTGGTCTCGCTGCAGCCCCAGGCGGGGGTCGGGCCCCAACGAATGGTGAGCTCCTTCCATAATGAAGCACTCGGATAGTGCCGGACCAAAGAGTTCGCGCAGCAGGGACTCCAGGTAGTCCTCAACTCTGCCCATTGCCGTGGTTTCCGGAATCCCCGTGATGCGGAGATTGTTCTTCCGGAACCTCGCCTCGAGGTCTTCGTTTTTGGCGCGTATGAGGTCCAGAATCTTATCCATTTGAAGTAGTTTTTGTTGTGCTTCAGCTATGGAGTCGTCAGCATCGGACACTCGGGCCTCTACATGAGTAATGCGGTTGTCGTGGGCGTCGACGCGCTGCTTTACCTGGTCTAAACGTATCACCAAGTGGTCGATTTTAGAGTCAATAGTCTTTAGACTGTTCTTTACATCGAGGAGTATCGATTTGATATCGTCGTCCTGGGCAGAGGGGGTCTCCGTCTGGTGGCCTGATCACCCACATCCTGCAATGCGTCGGCGCCGCGACCAACGCGCCTGCTCTCAAAGTTCAGCTTGGGTTGTTTTTGGTCTGTTTCCCCAAGGCGAGCAGAAGGCGAAGGGGCCAGGTGTATGAGCACAATAGGTGGAGAACACTGCGTAAAGTTCAGTCGCAGGATATTAGGGGGAATCCAGACGAGGGCAAAGGGCGCTCATGAACCAGCCCAGTGCGTCGCCCAGGTGGCGTCCAAAGTCAGCAGGTATGGGCACAGGAAGGCAAGCACCCAGCTCCAGGGCCTCAAGAGCAAACTAGAATGGTGTATTCTGGCAAGGAGGGGGGGAGGACATCAACGCCCTACTCCACCCACAGTCACGGGGCCCTCAAAGCCCAAGGTCCCATGCGGCCTGAGGAGGGGACGATTTTATCTAGACTAGACTATGGCAACTCTCTTTACTTAGGCGCCAATAAGTCCAGTATCCAGCGTCTGCAGAGAATACAGAATGCAGCAGCCCGCACTCTCCTGGCGCTCCCGAAAACTTGCTCAGTCTCTACCTAAATTACATTGGCTGCCAGAGAAAAAAGAATCCAGTTTAAAACGCTATGTGTGGCTCATAAAATTCTGACACAACAAGCACCGCCGGGGTTGGCAGATCTGCTAGCCTTCTATGTTCCTCGGCGCACTCTACGTTCAGCTGACCAAGGGTTGGCTTGTATTCCCCGAGTCTTAAGAGCCAGAGCTGGAGGCCGCTCCTTTAGAACTCTCGCGGACAGACTCTGGAACTCTCTCCCAGCCTCCATCAGAGGGATCCAGAATCACCTTGCCTTTCGCAAAGCCATAAAGACCTGGCTTTTTCCGGCGTAATTCCTCTTCAGCTTCTATAGTCTCATGTCTTTGGTTGCGCTGGGACGCCCCATTGCTGGGGCAGCCATGCGCATTACAAATCTTAAAATAAAATAAATAAATCCCAGTGGGTTCTTTAGGCTGTAGCTTCCCAACGAGCAATTGTATTGCCAGCCGCAAGAGGGGGACAGTCACCTCTGCTCCAGGTGAAGGCAGTTGTGATGGCCAGCCGGATGCGTTCTACCAAAACAGCAAAGCCAACAAGTCTCAGCAACTAAGCGAGGTGGGGGGACCAGGCAGTAGCTAAATCGTGAACTGCACCAGGTATCGGATCGACTCACCAGTAGCCAGTTTGTAGGAGGGTCTAGGTGCCGCACCGCAAGCTGCCAGTCAATCCGCTCATCCTCTGCTCCGTGGGGTGGCCTAGCAGGGGAGCACACCAGAGCAGGCCGCGCAGCCCGCGATCCATTTTTGCAAGCCGCCTGGCCCCAACCAGCACGTAGCAGCTCCTATCTTCAGCATCGTCCCACCCGGGCGCCAGCAGCTAGTCCGTTGTGACACTTTCCCCTCAGCGCTGAAGTTATGGGCCTCACGAGGCCCGACCGCCCAGGCAGCAGCGTTCACAGTTCTATGGCGGCCTCCCCCCAGGTAGCTGCAAGGAGGGGGGTGCCCAGCAGGATCAGGCGTGTCGCCGGGGCAGCGGCAGGTTCAGAGGCCCCCGCATCGTAGCAGCCGAGCTCACCTCAGCGGAGTGGGGGCCGCCATGTTGTGGGCTCACGGAGGGTCACGGCCCCTCGACAAAGGTCTGATTTTCGCTCGCAGCAGTCCAGCAATAGAGCTCTGGTCCATGGGGCCGTCAGCAGGCCAGGTGATCGCGAGCCCAAAAGGCGCGGCCGCACCACAGCCGCCGCAGCAGGCCTGCACGCTGACTCCGCAGCCACGCGGCCCGCCAGCTGCACCCCGCCGCCATAGGCTGCTTCCTCGTAGGCCCTACCGGGCTGCCAGAGAGTCCCCGGGTGTCGGGACTCACAGGCCAGTGTCCGTGAAACTGGATGGATGGCTCCCTGCATGATATTTATCGGATATTTCTCGCCCGGTCAGCAGAGCTGACTTAAAGTGCAGCCATCTTGCAGCCAGCGTGACCATGCCCCCCTCCCCCTTTCAGGGTTAGTTATTTTTTCTGTAGTGTAATAGGAAGTGTGACACAACCAGAGAGGGAGGTAGGTGGATTGAATTTGGATTTTTCTTTGCTGCTTCATGCATGACAGGGTCTAGAGTACATGCTGCCAGGAAAGGCAACATAGCAGAATCACAGAGAAGCAATGAACAACAGTGGCATTGGCCAGGTACAGGGAAACACTATATATCAATTTACCCTAAGTATACCGTAACAGACCAAGAGTAATAGAGCACTCGTACTAGAAAAGATTTAGAGGTCTTAGCTAATGCCTTTTGGTTGAAACTCATCACAGTTGTTCACATTCTGTACACAGGCGGTTTCCAAATTAATGAGTCCCAATATACAGGAACTATGAGTATATGAAGTAGTTCTCCTTTAGTACATCTTCATAGACTCATTAATCTGTTTTTGAACTGGCTACAAAACATTTAAAATGGGAATATAATGCCAGTATTCAGGTAATATTCGCATACAATTAGAACAAACAAGAATTTAATGTAGCACCTTTGAACTTTTCCTAATTGGTAGTTAGACATTTCAGGGCCTATTAACAGAGTGATGTAGGAGTATGCAAAGTAGTGCTCCTGTAGTACTAATTCCCTTACTCATACTGGTAAATACTTTTGTTGTGCTTCAAATACTGGAAAGGCAATATCTGCATTGCACAAGGAGTAGTTCTATGGCTTACACATACCTGAATGTGGTCAGAGGTGGAAGTTTGTCAACATGGTGATCATAGTTGCTTATTACATGTGGTTAAACAGTAGACCACATTACACACATGGGGAGGGGTATTCCCCTGCAACAAATGGTATTTATTGGTAAAGACATTTTATGAACACGTGGTGCAGGCTGCAATGGAATACAAAGAGAGAAAAATGATAGTATTGACATAAACACATGGCATACAGCTCAACGCATAGCAGAAGACTGTATTGGAATTGTGGAGCTCACCATAAGTGGCAAATTATGGTTATTTTTCAAATTTAATTGATAACCATCAATATAATAGAGATATAGCAATCTCTCTCTCTCTCTCTCTCTCTCTATATATATATATATATATTATCTACTGGCGGTCGCCAGTAGATAGTTATAGCTATGACCTATTTTCCATAGGAAATTTGCGACATTCTATTTGAAATAACTCTTGCGTCGGTTGACGAATCTTCGCGAAATTTTCAAACTTTATGGCCCGCTCCGGTCCGCTCCTACCCTGACAGTTTCGGGGTGATTCGTCAAGCGGGGGCCGAGAAAAAAGGGGGGTACCAAAATGTGTTTTCCCCATTCATTTTCCCATAGGAAACTTTAGCCACGGCTACAGCCCGAACTGCTGAACGGAATTACACCAAATTTGGCAAAGAGGTAGTTCTTGGTTCAGAAAGAACCCTTTTGTTAAATGGTGTAAATCCGTTCAGTAGTTCCTGTGAAAATCAAAAGGAAAATCACATATATATCTATGGCCGCGTCGGATTCGCGCACCCTCCCGATCCACGAGCTGCATGCTAATTGGCTGTCAACACTCCAAATCTGGAAGTGTTGACAGCCATTTTATCCCTCGGTAGAACCGAGGGACAGAAACTAAGTGCGCAAAGCGCAAAAGGGGGCAGGGTAGAAACACCTGACCCCATAGGTCTGCTCAGGGGTCCCACAAGGACCCCTGGGCAGAAAAAAGCATTTAAAAAAAAAAAAATCGGCAGGATGCGCTCAGGGTGCGCGGATCCTGCCGAAAAAAAGAAACAAGTGCGCAAAACGCACAAAGGGGGCAGGGTAGAAACACCCTGACCCCTAGGTCTGCTCAGGGGTCCCACAAGGACCCCTGGGCAGAAAAAAGCATTTAAAAAAAAAAAAAATCAGCAGGATGCGCTCAGGGTGCGCGGATCCTGCCGAAAAAAATTCGAAGCGCGGTCTCCGCGCTTCATGCAAATTTGCCCCGGGTGGCCCAAGTCCCGGGGGCATGCGAGGTGGGTTTATTGTTTATGGGGGGCCTCTAAGGCCCCCAAGCCCGAGGACCGCCACCCCCTGGGGCTTTTAAAAAAAATGATGGCGGGAGGGCTGTGCGCCCTCTCGCTGCCCGAGGACCGCCACCCCCGGGGCTGTTTTTTAAATTAAAAAACCTGTGTGGGGGCTCCAGCCCCCACATGCCCGGGGACCGCCACCTCCCGGGGCACTAAAGATTTAAATATGGGGGTCCGTTACGGACCCCAGAGCCCGGGGACCACCACCTCCCGGGGCTTTGAACAAGTTGGGAGGGGCCGCGCGGCCCCTCCTCCTGGAGCCAGTGATGGCCCTGGGGACCACCACCCCCAGGGCCGGCTCCTGCAGTGTCCCAGGGTGCCTACCCGGGACACTGTAGTTTGCTATGACAGGACGGGAGCATCGCGGCTCCGTCCTGTCATAGCTAAGCTAGTTTGCATTTTGAAAGAGAGAGCAGGAAACCTGCTCTCTCTTTCAAAATGCAAACTAATTGCTTTCCACACGGGGAGCAGCATGTTAGCTGCTCCCCATGTGAGAAAAGCAATGCCGGCTTTCAGCGCAGGAGGCAGGGAGCCGGCTGGGACTGTGGGGGATTGGGGACCCCCACAGTCTCCAACGAGAGGCCAGGCCCGGGGGATGGGGTCCCGGGGCCATAAGTGGCCCGGGAGGGGCCACGCAGCCCCCTCCCCCAAAAATAATAATTAAAAAAAAAGAAAAAGAAAAATAAAGGCCTGCCCGGGGGATGGGGTCCCCGGGGCAAAGGAGGCCTGAGGAGGGGGGCCACGCAGCCCCCTCCTTAAAAATAATAAAAAGAGTGGCCATGCCCCGGGGATGGGGTCCCCGGGGCTGGAATCGGCCACGGGAGGGGGCCACGCGGCCCCATTCCCGTTTTTTTTTTTTTTAATGAAAAAAAAGGGTAAGGCCCTGGGGGATGGGGTCCCCAGGGCCCAAAAGGAAAAAGGAAGGGGGCCACACAGCCCCCTTCGAGAAAAAAAAACAAAACAAAAACGATCGTGCACGCAGGCCTCGCCCCCTTCCTTTACCACTCTGCAAACGCGCCCCGGCGCGGTTTACAGAAGAGAACAATTCCCCTTGAATACTGGGGGTCCCTGGGGGCCACCTAGCCCACCAGGAACCTCCAGTATGCGCCAGGAGGCTGCGTTGCAGAGAGGTGTACAGAGGCCACGCCCCTTTTACACCTCTCTGCAACGCAGCTCTGTGGCGCTTACTGGAGGTACCTGGTGGGATAGTTGGACGCCAGGGACTCTCAGGATTCAAGGGACTATCCCCCAACTTAAAACGCGCCACGGGCGCGTTTGCACAGTGGTGAAGGGAGGGCGGGGCTTCAGGTGACATGTGTGCAAACAGGCACCGTGGCGCATTTTAAGATGGGGAATGAAATCCCCTTCAATCCTGAGGGTCCCTGGGGGCCAACTAGCCCACCAGGTACGTCCAGAAAGCGCCACAGAGCTGCGTTGCAGAGAGGTGCAAAAGGGGCGTGGCCTCTGAACACCTCTCTGCAACGCAGCTCCCTGGCGCATACTGGAGAGTACAGGGTGGGCTAGTTGGACCCCAGGGACCCTCATGATTCAAGGGGACTTAATCCCCCAACCTAAAACGCGCCATGGGGCGCGTTTGCACAGATGTCACCTCAGGCCCCGCCCCCTCCCTTCACCATTGTGCAAATATTCCTCTAAAATCAGCCGAACTACGAATTCCGATTTACTCACCTGTTATCAGGAGAGACCTCAGTGCTGCATCTTTGAGCCCAATTCTGATCCTGAAAAGTAATTTTAACCGCACTTACCAGTAATTTGAATTTCCTTCCATAGGCTAACATTGACTGGTTTCACTTGGAAATTCTTCTAAGTGTGGAGTTTTGGAACTTTATAATATTCCTCTAAAATCAGCCGAAATACGAATTCCGATTTACTCACCTGTTATCAGGAGAGACCTCAGTGCTGCATCTTTCAGCCCAGTACTGATCCTGAAAAATAATTTTAACCGTACTTACCAGTAACTTGAATTTCCTTCCATAGGATATCATTGCCTGCTTTTTGCTGAAAAAGTTTCTGTCGATTTTTGTAACATACAAATATTCCTCTAAAATCAGCAGAACTACGAATTCCGATTTACTCACCTGTTATCAGGAGAGACCTCAGTGCTGCATCTTTGAGCCCAATACTGATCCTGAAAAGTAATTTTAACCGCACTTACCAGTAATTTGAATTTCCTTCCATAGGCTAACATTGACTGGTTTCACTTGGAAATTCTTCTAAGTGTGGAGTTTTGGAACTTTATAATATTCCTCTAAAATCAGCCGAACTACGAATTCTGATTTACTCACCTGTTATCAGGAGAGAACCCAGTGCTGCATCTTTAGCCCAGCACTGACCTAAAAAAGTAATTCTAACCGTTCTTACCAGTAAATTGAATTTCCTTCCATAGGATATCATTGCCTGCTTTTTGCTGAAAAAGTTTCTAAGTGTCGATTTTGAAACATACAAATATTCCTCTAAAATCAGCAGAACTACGAATTCCGATTTACTCACCTGTTATCAGGAGAGACCTCAGTGCTGCATCTTTCAGCCCAGTACTGATCCTGAAAAGTAATTCTAACCGTACTTACCAGTAACTTGTATTTCCTTCCATTGGAATCCATTGTCTGATTTTCAGCAGAAAAGTTTCAAAGTGTCGATTCTCACAAACTACAAATATTCCTTAAAAATCGCCTGTATGACTTAAACGCATTCTTTCAACTGTTTACAGGAGATGCACCAGTGCTGGATACAGGATCCACCACTGAGTAAGAAAAAGTAACGATAACACTACTTACCTGCTAAGTGAATTTCCTCCCATAGGATAACATTGGTGATTCTATGTGAAAAAGTTTCTAAGTATCAACTTTTAAAATACAATAATATTCCTTAAAAATTACTACTGTAACCAAAACGCTTTTACTCAACTGTTTACAGGAGATGTCCCAGGACTGAATCTAGGATCCAGTCCTGTGGTTAGAAAAGTAATCCATAAAGTAACTAATTGCATTTAACTAGAAATTCACATTGAGCTCAATGTTGCATTGTGTTTGAAATTGTGTTGCCCATTGCAACAACTGTAACTACTGTACTTAAAAGTCTATTGCCTATTTGCAAACTATTTAAACTAAAGTAATTCATTCTGAGAAAGTATATTTTGTAATGTAATGTATAATGTAATTACAATGTAATTTAAAAAATAAAATATGTAAAAATAAATAGTTTAAAAAAATGTAGTAAATCAGTATCAAAAAAATAAATATAACAATTAATACATTTAAAAATTGTCATTTACAAAACCTTTGAAATTCACTGAAAAAACCATAGGTTTTAGGGGCGTTATAGTTAGAAATTAGCATTTAAAAAACCTTTGAAATTCACTGAAAAAACCATAGGTTTCAGACACGTTATAGTTAGAAATTAGCATTTAAAAAACCTTTGAAATTCACTGGAAAAACCATAGGTTTCAGACACGTTATAGTTAGAAATTAGCATTTAAAAAACCTTTGAAATTCACTGAAAAAACCATAGGTTTTAGGGACAGTTATAGTTAGTTGGACATTTCACTCGTACAAAACCATAGAAATTCCCCGTTATAGTTAGTTCAGCTAACTATAACTCGCACCCCACAATGCACTGCTGATGACGTCACATATTACATCACTCATGACATGGTCAGTGACATCACTGATGACATCACTGATGACATCTCAAATGACATCACTGATGACATCACTGATGACATCATCCACGTGATAATCTGATGCACCTCCTCACACCCTAATATAACCTTTGATACACCCACTCTAAATTACACACTGCCATTCGCAAAACCATAGACACTCCAACACCAATAAGTACATACCCACTCACTGATTCTTAGGTCTACACACACACATCCACTCACTCACCCGTACAGTCACTCATACGTACGGTCACTCAGTACAGGACTATCATATGCACTCATACTCCTATATTGACACTCAAACACCGCCACTCATCCATAGCGGTACTCATACACCTAGTCAGTCATGCAAATAATTAATCACACTGCCATTTACTCACCTATACAGTTATACACCACCAGCTCACTTACTCATACAAATACTAGCACATTCTTACGCTCTTATACAATCACTAATACAAGCACACACTCATCCATACAGTCACTCTCACAATCACACACTCTCGCTTACAGCTATTTATATACTCCAACACACATATATACTGCCTTTCACATATGTAGTTACTCACACATGTACCACTGGGACATACATTCACTCACTAACACACTCTTACACACTTACCCACCCATACAGTCTATCACAGATGCACTCTTGAAACCATCCACCCAGTGAATCACCCACTCACACATCTATGCACAGAGTTGCACACACCGCTCCCACACAAACACTCAGGCACCCATACAGATACTCAGACAACCATTCAATAACTCATATAGACACTCATGTAGCTATTCACAAACACATGCAGCCACTTACACAGCAACAGACAGACGGATACAGACATTCACCCAGTTTAGTCACTAACCCATGCATTCAGTAAGATACGTTAAATCACTCACTTATAGAGTCAGTCACGCACCTACTAAATTATCCATACAGACACTTATACACCCACTCATTCTTCAATACGTCTTTTCCTATATATATTAAAAATATTTAAACTTTACAGAAACACAGTCACTGCATGATGTCATCAGTGATGTCATTTGAGATGTCATCAGTGATGTCATCAGTGATGTTACTGACCATGTCATGAGTGATGTAATATGTGATGTCATCAGCAGTGCATTGCGGGGGCGCAAGTTATAGTTAGCTGAACTAACTATAACGGGGGAATTTCACGGGTTTTGTACGAGTGAAATGTCCAACTAACTATAACTGTCCCTAAAACCTATGGTTTTTTCAGTGAATATATATATATATATATATATTCACTGAAAAACCATAGGTTTCAGGCACGTTACAGTTAGAAATTAGCATTTAAAAAACCTTAGAAATTCACTGAAAAAACCATAGGTTTCAGGGGCGTTATAGTTAGTTTGACATTTCACTCGTACAAAACCATAGAAATTCCCCGTTATAGTTAGTTCAGCTAACTATAACTCGTGCACCCACAATGCACTGCTGATGACGTCACATATTACATCACTCATGACATGGTCAGTGACATCCTCATGACATCACTGATGACATCTCAAATGACATCACTGATGACATCATCCTTGTGATAGAGTGGCAGACCTCCTCTCACCCTAATATAACCTTTGATACACACACTCAAAAATACAAACTAACATTTTCAAAACAATGGACCTACCAATTCCAGTTACAACACACCTATTCAGTAATTCCAAGATCTACACACACATCCACTCATTCACCAACAGTCCCTATACAGTCACTCATACATGTACTCACTCATCATATGTACTCATACACCTATACATCCTGTTACACACCGCCACTCATCCATAGAGTTACTCACACACATAGTCACACATGCAAACAAAGTATCAAACATCCATTTACTTGCATATACAGTTATACACACACTACCACACTTACTTCTACAGAAACTTACACATACTTACTCTCTTAAACAATCACTTATAGAAACACCTACTTATTTGTACAGGAACTCTTCCAATCTCTCACTCTCACATATACTCACTTATATACACCAATACTCACATATACTAGTTTAAAACATATGTAGTTACTCATAAAGACACTATTGAGACAGTCATTCACTCACTAACACACCCATACACATACTCATCCACCTATACAGTCCTGCACACATGCTGTCTTCAACACATACAAACAGTGAGTCACTCATTCATGCATCTATGCACTAAGTAATACCCCCCACCGAACCATACAGACACTCAGACACTCATACTGATACTCAAAAAACCAACTAATAACCCATATAGACACTCATGTAGCTACTCACCAACCCATGCAGCCACTTATACACAAAGTGAGAGACTGATACAGATATTTTCATATTTAAACATTACTCACTAACCCATGTATTCACTAAGATACACTTAGTCAGTTATACAATCAATTTTACAAAACAAAATCATCCATTTAGACACTTATATACCCATTTATTATTCCATCGACCTTGAGATATACATATATAAAACATATTTAATTTTCAGAAAAACACACATTCACTGGATGATGTCATCAGTGATGTCATCAGTGATGTCATTTGAGATGTCATCAGTGATGTCATGAGTGATGTCACTGACCATGTCATGAGTGATGTAATATGTGACGTCATCAGCAGTGCATTGCGGGCGGGCGAGTTATAGTTAGCTGAACTAACTATAACGGGGGAATTTCTATGGTTTTGTACGAGTGAAATGTCCAACTAACTATAACGCCCCTGAAACCTATGGTTTTTTCAGTGAATTTCTAAGGACTTTTTAAATGCTAATTTCTAACTATAACGTGCCTGAAACCTATGGTTTTTCAGTGAATTTCTAAGGTTTTTAAATGCTAATTTCTAACTATAACGTGCCTGAAACCTATAGTTTTTTCAGTGAATATATATATATTTATTATACTATGTATACGTGTGAAAATGTCTCGGTCCCCTGTTTGCCTCGGTGGCACGGAAAAAATGGGTGGGACTGACGTCAGCACGCCGACGAGGTTCTCTTATGGCTCCGATGACGTCATACGGTGTCGCGAGCGGAGCCGTGCTATTATGTCATCCTCGTTGACGTGGGAGAGCTAGGAAAGAATTTCCGTGGAATGCTGGTGCAGGGGATATTCACCTAAGTGTTCAGGCTAGTCCTTTGGGAGCAACTGTTTATGTTGCCACTCCAGAAACCGAAACCAGTGATCCGAGGGAAGAGGCCCTGCAGATGGCACATGAGGTGGGGTGCCCAGTCGTGTGCACCGGCGGGGCAGCGAAGTGACAAGCACCACAACCCACAAAAAAGGTAACGAGGGCACAGAATAACACAGGATCTTCTCTTTGTATCTGGCAGGAACAACGAAGTTAAAATGCCCTAGTACCAAAATGTAGAATTAGTGCTACAACGGTCTTCAAGAGGACCTGCGATGCCGCTTCTGCCTCCCGTACCCTGGAGGTGGCACATGGGTCACGCGGTACGGTCATACTGCGGTGGGACGCACACTCGTTGACCTCTCATTTTTTCCGTGCCACCGAGGCAAACAGGGGACCGAGACATTTTCACATGTATACATAGTATAATAAATATATATATATTCACTGAAAAAACCATAGGTTTCAGGCACGTTATAGTTAGAAATTAGCATTTAAAAAACCTTAGAAATTCACTGAAAAAACCATAGGTTTCAGGCACGTTATAGTTAGAAATTAGCATTTAAAAAACCTTAGAAATTCACTGAAAAAACCATAGGTTTCAGGGGTGTTATAGTTAGTTGGACATTTCACTCGGACAAAACCATAGAAATTCCCCCATTATAGTTAGTTCAGCTAACTATAACTCGCGCGCCCGCAATGCACTGCTGATGACGTCACATATTACATCACTCATGACATGGTCAGTGACATCACTCATGACATCACTGATGACATCTCAAATAACATCACTGATGACATCACTGATGACATCATCCAGTGAATGTGTTTTTCTGAAAATTAAATATGTTTTATATATGTATATCTCAAGGTCGATGGAAGAATAAATGGGTATATAAGTGTCTAAATGGATGATTTTGTTTTGTAAAATTGATTGTATAACTGACTAAGTGTATCTTAGTGAATACATGGGTTAGTGAGTAATGTTTAAATATGAAAATATCTGTATCAGTCTCTGACTTTGTGTATAAGTGGCTGCATGGGTTGGTGAGTAGCTACATGTGTCTATATGGGTTATTAGTTGGTTTTTGAGTATCAGTATGAGTGTCTGAGTGTCTGTATGGTTCGGTGGGGGGTATTACTTAGTGCATAGATGCATGAATGAGTGACTCACTGTTTGTATGTGTTGAAGACAGCATGTGTGCAGGACTGTATAGGTGGATGAGTATGTGTATGGGTGTGTTAGTGAGTGAATGACTGTCTCAATAGTGTCTTTATGAGTAACTACATATGTTTTAAACTAGTATATGTGAGTATTGGTGTATATAAGTGAGTATATGTGAGAGTGAGAGATTGGAAGAGTTCCTGTACAAATAAGTAGGTGTTTCTATAAGTGATTGTTTAAGAGAGTAAGTATGTGTAAGTTTCTGTAGAAGTAAGTGTGGTAGTGTGTGTATAACTGTATATGCAAGTAAATGGATGTTTGATACTTTGTTTGCATGTGTGACTATGTGTGTGAGTAACTCTATGGATGAGTGGTGGTGTGTAACAGGATGTATGGGTGTATGAGTACATATGATGAGTGAGTACATGCATGAGTGACTGTATAGGGACTGTTGGTGAATGAGTGGATGTGTGTGTAGATCTTGGAATTACTGAATAGGTGTGTTGTAACTGGTATTGGTATGTCCATTGTTTTGAAAATGTTAGTTTGTATTTTTGAGTGTGTGTATCAAAGGTTATATTAGGGTGAGAGGAGGTCTGCCACTCTATCACAAGGATGATGTCATCAGTAATGTCATCAGTGATGTCATTTGAGATGTCATCAGTGATGTCATGAGTGATGTAATATGTGATGTCATCAGCAGTGCATTGCGGGCGCGCGAGTTATAGTTAGCTGAACTAACTATAACGGGGGAATTTCTATGGTTTTGTACGAGTGAAATGTCCAACTAACTATAACACCCCTGAAACCTATGGTTTTTCAGTGAATTTCTAAGGTTTTTTAAATGCTAATTTCTAACTATAACGTGCCTGAAACCTATGTTTTTTTCAGTGAATATATATATATATATATGTATATAATATAATATATATAAAACATATATTATCACAGGAAAAAACCAAAGGCTAAAGTGATGTTATAGTTAAGAATTGAAATAATTTGTTACTTAACATTTAAAAGAAATCTTAGCAATTCAATGAAAAAACCAAAGGTAAAGGTGAAATTATAGTTAAAAGTTACATGAAAATGTCAATTAAAATATACTATTTTAAATGAACAAGACCACTGAAATTCAGCAGTTTTGGTTATCTCAAGTAACTATAACTTGTATCCATAAAGTAACTACTACTCGCACTTCCACCATGCACAGTGTTATCTGGTCTAAACTTCCCTTGGATTGCTGGTTGATGGCCCTTGAAATCTCAAGACCACCCAATAACCCCAATCCCATCCTAGCCAATGAGGACTACAACAGCTGGATCCATAACTCCTTAGACTCCGTACTTCCCATAAAATGCTCTCAATCAAAGCGCAGCTCAACAACTGCACCCTGGTATTCCCCTAATTTACGGGAAAGGAAACGATATTGCAAAAAATTAGAGAGGAAATGGCGACTTGATTATTCCCTTTCCAGCAAAACTGCATACAGGGAGGCAATAAAAGCTTACAAAAATGAAATTAAAGCCTCTCAATCAACTTTCTTCGAAGAAAAAATTAAAGCAGCTGCTTTCATGCCTAAAGAAATGTATCGAATCGCAAAAACTCTCCTCAAACTCCCTGAGAAACCGCCAAACCCTATTGACGCCCAAATTCGCTGCAATAACCTGGCAGATTTCTTTTTCCAGAATATACAAATAATTTACACCTCCTTTCCCCCCATCATGCCCGACACAACTCCTGCCAACTTCTCAAGTGCAGGACCCCGATCTTCGGCCACCCTGGACACCCTCCCCCTTCTCAATCCCACCACATTAGAATGCATTATGCACCAGGTGAAATCTGGCTCCCCCCAAGACCCGGCACCCCATGCACCCTGCTGCCAGCTATTGCCAACATTCTTCCCACCACACTCGACCTGCTCAATGCCTCTATCTCCTCCTGCATTGTCCCTCCCCCCTGGAAGCGCGCCTTGGCCAAGACTCTCTTAAAAAAAACAACCCAGACCAAGACAACCCCAGCAATTACCGGCCAATTTCACTGTTACCATGGCTGAGCAAGATTCTGGAGAAATATGTCAACTCATTACTGGTAGAGTTCCTGGAGAACAACCATTTACTCGACCTCTCCCAGACAGGATTTCGTCCCATGCATGGGACCGAAACCGCTCTCCTCACTGTAACTGAGGAGGCCAGGAAGATCCTTGATCAAGGAGGCTCTGCAGCAATCATCCTCCTTGACTTAAGTGCCGCATTCAACACTGTAAATCATGACCTACTAATTCACCGACTTACCAACTCAGGCGTTTCAGGAAATGCCATCACTTGGTTCACATCCTTCTTGGCAGACCGTTCCTTCCAGGTTTTTGAGGGCGATATCACCTCCCCCAGCAAGCCACTCAGCTGTGGTGTGCCTCAGGGCTCCTCCCTGAGTCCCACACTATTTAACGTTTATATGAGCCCCCTAGCTGAGATTGTCCGTCCTTTCGGCATAAAAATCATCACTTATGCTGACGACACTCAGCTAGTGGTGGCCCTTAACCAACCAAACACTCCCTCTAACAACCTGAGTGGATGTCTGGAGGAGGTGGCCAAATGGATGACACTCTCCTGTCTAAAGTTGAACGGGGACAAAACTGAGCTTATGCTCTTAGGCAAAACCCCCAAGCTTAATATAAACTCACTATGGCCCATCTGCCTAGGTCCTGCCCCAGTGCCAAAGGACACAATCAAGAGCCTGGGCATTTGGCTGGATAACTCCCTCAACTTTAACCATCAGGCAGCTAAACTCTCAGCCACCTGCTATGGTCTACTAAGGCTGCTTCGGAAGATTCTTCCCCTGCTTCCATTCCAGGCAAGACAGATTATGGTCCAGGGTCTCATTCTCTCATGCCTGGACTTTGGGAACACCCTCTATTTAGGGGCCCCTCAATCCACCTTGCGCAAACTCCAGGTCATTCAAAACTGCGCAGCCCGAACACTCCTTCAGATCCCCCGCCGACTCCCAATCAATCCCGGACTAAGGAGCCTCCACTGGCTCCCAGTTAGGGAAAGAATTGAATTCAAGGCCCTGTGCATTGCCCATAGGGCCTTTTGGAAAACGGGCCCTGTCATTAGCCGATCGCTGATTACTCACTACCACCGAATAGACAGCTCAGATCAGCATCTTCCTTCCTCGCCTTAGTGCCCAAGATCAAGAGAACTAGAAGTGGTGGCCGCTCCTTTGCTTATAACTCGGCTAAACTCTGGAACTCTCTCCCACTCCACCTTCGGGCAGAGCCCAATCTGCTCCTCTTCCGTAGGCTTCTAAAAACTCTGCTCTTCAACAAATCTGTAGAGTTCCTAACTTTCTTCCTGCACACGCTTGTCCGCAGCGCTAGCACGCCTCAGGGTAGCTATCGCGCTTAACAAATGGTCTTTTCATTTCATTTCATGCATTATCAATTACGTCATTTCAGATGTTGCAATGATGTTATCAATGATGTCATAGCATGTCATAAGTGATGTAGTATCTGAGGAATTTAGCAGCGCTAAAAAGGCTGTCTCCACATCTTTATTCATGTGGTGGAAGCCAATCAGATCATACCATTTAATCCGCTAATCATGCATCCTACACCAAATCACAAGAAGCACGCTTTCTGGATCAAGTTAAAGCTTTCTGCCAAATTTGGTGTAATTCTGTTTTGGCTCAATATTTATGTATATTTCACATTTCAGTTCCGCAATCTCTGCAAAACTTTCCAGACCTACTGCCCCCCTTGCACTGGTGTAGGATGGAAAGTTTTGCAAGGTTTGGTCAAGGGGGTGCAAAGAAAAAAGGGCGGTCCCAAAGCAGGTTTTGACCCCAATGTGTTGTACATAAACATTTTGTATTGGACGTAGCAGCGAAGCGGCTGAACATATTTTTTTGACTTTTCACGCTAGGTACTTTAGACTATATAGATTATCCTTTTTGCTATTGCAAGTGATGTTATGACGTGGTTATGAAGTTATAAGGGCCAAAAACTTAGTGATATCTGTGTAGCATAATGCTGCTAAATGTAGCAAGAAAGCCCAAAAAATAAACTAGACTGCATATGTAAAGTTTCAGAATTACTACATGAACAACTAAAAGGCACATTTATGGTAACATGAATATTTAAACCAATATGCAAATACATAAAAATACAAAAGATAAAAAGAAAAAAGCCCATTAAATCTAATCGCCACTCTGCAGTTACAGTTATTATTCCCAAAGAGAGGAATTCCTTGGATATTCACTCCATAATAATTTTCCACCCATTTGACGAATCACCACAAGACTCTCCAGACCTATAGCATTTGAAATGATGTACATTTTTTAGGTGAATCGTTAAAGGGATGTTTGGTAAAAGGGGGTCCCAAAACGTTTTTTCCACCAATACATTTTCCATAGACAATTGCATTTTATCTAGCGCAAAAACAGCTGAATGGAGTTACATGAAATTTGGCAGTATTATACATTATGGTTCAGAGATTATGCTTTTTGGGTATTTGCAGATAAATAGGGTAAGTAATTTTTAAGTTATAAGGCATTTAAACTTAGTGATATCTGTCACTGCTCTACTTTCGCGGAATTTCACAAAATGTTTTGAAACTACTGAGGTACATGACCGTAAACGTAATTTAAAATATATTTAAAAAAATTTAAATACATTTCCCTACCTATTACCACTTTAATAAAGTGGTACTAGCTAGGGACCTACTACTTACCTATATCTAAGGCCCTAATCTGATTGCCACTCTGCAGTTATATTTAGGATTCCCACAGATGGGAATTCCTTGGATTTTTGCTCGCTAGTAACTTTTCTCCCATTTGACGGATCACCACAAAACTTTCCAGACCTATAGAATTTTTGCATTTTGTGATGATGTAAATTTTTGTAGTGAATCATTAAGGGGGTGCAAAGATAAAAGGGGGGTCCGAAAAATGTGTTTTTTCCACCAATGCATTTTCCAAAGAATATTGTCTATACTCTATTCCAATCTGTGCCTTTCTACTGTTTGCCACTTAACTCTCCGCTATTCCACTACACTCTACAACACTCCACTCTACGCTATTCCACTGCATGCCACTCCACTGTACGCCACTCCACTCTCCACCACTTCAGTGTATGGCACTCCATTCTACACCACTCCATGCAATGCTATTCCGATAAACGCCACTCCAATATACATCACTCCACTGTATACTATTACACTCTACCCCACTCCACTGTACGCCACTTCTGGTCTACATCAGTCCACTGTATGCCACTCCACTGCATGCTCTGCTCTGTCTTCTGGATGCTCATTTTATAGCAATTCAGTTCCTCTTTCAGATATGCGCTGATTTTCCTTTGAAAGAGCCTTCGATCCTGGAAAGTGGATTACTCTGGAGGATATGGCATGTAAAACACAGCTTTACGGTGCATACATAATGACACAGTGAGTGATCCTTTGGGCAGTTACATAGAAAGCGTTTGACTCTAAGCCCCTCTCCTTTATCCTCTGCCCCTAAGCAGCAAGCCCATCCAGCCAACACAAATATCACGTCACTAAAAACAATCATTACTGTGTCCAGCTGTGCAGTGCAGCCAAGTGCAGTTGATGAATTACAGAGGATTTTATCGATATTGGGAGGCTGATGGTGGGCCGAGGGGACCCACGTGGATTCGAGCTTGTGACCTTGGGGTCAAACACATCCTTGTAGTGGGTACACACATTAGTTCGCGGAGTCATCAAACCCATGGGAAGTAGAAGGAAGCAGAAAGGATGACTCGAGGAAGGATGGATCGAGGAGGAAGGGAGTGAAGCAGCAGACAGGGAGGGGGCTACCGACAGCAGACGGTTGTGCAGAGGAAGGACAAACGGACGGGAGGAGAAGTGAAAGAGCCGCTGCATTGGAAGGAAGCAAGAAGAGGGATAGTTATTAGCCAATGAGGGAATAACGGAGCACAAGAGAGGTTGGAGCGGGACGTTATAATAACGTTTGAAGGCGAGGAGTGGCTGACCTGGCATGAAAGGAGAAGTTTTAATCCCAGGTCACCCCTATACTACCTAGGTTGGCCAGTATTCATTTAGTCCATGTGTCTTGCACAGCATCGCACGCCACCTCATGAGCACTTCACAGCATTTAATTTCGGTTTGCTTTGCTTGGGGTCTTTATAGCGCACAGAGGTACCACTTCTTAAAAGCATAGCAACAGCAAAACCTGCTACTTCTAGGCGCTGTAAGAGATCAGAGACAGGCTTTCAAAAGATGAACACAGAGGATGGGAAAATAGTAGAAAGATGTTCAAGACTTAACAGCAGTCACATCCTTTTCTAAAAATGCATGCCTTCACATCCTTCTTTTCTCATATCATGCAGCTTTTCTCGTGGTGCTTGTAACTCCTCTCACCACTTTCCTTTGTATTTCTCTCCCAATGCTCCATCCTGTACTTTTCACCCTGTTACCCCTCCCCTTGCACCTCTTCTGCTAGACCTGTAGCGATTCGGTAAAATGTCCTTAGCCTTTCATACTGTATTTGCTGCCATATTTTGAACATGTTGCAAGCACACGACATGACACTGAAGGAGTGTTCTTTTAAAGCAGTGGCACAGTCAAATTTAGAATGAATGAATAATCAAAATATATATGTCTGTGGTGTTTCCAATGAATATCTGGCGGTATCTGCTTTAATTCCCAAAGATAAGTCCGAAAACACAATAAACTTTAGACACATTTTATGCACAGTGTTATATTGGTGGGGACCGAGTGGAGAAACAGGAAGCAGTATGAAATTTGAAACAGAGATGTGGTAATCAACTTTGGTGAAAACTTAAAATACAGAAGATGAGCCTGCAGAGCAATCTTGGATGGCAGTGTGGTTGTGATCGCTAGTAAGATGACACAGAGCTCACTTTACAACTCCCGGGGTCTCCAGCCGCACACATCGCGGGACAGCCCCTGGCTCCGTGCTCCACTCCCCAGGTTCTGCTCCACCTCCTGTCCCGAGGTATGGGGGTCCTCGCTCCCCTGGTGTCCTCCTGTGCCAGGGGGCAGGCTGTATTTTATGTTATACATCCAATGTCAGTCATGTTTTAGAGTGCCCAAAGGGGCGCCCAGTAAATTCAGATGTAGAACTTTGAAAACAGTACCTTCATCAACATAAAAATGTTGAGGCATTGCCGTACTGACTCATGTCGTCACAGCGAAGAACATTCGCCTGGCGTCACAGGGCAGAACACTCGTCATGACATGCTGCCTCTGGGTGTTCAACTCACCTCCCTCAGGCCCGGTCCCACCCCCTGTGACTCCAGCACCGTGAGAATTGGCTAGGTCAGTGGCTGCCAACGCTCATTTGGAGCCAAGGGGGCTGCAGCAAAAATCCCCCAGGCTCCTACAATGCAGAGCCTGGCGAGGGTTCAAGTGAGCATGTCAGGCTGGTCCGAGCAAGGCACCCGTCCAACCCTACATGTAGGCTTCACCGCAAGGAGGCTCAACACTTGCCAATCACCAAGAAGGCTCAGAGCAGAGGCTTCTGCTCCCTCTCATGACACTTCTTTGCCCAGGTCATGCCGCGGCACGCACTGCGGCAAAAAAAGATGGAATCAACAGTATTAATTAAACATTTTTAATATGGCAAACAAACAGACCCCCATAAAGAAACCACCGCTGTACTCAGGGAGGACACCATCATAATCACTAAATTCTCTGAAGACATTGGTACATACTTAATATTGACCAACGCCATATTAGATATACCAATACTAGCCTTCAGAAGAGGGACCAACCTCATAAAATTTTCTTTGTATGCCAGAGTTCATAGGAAAAGAAGAGCCTCCACAAATTCTTTTGAAAAACTATATTTTTTTTCAAAATCCACAACTGCTCAATTTGCAAGGTAGAGAAACATAATAAAAAAAACAAGCACAGAGGAGTAGAGACTCTCTAGACATCGCATTAGTTAGCTTGCAATGACCGATCATAGTGTGGGCTGTTCTTTGGCAGTTTGTGGTCGGTTTTATGACCAGGTGATATTATCACAAGTATTGCCTGCAGCAAACACATATGCATGCAGTTTCCCACTCCTTGGAAAATACCCATCATGAGCGGCCGGTATGCTAGAGTAGCGGGGGGCGGGTGGTTGGGAGAGGAGGAGAAAGGGCCCTAGGGCTCACAAGGGGTATACAAAAAATAAAGAAATAAAAAAAACTTACCTGCAGCTGTCTCCTCGAGCTCTTCTGCTCCCCTTCGCTGCTTCCGGAAGCACAGGCTCCCAGAATGCCCTGCGGCCAATCCTGAAGCTGCTCTCATGCATGAGAGCAGCTTCAGGGTTGGACTGAGCACCCTCGATTTGCACTCCAGAACAAACTGAGAGTCTGTGCCTGCCTTGTCCAACCCAGCTGCATTGCTGGGTTGGAGAGGGCTTTCACTATGCATGATGGTTTGGCCGGCCTGAGACGGCCGGCCAAACCATCATGCGCAGTGATGGGAGTGCACCACCACTCCCCTCAGTGTCTATCACCACCAGGCCCGCCCCCAAGACCAGCAGGAAAGGAAAAATAAAATGAGCGTTGTTTTATTTTTCCTTTCCTGCTGTTTTTGGGGGGTGCGACGCTCCTCCGCCATACTGGAGGAGCCGCCCCTGATACCCATACAGCATGACTTTACTAGTTCGAAACTGGCCTGCTATGATTATTTGGACCACTTTTTTAGCTATCTGGTTCGCTAATGGGGCAACGTTTATTTTGGTGCCCGAGCCTATTGTTTGCCCCAGTCCAACCTTGCTCAAGAACATGGGAAACTTGCACGGTTATTACGTGCATTGTAACTTTTATGTGTACCGCTCGCACTTGCTATACATCTGTATTTTTTGTGTGGGGAAATAGGCACTGCTGATGCATTTTATACCTATCCCATGTGCGTCAGAAGCAAACATTATTGCTCTTCTTGTTTATTGAAACCTTGTAAAACCTTTTTGCTACATAAAAGGCAATTCGATTGGCTTTGTCACTTTGTGTTGTGGGTTGCTTCCATAAAACTTGAAGTTTCCTGAAATTATCAGCTACATTTCTGTGCCTTAATTTGTCTTAATTGTAGGATAGAGGTTGGGCGTCATACAGATAATGCTGCAGCAGTTACTTTGCGTCTGTCAGCTTTTTGTGTGCAGCTGAACAGTTTGTTCTTTTCTTTATTAGGCACATTCTCCTATCAGAGATAGCAGCCTGGAGATGAATCGTCTTAAGTTAATTGGCATGAATACCACTCATCAGGGGATCATGGGCTAGAGGTGAAAGCTCGCTGTCGATTGATGATTAACCTTTATTTGAAGTACAAATGTCAATCTGTCTGATGGGGCTGATGCACACATTATACATGCAGGAACATAATTTAATAATGAAAGGCCTAATAAAAGTCAACAACAAGCAATGAAAAGTCAAACAGAGCCACTTTTCCAAACCTTAAAACAAGCATTGGCAATGCTAGTAAGTCTAGCTCTTACCTGACAATGCCTCTTTAGTCACTCATGACTTTAGGCACTCAATAATTCATCATACATGCACCCTCCCACTTTGCCTATATTGAGCATACAGTTTCCTACAAGATAATCATCAAGAATAAAGCCATAAAATTAGAAATGTGCAAAATTAGAACTGGTAAAACCATATACAGTCTCTCCTATGCAGTGTTCCACTGGACTGATGGGCACCCTTGCACTGACAGATGGGCTGGTTTGAAAGGGCCAGGGTGTTGGATTTTGTTTTGGTCCTAACACCGGCAACGAAGCCAACCTACTGGTGCTTTCAAACTGGCCCACCTGGTGTGTCAGAGTGCCAGACAGACCAATCCAACACAGCTCCTAAGTTGGCCTAACAAGGATTCACACAGTGCAAACTTTCTACCCCAAGAGTATTGTCTGAGGAGTAAACAATAACAGACCCCTTGCCTATAAAAGTAATTTATGAGAATACATGTAACAAAATACATGCCTTTAGGCTTCATTACACTGTCACACAATCACCACTTAAAGGTCTACAGTCTGTAACATATGCTTTTCACAAGAGATAAGTCAGACCTACTACCCACGTAGTAGCATTTTATAACAAACAGATCAGACCTATGATGATTGACACAACTTTTCCCAATGCACCAATCAGGCCTGTAGCCTTATGACAGACCATTTACCATTCCAAATTCAGGCTTACTGCAGTATGCATACATAACCCACAAGGTCACCATCAGGCTTACAGTCAAAAAGATACAAATATGCATAAAGTACAGCTGTCTTAATAAGATACAACTCTCCTCAAATAGCATAGCAATGATTCGCAAACCGCAGATCTGCCCCTATAATCCATCACAGGGGTTAACCAACCCCAAAGCCCTTGCCTTCATGGTAATCTCTGAAATTTCATTCAACAAAATAAATTCCTATCTACAGCCTGAGATCTAAAATACATTTCCCAAATAAAAAAATAAGGAGCATAACTTTTACTGTTGAATCACCAATTAATGCCTACTGTATCAGGCATAAACTTTTTAACAAGGCAGTCATTAGGTGAACAGTGAGCAAAATAAATAAGGGGCTTATTTACAAGAAAGTGCTGCAGCGCGGGACCGCAAGCCCTTTGGCTGCGCCACGCTGCAGCACTTTCAAAACACAGGGATACGTCATATTTACATCAATCTGACGCATCCCTGTGCATTCACCTGCCCTGGAGTACAATCAGTTGCCATGAGCCACGCAGGCACCCTTGCGCCATGGTGCAAGGGTGCCTGCGTTGCGGGGAGATTGTTTCTATGCAGGAAGGGGTACCTTCCTGCACAAAAACAATTTTAAAAAAAAGAGGTGATTTCCTCTTCCTATGTGTGCCTCTAGACAGAGGAAAAAATGAGGAGAAATGTAAACATTTCTCCACGTTGCGTCTCGCTACGCCACCCCTGGGGTGGTGTAGCATTCTGACTCATTTCCAAGTTTATGAATTCTCGTAAATCTGGAAATGTGCCAGAATACATGTGTGTTGCGTGGGAACACCTACAGCAACACCCATGTCACACCACATTCAGGCCAATTGTTGCATGAGGAGGTGCCATATTTACAAGGACATGAAAAGCCACGCAGGGTGGCTTTACATGTCCTTGTAAATATGGGGCAGGAGTTTGCGCCAGCGGTGCGTCATAAAAAGTGACGCACCAGTGGCGCAAGGGGCTTGTTAATAAGACCTTAAATGTATATAAATTACAGTTGGAAAAACAATATTCAAAAGATTATCGCAGTGCAAATCATCTACATCAAGAGTTTTTCTGAGGGGGTAAACAAAATCAAAACCCATGCTTACTCTGTAAACCTGTGAGAGTCCATGTAGCAAAGTACCAGTCTACAGCCTTCAACACAGTGTACTAAACATTCCACAATTAAATGCCTACTGTCTTCAAAACATTATTTGCACAATATGAAAGTCAGACCTACTACCTTTGTCATTATTTCCTAACATAAATATGGCAAACCTATGGCATCTGACGTAACTTTGCCAATGAATGAATCAAGTCTATAGCCTTCATAACTGGCTTATTACCACAACCAACTTAGGCCTTCTGTATTGTTAAAAAACTGGAAACCATCAGCATATTAATCGAAAATTAAAAAATATATACAAAATTACAGGTTTTTTTTATTGAGCAGAAAAATAGAGAGAAATTCATTACATCAGAATCAATACCCAATGAATCATAATATTAATTGATACCAAAAACATAAGCATCGTAATAAAAAAGATAAAGGAATCAATAACAGGGATTGATTATGTCTAAATAAAAAATGATGTCGTCAATCAGCTATGCCCACCCCTGCCCTTAAAAATAAGAACATTATTCTAGTTCATTATATCATAATCACTAAGTATTGAGTCATAATATTATTCTGATAAAAACTAAATTTCATAGTAAAATGATACAAGAATAAGCAACAAGGTTCAATTATAACTTATAATCAAGTTGTCTCCAGTCTTCCTTATTAAGAAAAAAGACAAAGTGGAGTGTGACGACAGTACTTTCAAATAGCACTTTAGAACATTACGGAAAGAGAAATGACTTTGACTGACTGTACCCAACCCTGGCCTTAATAATAGTAGGATGATGTTAGAACCTGCCAATCAAAATCACAAAAGTGCTACCCTTCCTTTCCGCCAACATCAACTGCCAGCAATTTTTAGGAGTGTAAGAAAAAAATCTATCATGGCAGCTCTAAATAGCACTTTTCTCCTCAAGTTGATCCATATATTTCCAAACCCTCATAAACCTTTTAATCACACCAACCCTTTTTGCATAGGCTTCTTCAAATTTGCTTGTGTGGATCATTTTCTTAAACCATTCTATATATGTGGGAACTCAACTTGTCCTCCAATTCTGTAGAATCAAGGATCGAGCCACCAAAGAGGTGATTGAAATAAAAACTTCCTTGGCTTTAATATTTGGAGAGATAAGCTTCTGCTTTGACAAGCCAAAAAGTGTCACTGCAGGCTCCGGGTCTAGTTGGCTCTGTAGGCCTTTACTAAGAGCACAAAATATGTTTTCACAGAATTGAGACAGCAGTGCACAAGTGAAGAAAGTATGAAGCCAATCTCCACCACCTAGTTGCTGGCATCGAAAGCATCTATCTTCCAATTCTGGGTACATTCTATGGAGGGCTCAGGGGGTGTAATACGCCATCCATCGAGACAAAAAAGACATACGCATGAAATTTGCAGGCCTTAAAGCTTTACTCCCAAGTTGCGAGATCATCTGCCACTCGACCTCAGAAAAAGAGCATTGTGTTGACGCAGTAATTTTAGCCCAAAAATTATTTTTTAGATGGTTTTCCCCTTGGCTCTGCAGAAGTCTATACCAATTGCCCACCCCACTCAGTCTAGCTTTATAAAGAGCAGCTGTTAGTGATGATGAACCAGAACGGGCGACAAGACAGTACTTTTTCACTAGGTGGATAATTTGTATAAATAAAAAAAAATGGCTTACTATGATCCCCACATCTAGCTAAAATTTCCTGCCAAGTGAGGCACCTCCCTCCCAGCAGATAATGGTCCAGCTCTCTGAAACTATTTATGTTCCAAAACCTTAAACGACTGGCTTGGATCTGTAGATCTAAGCCTTTACATTCCTTTAACTGCAGATATTCATAACCAGCCTCCAAATGGTTTATAGAATAAAGAGACTGAAGTCTAGTGCACAGGTCTTGCAACGTCTTGTACCTAGTTTTTTGGGGGAGTTTGGCAGCTTTTATGAAGACCGGAAGCTGTGATCCCACTTCCTTTACCATTCTATCAATAAAAAAAATCATCTAAAGTTGCCTTCAGATCAGATATACGAACCAAGAAGTAAAGGAGGTAGGCTTCATAATATATACGTATCTGGGGCAAGTCCAACCTGCCCTTGTTTATTTTCAGTTGGAGGACTGAATATTTAACTCTGGGTGCCTTTTTATTCCAAACAAACTGTTGAAAAAGAACATCCAGCTCTTTAAAATAAGCCATCTCAATTTTTATCAGAACATTCATGAATAGAAAAACTAATAAAGGCAAAATTGACATTTTAATAAGGGCGAACTGAGTGAGAGGGAGAAGAGACCATCTATTAAGTAGATCTCTAATTTTTTTTAACGTAACCTCGTAATTCTGCCTATAGAGTTCAACATACAAATTAGTTACATAGACTCCTAGATATCGAATCGGGTTGTTCGAAACCACCGAGCGTTGAAGACTACCAGGGAGATTATCGCCTGAAGTATTAAACATCAGGGTTTCTGTTTTATTATGACTAATTTTGTAGCCTCCAATGGATTGAAACTGCTCAAACTTTCGTAGAATTGTACTTACATTTTGTTAATCGGTCTTAAATACAAAATTATTTTGTATGCAAAGAGTTTGCGCTTGGACATGTCTTCCATTGGGGCTGTAATTCCCTGATTTGCCCTAATCCTGACTGCCAATGGTTTGATAAAATAAGTAAAAAGTACTGGCGATAATGGACAGCCCTGACGAGTTCCCCGATTTATTTCTATGGTGCTGACTATGGTGGAGTTAAAAAAAATCTGAGCCTGTGCGCCCTGGCACATTGATGATTATACTGGGAAATCCCACCCCTTAAGAGCAAAGAAAAGGGTATCCCAATTAACAAGGTCGAATGCTTTTTCAGCATTGACCATCATTCTGAATGCAGGTATCTGATTGGTATTAAAAAAATCAAGAGCATGGATTAAAAGATTAGTATTAGAAGACATTTGGGAACCTGGCAAGAAGCCAGTCTGGTCTTTATGAATAATCTTCTCGGCAACAGGCGTAATTCTAGTAGCCCAGACTGCCATAAATATTTTATAATCGGAATTTAAAAGACTAATAGGTCTATATGAATTAACGTCACTGGGATTCTTCCCTTTTTTAACAAAACTAACAATAATTGATTCTTTAAATATTTGACAAACCTCCCCACCATTTTTCACTGCATTAAAAAGCTCCACTTGAAACGTTATTAATTCTTCTTGAAAGACGTTATAAAACTCTATACGAAAACCATCATTCCCGCAGGCCTTTCCTGATGGCATTAAGGCAATAACTTGACGAATTTCGAGTGCAGTGATATTGGTCATTATTTATTTATTTATTTATAAAGTTTTATATAGCGCGAACATGACCCACGCGGGTATCAGAGCGCTTTACAATATACAGTTATTAAACATTAGATGGTTGAGGTAGTATACATACATTCGGTATTCGCCATTCAGTACAAAAGAGGTAGATAGTAGTATATGGGTAGCATAGGTGACTAGTAGTCAACATTTGAAAGGATTTATATAGCGCTGGCTAGACCCGGAGGTATCAGAGCGCTTTACATGAGAATCAGAACATAGTTGCAGGTTACATCGTTACAAAGGTTACACAGTTATTAGTGCATAGCTACATAATTACATGTTAGGTCGAGACAAAATAAGGACATATACGTAAGGGAAAAAGCAGGCAAGGGGAGAGATACAAGGGGAGAGGGGGTAGGAGCAGGGGGAGTAGACATAGAATAAGGGGGGAAAGAGGAGGGGAGGGTGAAAGACACAGCAAGAAAGAAGAGGGGAGGGTGATGGGGGCACAAACTGGTAAACGCGTAATAGCTGCGTCCAAAGTCCAGTAAACTGTGATCCCAGGGGAAGTGGCATCATTCCCCCATCTCCGTTGCGAGAGGCTCCCTATTAAGCAGTGGACTCTCTCAGAGGGGTCTCTGAGACTCCAAGGTCTACCTACTGGATCCTTCCCCAAAAAGGGGAGAGGGAGTGCTTTGGCAAGGGGCGCCATACCAAACCTCAACTGTGAGTGGCTCCCTTAGCGCAGTGGACTCTCAGGGGAAACACTGAGACTCCAGAGTATAAATATTGGATCTTTTCCCAACAAGGGGAGAAGGAGTGCTTAGTCAAAGGGCACAAGGGACAGGGGGCTAGGCGGTGTAGCAGACAGGGGGAGAGATTCAGGGGAGAGGGGATAGGAGCAGAGGAGGAAGACTAAGAATGAAAGAGGGAAAGCGGTGGGGGAGGGTGAGAGACAGAGCATGAAAGAGGAGGGGGAGGGTGAAGGGGGTACAAACCGGTAGACGAGTAAAAGCCGCGTCCAAGGTCCGGTAAGCTGTGCTCCCAGGGGAAGTGGTATCATTCCCACATCTCCGCTGCGTGAGGCTCCCTTTACGCAGTTGACTCTCTCAGAGGGGTCTCTGAGACTCCAAGGCCTACCTACTGGATCCTTCCCCAACAAGGGGAGAGGGAGTGCTTTGGTAAGGGGCGCCCTACCATACCTCAACTGTGCGTGGCTCCCTTGACACTGTGGACTCTCTCAGAGGGGGTCCCTGAGACTCCAGAGTATGAATATTGGATCTTTCCCCAACAAGAGGAGAAGGAGTGCTTAGTAATAGGGCAACAAGGGACAGGGGGCTAGGAGGCGGGTCGGAACTGGCAGGTCAACAGAGGGGGAACAGACGGCAAAAGAAAAATCACATTAATACAAAAAGATAACACATTCAATACCAGGGTAAATTAGCGATCTAGAAAAAGACAGGATCCGCGAAAGGCAAGGGTCAGGGGTGACAGCTAGTTGAAGAGTCCCACAAAGAAGAGAAACAGATAGCAGAAAAGGAAATGTATACATTGTAGAGTCACTTAGGAGAGAGATGCAAACAGGAGAGCTCAGAATCACAAAATAGTGATATTAAGTACAAAGAACTACTGCGTATACTAGTGGTTAGAGTTGTAACTATGCAAATAGTAAATTCACTCAGGGAGAGGGAGAGGACGAGGGGGAGGAAGGAATAAGAGACAGAGGTAAAGTCAGCCCAAAGACCGAATGGGTAGGTGACGGCCAGTGAGGTAGTCCGAGGCCAGTCTCCCCTATAGCTCTCAAGGAAGCACCAATGGGGGTGGGAGAGGGGGAGGGTGGGCAAGACAGGGAGAAAGGGAGAAACTGTGCCCAAGGTCCGGCTGGGCAGGTGACGGTCAGGGGGTGAACCAAGTCCGATCTCCTCATTAGCTGAACAGAGCAGCTCCACCGGGCATCGGACAAATCCTCGAACTCCGCTGTCAGGAAAGAGGTCATGTGTCCTCAGGGAATGTCAGAGTGGTGCGGGGGTAGGGGGGGTTGGGAGGCCATGGTCATAAAGAGATCTAGAAGTCCTCTTGAGGTCAGGCACAGTCCAGGAAGGGTTGAGTAGGTAAAAGTTCAGCTAGGGAGGGAAGAAGTCACCAATGTCGGCCATGTTGGGGTCAGGCATCCTGGGACCCTGATCACCTCTGTATCCCTTCACAGCCAGCAAGAAGAAACGAACACAGATAAAAACACACTTATCACCAAAAACATCTGGGGCAGCTGGGTGGATGTGCTTGCTAAACACATCTGGGGCACCTGGGTGGGAGGGCACGTCAGAGCCAAGCAGAGCGTGTCCTCGGTGAACTCACTGACTATTCCCAGAATTGCACAATCAACTTCTTGACCTTTAACCCCTGCCCTCCCTACAGCCAACGCACCCTCACCTTAGAGGTTCAGCTGGCCGGAGCCCCCACATATCCGGGCATGAAAGGAAGTTTATTCCATGCTCGCAAAGCGGGCACCTCCGTGCTGCCCGGGCAGCTCCTGCCACCCCAGTGGTCCTGCGCTGAAACCCGACCACGCCTCATCCATTTTGCCCGCACAAAGCCAAAGAGAAATGGTGACCCAGAGATCATGCGGTCTGCACCCCCAGGGGTCGGGTCAGGGCCAGGGGGAACCCGCTTCAGCTGCGCTCCTCCCCGGTGCCATGTGGTAGTGGAAACCAGCCCTCCTCGGCTGGAGCTGCTGCTGTGCGCGCCGGCACCTCCGGCCCCATCCACGGCTCGTGGGCTTCAAGGAGCGCCCCTTCTTCCCTCACAGGCCCCCCTGGGCTCGATGCAGTCCCGGGGCTGAAGGCATATCCTGTGCGAGGCGCGGAGCAGCCAGTGTGCCGAGCCCGGTAGGCAGCAGTAGTCCTCCTCGTAGTCCTCCTCGGCCGATTTCTCCAAGGCAGCACCTTCCAAATGTGGATCAATTCTTTTTGGGGTCTCAGTCTGTCCCCGGTATAAATTAATGGTGTATAGCTTCTTGCGAAACCATATATTTGGTCGCATATAGCTTCTTATAATGGAAAAGGAATATTTTTACAATCTCATCTTTATCAGGTGTCAGAATCCCCGACCTGGGTTGCTGTAATTCAATAATTTAAGCGGCTTCCTGCTTCACCCTGGATGACCAAGCCAAAAATCTACCCACCATCTGACTCTCTTCATAGACTCGTTGTTGATAAGACTGGGAGCAACTTATCTCTTCAAGAGCAAAGAATTCTCTCAGTTCTTGTTTAGCGCTAGACTGCTGCAAATCAAGGGCCACTCGCTCGGTTGGAGAACTTAGCCTCAACTGAACTGCAGTATCGATCGCAAATTGAAGTTCAAGACTGCGTGCCCTCACCTCTTAGATTGAGCGGCCATAAAAGCCATCATCTGCCCGCGGATAGTAGCCTTAAAGGCACCCCACACAGAGAAAAGTGTTGCAGTGCCCTTATTAATCTGAAAAATCTTTTTGATCCCCGTTTTCATATCTATCACCCATTCCTGCTTGGAGAGAAGAAGGCGATCCATCTGCCACCTGGATCTTTCCCCTCGCCTAGCATCTAGTTCTATCTTGATACTAATGGCAGAGTGGTTCTAAAAGGAGTTTGATATATATTTGAGAGTCAGGACTCTTAAAAGAGAGATCTAATTTTCTGCTCTATATGCAAGGCGGACTGGGATTGCCGGGAATAATAGGTATACTGTAACCTCTCCAAATGGGCTCTGCACCAAGGATCAATCAGTTGATAATCTTGAATCATAACATCTAATACCTTTTTAATAATTGGCTTCAATTGTTTTTTTGTTTTATTGGAGGTATCCCTGGCTAAATCCTGGATATAGTTAAACCCCCCCTAATATTATTGGACCTGCCGCTCCTCTCATCAAATCGTTAATTTTAATAATACATTTAGGGTTGTCTACCGTCACGGCATAATAATTGAACAGATTACAAAGATGACCATTTACCCTGACTGTAATCCAAATCCACCTACCAAAATGGTCCCTCTGAACCTGAATAATCAACCATGCATCAGATCCTCCAAAAGGAACTTTATCCAGGACAAGATCCTCGCCAACTCCAGCAACTCAAAGGAGCTCTTCAGCATCATACAGGAATTCACCAAACCCCCCAGTGAAGCCTCAGACGCCACGCCCTCCCAGGACCTCTGCAACAAATGCAACAAACTCGGCTCCTACTTCCATCTCAAGATCAAGTCCCTCTACGACAACTTCAACGAACAGATACTAGACACTGAAACCACACCTACCTCCAGCAAAGCCAGCCAGCCTGCCTACCATCTCCACCTGGACCCCGGTCACTACAGAAGACACCGCCACAACCATGAAGAGCATTCACTCAGGAGCCTCCACGGACCCCTGCCCGCCACACATCTTCCACTGAGCCGCCGTCGCCATAGCACCCCAACTATGATGCACCATCAACTCCACCTTCAAAACCAGGCACATTCCCCGACGACTGGAAACGCGCAGAAGTCAAGCCCCTCCTCAAGAAGGCCTGCGCTGACCCGACGGACCTCAAAAACTACAGACCCATCTCTCTCCTTCCCTTCGCAGCTAAAGTAACTGAGAAGATCATCAACATCCAGCTCACGAACTTCATCAAAGCTAACTCCATCCTTGACCCCTCCCAATCCGGATTCCGCAGCAACCACAGCACCGAGACCCCCTCCTTGCCACCACAGACGACATCCGTACTCTCCTCGACCAATGCCACACTTCGGCTCTCATCCTACTAGACCTCTCTGCAGCCTTCGACACGCACTCCCACAGCACACTCACCGCCAGACTCCACAACGCCAGCATACAGGGAACCGCCCTCGACTGGATCTGCTCTTTCCTCACCGGCCGATCCCAAAGAATCAGACTCCCTCCCTTCCTCTCCGAACCCACAGAGTTCAGCTGCAGAGTACCCCAAGGATCATCACTCAGTCCCACGCTCTTTAACATCTACATAGGCCCCCTCACTGCCATCGTCAGACAGCATGGACTCAGCATAGTATCCTACGCCGACGACACCCAGCTCATCCTCTCTCTCACAAAGGAACCTGACACCACCAGACTCAGCTTCCAAGAAGGAATGAAAGACATCGCATCCTGGATGAGCAGCAGCTGGCTGAAGCTCAACTGGGAGAAGACAGAAGTCCTCGTCCTCGGACCCACCCCCTCCACATGGAACAACACTTGGTGGCCCACCGCCCTCGGCAATCCACCCACACCCACGGACCACGCCCGCAACCTCGGCATCATACTCGACTCCTCCCTCACCATGACTCGACAGATCAACACCATCTCCTCCACATGCTTCAACACCCTCCGCATCCTCCGCAAGACCTTCAAATGGATCCCCCCGAAACCAGAAAGACCATAACCCACGCACTCATAACCAGCAGATTGGACTACGGAAATGCCCTCTATGCCGGAATCAACAAATCCCTGCTCCAAAAAATCTAGACTATCCAGAACACCGCTGCCAGATTCGTCCTCGGCATCCCACGACAAGACCACATCACCCATCACCTACGAGACCTCCACTGGCTCCCCGTCGAGAAGAGAGTGACCTTCAAGCTACTCACTCACACCTACAAATCCCTCCACAACACTGGACCCCAATACCTCGGCGAAAGAGTCTCCTTCTACGCAGCAAGAGAAGCCTCCGCTCTGCCGACCTCGCCCTTGCCGAAACCCCTCGCATCCGCAGAGCCAGAATGGGTGGAAGAGCCTACTCCTACATTGCAGAAAAGACCTGGAAGAACTCCAGCACTGCATCAGATGTTCCCCCACTCTGCATGCCTTCAGGAAGAGCCTCAAGACCTGGCTCTTTGGCTGAGATGTAGCTGCACAATCTCCCCCCTCAGTGCCTTGAGACCCTCATGGGTGAGTAGCGCACTACACAAATCACTGATTGATTGATTGATTGATTGATTTAATAATGTGCAATCTAGCCCTCCCCCGAAATAAATTACAACACCCCTCAGGGCCAACCCCGAAGAAGCAAAATATGCCTTTGTATAGTTGTTGGGAAAATATAATTTCGGGAAATTGGACTCACCCATTCCCAAATTTGAAGTAGCCCAGGACAATTTTGATCAATTTAACTGATTATCGTATAAAAGAACGGGGTACTTTCAACAGCCATCCAAAAATAAACAATTTTCCACCAATGAAATACCCTGTAGTCGAAATTCTCCAATAAGTCTGCTGCAGCAGCACTCCATCGAAAGGAATCTGGGAAGCCTTTTTATTTATTTAAGGCCCAGGGTGTGCAGGCTGTGATAGCCCAACAGTCTAAACTCCGGGTGTTAGTAAATGGCAAATTTCATATGTTTTCAAATTTGGAAGAAGCTCAAGAAATGTTACAGTCTATTTCTACCAAGAGAGTTTAAAAAGGGGTAGAAAAGAAAAAGGGTTGGAGATGGGGTGGGTTTCTCACTTATGATGCTCCCACATGGCACCCAGTAGGTGTGTCTATTTAGGCGCTCTGGTAAGGAGGATTGAGAGGAGTACTGTGGGCTATTCTCCTCTGTCTAGGGGTGGGGGGTCAATTTGGGGGAGGTGTTGGTGGTGGGGGCACGGGTAGTAGAAAAGAGCAGAATCAGAGATGGGAAAATAGTGCTGGAAAGAAGTTTTCTTTTTTTTTTGGTTGATTTGGCTTCTCTGTTTGAAAAGGTCTTTTGGATATGGGGCTTGAAGTGCGTATAATCTCGGTAAACATAATCGGGATATCTAATAGGAAAAAGTATGGGGCTTTACTCAGATGGCTTACTTTTTTCGCACCTCAAATTTTGTTTTTTCAAGAGATTCATTTACAAAATTACAGTTGGAATATACTCCTCCTCAGAAAAGTGTCGAACAAAGATTAACACATTGCAAATCTCCAACTCCAGTGTTTTGCAGAAGGGGCAACCAACATACACCAAAACCTATTCTACTACTGTAACCTGTGAGATTCCTTGAAACAAAATATCTGTCTAAAACCTTTAACACAGTGCAATAATAATCCACCCTTAAAGACCTATTTACCTTAACAAACATTTTTCACAATCAATTGGACAGACCTCCCACCTTTGTCATAATGTTCTATAATAAACAGAACAGAAAATGGCATGTGGCATAAATTTCCCCAAAGAACCAATCAGGCCTCTTGCCATTATCATTGGCTTGCTACCATAACCAACTCAGACCTATTAAATTCTTCATAAGCATTCCCACAAAGAAACCCTCAGGCATAAAGTGAGAAAATATAAATATACACATAATTACATTTGGCAAAACAATGTTCAACTCCTCCTCAAAGGGTCAACAAGAATTATCAATGTACTAATCTACCCACAGGGTTTGTCGAAGGGGGAAAGCAGGGGGGAAACCAATACCAAAACACTTGCAACTACAGTAATCTGTCAGAAACGATGTAACACAATACCTGTCTACAGATTAGAACAGAGCATAATAACAATCCACCCTTGAAGGCCTAGTGGCTTTAACACATGATGCTCACAATAATAAGTAAGGGCTACTGTGCTTATTGTTATTTCCAGAATACTAGAATTTGACCTATGGCCTCAGACATAACCTTTTCCAATGAACTAATCATGATTATAGCCCTTATCACTGGCTTTTTACCATAACCAAATCAGGCGTACAGTATTTCTCATAGGCTTTAGAACCATGCAATAATCAGGTAAGTCATAAAATTACAAATATGAACACAGGTACAGTTGACAAACAAATATACAGCCCTTCCTAAAACAACATATCAAGAATTCTCAAAGTGCAAATCTTCTACTCCAACTTTTTGACACAGAGCAAAACCAACACCAGCAGCCTTACCTACAATGGTAATCTGTGGGATTCCATGTAACACAAAACCTGTATAGAAGCTATGACACAGTGTGATAAAAATCCACTCTTAAAGGCCTAGTAAATTTAGCATAATGTGTTTACAATAAATAAGTCTGGCCTAATGCCTTTGTTGTAGCTATTCATAATAAACAGATCAAGTCTACCACCTCTATCATGGTCTTTTCATCATAACAAACTGAGTACTGCTTTATTAAGCATAAGATTTCCCATGAGGGATAAAGTCTAATAGAAGTACTCTTTTTCAATGAAAGAACACCATTTTTGCCCAGTTAAAATCTGTACTCAGGGTAATCATCATTTGAGCTTAGCCAAAACCCCTCTCTCAGTAGTAGTTCTTAAAGCTTCCTTTCTGCTTATCCCATGAGGTCTGGTGACAGCTTCTCTGTCAAGCCAGCCCTAACAAATATGGGTATGCTAAGCAGAGATATGCTCTTTAGTTTCTGATACCATGTTTTAGTTCTTGTGCTTGCAAGCTACTAATCAACGCTTAGTAGTGTAAACAGTGGTGGTTATCAACTTTTGCATGCAAAACTATTTTTGTGCTGAAAGTTGATGTAAGTGCAATGTTATAATGCTTTGTAACGCATAATGTCAAACCCCAGATAGTTGAAAGTGGGTGTTAAAGGTCAGGACCAGAGCAAAAATTCCAAGGATTCTACACAAAGTCGGACCAACAAAAGTCATGTAAGGCAGGGCAACTTGAATTTGCGCTGAATCCCTGGTCCAAATGGAAATAGACACAAACAATAGGCCAAAGAAAAACATATAGTGTTCTCATGCACCATAGGTTTAATGTATGCAAAAGCATACATGGTCTGCAATTAACAGTTAGGCAGCTGTCCATGCATGGAGTGTTGCAAGGATGGTGTGCCTCAAGTACAAATCTCATGAAACATGTTGACCCTATTGACACAACCAATGGCTCATCACTGCCTTTCTTCGTTCAGCTTTGTTTTTAATCTGTACACAGTCACTTGTTATAATTAAAAATTGTGAAGGGATTACCGTAGTCAATTTTAATCCATTTATGTACCCAATCTACCTATCACAAACACCCATCATCAGGGTATAGACATGAGCTCTGGAAAACATCTGTTCAGCACAGAGGAAAAAGAGACCTAGTATCTGGGAGCCAACTGGGTATTTCAGCGCTCACCCAGCTAAGAGCAGGCCCAATGATGAAGTGCCACCTAGGTAGGTGAGGGCTATTGTATCTTTAAAATAAGGATCCCAGATAACTGTGGAAAACTGGTGAGCCAGAGTTTAAAGATCAATCAGCCCAAGACTATGGCAAAGACTGTGTCTTAACTTAGTGCCCCTAGTGCTCACTCTGGCCCTGATTACGATGTTGGGCAGACGCAACCGATAGGCTATAGGTGGCAGTCCACCTGAAATCTAGGGCATCGGTCTGGCCGCCGGATTAAGATACCGGCGGTCAGAGTGCATCGTGCAGGGAGGAAAGACCGCCGCCTCCAACAGGCTGAAGGAGCCCTTAGGGCGGTGGTCGGACCCTGATACCTACAATGGAGGGGGTGCCTGCGGAGGCACCGCCGTAGGGATTAGGATGTCAGTTTCCGACAGCCTTTTCATGGCAGTCCCACCGCCATGAAACAGCTTTCAGAAAGGGACTTTGGTTGCCCCCAGCAGTGCCCCATCTCCCAAGGGCCTCCGCTATGTGGACACATGTGGTGCCACCAAACATCCATGCAACGTGTGCCAGGCACCGCAAGGTTCCTGGCACACAGTGCATGGATCTTTGAGAAATGCTTTTTACTATTGTGGATTGTGCAGAGGCCATTTTTCTGGGCCGCTGCACAAGCCCTAATAGTAAAAAGCATTTTATGGCTGCCTGCACAGCGATCGTATCGGAATCGGGCTATCAGGACCGCTGACTCCTTGTCAGAAGGTCTCGTGCCCGAAACGATGACAGTCAGATGCTCGTCCAACCGCCATCGTAATGAGGACCCCTATGTGATATGCCACCCTGACTTCTAAAAACATGGGGACCTTCTTAGTGAAAATCCAACTGAAGCTCCAAAAAGTTTTATTACGTTGAAGGTACAAAACAAATACATTTGCTTTTGGACAAGAATGAAACAGAAACACGATAACATGGGTGTCTCAATCTTAAAATTGAAAATTAATCCAAAATGTGTTTATTGAAGCAATAAAACAAGTGCTTGATGGGGAACTTGAATTGGACTGCAACTGCAAGAGATTGAGAACTCTCTTAAACACCGCTCGTCTTTGATCAGACTATCATATGTATGTATAGGTATTTTGCATAGCTTACATCTAACTAATTGCTAATACAAGGCAGAGAGACAATACATGTTCATGAACATTAAGCAAGGATTCACAGCCTTTGATAAAAAACATATTTAAAGCTTTTTTACAATTGCATTTTACATGTGCATGTCTTTCTGCCCAAGAAGATCGAGTTATTTGACAAGAAGTACACAATTGTCAGTTTTGAGTCTAGGGCCTTGATTCAAATCCCTGCCCCAGTTCAACGTCAGCAGCTCAGCCATCAACAGAACCCACTTTTCAAAGTCTAAATTCAAGGAAATTTGAACTCATCACAGTGTGACATCAGTTGAACAGTCTGTCAATGGGAAGTATATGCACTTGTGGCCCATAGTAGACCATGCATGGATCTGAGCTTAACAAGGATACTATTAACAGTGCAATCTGTGGAGTATTCTGTAGTCTTCCAGTTGTAGTACAAAACACAAAGAGGAGCAAAAAACAACGTAGGAAGAACTGTGAAAACCACAAACCAGCAAACACTCCAAGAGGATGGACGGAGTGCTAAACTTTTCCCTCACTCAGGCCCAGTCAAGAGATCTCAGTTAAATCCATCGTTCTATTGCTCACCATGCCCCCCCAGTTTGGACCCAGCCGTATACAAATCAGTCTTGACCCTGCTCTCCATGGAACAGTACAGTTCGAACTGCGAGGATAGGTCGTCCATGGACCGGAAACAAGCATCCTTGAACCCAGATCTCTTGACTGGGGGTAAGTGAAATGTTTCAGCACTCCATCCATCATCTTGTTGTGTTTATCAAAACCACACACCAGACACAAATTTCAAAGAACAGATGGAAACTATGGTTACTTACTGCATTTTATCATACTGAAATAAGGAAAAGCATGTTATAACAGTGCCCTCCATTTTACAAACACACTCTTTTGGAGGGGAGCCTGTCAGACGTCCCAGGTCAGTCAACACTATGGCTTCTGCTCCCCTGGTGGAGGGAACCCATATGCATGGCAGGAATCTACCTATCCTCAGTGCAACCACCAATGCGGTGATTGTAGAGAAGGCAGGTGTCATGTCCTTTGGTTCAGATCAGCTAAGATTCTTATGTTTCGATAACAAACCTCAACAGTTAACATTTTGAAGAGTTGCTCATGCCCATGATTAACAAGCATAATCTAATCACTCTGATCAAGAGAGACTCTATCTTTTTCTAAGTGATGAACACCAAGTGACTAATGAAAAAGAATCCCCACATCTTCAGACAGGGTGTGTATTCATTTTAGTTGTTCTGATCTTTCTAAGTTTGGTTTGGTTTGCTGGTGACTCATGTATATCTTCTGTTTTTCCCGGGTCTCTATCAGTTGAACAAAGTTTTGACCCTGAGGAATGGAATGGTATACTTTAATTGCACATTGAAAGTGCTCACTTGAAAAGGCAAAAAACTAAATTGGCTGTCACAATTGGGCCAGTGACAGCACAATTTTGAAACAGCAATGTGACAGTGAACAATTGTGTTTTGACACTCAACCCTCACACTTAACACCAGCATGTGTCACCTTGTTCAAGGTTTTCCACAATGCAAATTGTTACTGCTTGCTGTAGACAGCAGATGGCAACTACAAAATGCTATGTCATAACTACCATATACATAATAATTACAAACAAACAGTCATCTCAATTAGTTATGAGGTAAGTGATGTATGGCATACTGATATAGGATGCATCTCAGCAGGCAAGATTCCTCTCAGAGGGTTCCTCTCCGTTCACTGTCTTATTCAATTGAAATTTGTGACTGATTGGTGGGGAAATATCATCTCATGTGTAGATAGTCATGTAGATGTTCAGCTATGAGCTGATGACACCCATCTAGCAGTAAACATGAAGAGGAGGTAAAAGAAGATATTCCACACTGGTTAAGGTCCCTAAACTGCTCGTGGTACATGCAATGGTTAATAAAAACAAACTTGTTGGCAATTAAAAAAGGGTCAGAGAGAGAAAAGAGGAGTTAATGGGTGGTCACTGTAAGGGTCTCTGCATTGGATGCAGTGCTTTCGTAGACCATTCCTTTTGGAAAATAAGTAAAATTAAATTAAGAAAACGGAGAGTCATGATAGATTAGTTGCACCCCAGTGTATTCTATGGTACTGTGTGGAGATGACAATCCAGTGCCATAATACTGAACAACAGAATACCACAGCTAGCAATTAAGCAAAGGCCTTTGCCTGTCAGATCTGTGACACACATAGAACCTAGCTCTGTCCCAGGCCAACCTATGGTTAAACTGCCATTGGGAGGGCTACTGAGTTTTGTTTCACTTGATACCCATAGGTGAAGGCCATTGGTGAGTGACAGTCCTGTTTTGAGTGCTGCCAAATGGAGATTGTTTTGCATGAAAGTGTTACCGGGGCCAATGGTGATGCACCAAATGAAGATGACCCTTGCAGTGACATGCTATTTTATAAGCAGTTAAGAAAGCACTCGTCTTTAATTGTAATGCTGCAAACACCATTGACACTCAGAACCTGCTGTGCTGCAGCAAAGAGTTCATGTACAACAAAAATCAATTGTCTGATACTGAAAAAAGGAAAGGTTAGAAGAAATTAATAGTTATCCAAACTCTGCCATGACCAGTCCCAAGCCCAGCTGCGAAACGAGGAGGGTTATGTATGGGGCTAGCTACCCCACAATATAAAAAATCCTCGCTACAGAAACATCAACTGGCCTTGGGGAGAGAGGAATATCCTTCATGGAGAGCTATGATGACTTGTGGTTAAAGTCAGAGATCACTTGAACCCACAAAGCAGATCCACCTGCTTTCGACCAAGACCATCACCATCACCATCAGGACATGGAACATGAGGACCATGTACGAGACAGGCAAGACAGCCCAAGTGGCAGCGGATATGAAAAAATACAACCTTGCCCTGCTTGGCATCAGCGAGACCAGATGGACACAGTATGGACAGAAAAGACTGGCTCCAGGAGGAATGCTGCTGTGTTCTGGACATGACAAAGAGAACACCCCACACACTTAGAGAGTAGCACTGATGGTAACACCAGCAGCCAACAGAGTTCTGATTGGATGGGAAGCCCAAGGTCCCAGAATCATCACAGATCCCTTCAGTACAAAGAAAAAGAAGATCAACATGACTTTTATCCAGTGCTATGTACCTACAAAGGACAGCAAAGAAGAGGAACAAGAACAGTTTTACAAGACTCCAGTTCATCCTGGGGAACTGCCTTTTGAGAGACATCACCATACTGAATTTCAAGAAGTCATGGGCAACCATGGCCTTGGCACATGAATGAGAATGGTGAAAGGCTCCTAGATCTCTGTGCCCTGAACAGTCTTTTGATAAGCAATAGTGTATTTCCACACAAAAGAATACACAAGGCAATGTTGATGTCACCAGACCATTTAACAGAGAATCAGATCAACAATGCTTGCATTGCCAATAAGTTCCAGAGGTCCTTGTAGATGTGAGACTGATGAGAAGAGCGGACGTGGCATCAGACCATCACCTTGCCATGGCCAGGCTAAAGTTAAAGCTGAAGAAGACATGGATGAAAATGACAAAACAACGCTAGCCGTATAACACCATCCTCCTCAAAGATGCACAGAAACAGAGTGAATACTTATTCGCCCTCAGTAGCAAGTTTCAAGTTCTGCAAGAACTAGAGGATGACAGTAGAAAGTCAGTGGGAAAAGATCAAAGAAACAGTGACATCAACCTGCCAAGAGGTAATGGAAAAAATAGCATAAAGAATAGATCTCCACCGAGACTCTTCGCAACATCCAAGAGAAAAAGTAAAAGAAAGCTGCATTCAATACTAGCCTAACAGGAGCAGAAAAAGCAAAAGCTCAAGGAGAGTACAACACAACCAACAAGGCTGAAAATGGAAGCTTAAGAGCAGACAAGAGAAGATTCGTTGATGGTCTTGCCTCATAATCCCAGGAAGTAGCAAGCCATGAAAGTTGAAAGAACTCCATAACAAAACAAGGAAACTCTCTGGCAGATGCAGCAGGGCAGAAAGACTGGTTAAAGACAAAGCTGGGAAGACAATCATTGGTAGCGAAGGCCAACAACGAAGATGGGAGGTGCTCTTTGAGGAACTGCTGAACCAGCCCATGCCACAGTCTCCACCATACATACAGCCAGCTGACAAGGACTTGCCAATCGATGCAGCAGACCAACCAAGGAAAAAAATACAGCAAGCCATCAAACATCTAGGAAATGGGAAGGCAGCAGGACCTGACAGCATTCCTGAAGAGGCTCTGAGGCAGACATTGAAACATCAGTAGACATGCTCTACCCCACGTTTGGAAAGATCTGGGAAGAGGAAAAGATGGCATCAGACTTGAGGAGGTGCTCAGTTGCGAGACCAGCAAGCTGGCTTCCACAAAGATAGATTCTGCACAGCCAAGATTGGAACACTGGTCATCATAATTGAGTAGAAGATGGAATGGAATTCCCCCCTGTATGTTAACTTCACCAACTAAGAGAAGGTATTCAACAGCGTGGACAGAGAGACACTTTGAAATTCCTTCGCCACTATGGTGTGCCAGATAAACTCGTAGGAATCATCAGGAACTCTTACGAGGGAATGACCTGCAAGATCGTCCATGGAAGACTACTCCTGGAAGCCTTCCAAGTGGGAACCTGAGTCCGCCAGGGTTGTTTGCTCTCCCCTTTTCAATTCCTGCTGGTCATAAACTGGATCCTGAAGACATCCACAGCAAGGATGGGATCCAGTGAAAATCTTGGATGCAGCTCGACGACCTGGACTTTGCAGACGACCTGGCCCTACTCTCACATACCCATCTGCAAATATAAGAGCGGAACAACAATGTGGCAGCCACATCAGCACAACTCGGTCTCAACGTCCACAAGGGGAATACCAAGATCCTGAAGGCTAATACGGCTCGCCCAACAGCAGTCACTCTTGAGAGCAATTCACTAGAAGAGATTGAGGCCTTCACTTACCTGGGCAGTTTCATAGACAAGCATGGCATCACAGACGCTGATGTCAAGGCAAGTATCGGCAAAGCAAGGGCTGCCTTTATTCAGCTAAAGAAGAACCGGAGCTCTAAGGACGTAATGCTGCACACCAAGATCAGGCTTTTTAACACCAATGTAAAATTGGTCCTTCTGTATGGAGTCGAAATTTGGAGGACAACAGTGACCACTACCAACAAAGTACAGGCCTTCTTAAACAGCTGTCTGAGGAAAAACTTCCAAATCTGCTGGCCAAATACCATCCACAACAACGACCTATGGTAGCAGACTTTCCAACTCCCTGCTCATGAAGAAATCATGAAAAGAAGCTGGGGATGAATAGGTCAGACCCTCTGCAAGCCTGCATCAAACACCACCAGGCAAGCCCTGACCTGGAGCTCTCAAGGAAAAAGAAAAAGAGGAAGACCAAGAAACAGCTGGCGCTGAGGCCTCAAGGCTGACTGCAAGGAGATGGTTACACCTGGAGTCAGATTGAAAGAAAAGCCAAGGACAAAGATGGCTGAGAAGTCCTGGTTGACGGTCTTTACCTCAGGAGGGGTAGGAGGGATAAGTAAGTAAGTAAGTAATAGTTATCATGCTATAACAATTAAATACTTGAAAAACTTAGTAGTTATGAAGCTTTGCTCCACTTGAAGAACTGCAGCTTTGCAAAGATGGACCACAGTGACCAAATGCCCTGAGAAGGCTACTGAGTCGTGTTTCTCTTGAAACCCACAGCTGAAGGCTATTGGTGAGCACGAGTCCTGATTTAATTGCTGCCAAAAAGAGATTGTTTTGCATAAAATGGTTCTTCGGGTCAATTGGTATGCACCATCAACCTTCAGTGTCTACTGATTCTTTATCTCTGGACCCTTTCAATTCAAGGATCTTCTTTGACCCTTCCCAAGTCTGGAAAGGTCACCTTCACAGGTCACATTGTCACTACTCAAGGCACACATATACTAATCACACCATCAACGAACCTCATATTCTGGCTTATAGAGGGAGTGGTTTGCACACTTGTTTTAACTCCTGGTATTGTATTCCCTTTGTAAATGCCTTCAGCCACAAGGCGAGCAGCAGGAATACAAATATTTCCACTTCTATACCAGAGTAAGTGGTTGTTTTATCTCACCCCATGTCTTAGGAAACTCTAGAAGAGGTGGAATACTCCTCCATTAGGAGCAATGGATTCTGTGGTGCACCCTGTTGTGTCACCAAACATGGAATAACACAGCTATTCCTTCTACTTCTTAGAAAGAATCTAAACTAGCCTCTAGTCAGACATTTAAGATATTTGTACTCCTCAAGCACCAAGCTAAAGTTTAGAACAGCAATTGCTTGTACTTTAGAGACCTGCCAAATGCACACTTTCATGTACCCAGACACCAGGATCACAGGGCCTTCATCCAGTTCAATATCAGTGACACTACCAGTAGAGTCCACTATACAGCCCTACCTATATTTACAAGAATGTTTACTCTCATTGCATCATTTCTACAGCTGAAAAAGCTGCATTGCCCCTCCTAAAATTCCCAAGAACCCCATTTGATAACATCCAACAAATTGTATTAAATTCATCCATGGGTGGCATTGTGGACATGGACTTTGCAAGAGTGTATCCTCCTCTAAAAAGGGTTACGTCCATTAAAGAGGTCTGGATGTTTTTCCAGGAGCAGAACTTCTTGGTATCTTTTTGGCTCCGGAGGATTCTGGGCCGTCAGGATCCCTGCACAGGCCTAATCCCAAGCCAAGGTTCATACAAGACAACTTCATGTTTGTATTTTGCTGTATCGTGATCAGTTGTGGCTTGCCAGTCAAACCTACTAAGCCCTAAATGGCACCTCTCTGATTACATTTACGAAATCTTTGGTGAAAAGCCCTTTTCATCTGCTGCATCTATAGACTTCACTCATGACAGGATCACCTGAGTAAAGGGAATTGGAAGAGTTGAGTGTTCTTACTGAGGATAGAGGCCTTCATTACAGAGCTCAGATGCAAGGTAGTCATGATACATAACACCAATGGCATCTTATGAGTCAGGAAGCAGGGAGTTCCTCACTCACAACTCAATCTACTTAAAGTGTATCTATTTCCCAGGACATGTTCTTACTGGCATATAGACTGTGTAGATGATTACATTCATTCTGTCATTTGGGTCTCAACCAGGCTGTCGTCAACTTCATCATCTAGGCCTAGAAATGGGCGGACACAAAGGGGCCGATTCCGATCTCGGCCGGTAGGGCACCGAATCGGATTCGGCTTAACCGGATCCGATTCGGAGCCCTCTTTCCCGACCGAATCGTACGTGCGTCCGGCCGAGCGAGTACGATGCGAGCGCACGCGAAATCGCCGACCGACTTGTTCGCGGGTCCGAACCGCTCCGACCGACTCGCACGGAGACGACTCGCACCGCGCAATGGAGACGTTCCCCGGCCGGGCAAGTACGATGCGCTCCTCGAGCAGTCCGACCGACCCGCGCCGTCCAGCTCGAAAGAGCAGTCGGAGCCGGACTTTGGGGGTCCGTGTCGGACCCCCCTGTACACGTAGCCGCGCGAGTCGCACACAGGGGGGACCCATGGGTCCCCCCTACCTGTGCATGTACGCCGCGAGTCGCATCGAGGCGTACCTGCTGTAGGGGGCGCCCTTGTTCGCCTCGCACCCATTGAGTCAATGGGAGCCTGCGTACGCGTTGTACGTCCGGCTCCCATTGCCTTCAATGGGAGTCCGACCGACTCGAGTCCGATTGCATGCGTGCGCATCGTACTCGTTCGGTCGGACTGCCAGAGTCCGATTCGGTCGGAAATCTCTCCGGGTCCGGCTCGGTCGGAGTGATTTCCGGCCTGAATCGGAATCGGCCCCAAAGTGTTTAAACAGCTCAGCCTCCTTGATGGTCTGTGGCCCCAGGTCAATAGTGGATGGTCTTTTGCTTGACAGATCAGGATGAGTCCAGCGTTTTGTACACCTTACTTTATGCCTGACTTCTGTGATTCCAAGAGTCCTTCCAATGAAGATGTGCAGCCCAGCCTTGCCCTGAAATAAATGTTTTTAGAAAATCCTACAATCCCTCCAGAAAGTACTATCCAACTTTCCTTCTCGCAATGCATCCATGGATAGAGATAAAACCTCTTCAGTCCTCTCTACAACTGCTCAGGTTAATGCCCATTTCAATGTTCCTAAGGAGCTATTCTTCATGCGCATTAACCTTTATTCAAACTGCCTTAATGTCTTAGTGGTTGAAAGGAAATCCACCATCATCTCTCAGTACAAAAGGAAATGATTCAGGCTGTGCCTTTTGCATCAGGACAAGGGCACTGATTCACAGACTTGCTTGAACGACAACTCCCTGTCATTCTTCAGACACCTAACTGAGGCATGCTGCACTTGGAATGCCTGCCTTAGAACCATCGCAGATTTCATAAATAGGCCTTGTAAAACATATTCTACCACCTATAGGGCAACCAGACATCATCTGACAGGTCTTTAGACATTTGTCTGTTCTTTAACCTCCCTCGTTCATAAGAAAAGTGGAAGCCCTTCAAACTGATTGCTTTTTAAAACTTGAACCTGCATTCATGGAAAACCTTGTTGGGGATTGCCATTGCATTGGCTAGATGACAAAGCAGGCTAGTGGTTTTAGACACCCTTAAACAATAAATACCCTGTTTATGATCTGGGATGGGATAAGACCCCAAAGTGTTGACTGAATTTCATCTCTCATTCTGTCTCTGCTGAGGAGGTGATACACACTAATGGTAACTATCTCGCTCTTCCAACTAACTTTTTTTTCACTTGCAGCGGCCTATAATTAGGGAAAGGGGATGGACCATTGTGAGCCTCAGTAATAGTCTTTCGGTAATTCTGATGGAGCCAGTAACAAAACTTATGAGACCTGCAGGAACAGCACAGATCCTGTGTGAAAGCAGCTACAATCTTCAGGACCTCGAAATTGCCAACAAGTCATTTCCACAAGGATCCCTGGGTTCCGACTTGCGATCTCTGGCATCTCCTTCCCTGCAGTTATTGGTACCGACAGTATCTACAGTACTTATGGGGTGGAGATAGTGTTACCTGGCCCTACAACTGAGACTTCAAAATAAGGCCCTAAGAAAGGAGAGCCAGAAGAATGCATCTTTGTCATGACTGCAGGATAGAGGTAATCAATTGAGCTTCCTTGTGCTTCCACCAGCTTCTAAAAACAAATATGATATGGCTGACTGATATGGCAGTGTTGAATGGTTTGGTTTGAAATCGATATTGATGACCATGTTCTCTGAAGATGCTCTGCTACATAAAATGGAGAAATAATTTGCGAGCTGTTAAATTGCAATATTTATTTAGCTTTTACGAATCCAAGCAGTTTTCACAGTGACAGCATTTGCACTTAAAAAATACCTTGGGCCTTTTTGATTAGCAGCCTTATTTCTAAATTATCCTTTAATTAGAACACGTTAGGTACTTGGAGGTTGCTAACCTTCAGTAGTAGTTCAGATGTCACATACTGGATTCATACCTGGCGTAATGCAGCACTGACATGTCATAAAGCAAGGTGTTTAGAACCTTGACTCAACATTACAACCAAGATAACCCAGCCTTAGGCTGGGGTCCTTGGCCACTGTGGGCGTGAGACCTGGCATTGTGGGCATCCCTCTAATGGTGCTTGGAGCCGCTATGTAATTTGTACCAGACCGTGGATTGGGATCACTGACAGACTATCGGAAACAGAAATATCGTGTGGACATAATATCACATCAAAAATATCAAGGACCAAAATATTGAGAAGGTAAGTGCAAATAGGTAAATACAGATTTACTATTCTTAACTCCACATCTACGTCACTTGAACATATATATATATCACCAAGGTACATATATATGGAGTTACATGTAGTAAAACTTTGCTTACCTGTAAAAACTTACCTTCCACAATGTTTCTGTTTCCCATATTGTGTCTAACTACCCGTAGATTGCTTTAAAATAAAAGATTGAAACATGTTAACTCTTCCTTCAGCACTGAGTATGTTCTACAAGCAAATAAAAAATTACCGACATGCACTGTATTGTGAAACAAACTTACAACCATTTATTTCATTTTCAAACTAAAACTGCTCTTTCATGATCATAACTAAAAAGTAGTTTGGAGTGGTGATAATCATAATTGCATGAGTCACCGTAATGTATGCATTATTGAAATGAATGCTTTACTTGTGATAGGGCAGAAGGTTTTAGCTTAAATACAATTTATATTTTACACTAGACATTAACACGAAAATGTTTGCTAAAATGAAATGTAGGGAAATGTGCCTTTCATAAACATGCAACATTAACATGTAGTATGATTAACAGTATGCAATCATTCCTGTCATAATTTCACTGCTAGACCAGGCCTCGTCCACTCTCTACCTTTTCCATTAATTATCATTTTTAATAAATAACCAATTTTAGGAAATGCTGATGGATGCAATATTATTTGATAAAAGATTTAAACTTGACTTGCTTAGACAGAGGGTTCACTGATAGAATATCGACGCCCAAAATATCCCTATACACAAATATCGAGTCATAAATATCGATGACAAAAATATCAACATCCTATATTTATAATGGTAAGTATAAAAATATCGAGAAAAAAAATCGTTGTAAAAAATATTGATGTACAAAATATCGATTTTTTTATATATGTAAAAAATAATGTTAAATATATTAAATAATAAAATTAACTTTAAAAAAATGATTTGGATTTAATATAAATTGTAACAAATATAAGAAATCAATGTAATTTAAAAAAATGTAAACATACATATATAAATTGTAATATATATATATATATATATATATTCACTGAAAAAACCATAGGTTTTAGGGACAGTTATAGTTAGTTGGACATTTCACTCGTACAAAACCATAGAAATTCCCCGTTATAGTTAGTTCAGCTAACTATAACTCGCGCCCCGCAATGCACTGCTGATGATGTCACATATTACATCACTCATGACATGGTCAGTGACATCACTGATGACATCACTGATGACATCTCAAATGACATCACTGATGACATCACTGATGACATCATCCAGTGACTGTGTGTTTCTGTAAAGTTTAAATATGTTTAATATATATAGGGAAAGGCGTATTGAAGAATGAGTGGGTGTATAAGTGTCTGAATGGATGATTTAGTACGTGAGTGACTGACTCTACAAGTGAGTGATTAAATGTATCTTACTGAATGCATGGGTTAGTGACTAAACTGTGTGAATGTCTGTATCCGTCTGTCTGTTGGTTTGTAAGCGGCTGCATGGCTTTCTGAATAGCTACATGAGTGTCTACATGGGTTATTGATTGATTGTCTGAGTATCTGTATGGGTGCCTGAGTGTTTGTGTGGGTGGGGTGTGTGTGACTCTGTGCATAGAAGTGTGAGTTGGTGATTCACTGGGTGCATGGTTTCAAGAGTGCATCTGTGATGGACTGTATGGGTGGGTGAGTGTGTGTATGGGTGTGTTAGTGATTGAATGTATATCTCAGTGGTACATGTGTGAGTAACTAAATATGTGAAAGGCAGTATATATGTGTGTTGGAGCATATAAATGGCTATAAGCGAGAGTGTGTGATTGTGAGAGTGGCTGTATGGATGAGTGTGTACTTGTATCAGTGATTGTATAAGAGCGTAAGAATGTGCTAGTATTTGTATGAGTAAGTGAGCTGGTGTGTGTATAACTGTATAGGTGAGTAAATGGGTGTGTGATTAAGTTTTTTGCATGACTGACTAGGTGTGTGAGTACCTCTATGGATGAGTGGCGGTGTGTGAGTGTTTATATAGGTGTATGAGTGCATATGATAGTCCTGTACTGAGTGACTAAGTATGAGTGACTGTACGGGTGAGTGAGTGGATGTGTGTGTAGACCTAAGAATCAGTGAGTGGGTATGTAGTTTTTGGTGTTGGAGTGTCTATGGTTTTGAGAATGGCAGTCTGTAATTTAGAGTGGGTGTATCAAAAGTTATATTAGGGTGTGAGAAGATGCATGAAATTATCACATGGATGATGTCATCAGTGATGTCATTTGAGATGTCATCAGTGATGTCATCAGTGATGTAACTGACCATGTCATGAGTGATGTAATATGTGACGTCATCAGCAGTGCATTGCGGGGCGCGAGTTATAGTTAGCTGAACTAACTATAACGGGGGAATTTCTATGGTTTTGTACGAGTGAAATGTCCAACTAACTATAACTGTCCCTAAAACCTATGGTTTTTTCAGTGAATTTCAAAGGTTTTTTAAATGCTAATTTCTAACTATAACTTGTCTGAAACCTATGGTTTTTTCAGTGAATTTCAAAGGTTTTTTAAATGCTAATTTCTAACTATAACGTGCCTGAAACCTATGATTTTTAAGTGAATTTCAAAGGTTTTTAAATGCTAGTTTCTAACTATGCCTACAGAGGTAGGACATGTGAAGAAAGAAGAAAAAACGCACAGAAAGAAGCAAAAGATGTGCAGAAAGAACCAACAGAGGAGCAGAAAGAGGCCTTGTTGCAAAATCATCCTGTGCCCACAACTTTTTCAGATGGGTACTGGTGGTAACTGACTCTGACTAACCAGAGCCAGTGCTATGCTAAAAGACACTTAGAATACAGTGAAAACACCTACATACACTAGGGAACACTATGCGTTGGGGTACCCCTGTGATTAGCATGACCTCCTCTGCAAGTCCCTAGTACATAATAGGGCAGAGGGATTAAAACTACCTCTTAAAACGCGCTACAGGGCGCGTTTGCACAGTGGTGAAGGGAGGGGGCCTGAGGTGACATGTGTGCAAACGCACCCCGTGGCGCGTTTTAAGTTGCGGGATTAAGTCCCCTTGAATTCTGAGGGTCCCTGGGGCCCAACTAGCCCCCAGGTACCTAGAGTTAGGACCACAGAGCTGAGTTGCAGAGAGGCATTCCGAGGCCACGCACCTTTTTTCACCTCTCTGCAACGCAACTCTGTTGTGCTTACTGAAGGTACCTGGTGGGCTAGTTGGCCCCAGGGTCCCTCAGGATTCAAAGGGAATTAATTCCCCAACTTAAAACGCACCACAGGGCGTGTTTGCGCACATGTCACCTGAGGCCCCGCCCCCTCCCTTCACCACTGTGCAAACACGCCCCGTAGTGCGTTTTAAGTTGGGGGATTAGGTCACCTTGAATCCTGAGGGTCCCTGGGGCCCAACTAGCCCACTAGGTACTTCCAGTAAGCACCACAGGCCTGCGTTGCAACGCCTGTAACAAATTGTGCAGTTGTGTTTAGGTAGTGAAGAGGGTCATGCTGGGGGTAGTGTTTTAGGGTTTAGGGTAGTGCAGTGGTATTTGTGTAGTGTAGGGGGTCATGCTGGGGGTAGATTTAGGGTTTAGGGTAGTGCAGTGGTGTTTGGGTAGTGTAGGGAGTCGTGCTGGGGGAGTGTTTTAGGGTTTAGGGTAGTGCAGTGGTGTTTGGGTAGTGTAGGGGGTCGTGCTGGGGGTAGTGTTTTAGGGTTTAGGGTAGTGCAGTGGTGTTTGGGTAGTGTAGGGGGTCGTGCTGGGGGTAGTGATTTAGGGTAGTGCAGTGGTGTTTGGGTAGTGTAGGGGTACTCCTGGGGGTAGTGTTTTAGGGTTTAGGTTAGTGCAGTGGTGTTTGGGTAGTGTAGGGGTACTGCTGGGGGTAGTGTTTTAGGGTTTAGGGTAGTGCAGTGGTGTTTGTGTATTGTAGGGTGTAGTGTTTTAGGGTTTAGGGTAGTGCAGTGGTGTTTGTGTAGTGTAGGAGGTCGTGTTTTAGGGTTTAGGGTAGTGCAGTGGTCTTTGGGTAGTGTAGGGAGTCGTGCGGGGGTAGTGTTTTAGGGTTTAGGGTAGTGTAAGGGGTCATGCGGGGGGTAGTGTTTTAGGGATTAGGGTAGTGCATTGGTGTTTGGGTAGTGTAGTTGGTCATGCGGGGGGTAGTGTTTTAGGGTTTAGGGCAGTGCAGTGGTGTTTGGGTAGTGTAGGGGGTCGTGCTGGGGAGTGTTTTAGGGTTTAGGGCAGTGCAGTGGTGTTCGGGTATTGTAGGGGGTCGTGCTGGGGGTAGTATTTTAGGGTTTAGGGTAGTGCAGTGGTGTTCGGGTAGTGTAGGGGGTCGTGCTGGGGGTAGTGTTCTAGGGTTTAGGGCAGTGCAGTGGTGTTTGGGCAGTGTAGGGGGTAATGCTGGGGGTGGTGTTTTAGGGTTTAGGGCAGTGCAGTGGTGTTCGGGCAGTGTAGGGGGTCGTGCTGGGGGTGGTGTTTCAGGGTTTAGGGCAGTGCAGTGGTGTTCGGGCAGTGTAGGGGGTGGTGTTTCAGGGTTTAGGGCAGTGCAGGGGTGTTCGGGCAGTGTAGGGGGTCATGCATGGGGTGGTGTTTCAGGGTTTAGGGCAGTGGTGTTCGGGCAGTGTAGGGGGTCGTGCTGGGGGTGGTGTTTCAGGGTTTGGGGCAGTGCAGTGGTGTTCGAGCAGTAAAGGGGGTCGTGCTGGGGGTGGTGTTTCAGGGTTTAGGGCAGTGCAGTGGTGTTCGGGCAGTGTAGGGGGCGGTGCAGGGGGTGGTGTTTCAGGGTTTAGGGCAGTGCAGTGGTGTTCGGGCAGTGTAGGGGGTGCTGCAGGGGGTGGTGTTTCAGGGTTTAGGGCAGTGCAGTGGTGTTCGGGCAATGTAGGGGCTCATGCAGGGGGTGGTGATTCAGGGTTTAGGGCAGTGCAGTGGTGTTCGGGCAGTGTAGGGGGTCGTGCTGGGGCTGGTGTTTCAGGGTTTAGGGCAGTGCAGTGGTGTTCGGGCAGTGTAGGGGGTTGTGCTGGGGCTGGTGTTTCAGGGTTTAGGGCAGTGCAGTGGTGTTCGGGCAGTGTAGGTGGTCGTGCTGGGGCTGGTGTTTCAGGGTTTAGGGCAGTGCAGTGGTGTTCGGGCAGTGTAGGGGGTCCTGCTGGGGCTGGTGTTTCAGGGTTTAGGGCAGTGCAGTGGTGTTCGGGCAGTGTAGGGGGTCTTGCTGGGGCTGGTGTTTCAGAGTCTAGGGCAGTGCAGTGGTGTTCGGGCAGTGTAGGGGTTCTTGCTGGGGCTGGTGTTTCAGGGTTTAGGGCAGTGCAGTGGTGTTCGGGCAGTGTAGGGGGTCGTGCTGTGGGTGGTGTTTCAGGGTTTAGGGCAGTGCAGTGGTGTTTGGGCAGTGTAGGGGGTCATGCTGGGGCTAGTGTTTCAGGATTTAGGGCAGAGCAATGGTGTTCAGGCAGTGTAGGGGTTTTGCTGGAGGTGGTGTTTCAGGGTTTAGGGCAGTGGTGTTCAGGCAGTGTAGGGGGTCTTGCTGGGGTTGATGTTTCAGGGTTTAGGGCAGTGCAGTGGTGTTCGGGCAGTGTAGGGGGTCGTGCTGGGGGTGGTGTTTCAGGGTTTAGGGCAGTGCAGTGGTGTTCCGGCAGTGTAGGGGGTGGTGTTTCAGGGTTTAGGGCAGTGCAGTGGTGTTTGGGCAGTGTAGGGGGTCGTGCAGGGGGTGGTGTTTCAGGGTTTAGGGCAGTGGTGTTCGGGCAGTGTAGGGGGTCGTGCTGGGGGTGGTGTTTCAGGGTTTGGGGCAGTGCAGTGGTGTTCGAGCAGTAAAGGGGTCGTGCTGGGGGTGGTGTTTCAGGGTTTAGGGCAGTGCAGTGGTGTTCGGGCAGTGTAGGGGGCGGTGCAGGGGGTGGTGTTTCAGGGTTTAGGGCAGTGCAGTGGTGTTCGGGCAGTCTAGGGGGTGCTGCAGGGGGTGGTGTTTCAGGGTTTAGGGCAGTGCAGTGGTGTTCGGGCAATGTAGGGGCTCATGCAGGGCTTGGTGTTTCAGGGTTTAGGGCAGTCAAGTGGTGTTCGGGCAGTGTAGGGGGTCGTGCTGGGGCTGGTGTTTCAGGGTTTAGGGCAGTACAGTGGTGTTCGGGCAGTGTAGGGGGTCGTGCTGGGGCTGGTGTTTCAGGGTTTAGGGCAGTGCAGTGGTGTTCGGGCAGTGTAGGTGGTCGTGCTGGGGCTGGTGTTTCAGGGTTTAGGGAAGTGCAGTGGTGTTCGGGCAGTGTAGGGTGTCATGCTGGGGCTGGTGTTTCAGGGTTTAGGGCAGTGCAGTGGTGTTCGGGCAGTGTAGGGGGTCTTGCTGGGGCTGGTGTTTCAGAGTCTAGGGCAGTGCAGTGGTGTTCGGGCAGTGTAGGGGGTCTTGCTGGGGCTGGTGTTTCAGGGTTTAGGGCAGTGCAGTGGTGTTCGGGCAGTGTAGGGGGTCGTGCTGGGGGTGGTGTTTCAGGGTTTAGGGCAGTGCAGTGGTGTTTGGGCAGTGTAGGGGGTCATGCTGGGGCTAGTGTTTCAGGATTTAGGGCAGAGCAATGGTGTTCAGGCAGTGTAGGGGGTTTTGCTGGAGGTGGTGTTTAGGGCAGTGCAGTGGTGTTCGTGCAGTGTAGGGGGTGTTGTTTCAGGGTTTAGGGCAGTGGTGTTCAGGCAGTGTAGGGGGTCTTGCTGGGGTTGATGTTTCAGGGTTTAGGGCAGTGCAGTGGTGTTCGGGCAGTGTAGGGGGTCGTGCTGGGGGTGGTGTTTCAGGGTTTAGGGCAGTGCAGTGGTGTTCCGGCAGTGTAGGAGGTCGTGCAGGGGGTGGTGTTTCAGGGTTTAGGGCAGTGCAGTGGTGTTCGGGCAGTGTAGGGGGTCATGCTGGGGGTGGTGTTTCAGGGTTTAGGGCAGTGCAGTGGTGTTCGGGCAGTGTAGGGTGTCGTGCTGAGGGGTGGTGTTTCAGGGTTTAGGGCAGTGCAGTGGTGTTCGGGCAGTGTAGGGGGTCGTGCTGGGGCTGGTGTTTGAGGGTTTAGGGTATTGCAGTGGTGTTCGGGCAGTGTAGGGGGTCGTGCTGGGGCTGGTGTTTCAGGGTTTAGGGCAGTGCAGTGGTTTTCGGGCAGTGTAGGCGGTCGTGCTGGGTCTGGTGTTTCAGGGTTTAGGGCAGTGCAGTGGTGTTCGGGCAGTATACGGGGTTGTGCTGGGGCTGGTGTTTCAGGGTTTAGGGCAGTGCAGTGGTGTTCGGGCAGTGTAGGGGGTCGTGCTGGGGCTGGTGTTTCAGGGTTTAGGGCAGTGCAGTGGTGTTCGGGCAGTGTAGGGGGTCGTGCTGGGGCTGGTGTTTCATGGTTTAGGGCAGTGCAGTGGTGTTCGGGCAGTGTAGGGGGTCGTGCTGGGGGTGGTGTTTCAGGGTTTAGGGCAGTGCAGTGGTGTTCGGGCAGTGTAGGGGGTCATGCTGGGGGTGGTGTTTCAGCGTTTAGGGCAGTGCAGTGGTGTACGGGCAGTGTAGGGGGTCTTGCTGGGGGTGGTGTTTCAGGGTTTAGGGCAGTGCAGTGGTGTTTGGGCAGTGTAGGGGGGCGTGCTGGGGGTAGTGTTTTAGGATTTAGGTTAGTGCAGTGGTGTTTGGGTAGTGTAGGGGGTCGTGCTGGGGGTAGTGTTTTAGGGTTTAAGGTAGTGCAGTGGTGTTTGTGTAGTGTAGGGGGTCATGCTGCGGGTAGTGTTTTAGGTTTTAGGGTAGTGCAGTGGTGCTTGTGTAGTGTAGGGGGTCGTGCTGGGGGTAGTGTTTTAGGGTTTAGGGTAGTGCAGTGGTGTTTGTGTAGTGTAGGGGGTCATGTTTTAGGGTAGTGCAGTGGTGTTTGGGTAGTGTAGGGGGTCGTGCTGGGGGTAGTGTTTTAGGATTTAGGTTAGTGCAGTGGTGTTGGGGTAGTGTTTTAGGGTTTAGGGTAGTGCAGTGGTGTTTGTGTAGTGTAGGGGGTCATGCTAGGGGTAGTGTTTTAGGGTCTAGGATAGTGCAGTGGTGCTTGTGTAGTGTAGGGGGTCGTGCTGGGGTAGTGTTTTAGGGTTTAGGGTAGTGCAGTGGTGTTTTTGTAGTGTAGGGGGTCATGTTTTAAGATGCAACGCTCCAATACCTGACCAGTCTGCACTACATAAAACTGCAAAAAAAATAAAAATAAAAAGTGTTTTGCACACTTTTGTCATTGGGCTATATGTGGGCTACATCTGGGTAATATTTGTGCTACATTTGGGCTCTTTTTTCACTGGTGGCCATCTTGGAAGACTTCTTTGTTATGAAGTTTCCTAATTTCCTCATTTACTGCAGTCTCCTCAGTAGGAAATGCTTTCAGTTTTTTACTTTGATTCCATCAAGAAGGCATTCAGCTGTGTCACACATTTGCCATAAATTCAGAATGTTATTACTCTAGTTGTTCATTAGATCACTGTAGTAAAGCTACTGCTCACCAAGGAGTTAACTGGAAGTCTACTGCTGGTATTGAAAGTGATTGTTTCAGTCTGCATGTCAGAATTTTCTAATGAAATAGAAGAGGATTTGAGATCTCACTTAAAACATGTCCTAATTTTTCTTTCTACAGCACTAACCATAATTTCTATGGCAAAATGAACCCCCTCATTTTGTTCCTTTTTAAATTAAATGTTTTAAGTGTTACCAGTTTATTCCAATCAAGATGGCTTCAGGTGTGCCATACTTTTGTCATAAGTAAGACTGTTAGCGCTCTAGTTGTTCTTTAGAACACTCTGGGAAGCTGCAGTAGAACACAAAGGCATCAACTGATAGGCTGCTCCTGTTGAAATATAACAGGAAGATATTTGAGATCACACTTGAAACATGTCCTAATTTTTCTTTCTACAGCACTAACCATAATTTCTATGACAAAATGAACTCCATCATTTTGTTCCTTTTTAAATTAAATGTTTTAAATGTTACCAGTTTATTCCAATCAAGATGGCTTCAGGTGTGCCATACTTTTGTCATAAGTAAGGCTGTTAGCACTCTAGTTGTTCTTTAGAACACTCTGGGAAGCTGCAGTAGGACACAAAGGCATCAACTGACAGGCTGCTCCTGTTGAAATATAACAGGAAGATATTTGAGATCACACTTGAAACATGTCCTAATTTTTCTTTCCAGAGCACTAACCATAATTTCTATGACAAGATGAACCCCATCATTTTGTTCCTTTTTAAATTAAATGTTTTAAGTGTTACCAGTTTATTCCAATCAAGATGGCTTCAGGTGTGCCATACTTTTGTCATACGTAAGGCTGTTAGCACTCTAGTTGTTCTTTAGAACACTCTGGGAAGCTGCAGTAGAACACAAAGGAATCAACTGACAGTCTCTGCCCTTGTTGGATGTACATGTTTTACTGAGAATGTCAGACTTCATTCTCACATGACTGAGAAAGATAATGTGAATTTACAGAAAATATGCTCTCATTTTAGCTTCTGGGGCACCTTCCAAAACTGTATGGGACAAGCATGTGAAAATAGTTTTCTCTCAAACATGATTCATGATATCCCAGCAGAAGGTTTTTCACAGGGTAAAATCACCTTAGAACACACCACAATTCCTGAAATTAGTATGGTACCATCAACAAATGAATTCTAATGTAACTAAAGTCTGTTATCACCCTTTATAGTTCTCCTTTTGGTAACCCTCAAAATCTTCGATTCACTACAATGCATTTCAATGGTACTATCATTTATATTGGTCCCAAGATGGCTGCCAGCAATTCCAGGATGAAGTGCTGACAGCCAATCAGATCTCACGATGACATGTGTGGTTAGGCTCCGCCCAGATATATATGTGTTTTTACTTTTGATTTTCTCAGCAACTACTGAACGGATTTACACCATTTAACAAAAGGGTTCTTTTGAACCAAGAACTACCTCTTTGCCAAATTTGGTGTAATTCCGTTCAGCAGTTCGGGCTGTAGCCTTGCATAAAGTTTCCTATGGGAAATTGATTTTTTGACTCTTATTTTTTTAATTTCTCCGCAACTACTGAACGGATTTACACCATTTAACAAAAAGGGTTCTTTCTGAACCAAGAACTACCTCTTTGCCAAATTTGGTGTAATTCCGTTCAGCAGTTCAGGCTGTAGCCGTGTCTAAAGTTTCCTATGGGAAAATGAATGGGGAAAACATGTTTTGGGACCCCCCTTTTTTCTCGGCCCCTGCTTGACGAATCACCCTGAGACTTTCAGGGTAGGAGCAGACCGGAGCGGGCCATAAAGTTGGAAAATTTCGCGAAGATTCGTCAACCGACGCAAGAGTTATTTCAAATAGAATGTCGCGGATTTCCTATGGAAAATAGGTCCTAACTATAACTATCTACTGGCGACCGCCAGTACATAATATATATATATATATATATATATATATATATATATATATATATATATATTCACTGAAAAAACCATAGGTTTTAGGGACAGTTATAGTTAGTTGGACATTTCACTCGTACAAAACCATAGAAATTCCCCCGTTATAGTTAGTTCAGCTAACTATAACTCGCGCTCCACAATGCACTGCTGATGACGTCACATATTACATCACTCATGACATGGTCAGTGACATCACTGATGACATCACTGATGACATCTCAAATGACATCACTGATGACATCACTGATGACATTATCCAGTGACTGTGTGTTTCTGTAAAGTTTAAATATGTTTAATATATATAGGGAAAGGCGTATTGAAGAATGAGTGGGTGTATAAGTGTCTGAATGGATGATTTAGTACGTGAGTGACTGACTCTACAAGTGAGTGATTAAATGTATCTTACTGAATGCATGGGTTAGTGACTAAACTGTGTGAATGTCTGTATCCGTCTGTCTGTTGGTTTGTAAGCGGCTGCATGGGCTTTCTGAATAGCTACATGAGTGTCTACATGGGTTATTGATTGATTGTCTGAGTATCTGTATGGGTGCCTGAGTGTTTGTGTGGGTGGGGTGTGTGTGACTCTGTGCATAGATGTTTGAGTTGGTGATTCACTGGGTGCATGGTTTCAAGAGTGCATCTGTGATGGACTGTATGGGTGGGTGAGTGTGTGTATGGGTGTGTTAGTGATTGAATGTATATCTCAGTGGTACATGTGTGAGTAACTACATATGTGAAAGGCAGTATATATGTGTGTTGGAGTATATAAATGGCTATAAGTGAGAGTGTGTGATTGTGAGAGTGGCTGTATGGATGAGTGTGTACTTGTATCAGTGATTGTATAAGAGCGTAAGAATGTGCTAGTATTTGTATGAGTAAGTGAGCTGGTGTGTGTATAACTGTATAGGTGAGTAAATGGGTGTGTGATTAAGTTTTTTGCATGACTGACTAGGTGTGTGAGTACCTCTATGGATGAGTGGCGGTGTGAGTGTTTATATAGGTGTATGAGTGCATATGGTAGTCCTGTACTGAGTGACTAAGTATGAGTGACTGTACGGGTGAGTGAGTGGATGTGTGTGTAGTCCTAAGAATCAGTGAGTGGGTATGTAGTTTTTGGTGTTGGAGTGTCTATGGTTTTGAGAATGGCAGTCTGTAATTTAGAGTGGGTGTATCAAAAGTTATATTAGGGTGTGAGAAGATACATGAAATTATCACATGGATGATGTCATCAGTGATGTCATTTGAGATGTCATCAGTGATGTCATCAGTGATGTCACTGACCATGTCATGAGTGATGTAATATGTGACGTCATCAGCAGTGCATTGCGAGGGCGCAAGTTATAGTTAGCTGAACTAACTATAACGGGGGAATTTCTATGGTTTTGTACGAGTGAAATGTCCAACTAACTATAACTGTCCCTAAAACCTATGGTTTTTTCAGTGAATTTCAAAGGTTTTTTAAATGCTAATTTCTAACTATAACGTGTCTGAAACCTATGGTTTTTTCAGTGAATTTCAAAGGTTTTTTAAATGCTAATTTCTAACTATAACGTGTCTGAAACCTATGGTTTTTTCAGTGAATTTCAAAGGTTTTTTTAAATGCTAGTTTCTAACTATGCCTACAGAGGTAGGGCATGTGAAGAAAGAAGAAAAAACACACAGAAAGAAGCAAAAGATGTGCAGAAAGAACCAACAGAGGAGCAGAAAGATGCCTTGTTGCAAAATCATCCTGTGCCCACAACTTTTTCAGACGGGTACTGGTGGTAACTGACTCTGACTAACCAGAGCCAGTGCTATGCTAAAAGACACTTAGAATACAGTGAAAACACCTACATACACTAGGGAACACTATGCGTTGGGGTACCCCTGTGATTAGCATGACCTCCTCTGCAAGTCCCTAGTACATAATAGGGCAGGGGGATTAAAACTACCTCTTAAAACGCGCTACAGGGCGCGTTTGCACAGTGGTGAAAGGAGGGGGGCCTGAGGTGACATGTGTGCAAACGCACCCCGTGGCGCGTTTTAAGTTGCGGGATTAAGTCCCCTTGAATTCTGAGGGTCCCTGGGGCCCAACTAGCCCCCAGGTACCTAGAGTTAGGACCACAGAGCTGAGTTGCAGAGAGGCGTTCCGAGGCCACGCACCTTTTTCACCTCTCTGCAACGCAACTCTGTTGTGCTTACTGAAGGTACCTGGTGGGCTAGTTGGCCCCCAGGGTCCCTCAGGATTCAAAGGGAATTAATTCCCCAAATTAAAACGCACCACAGGGCGTGTTTGCGCACATGTCACCTGAGGCCCCGCCCCCTCCCTTCACCACTGTGCAAACGCGCCCCGTGGTGCGTTTTAAGTTGGGGGATTAGGTCACCTTGAATCCTGAGGGTCCCTAGGCCCAACTAGCCCACTAGGTACTTCCAGTAAGCACCACAGGCCTGCGTTGCAACGCCTTTAACAAATTGTGCAGTTGTGTTTAGGTAGTGAAGAGGGTCGTGCTGGGGGTAGTGTTTTAGGGTTTAGGGTAGTGCAGTGGTGTTTGTGTAGTGTAGGGGGTCATGCTGGGGGTAGATTTAGGGTTTAGGGTAGTGCAGTGGTGTTTGGGTAGTGTAGGGAGTCATGCTGGGGGAGTGTTTTAGGGTTTAGGGTAGTGCAGTGGTGTTTGGGTAGTGTAGGGGGTCGTGCTGGGGGTAGTGTTTTAGGGTTTAGGGTAGTGCAGTGGTGTTTGGGTAGTGTAGGGGGTCATGCTGGGGGTAGTGATTTAGGGTAGTGCAGTGGGTTTGGGTAGTGTAGGGGGTACTGCTGGGGGTAGTGTTTTAGGGTTTAGGTTAGTGCAGTGGTGTTTGGGTAGTGTAGGGGTACTGCTGGGGGTAGTGTTTTAGGGTTTAGGGTAGTGCAGTGGTGTTTGTGTAGTGTAAGGGGTAGTGTTTTAGGGTTTAGGGTAGTGCAGTGGTGTTTGTGTAGTGTAGGAGGTCGTGTTTTAGGGTTTAGGGTAGTGCAGTGGTCTTTGGGTAGTGTAGGAGTTGTGCGGGGGTAGTGTTTTAGGGTTTAGGGTAGTGTAGGGGGTCATGCGGGGGTAATGTTTTAGGGATTAGGGTAGTGCATTGGTGTTTGGGTAGTGTAGGGGGTCATGCGGGGGTAGTGTTTTAGGGTTTAGGGCAGTGCAGTGGTGTTTGGGTAGTGTAGGGGGTCGTGCTGGGGGAGTGTTTTAGGGTTTAGGGCAGTGCAGTGATGTTCGGGTAGTGTAGGGGGTCGTGCTGGGGGGAGTGTTTGAGGGTTTAGGGCAGTGCAGTCGTGTTCGGGTAGTGTAGGGGGTCATGCTGGGGGTAGTATTTTAGGGTTTAGGGTAGTGCAGTGGTGTTCGGGTAGTGTAGGGGGTCGTGCTGGGGGTAGTGTTCTAGGGTTTAGGGCAGTGCAGTGGTGTTTGGGCAGTGTAGGGGGTAATGCTGGGGGTGGTGTTTTAGGGTTTAGGGCAGTGCAGTGGTGTTCGGGCAGTGTAGGGGGTCGTGCTGGGGGTGGTGTTTCAGGGCTTAGGGCAGTGCAGTGGTGTTCGGGCAGTGTAGGGGGTGGTGTTTCAGGGTTTAGGGCAGTGCAGTGGTGTTCGGGCAGTGTAGGGGTCGTGCAGGGGGTGGTGTTTCAGGGTTTAGGGCAGTGGTGTTCGGGCAGTGTAGGGGGTCATGCTGGGGGTGGTGTTTCAGGGTTTGGGGCAGTGCAGTGGTGTTCGAGCAGTAAAGGGGGTCGTGCTGGGGGTGGTGTTTCAGGGTTTAGGGCAGTGCAGTGGTGTTCGGGCAGTGTAGGGGCGGTGCAGGGGTGGTGTTTCAGGGTTTAGGGCAGTGCAGTGGTGTTCGGGCAGTGTAGGGGGTGCTGCAGGGGGTGGTGTTTCAGGGTTTAGGGCAGTGCAGTGGTGTTCGGGCAGTGTAGGGGGTCATGCAGGGGTGGTGTTTCAGGGTTTAGGGCAGTGCAGTGGTGTTCAGGCAGTGTAGGGGGTCGTGCTGGGGCTGGTGTTTCAGGGTTTAGGGCAGTACAGTGGTGTTTGGGCAGTGTAGGGGGTCGTGCTGGGGCTGGTGTTTCAGGGTTTAGGGCAGTGCAGTGGTGTTCGGGCAGTGTAGGGGGTCGTGCTGGGGCTGGTGTTTCAGGGTTTAGGGCAGTGCAGTGGTGTTCGGGCAGTGTAGGGGGTCTTGCTGGGGCTGGTGTTTCAGAGTCTAGGGCAGTGCATTGGTGTTCGGGCAGTGTAGGGGGTCGTGCTGGGGTGGTGTTTCAGGGTTTAGGGCAGTGCAGTGGTGTTCGGGCAGTGTAGGGTGTCGTGCTGAGGGGTGGTGTTTCAGGGTTTAGGGCAGTGCAGTGGTGTTCGGGCAGTGTAGGGGGTCGTGCTGGGGCTGGTGTTTCAGGGTTTAGGGCAGTGCAGTGGTGTTCGGGCAGTGTAGGGGGTCGTGCTGGGGCTGGTGTTTCAGGGTTTAGGGCAGTGCAGTGGTGTTCGGGCAGTGTAGGGGTCTTGCTGGGGCTGGTGTTACAGAGTCTAGGGCAGTGCATTGGTGTTCGGGCAGTGTAGGGGGTCGTGCTGGGGGTGGTGTTTCAGGGTTTAGGGCAGTGCAGTGGTGTTCGGGCAGTGTAGGGTGTCGTGCTGAGGGGTGGTGTTTCAGGGTTTAGGGCAGTGCAGTGGTGTTCGGGCAGTGTAGGGGGTCGTGCAGGGGGTGGTGTTTCAGGGTTTAGGGCAGTGCAGTGGTGTTTGGGCAGTGTAGGGGTCTTGCTGGGGCTGGTGTTTCAGGGTTTAGGGCAGTGCAGTGGTGTTCGGGCAGTGTAGGGGGTCGTGCTGGGGCTGGTGTTTGAGGGTTTAGGGTAGTGCAGTGGTGTTCGGGCAGTGTAGGGGGTCGTGCTGGGGCTGGTGTTTCAGGTTTAGGGCAGTGCAGTGGTTTTCGGGCAGTGTAGGCGGTCGTTCTGGGGCTGGTGTTTCAGGGTTTAGGGCAGTGCAGTGGTGTTCGGGCAGTGTAGGGGGTCATGCTGGGGGTGGTCTTTCAGGGTTTAGGGCAGTGCAGTGGTGTTCGGTCAGTGTAGGGGGTCGTGCTGGGGGTGGTGTTTCAGGGTTTAGGGCAGTGCAGTGGTGTTCGGGCAGTGTAGGGGGTCGTGCTGGGGCTGGTGTTTCTCGGTTTAGGGCAGTGCAGTGGTGTTCGGGCAGTGTAGGGGGTCGTGCTGGGGGTGGTGTTTCAGGGTTTAGGGCAGTGCAGTGGTGTTCAGGCAGTGTAGGGGGTCGTGCTGGGGGTGGTGTTTCAGGGTTTAGGGCAGTGCAGTGGTGTTCGGGCAGTGTAGGGGGTCGTGCAGGGGTTGGTGTTTCAGGGTTTAGGGCAGTGCAGTGGTGTTCGGGCAGTGTAGGGGTCGTGCTGGGGCTGGTGTTTCAGGGTTTAGGGCAGTGTAGTGGTGTTCGGGCAGTGTAGGGGGTCTTGCTGGGGGTGGTGTTTCAGGGTTTAGGGCAGTGGTGTTTGGGCAGTGTAGGGGGTCTTGCTGGGGGTGGTGTTTCAGGGTTTAGGGCAGTGCAGTGGTGTTCGGGCAGTGTAGGGGGTCTTGCTGGGGGTAGTGTTTCAGGGTTTAGGGCAGTGCAGTGGTGTTCGGGCAGTGTAAGGGGTCGTGCTGGGGATGGTGTTTCAGGGTTTAGGGCAGTGCAGTAGTGTTCGGGCAGTGTAGGGGGTTGTGCAGGGGGTGGTGTTTCAGGGTTTAGGGCAGTGCAGTGGTGTTCAGGCAGTGTAGGGGGTCGTGCTGGGGGTGGTGTTTCAGGGTTTAGGGCAGTGCAGTGGTGTTTGGGCAGTGTAGGGGGTCGTGCTGGGGGTGGCGTTTCAGGGTTTAGGGCAGTGGTGTTCGGGCAGTGTAGGGGGTCTTCGTGGGTGTGATGTTTCAGGGTTTAGGGCAGTGCAGTGGTGTTCGGGCAGTGTAGGAGGTCTTGCTGGGGGTAGTGTTTCAGGGTTTAGGGCAGTGCAGTGGTGTTCGGGCAGTGTAGGGGTCATGCTGGGGGTGGTGTTTCAGGGTTTAGGGCAGTGCAGTGGTGTTCGGGCAGTGTTGGGGGTCATGCTGGGGGTGGTGTTTCAGTGTTTAGGGCAGTGCAGTGGTGTTCGGGCAGTGTAGGGGTCGTGCAGGGGCTGGTGTTTCAGGGTTTAGGGCAGTGCAGTGGTGTTCGGGCAGTGTAGGGGGTCGTGCTGGGGGTAGTGTTTTAGGGTTTAGGGTAGTGCAGTGGTGCTTGTGTAGTGTAGGGGGTCGTGCTGGGGGTAGTGTTTTAGGGTTTAGGGTAGTGCAGTGGTGTTTGGATAGTGTAGGGGGTCATGCTGGGGGTAGTGTTTTAGGATTTAGGTTAGTGCAGTGGTGTTTGGGTAGTGTAGGGGGTCGTGCTGGGGGTAGTGTTTTAGGGTTTAAGGTAGTGCAGTGGTGTTTGTGTAGTGTAGGGGGTCGTGCTGGGGGTAGTGTTTTAGGGTTTAGGGTAGTGCAGTGGTGCTTGTGTAGTGTAGGGCGTCGTGCTGGGGGTAGTGTTTTAGGGTTTAGGGTAGTGCAGTGGTGTTTGTGTAGTGTAGGGGTCATGTTTTAGGGTAGTGCAGTGGTGTTTGGGTAGTGTAGGGGGTCTTGCTGGGGGTAGTGTTTTAGGATTTAGGTTAGTGCAGTGGTGTTGGGGTAGTGTTTTAGGGTTTAGGTTAGTGCAGTGGTGTTTGTGTAGTGTAGGGGGTCATGCTGGCGGTAGTGTTTTAGGGTTTAGGATAGTGCAGTGGTGCTTGTGTAGTGTAGGGGGTCGTGCTGGGGTAGTGTTTTAGGGTTTAGGGTAGTGCAGTGGTGTTTTTGTAGTGTAGGGGGTCATGTTTTAAGATGCAACGCTCCAATACCTGACCAGTCTGCACTACATAAAACTGCAAAAACTAAAAATAAAAAGTGTTTTGCACACTTTTGTCATTGGGCTATATGTGGGCTACATCTGGGTAATATTTGTGCTACATTTGGGCTCTTTTTTCACTGGTGGCCATCTTGGAAGACTTCTTTGTTATGAAGTTTCCTAATTTGCTCATTTACTGCAGTCTCCTCAGTAGGAAATGCTTTCAGTTTTTACTTTGATTCCATCAAGAAGGCATTCAGATGTGTCACACATTTGCCATAAATTCAGAATGTTATTACTCTAGTTGTTCATTAGATCACTGTAGTAAAGCTACTGCTCACCAAGGAGTTAACTGGAAGTCTACTGCTGGTATTGAAAGTGATTGTTTCAGTCTGCATGTCAGAATTTTCTAATGAAATAGAAGAGGATTTGAGATCTCACTTAAAACATGTCCTAAATTTTCTTTTGCAGCACTAACCATAATTTCTATGGCAAAATGAACCCCCTCATTTTGTTCCTTTTTAAATTAAATGTTTTAAGTGTTACCAGTTTATTCCAATCAAGATGGCTTCAGGTGTGCCATACTTTTGTCATAAGTAAGGCTGTTAGCACTCTAGTTGTTCTTTAGAACACTCTGGGAAGCTGCAGTAGAACACAAAGGCATCAACTGACAGGCTGCACCTGTTGAAATATAACAGGAAGATATTTGAGATCTCACTTAAAACATGTCCTAATTTTTCTTTCTACAGCACTAACCATAATTTCTATGGCAAAATGAACCCCCTCATTTTGTTCCTTTTAAATTAAATGTTTTAAGTGTTACCAGTTTATTCCAATCAAGATGGCTTCAGGTGTGCCATACTTTTGTCATAAGTAAGACTGTTAGCGCTCTAGTTGTTCTTTAGAACACTCTGGGAAGCTGCAGTAGAACACAAAGGCATCAACTGACAGGCTGCTCCTGTTGAAATATAACAGGAAGATATTTGAGATCACACTTGAAACATGTCCTAATTTTTCTTTATACAGCACTAACCATAATTTCTATGACAAAATGAACCCCATCATTTTGTTCCTTTTTAAATTAAATGTTTTAAGTGTTACCAGTTTATTCCAATCAAGATGGCTTCAGGTGTGCCATACTTTTGTCATAAGTAAGACTGTTAGCGCTCTAGTTGTTCTTTAGAACACTCTGGGAAGCTGCAGTAGAACACAAAGGCATCAACTGACAGGCTGCTCCTGTTGAAATATAACAGGAAGATATTTGAGATCACACTTGAAACATGTCCTAATTTTTCTTTCCAGAGCACTAACCATAATTTCTATGACAAGATGAACCCCATCATTTTGTTCCTTTTTAAATTAAATGTTTTAAGTGTTACCAGTTTATTCCAATCAAGATGGCTTCAGGTGTGCCATACTTTTGTCATAAGTAAGGCTGTTAGCACTCTAGTTGTTCTTTAGAACACTCTGGGAAGCTGCAGTAGAACACAAAGGAATCAACTGACAGTCTCTGCCCTTGTTGGATGTACATGTTTTACTGAGAATGTCAGACTTCATTCTCACATGACTGAGAAAGATAATGTGAATTTACAGAAAATATGCTCTCATTTTAGCTTCTGGGGCACCTTCCAAAACTGTATGGGACAAGCATGTGAAAATAGTTTTCTCTCAAACATGATTCATGATATCCCAGCAGAAGGTTTTTCACAGGGTAAAATCACCTTAGAACACACCACAATTCCTGAAATTAGTATGGTACCATCAACAAATGAATTCTAATGTAACTAAAGTCTGTTATCACCCTTTATAGTTCTCCTTTTGGTAACCCTCAAAATCTTCGATTCACTACAATGCATTTCAAAGGGGTACTATCATTTATATTGGTCCCAAGATGGCTGCCAGCAATTCCAGGATGAAGTGCTGACAGCCAATCAGATCTCACGATGACATGTGTGGTTAGGCTACGCCCAGATATATATGTGTTTTTACTTTTGATTTTCTCAGCAACTACTGAACGGATTTACACCATTTAACAAAAGGGTTCTTTTTGAACCAAGAACTACCTCTTTGCCAAATTTGGTGTAATTCCGTTCAGCAGTTCGGGCTGTAGTCTTGCATAAAGTTTCCTATGGGAAATGGATTTTTTGACTCTTATTTTTTTAATTTCTCCGCAACTACTGAACGGATTTACACCATTTAACAAAAGGGTTCTTTCTGAACCAAGAACTACCTCTTTGCCAAATTTGGTGTAATTCCGTTCAGCAGTTCGGGCTGTAGCCGTGTCTAAAGTTTCCTATGGGAAAATGAATGGGGAAAACACGTTTTGGGACCCCCTTTTTCTCGGCCCCCGCTTGACGAATCACCCTGAGACTTTCAGGGTAGGAGTGGACCGGAGCGGGCCATAAAGTTTGAAAATTTCGCGAAGATTCGTCAACCGACACAAGAGTTATTTCAAATAGAATGTCGCGGATTTCCTATGGAAAATAGGTCCTAACTATAACTATCTACTGGCGACCGCCAGTAGATAATATAATACAAAAAAAGAGTTGCCTCTAGGTAGGATGCACTTCCAGGTGGAAATTATGCCAAAGTCCGCGACTGGTTTATTGGGGCAGCTAACTGTGGAACAGGAGGTGCCTGTTATATGCAGGGGTGCCGGCGCGAACATCGGCAATCCTTTTAAAGACATTTTTTAATGTGAGTGCCGGCGGCGACCCACTTGGGTTTTACTGAACCACCAGTCCCAGGAAGCATTGCTTCAGGTGGTTCACCTGAGCGTTATTATTATGGGGATTTACTGGTGGTTGCGGCATGCCGGCACGTCACATGGTCTGCCACTGAAGAGGGCGTTGGCCCGAAACGCGTCTGGCAGGTAAACCAGAAAGGGACTTTGTTCATGGCGTGTGCCCTTGCTTTGGCGTAATTTCCACCTGGGAGTGCATCCCACCTAGAGGCAACTCCTTTTGTATTTTGTACAGCGGCCTGCCTGGTCGCGGGATTGCACCACCGCGAAACACTTGCGGGTCCGCGACTGGTTTATTGGGGCAGTTAACTGTGGAACAGGAGGTGCCTGTTATATGCAGGGGTGCCGGCGCGAACATCGGCAATCCTTTTAAAGACATTTTTGAATGTGAGTGCCTGCGGCGACCCACTTGGGTTTTACTGAACCACCAGTCCCAGGAAGCATTGCTTCAGGTGGTTCACCTGAGCATTATTATTATGGGGATTTACTGGTGGTTGCGGCATGCCGGCACGTCACATGGTCTGCCACTGAAGAGGGCGTTGGCCCGAAACGCGTCTGGCAGGTAAACCAGAAAGGGACTTTGTTCATGGCGTGTGCCCTTGCTTTGGCGTAATTTCCACCTGGGAGTGCATCCCACCTAGAGGCAACACTTTTTGTATATATATATATATATATATATATATATATATATATATATATATATATATATATATATATATATATATATATTTACTTTAAAACAAATAATAAACTATTAATTTTAATTTATTTTTAAATGTTATGAATATATAAAAATTTACAAATAAATATATATATATACATACACCTATAACATAAAATCTAATAAAAAAACATTATATTATAAATTAAAACATTAAGGGGCTCATTACGATGGCGGGCGGAAGCACCACCGCCGTGCTGGCGGATGCAAAAAGCACCAGTTACCGCCGGCACGCAGCAGTCCACACGCCCGTCCAATTACGATGCGAAAAGTAGGCCAAACACCGCCGGCAAGCCAGCAACACCGTCCGCCATCAAAGTGCGCCCGTACACGTAGCGGCGCAGCCCAACTGACACACACCGTCCAACTGAACACGTCCCGCCCGGCGCATAAATTACGATGCCGCAAACAAACGGCTCCCACGGCCAAGAGATACCGTACGACAAACCGAAGCGGTAACACGGATGCCGAGCACGGACAACGAAGAAGCGGCTCCCCGAGCATGAATCCAGCACTGCAGGCCCTCCCCATGCTCCTGCTGATGCACCACCAAGGACGCAACGTACCGCGGAGACGAAGGTAGGCACACACACAACAAGTGCACGCAAACAGCGCACACAGTGCAAGGGCGGAAAAAGCGGACAACCCCCCACCAGCGCGTGTACACAACACATCCACCATTGCATCCACATATGACACACAGGCCAAATCGTAACATCGCGGAACACATGTGTACACACCACCTGGGACTAGGAACCAACCACCCCGTCACAGCCCCAAAGCGCCGATGACGCCGCCACACATGCGCACAACGCAGAGGCCAACCGCAGCGCCATGCATGCGTCGCACACAGACACAGGGACACAACCAAGCAGCACACATATCAGCCCCACCCCGAACGCACATGACACGTGACAGGCCTGCCACAGACATGTCCCCAACGCCCAATTCACGGACAACACCCAACGCCACACAACCGACGCACACATGTCAGTGAAGACACGCAACAGCAGGACACACCCCAGTGTAACAAACATGGCGAAGCACACAGCGGCGTCAACACCAACTAGGAGAAGCAGGGCCCCTTCGGGAAGAGGAACGCCAGTACCACACTGAAACACCCATACCACCCTGCACATATGAACAAGACATATAAAACGGAACACCAAAGAGCCCGGGGACCGACAACAGGTGGCCCAAGAATAACATTCACACACAAGGCCCAACGCAGAGCGGAAAGGCAGCCTGCCGCCCACACAAGGGAGAGCAGACAGCACTGAATGACCTTCCATTCCAACTCCGAAACCACAGCCCTACGACAGAAGCCGGTGAATACAGCCATTGTCCAAGAATAGACCAACACAGGCATGCCGAGGAGACCGACCACAGGGCAGATAGCGCATGTCACAGAAGCACACAACGGACGGGGAAGAAAGAAGAAAACACTCCCCCATGTCGGCCACATGCAAGTTAATTGGAAGGAGTCACACATCACTGACCTTGAACTGTCTGAGAAGCATGTGGGAAGAGGGCCCGTGTCCTCCAAACAAGCAAACAGAACACAAGTCCTGTCTCCCTACGACTACACAGAGCTCACAGCAACCTCGGAGCGTGCACATTGCAGACTGCACACACAGCCGGAGCACGCCACCACAACGCACCGCTGGGAAATGGCAACCGCAACACACCTACCCAACTACGCCGAACAGCTCAAGCTGTACAAAACCAACCTGTTCCATACATTGGGATGCGATCTCCTGTCCCTGCTGAACGTAAGTTACCGACTGACTTACCGCATCACATTGTTCAGCTGCGTCATGCCCGTCTTCTACTGTCGGAGGTGTCCATACCAGCATCCCGTCGAGATATACCTCTCCAACTCGGCATGTCTGAAGGCGGACCTGCTACCACTACTCCTCCCTCTGGACGCACACGACAGGGCCTGCTCTGCCTATGGGGGCATGGCGTATGTGGCCAACATCGCACCCGCACTGAAATGGGACCACTGTGCCTCCACACGACGGATCATCGAGAACAGCTACATCGAACGTCACCCAGCATGCCCCATCATGGTCCTCCAAGGGACAACTTACGAACAACACCTTGACAGCCACCATCCGCTACATTGGCTGGCAAACATGTACACCACCAATGACATGGAAGCCTTGCTGGACGGCATCGCATACCTGACAACCTGTCAATTCGTCGGACCACAACGCAGGTTCCCCGAGTGACCTATGATGTCCAACCCCGCACCCATGCTTAGCTTCCGCACGGACTGGCCAGTCACCACCACAACAGCCATACCAAACGACCGGCAACTGTAACCACACCATCAACGACATCGCCATGACATCGGATATGACCGGGACATGCACACTGTTCCCCATCACATCCAGGAACACCGCATGCATCGTGGGAGGCAGTGGCATGGGCTCTGTGTATCGCACCCACATGGACGGAACTGCACGAACAACCAGGACACGACATGGATCCAGCGCCCATGGACACACACACCGCTCAGTGGACATGAATAGGTCGCCTGGAGTCTGTGGGTGCTGCACCCCTCCCACCCCCGCCCCGGGAATCCCATACCAGGACCTTTGCATGGACGACAAGTGCATACAACAACAACACGACCCCAGTGACTGTGACATGTCCAGTAACCACCACAGTGCAACAACAAGTGGCACGCCGCTGCATGCACGCAAGCACATGCCCTGATGTCATCTCACATGCACGCGTGCATGAGGAACAACCGCAGCAAACCTGTCACATGGAACTGAGATGGACTGTGCCCATGATGCCAAGCGGTCTGGTAGGCTACATGTATACCGTCTGTGTCAAAGTCCGCAGCTCCGCAGCTATACGTAAATGTACATTAGCACAGCCTTGGCCAAGCAGATGTCACTCTGAAGCCCACATCCCACATGCAACAGCCAATCACATGTAACCCCACACCCTATCCCATTTGCAATCATGCTCAGTATATCCTCAACATGTATTCCGCTGCCAGTAGTGTCCACTATACTGCATCACAGAGGACAGAAGACTCAATATAATGTTTGAAACCAAAACTGTCTCCGCTGACTCATTTCACAAGTATGAATGAGAGAGGATGAGAGTATGTGAAGTACACGGCAGTCGTGACATGACCATGTAGTCCACTGGTATTGGATGTCAACGCAAATGAGTAGCACTACTGTGGAAGACACACATGTGTCGTGTGAAGTCGTATGGACGCAGTGCTCAGGTGGGTGGGTGCGACGGGTAGATGCGCACATGCCAAGTTGGAGCACGCCGTGTTGGGAGGGGTCATGAACAGTACACCACCGCTTCCCTGGGCATTGTGAGAGGACACCTGTCGGGGGGAGTGAACACGTGTGTGCACAGCAGCCGGGCACACGTACAAAGCGGTACCAGGCGCACCTCAGCCCACCCTCTGTGGACAAGCTGGATCCTGTTGTGCGCCCGCCATGCCCCTTGACAAGGCACACACAGCCCCAGTCGACCAGGTGTAAACCCAACATAGTCAATCCGCACAGGCGATACAGGGCACGGGATGGCAGTGGAGCATGGTGTGTGAGAGGTCTCCTCGCGCTCCTCCTGGTCATATCACGCAGGCATAGAACCTCAACGTCTAGCATGGCACAAGTCACATGGAAGTGTAGGGGAGACGCACCACAGCACGAGCAGCACTGACGTCACGGGAGGTGGCTCGCACCATCCCATCCATTGCCCATCATACCAACCACGCCACATGCCATTGTGACTAAGTGCAAGCGCGTGCGCCACCACCCCCGAGCCCTCCCCAGAGAGGCCAAAGAGTGAATGTGTGGGCCATCAGCCACAGACGGACGCGGCCTGGCCGCAAGGGCAGCCACAGCCACTGGGTGTCGCAAGTGGCGGATCCGGAAGGCGAAGACTGTGATGCATAGTCCATGCAGGCCGGGTCTCCATTTGGGGCACCACGCAGGTGGACGGCGTCCCGCCACACATCATACCCTGAGACAGCCCACTCGTGCAACTGGACCCACACATACACTCCTTGCCCTCTCTGGTGCGAGCTTGGGGCTGCCTGTGCAGGCGCTCGCAGGTGAGCATGCATATTGGGGGAGCGAGGGGAGGACATGAGGGCTGGGGCGAAGATGACTGTATCACTGTCAGTAAGTACAAGGGATGACCCAGATGTGGAAAGGAAGAGACGTGTCCCGTGTGTACTGCAACTAGTCGCCAATCCAACTACCCCCCATGTCCGGAATGTGAGCCCGCACCTAGGCCCGCCCATCCGCCACATCGAACATACCACCAGCACGACAACCTTCCCATTCGAAACACTGACTGGGGGTGGCGACCAGTGTACAATCATGTGTAGCCTACCCACGCGTACATGTGGGCCCTCCATGATCCATGTCACCTGCGGCAAAGTCATGACATGCGCAATGAGGGAAGTGAGGAGAGCTGTCCGCCCCACGCGCAGAAGGTGCATCAGCTCCACAGACCCAGCAGCGAGTCCAGCAGGGGTCACATGTGCAGGGGCAGCTGTGCCTGGTGTGAAGGCACATGCATATAGACAGCACATCGACCAATGTGTAGTCTGCCCACATCTACAGTCCATCATCATGCGGACATAGGAATTGAACACAGGGCAACACATCTTCAGTTGGTGCACCCACCGTGACCAACAATGCGCAATCATCGACGTACCCGCCCTGTGCATGGCCCCCCACCCAACGGAGGCACATCCAGTGCCACCATCCCACACACACAAGCCTTCCACGGAACATGCTGTGTCCAATGGTCAGTACAGAGTCAGCGCCCATCTGGTGGATCCTGAACAGGAGACACATGCACACACATGCCAGCTCCCACTATGTACGTCTGCCACCTGGCACGTGCAATGTAACCTCTCACCTGTGACGTGTGACTGCAAGCACACAGCCGTCTTGGCATGGGGCTGTCAATGTGGACACCTGTCAATGTTTCGGGAGGTGTGATCCGTACAGTGCTGTACATAGGGTGCAGTGCTGACACCTACTACTGTCTCATATCCCCTCGTGCCACAGGTCCCACTTGTTTTGGCCGCTCAGCCTGTGCCCACATCGTCGTCGTCGTGTGCCATACTCATCCAGCCGCGGAAGCAGTTCCATGCTCAGCAGACATTCATGTTGCCGTGGCGTTGCCGCTTGACGGATATGCAGTCAGTCCCCATCAGCACGCCCCGCAAGTCATTGGGGCCTAGATCCCCATGTGCATGCACATGGCAGTGGTTTGTATCACTAGCCATTGCCATAGTTGGGAGACCTGTGTAAGTGTATTGTGGCCGTGCCGTCCCAGCTTGACAGCTGGGCTGTGGCTCATGTGCCTGCTCAGTCATGTCAGTGATGTGTATGCGAAATTGCTATGTGTCGTGTTGCTTTGACATGTGTCCTCTGCCATTGTCCCTAGGCGGAGACCGAACATTGACCGCCCATACCAATTGCTGGCGGACATGGACGATACAGAGGTTATTAGGAAGTTTCGGCTGGACAGGCCAACCCTGCATCGACTGTGTGCCATGTTAGAACCCCATCTCCGTCCCCGCAGGGTGTATCCGACTGCTGTCACCCCCACGGCTAAGGTGATGGCCGCCATGCATTTCTTCGCCACTGGGTCATTCCAGCACACAGTGGGCATTGGAGGAGGGATGTCCCAGCCCATGTTCAGCAAGGTGCTGAGGGATGTACTGGCAGCCATGATGCCGTACCGAAACAGGTACATCCGCTTCCCCAGGGCTCGTGAATTGGCGGCAGTGAAGGGTGCATTCTATGCCCTTGGCAGAATCCCACACGTCGTTGGAGCCATTGACTGCACACATGTCGGCCTTGTTCCACCACAGGCCACTGAGCACCTGTACCGCAACAGGAAGCACACGCACTCCCTGAATGTGCAAGTGGTGTGCCTTGCGGACATGGTGATCACCCACGTGTGTGCAAAGTTCCCAGGCTCGGCCCATGACGCACACATAATGCGCAACAGCATCTTGCCACGACTGATGTCCAATATGCAACAGGATCGTGCCTGTATTGTCGGTGAGTATGTGGAGTGGTGTAGCGTGCTGGTTGTGCGATGCTGTCCCCTGTCCAGTTGGAATTGCAACGGTTCTCTGTGTCCCTCACACCCAGGTGACTCTGCGTACCCGAATGGGGCATGGCTGCTCAGTCCATTGAGGAATCCTCGCACCCCAGCAGACGATCGCTACAATGAGGCACATGGGAGGACCAGACGTGTGGTCGAGCGTACCTTTGGCCTCCTCAAGTCCAGGTTCAGGTGCCTGGACCGCACCGAGGGTGCGCTGGCGTACTCCCCACAGAAGGTGTGCCAGATAGTGGTGGCGTGCTGCATGCTGCACAATCTGGCCATTCGGAAGCAGATCCCCCTCATCGTGGATGACGGAGATCAACCAGGGCCCCAGCCCGCAGACCAGGACAGCTCGAGTGAGGAGGACAGCGGAGAGGAGGAAGCTGGTAATGTGCGGCAGCAGCTCATCGCCCGCTACTTCACTTGACGGTGAGTGTCCATGTACGACGGCTGATGTGGCTGTATCTGTGCAGGTGTGTGTGTGCTGTGTCAGGGTGGCCGTTTGTTCACTGCGTGCTGTGTGTCAACGCTCCATGGCCAGGGTAGTATGCCACTGTTGGTGGCTGTGGCATTGTGCCCTATTGCTCTGTGCGATGTGTGTACATTGCTTGTAGTTGTTGACATGTACTGTGTGATGGGTGTGTGACACACTCATTGAATGTGCTCCTGTTCTGTCTCCCACCCCTAGGTCCCTACAGGCCCTCCGGATTCAATTGCCATGCCACGCATCAGGTGCCTTTCCGCCCAAGGTGGCCGTTGTATTCCGTACAAATAAAACACAGGGCACAAACAGCAGTTAGTGAAAAAGGTGCATTTATTACAAACTGTGACATGTGATTGTGTGTAAGGTGATGACAAAAGTGGTGCATGCAGTGACAATGAGCTGTCGGTCATGGCTGCGTGATGATCAGGGTGTACCCACTGGTTCTATGTCCATAGTCCAACACACACATGCCATCCAGATGGCTGTGTGGAGTGGGATCGTAGTCCAAGTCAATGCAGTGGCTGGTCAAGGAAGGCTGGCGGAAGGCTGGCTGGCTGCCTCACTTGCGTTTGGAGCGTGCGAAGTCCTCCCGGGAGATCTGTTTCCACTTCAGACGGCCCCTTCCACGTTTGCGAGGGGGTGCCTGCTTGCGACATGCTGGTGGTTGAGGTGTGCTCACTGGCTGTGGACGCAGGGGAACTGGACACTGCTGCTCCACCCTGCGCCCCGGCAGGTTGTGGCGGAGGGGGAGCTGCTGTCCCTGGCAGTGACCTCACCGCCACCACCAGCTGGCCCATGAGGTCCACGAGTTGGCCCATATGGGCGTCCATGGACCTCAGCACCCCCAGCACCTCACGCGTGTCTGAAGCAGACCGGACCCATTGTCCTTGGGCCTCTTCATAGGCCCCAAGGACTCTGGCCATTTGAGGCAGGGCATGGCTCCCAGGGGAGGCTGGCGTTTCCCTGACCCTGCTCCTCCTACCAGTCCTGCTGCCACCGGCCCTGCCCACTAGCCACATTGCTCACCACGGTCCTCGCTGTGGCTCCCAGGGTGGATCCAGTCGGCCGGGCCACCACCTGCGCTGGGGCTGGTGCCAGCGAAGACGTGGAGGTGGTGGCGGCGGTGGTGGTCGGTGCGGCGATGGTGGCGGTTGCGGCAGTGGTAGTGGCCGCAATGACCGTGGGTGTGGCCGCAATGACCGTGGGTGTGGCCGCAACGACAGTGGCAGCAGGGGGCTGGGAATGTTCAGCAGCCCTGGATGATGGGTTGGTGGGTAGGAGGGGTCCTGGGGAGCGGCTGGGCCCTGCCACACCAGATGGGCCTGCTTGGTGGTCCGTGTCCGAAGAGGAGGACAGATCCTCCAGATCCGTGTGTCCTCGTGGGGGCTTGTAGGCTGGCTGTGCTGGCTGCTGGCTCCATCCCCAGCATCCAGCAGTTCGTCACCTGTGGAGAGAATGAGATTTGTTATTGTGTTGCACCTGGCGAAGTATGTAGTTGTCGTCTGACATTAACAGTTCGTGCAATCTCGTACATGGGTTTCCCGGAGGCGTGTGTGTGGCTGTACCATTTGTAGTTGTGTGTGCTTGGCAATGGGACTGTGTGCTGTGCACATGTGGCATGGGACGGATTGGCCATGCCAATGGGTGTGTTGCTGTGCCCCTACTTATTGTGACTCTCTTGTATGCGGGCTCCTGGCCCATCCTGGGTCTGGTTTGTACTTTGCTTTTGGTGTTCAGATGGGACGCTTAGGAACGCATATAGCAACATGGGGGCCATGCCCCAGATTCGCATTTGGGAGGGAATATGCTTTTGGGGTTCAAATGGAACGCTTAGGAACGCATATGGCAACATGGGGGCCATGCCCCAGATTCGCATTTGGGAGGGAATATGCTTTTGGGGTTCAAATGGAACGCTTAGGAACGCATATGGCAACATGGGGGCCATGCCCCAGATTCGCATTTGGGAGGGAATATGCTTTTGGGGTTCAAATGGAACGCTTAGGAACGCATATGGCAACATGGGGGCCATGCCCCAGATTCGCATTTGGGAGGGAATATGCTTTTGGGGTTCAAATGGAACGCTTAGGAACGCATATGGCAACATGGGGGCCATGCCCCAGATTCGCATTTGGGAGGGAATATGCTTTTGGGGTTCAAATGGAACGCTTAGGAACGCATATGGCAACATGGGGGCCATGCCCCAGATTCGCATTTGGGATGGAATATGCTTTTGGGGTACATGCTGTGAGCCATGGGTGCCGAACGTGACATGTGTTGTGGCAGCATGACAGTGCATGGTTTGAGGTGTGTGCATGCTTGACATGGCCTGCATATTTGCTGTCTGTTGTGATTACTGGACATGGCATTGGACGCATCGTTATGAGTGAGTGATGGTTGTGTGCCAGCCAACGTATTGCAGTTGTCCCATCTCCTTGGTGTGCGTGCTGCCCTGTGCCATGTGCATCACTGCAGTGCTCGGGGGGGTGTGGCCCATGTTGTGTGTTGTTGCTCACAGTGTGTCGTGCGCTTCATTGACTTCTGGCACATGGTTGGTCATGGTCATGTATCTTAGCGTGACTGCTGTATGTGTGGCAGCTGTGCGGATGACATGCCTTTCATGAGACTGGGGCTGACGGATGGATGGTATGTTGTATGTGCATGGTGTGTCTGTGTGTTTGATGGGTTCAGTGGTGTTCGTGTGCATATATGTTGTTCCGCTCTGTTGCGTCTAGTGTTGTTTGTCTTACATAGGCGTAGTTGTGGGGTGTGTGGTTGACAGGCAGTAGGGGCTACATGGACAGGACTTCAATGGTGTTTCGGTTGTGTGTGATGAGTTGCACAGTGGCTGCCGTGTGGTACTATATTCAGTGTGGCTTGTGCATGCAGACGTGGCTCCTTGGGTGTTGCTATGTATGTGATGGGTCATGTGGGGTGTGAGTCTGTTGTTCATGTCCGTGTGCACATTGTTCACTTGTTCGTGACGGTGGGCGGTGCTGCGTGTTCGTCTGCTACGTGACATGTCCCATGTGTTGGTCGTGTTATGGTCCTCATGCCTCCAGTAATCCAGCCCTGTCCAGTTTCCCACCTGCAAGTTGTTCGTGCGTGCACTGTACTGGATGCCACATGGCTCTAAGCGGGGGTGCTCCATGTTGCAGGTCTGTGGGGGTGGGGGGGTGTTGTGGGTCGTGGGGGTGGCTGGACACCCACTGACACCGATTGCTGTGGACCGTGATGTCTGCCTTTCGGCTGTCGTTGTGCACTGCGGTGGCTGACACGTGGCTGTGGGGTGTGGGGGATGCTCCTCCTTGCTGTGCTGTGGGACTGGGGCCTGGTGTGTGTTGTACTTGGGCTGTCCACCCTCCCACCCACTGCACTTTGTGTTCCTGCCACTTACCTGTTACTTGTCGGTTAGTGCAGCTGTGGCGGACACATGGGTGTGGTGGGTGCTCGTTGTGGCGCTTCTGGCATGTTTGGGGACCTGTTGGTGGTTACGTGGCTGGCTGAGTGTACACATGTCCCCACGTATGTTACAGTTGTTCGGTTTGGGCTGTGTGTGGTGGTGTCTGTTGCATGTGTGTGTGATGTGTTGTGTATTGTGTGCTGGACATGGGGGTGTTTGTCCCTGGGAGCTGTGGCATGGTGGTTGCGCATGTGAGTACATAGCGGTGTGCTGGTATACATTAGTTTGTACTTACCAGCCTCCACTCCCCCTGCTAATCCGGCGAGGATCTCCGGATGTATTACGACTCGCACCTTCTCCTCCCACGCTTTGAAGGTCTTAAAGAGCGCGGGATTCCCTCCGCCAGTGACGGCAGCCAGCTCTCTGTTTTTGCCCTCCTTCTTCTTGACCAGGCTCTTTACGTCATTCCAACGTTTGTTTATTTCACCTCTGTTCCTGGGCAGGGTCCCGACTGCATTGACCTGGTCTACGATCCGGTTCCACATTCTGTTTCTGGTGGCTAGTGGTGTGTGCTGGACCATGTTCCCATAGATTTGTGGGTACACCTTGATGATCTCGTCGACCATGACCGTCAGCTCAATGGGCGTGTACTTGGGCATTCTTTGTGGTGCCATGGTGTTTGTGGTGCTGGTGCGGTGTGTGTTGTGTAATGTGCAGGGGGTTTGTGGTGCCGGTGTTTGGTGGTGGTGGTGGTGGTGGTGGTGTTTGGTGGTGGTGGTGGTGGTGGTGGTGGTGGTGGTTGTGATGTGTGCGTTTCTGTGGTGTGCTGCTGTCCTTGCTGTGTCACTGTGTCCTCTCCTCTCCTCTCTGGTTTGCAATGTAGCAAGGGGTTGTGGTCTGTGGGAGTGCTGCTTTTGTACTCACCTATGTGGGTGTGTCCTCATGGTCTGTTGTTTTCAGGTGTGTTGTGTCTGGGGTTCTGGCCTTTGTATTTTTTGTTTGTCCAGGGGGTGTTTTCGGGATGTGTACTGTGCTTGTATATTTGTGCGTGCCTTGCTGTGTGGACTTGTTGGCCATGTTGTGTGCTATTGGTTTTGTGTGCGGATGGTTTCTGTGCAGGTACGTGGGCGCCATGGCTTCTGCCGTGTCGATTCTCATCGGCGTTGTTTGCGCTGGCGGGCGGTATATTTGTGGTTTTTCCGCGCTCATGTCGGTGCGATCGTAATTTCACGTGCGGTGTGTCGGCCGTGAGGGCGGGCGGTTTTGTGTTGTCGTGCGTGTTTCCGTCCGTGGCGGGCGGTTTGACTCCGACTCGGACGTTGGCGGGCGGTATTTTGTGTGTTTTTTCCGCCGATGGCGGTTTTCGGTTTGTGTAATCGTAATGGCGTGGTCGGTGTTCAGACGGTGTGTGCGGGCGGATTTTTGCCGCTTCCATGCCTGGCGGATTTTTTTACGCCGGGTATCGTAATGGGCCCCTAAAATATTTAATAGTCTTTAAACTTAAATTTTGCACTCCATTGAGTGCAACAGTAGGGAAAGTGTTGGATAGCGGAGGGGTAAAAATAACTATTCCCTCTCCAGTGAGTGCAACAGTAGAGAAAATTTTGGATAGCGAAGGGGTAAAATATACTATTCCCACTCCAGTGAGTGCAACAGTAGGGAAAGTGTTGGACAGCGGAGGTGTAAAAATTACTATTCCCACTCCAGTGAGTGCAACAGTAGGGAAAGTGTTGGATAGGGGAGGGGTAAAAATTATTATTCCCACTCCAGTGAGTGCAACAGTAGAGAAAGTGTTGGATAGCGGAGGGGTAAAAAATACTATTCCCAGTCCAGTGAGTGCAACAGTAGGGAAAGTGTTGGATAGCGGAGGGGTAAAAATTACTATTCCCACTCCAATGAGTGCAACAGTACAGAAAGTGTTGGATAGCGGAGGGGTAAAATTACTATTCCCACTCCAGTGAGTGCAACAGTAGGGAAAGTGTTGGATAGCAGAGGAGTAAAAATTAATATTCCCATTGGAGCCAGTTCGAAATTAACAACAAACAAAATATCAACTACAACACAAAATATTTAAAAAAAGAAAAAAAGAAAACATATATAAAAATATTAAAAATTTACAAAAGAAAAAAACATAATGTTAAAAAGATCTAACAAATACCTAGAAAGATTTTTTTTTATTTAAAAATAATTTACAAACAAATAACTATATTTAATAGAAATTATTTATAATCAAAAACATTAATTATTACATAAATGTAATCTTTTTTATTTCCTTCCCTATAACACCACACAATTCACAACACACATCTGAATTTAAAAAAATGTACCTCCATAATTAACATTATTAATTATCAAATAAAGAAATATAATTAATTAAAAAACAAATTAAAACAGATACAAATTAATTTACTCCCCAGACGTTACCCCTATAAAACCAAAACCCACACACAAAATAAAAATAAAAAATTACCATAAATATTTATAAATTGATGAATTAATATTAATGATCAACTAATCATTAATTAATTAAACATAAATAACTTTCCACCACTAAACACACAACCCACACCTAAAAATCATTACACAATTTCCATAACCAACAACATTAATAAATTAATATCAATTAACAACAACTTATTAATTAATTTAAAAGATATTACTTCCTACCCTTTACCACTATAAACCCCACAACTCACATCGAAAAGTAATTACACAATTGCCAAATTTAAATTTTAATTAATTAATTAGTATTAATTAACAAATAATTATTAATTAATTATAAATAAATTACTTCCCACACTATTCCCCTATAAACCCCACCCCGCTCCTAAAGAAATAGCACAATTAACATAATTAATTACCAATTAATTAATTAATAATAATTAAGCAAATAATAAATAATTAATAAAAAATTAATTCCCACAATTAACACTATAAAATATATATTAAATAAAGATTAATAAATAAAAAATAGTAATACATTTAATATTATTAAATTACTTCCCACCCTATTCCCCTGTAAACCCACAACCCACCCCGAAAAAAATGACGCAATTAACATAATTACCAATTCACTAATTAATAATTAACAACCAATTATTAAATAATGTATAATAAATTAATTCCCACAATTAACACTCTAAAATGTAAATTAAATAAATATAAAAAATAAAAAATCCTAATAAATGTATTATAATTAAATTACTTCCCACCCGATTCCCCTATAAACCCACAACCCGCTCCTAAAAAAAGACTCAATTAACATAATTACCAATTAATTAAATAATAATAATTAACAGCCAATTAATAATTAATTACAAATAAATTAATTCCCGCAAGCAACACTATAAAATCTAAATTTAATAAATACTAATAAATAAAAAAAATTATTTTATGTATTATAATTAAATTACTTCCCTCCCTATTCCCTTATAAACCCACAACCCGCTACACAACTAAAAAAAGCAAAAGTTAATTAAAATAAAATTAGTAACTACAAAAAATTTAACACATATATGAAAAAACAAAAGCAATACTTATACAAAAAAATAGTTCACATACTTTTAAAATACATACTAAAATACATAACACTAAATAAAACATCGATATTTTAAACAACTATATTTTTGCAAACGATATTAATGACTTCGATATTTTCAAAAAAAGATAATGACTTCGATATTTTCAAAAAAGATATTTCTTACCTCCAAGTAATATTCTTGACCACGATATTCTTGCTGTCGATATTTCTGCATCAAGATATTGCCAACTCGATATTTGTGTATGTCGGCATTTAAAACTTGATATTCTGTCTGTGCACCCTGTAGAATGTGCTGACTTTAAAAAAGTATTCTTTCTTTCTGTAAGCTACATGTTCTCATCGTATTTAGATGGTATTAGCTGCCACATGTCCACAATGCTGAATGCTGAAGAGTATATTAAACAATAATGCTGACATGAAGACATGAATCTCATGACTTACTATTGGAGATTGCAACTAGAATTATTCTGCTTCAGAATAGTTTAAAGTCACGCAGTGGAATACTGAAAAGCCAAAAGTTTAGACTGTAGGGTTCTTGTGGGAACTCAGAGTAAAGCTAATGCACATGAATGTTTAGCAAATAAGGTGACACTTGTAGATAGCACCTTGCCGACTTCGTTCGCTTACCGTTGTCATTAACGAAGAAGCAGCAGACCATTGGACGATCCTTCCTTATTGGCTTAAGATGGCGTGGAGTTGGAGATCCCTATTGTAAGTTGCGGGTTGAACAGTTAAATTAAATATTACATCTGTGCTACCAGTTTGTGGTAGCAGAAATATGGTTTGCACCCTGAATGGAGCTATAAATCAATTTCCCAAGTCAAAATAAAACTTAAAATTCCAAATCTGGTGTACAGGACTTGAAGATCTGACAAGGTGGTACTAGAAAGTGGTTGTGGTTTGAAGGTGTGAGTATTGATAGGGTGATGTGTTGTTTATGGTAGTTGAGTTTTGGTTTAGACAGTGGTGTTGTGAGTATGAATGAGTGAATGAAAAAGTGTTAAGGAGCTGTTGAGGAAAAAGATTGAAGAATTCAGGCTCCCTGAAGTCGAAAGATCCTGAGATAAACATAGATACATAAAATTGAATAAAAGACTTGTTTGCAGGATTAAAGGTGTAGTGTGTGAGGTACCATCACCTATACCATTGGCATAGAGGAATTAAGCATTTTTGTGATTGATTAACATTGAGTGGTGTTAGTGGAACCTAATTGCGCTAACGGGTGAAGCTGCATTAATTTGGGTGATTTCATGCTAGTCAAGATTTCACTTGCAGTCGTGAAAAATACTCTTGAGTTATTGTAATAATACTATTTCTTTAGTAAAGCAAACAAGAAGATGTTTAAGCTGTATTGTTTAAGTTGTGTGAATGTGTGAGAAATTGTACAGGAGGGTGAGCTGCTGGAAGGAGTGAGTTTGTACGTCATATTGTTTCGCACAGAAATTGGTTGGTTGGTGTGCCTTCACACTGAGATTGGTTGGTGATGTCAGGGTGCAGAGCTGGGATTTGATTAAAAGAAAGTGAATAATGTATTCGGAATTTGTTAACAAAAATTGGAAAACTAGTAGAACTAATTGGATTTGTTCATTAAAATTTGACATATACGAAACAAAACAATAACATTTGATTGAAACTTGTCTTACCTCTTGTTGCATTGCAAAAATGAAATGTTTTAAGAAGAGTTTAGTCAGAGGGGATGTTACCATTCTGGTATCAAAAGGTAAAGAGGCCCCCCAAAGGTACGCTTGCACATTTTATGACAAGTGAGCATGGGTTACACACCTGCTCTTGGCTTCGCCAGTGGAGCAGAATCACTGAGAGAGAAGGTGCATTGAGCTTTCCTTGATACAGGACATTTAATACCAGAATTCTTGATAATTTGAAAGGTAAATTGTACAAGCTGAAGCCGCCACCTAGACCCACCCAATATTAAGCTCTGGGTGTATGGGAGGAGGTTGCAAGGGAGAAAGGAAGGGAAAAATACCAGAGAAGGACAAAATTAGTGGTGTGAAATTATGCAGATACTTGATGGTATGAAGAACAGCGTGGGTGAAGAAGGGCTATCATAGAGGGAACCAGATTATATCCAGCTATTACTATGGAAGCAGCTGAGAAAGGGAGTGAAAACAAACTATCACCAAAAGAAGATTGGGATGAGATGGATACTGATTCAGGAGATGAGATTTTAGAGCAGATGTTAGCTTCGAGACCCCCACCATATATGACATCTACTGATGTGCCACAGTGGTGAGTGCTACTGTAGATCTGGCTTAGAACAGATTGAAAGACTGATTCAGATACTCTAAATTGTCTCACCAGTTGTGGCTCATCCACAAGTTGCAGATCTGACCATGTCTAATGCAACTGGAGTGCATACCACAGCCCAAATAACTCCTATAAATGCCCCAACACTGCCCAGAATTAACACAAATGCTCCTTCAAATGTGGATTTAAGACCAGAAATATGTCAATCAGCCGGAGGTGTAAATACCACAGGGTTTGTTCCGACTACACAAAATTCTCAGATTGTTGTGTGGAGACCTCCACAGAAGCACTAATAGATGGAGCGACATTGTTCTTTACAGCCCTCATTACTCCTGGTGACATAAATGCTACTGAAGAAGGTTATATCCCAGCTTGGTTGGAAGCAGCGGGAAATAGAAAGACAGAAAACACAGAGGTACAGGAGAGTCCAGACATGGAAAGGGAAAAACCTTTAAATGTTCCTAAAAAAAGGAGATCATTTACTCGTGTAAGGAAATTACATGCAGAGCACCATTAGTGCATGACAAATTGACAGAATTGGCTCAGAAATACAAAATTGATCTTACAGAGAAGCTATACGGTTCAGTTAGATGATCCAGCATTAGAGAACATGAGAATTTCAGGAATGCATTTACACATTATGGAACTAGTCAAATGCATTTGCAAATGGAGTGAGACTGAGAAACTAGAAATTAAATGGGCTAAGAAGCATGAAAAGAAAAAGAGAGAAGCTGCTGTAGCAAGGAAGCAAGATGAGGGAAGCGAGGGTAAAACAACTGCATACCTAGTCAGAGAAGTAGCAGGAGGAATATAAGTACATGTTCGTTCGAGTAGAAGAAAGACAAACCAGTGCAATGGTATGCACAAGTGGAACGATTCATAACGATTTTAAAGGTGTTGTGGACAGATTTAAATACTTTTTTTGACATTGTGGTACCTGCTGACGTATGGGCTGAATGTAAGTCTGTGGTACAATGGCTGAAAGAGGAAACTGTAAGGGAAAATAGATCAAATGCACCATCTCCTGTAGTGATGGAGAAATATGAGGCAGCGATTACTTTCCTGAAAGGCAAAGTGCCACCGAGAGATTTGGATTGGCTCAAAATTAAAAGAACTTACCCAAGGGCCAAAAGAAACAGTCCATGAGTACTATGTACATTGTAACAGGTGTTTCAGCAGCATAGTGGGTGAGAGAATCCTGAGGATGAGGAAAAGGATATGGGGATTTTCGTGTCACAGTTTGTGTTAGAACTGAAACCAGAGATCTGTACGCACATAACTCAAAGCATGCTCTGTTGGCAGAACAAGTTGCTTGATTAAATCTTGAGATATGTCAAGCACTGCAGTGATGAGTTAGACATGAATCAGAAGAAGATTAAAAAGAAGTTTATGCTGGCACAAACGAAATTGGCTCAAAAACGTTTTCAGAATCCTTCTTTTGCAGGACATCAAGGGAATATGCAAGGAGTTGCAGTTCCACAGTTCGGTTTTCAGGGAAATAAAGGAGGGTTTAATGTGTCTCAAGGCAGAGGAAGAGGTGTTCCTCTGGGTACAGGTTCTGGAGCAGATGTTGCTGCTATGAAAAAGATTACTCCTTGTCACATCTGTCATAAACGTTTGGCATTGGAAATGCGAATGCAGATATAATCATAATAAAGTTGGTGGAAATGTACAGATGCCGAAAGGAATGCAAATGCAAAATGTGTGTACATAGCAAATGCCTATGCATGGTCAGGTCCCAATGATACCCACCCCACCGGTTCAAATGAACTCCCAAAGTATGGAAAATCCTCGGTTAGATTTAAATCAAATTCCATGCCACAATTTGAAAATCCGAACCCAAATGTTGTGCAACTATACCCTTTTTTCTAATTTGATGGTTCAGGTTCTCATGATTTGCAATGAAGGAACCTGAGAGAGGAGGAAGATTGGGTACTTGGCGCAGTCTTAGAGGTAGACCAGGGTGGTTCATATGTGGATGCTGAAGTATATGGCCACCCTGTATCATTTTTGATTGATACAGTCACTACCAGATCCACAATTAGAACAGTAGAATTTCCAGATCTACATCTCTCGGGGAAACCTATCCAAGTTGTAGGAGTTACAAATAAACAGTTCAAGAATCCCGTTTCAGAAAAGGTCCCAGTAAAAATAGGCTAATTTGAAGAAAAACACCAGTTTGTTGTTTGTGATTCTAATTCTGTAAATTTACTCGGGAGAGATTTGCTGCGCAAGTTAAATTGTACCATTTGCTGCACATCTGATTGTGTACCTTTTCAAACCCATAATGAGGAGGTAACCTTTAAAATGATCAGATGGCAGAAGGAGACAGAGATGTTTCCCTTATTTAAAAATGAAGAATTACCGGATGATTTGAAAGAGACAGTGAATGCTGAGGTTTGGGATCTTACTGGGGGAAAGATATTGGACTCATGAAATGTGTAGAACAGGTCTGAATTACTGTAAAGCCAAGCACAGTTTTCCCAGAACTCCCCTGTGCCATCTAACACCTGAGACTGATTAGCACCAGTCATAGAAGACATGTTACAAAAAGGAATTTTGAGGGAATTAATTGGGAGTCCATGTAACTCTCCAATTATGGGTTTGCAGAGACCTAACAGAAAATACAGAATAGTGCAGGACCTGAGGAGGATCAACGAGATTTTTGTTCCCTGTTGTCCCGTGGTACCGAATCCAGCTACAATATTGTTTCAGATCCCATGTACTGCAGACTGCTTTACTGTAAAGCTTTCTTCTAAGAGCTATTGCATGAAGGAAGTCAATATTTGTTTTCATTCATGTTCCAACAGAAACAAAATTTGCATGGTGTCGTGTCCCTCAAGGGTATACAGAGAGTCCATCCATTTTCAACCAGATTCTGAAAGAGATCTGAAGACATTACAAATGACAAGCAAGTCGACCTTGGTGCAATACATAGATGACTTGCTTGAGGCATCAGAAACACGAGAAGCTTGTACACAAGACAGCATTGCTTTGTTAAATCACCTGGCTGAGAATGAGCACAAAGGGGCCGATTCCGATCTCGGCCGGTAGGGCTCCGAATCGGATTCGGCTTTAGCGGATCCGATTCGGAGCCCTGTTTCCCGACCGATTCGTACGCGGGTCCGGCCGAGCGAGTACGATGCAAGCGCCCGCGAAATCGCCGACCGACTCGTACGCGGCTTCAACACGCTCCGACCGACTCGCATGGACACAACTCGCACCGCGCAATGGAGTCGTTCCCCGGCCGGGCAAGTACGATGCGCGCCGCGAGCAGTGCGACCGACTCGCGCCATCCGGCTCGAAAGAGCTGTCGGAGCCGGACTTTGGGGGTCCGCGTCGGACCCCCTGTATGCGTGGCCGCGCGAGTCGCACACAGGGGGGACCCATGGGTCCCCCCTACCTGTGCATGTACGGCGCGATGCGCATCGACGCGTACCCGCTGTAGGGGGGGCCCCTGTTCGCCTCGCACCCATTGAGTCAATGGGAGCCCGCGTACGCGTTGTACGACCGGCTCCCATTGACTTCAATGGGAGTCCGACCGAATCGAGTCCGGGTGCATGCATGCGCATCGTACTCGTTCGGTCGGACTGCCAGAGTCCGATTCGGTCGGAAATCTCTCCGGGTCCGGCACGGTCGGAGAGGTTTCCGGCCCGAATCGGAATCGGCCCCAAAGTGTCTCCAGAGAAATTGCAGTACTGTCAGAAGAGAGTTCAATATCTGGGACACATTATTGTGAAAGGAGCTAGATAGGTGTCAACAGAGAGAGTGGAAGCAATCTTACAGATGAATCCACCAAGAACTCAAAAGGAAGTCAGGATGTTTTTGGGAATGGTTGGCTACTGTAGACAGTGGATACCAAACTTTCCCTTAATGGCTAAACCTTTACTAAGGTTGACACACAGAGATGTGTCAGATCCGATTCCATAGGACAATGACTGCTTAAAAGCGTTCCTAGAGTTGAAAGTCAAATTGTGTTGCGCCCCTGCTCTAGGAATGCCTGATTATTCAAAAGAATTCACAATATATTGCGGTGAGAGAGATGGGTGCACTCTCTCAGTGTTGATGCAGATGCATGGAGATGCCCGAAAGCCAATGGCATATTTCTCGACTACACTTGATCCTGAGACAGTAAATCTTTCCAGCTGACTCAAAGCAGTTGCCAGTTGAGCACTTATATGGAAAAGAGTGATAACATAGCGATGGGGTACCCCTTAACTGCTTTGGTCTCCCCCTCTGTTGAGCTATTGTTAACAAGAACAAAAACACAGTACCTAACCCATATTATCTTGACAAGATATGAGCAAACCATACTGTCAAGTGACAATGTAGTTCTCAAGAGGTGTAATGTGCTTAACCCTTCAACTTTGTTACCTGTAAATGATGTTGATTGTGATGAAAGTGAACACGATTGCCTAAATGTCACAGATTTATGCACCAAACCAAAACCAAACATGAAGGATGAACCCCTAATTTAGCCCAATCATGTACTCTTTGTAGATAATTCATGTCTAAGAGGTAGCAACAATGTCACACTAAGTGCTGCATATGCAATGTGCACAATAAATGATGTTATTGAAGCTTCCTGGCTTCAAAGACCTACCTCAGTACAAGTTGCTGAATTGATTGCTCTTACAAGAGCCTGAAGTTTAACTGAAAATAAGAAAGTTACCATTTTTACAGATAGTCAGTATGGATTTGGTGTTGTCCACGACTTTGGACAATTGTGGTCACAATGTGATATCTTAACTACCCCGATCCAGAACGGAATCCACTTCAAGAATCTGTTGGAAGCTTTGCAGTTACCTAGGGAAATTGCAATGGTTAAATGTGCAGCTCGTCAAAGTGGCAATGGGTATGTTGCCATGGGTAACAGATATGTGGATTAGGTCGCACGGTATTGTGCTTTTTTGGCCTGCGAATTTAATGGAAATTTCACATGGGAGTCCGAAGAAGAGAGTTCATTCATTATGTTGATGAAAATCACTGACACATGGGATGGGTTGAAGAGAGTGCAGGAAAATGTTTCAGAGGCAGAACAGAGCAGTTTGACATAAGCAGATTGTGAGAAAAATGCCAGTGACATTTGGATGTCTGCTTACGGGAGGTTAGTGTTGCCTGATAGCCTGTTATTTCCAATGACACTGTATTATCATGGATACACATATTTAGGTAGGGATGCAATGGTGAGACTCTTTAGGCAAAGCTGGTACAATCCCAGATTTCAAAAGTTGACTGAGGAAATTTGACATAGGTGTGTGATACGTCAACAAATAAATGGAGGAAAAAGAACACAAGTTACACTGAAACACATAGGAAGATCAGGTGGTCCCTTCAACAGGATGCAGATGAACTTTATCGAGATGCCGGTTTACAACGGGATGAGACACATCCTGGTCATTGTGTGCATTTTCTCCACTTGGATGGAAGCCTACCCAACTCGGAGAAATGACATCCTCACTGTAGCAAAACTGTTATTGCGAGAGTTGATACCCAGGTACGGAATGTCGATTTCTCTTGAGCAAGATAGAAGAACTCATATTAATAATGAAGTTCTGAAAATGACCTGCACAGCCTTGCAGATTGAACAAATATTACACTGCAGTTACAGACCTGAAGCTTCTGTAATGGTCAAATAGGTGAACAGGACTATCAAGTCTTGATTGGCAAAGGTTTACGCTTCAACTTCTTTGAAAAGGCCAGATGCACTACCCTTGGTGTTACTGAGCATTCGAAGTACTCCAGGCAGGAAGACTGCTTTATCGCCGCATGAAATTCTCATGGGCAGGGCCATGAGATTATCTGCTGTCTCTGCAAATGCTCTTTTAACTATCACAGATGATATTATTTTGGATTACTGCAATGTATTGACTGATGTGGTCTGTTCTATTTCTCATCAGGTGTCGGCGGCAATACAAGATCCACACCAAGAACAGTGCTCTGACCTCAGTCCTGGTGATTGGGTTGTGATCAAGGAGCACGTTCAGAAGACTTGTCTAGAACCCAGATGGAAAGGCCCCTTCCAGGTCATTTTGACAAATTCAGCTCTTAAGTGTACTAGAGTTTCAAACGAGATTCCTGCCTCACACACCAAGAAAGTGAGAAATTGAGAGGAAGGAATTCTGGTCTATGATCCTGAACAAAGAGCATTGATGACTGCATCATTACCTGAGAGACCACCCAGGCACCAACAGCACCGTTGCCAATGCAACAGCAAGATGAAGAGAGGGGTGAAGATCAACAAGCTGAACAAGATATTCAAGTGCCTGAAATTGCACAGAGTGGAATCCAAGTCTCTAATGAAAAAGAAGCAGAGACTAATTCTCAGAACGGAAGTACCACTGAAATTGTGTCCGTACCAACGGAAGATCCAGGTGAAGGAATGAATGCTGGATCAAGGTGAATAAATCGACAAGCTGAATGGCCACAAGTTATGAACACAGAAACCTAAGAAGCTCGATAATAGCTCAAAAACCAGAGACTATACCTGAGGAAACTGAGCCCAGTGATGAAAGTGGTAAAGAACCAAATCAACAAACGCTGAGAAGATCAAAAAGACCAAGAGTGCTTTGTCACAGGTACTCAGCATCTGAATGGTCATACTAAGTAAACACAGCATTGAATGTCACTTTAGAAGAATTGTGCAAAGTGAATCAGGAACTGCTTGAACCCCCTTAAGAACAATCTGAAAACTTGAGGATGAAAGAACAGAAAAAAAAGAAGCCTTAAAAGAACTGACTGAAAGAGAAAAATAAATTGTGCTATTAGGCCTTTGTTATTTTAATTTCTTGGTTGACAAAAGCTCAACCTAGGCCCGAGTGAACAGCAAGAGTAAGGATAAAATTGTAAGGAACACGGAGCAAGGTTAAGGATTGTCTAATTAGTAACTGTGACTCTGAAGACTAACATTATCAAAATAACTTGAAAAAAACTGCTGAATTCAAGAAGCACTGAAACTGACTCAAGAAGAAATGTGTTGCATTAGAAATAAGTGTAAATATATGATGTGTTACATTTTTGTAATAACAGTAATAATTATGACAATTGTACTAATAGGATTTTATTTAACACCAGAGACAGAACCCAAAGCAAAGAACTCTTCTAAACCACATACATACCTTAGCATGGAGGATCAATTTAAATATTCTTTTGTTAGCTCTAAGAAAGATTATTTCTCGACTAATGTCTACTATAGGTTAGTACAAGAATACACTAATGCTATGGATGCAAAAGACTGTTATGTCTGCGCACACTTACCAACATCTGTTTTAGAAGAAGTAAGATACTACCACATGCCTCTATCGTATGCTATTTCATACATTATCTTACTTCCACTGGTCTATAGACGAAGAAATTTTGAATATTTCTATTCAAACTATGATCTAATACTTTCTAGGGTTCCTTTGGTAGAAAACATGAATTTCCACTCACAAGCAAAGGAAGTAGATACAGCCTGGTATTATTTATTTCCACACAGACAGATAGTGTTAAGGCTTACAAGAACAATCTAACATGCTTATTGCAAACAATGCAGAAAATATACATAATGGCTTTAGAAGAAAGGTGCACTAATATAACGTGAACTAGTGATAAAAATAGTGATGTTTTAGAAAATGTTTGGAAAGAGGAAGAGAATGAATTCAGAAAGAAAATAGTTTACCCAAAATTAATATTAGAAAGCCAACACAAAGGGAAAATTTGCATTTACATAAGAAGAACACCTACACAAAACAGACATGTAGGAATTAGTAGTTGTGAACACACATTTGAATTGACAGGAGGAACTTGGCAAATTTTGCAGGTAGAAGAGAATGCAATTCCTGGGGTTTGCTATGTTTGTGGACTAATTGCTCATTTCTTGTTGCCAGCCAATTGGGAGGGTATCACGTGCAAAGCTTAGATACATTAACACTGACACCATCACACAGACAGAAATGATTTGCTGAAACTGGGACAGGCTCAGTAGGAGACATATTTGGAGCAATCATTCCACCTGTAGGCATCATTTTAAATGATGAAAAGATTAGAAGACTGGCCACTGTTGTTGAAAAATGGCAACAAGTACATCTGGAGCTATGCTCATAATTAACACTGAATTTAATGCTATACGGTTCATGGTACTTCAAGACCAACATGTGTTAGACATTTTATATGCAGAGAAGGGTGTAGTCTGCAAAATGCTTAAATAAAAACACTGCTGTTCATATATACCTGATGGAAGTAAGGAAATAGAAGGTTATGCAAGGAACATTTCAGGTTTAGAACCTGAATTACATGAATGTTTTTGAAAATTTTGGAAAAGGAGTTTACACAATTGGAAATTGGTTTTCAGCAGCAGGAAAGGGTTTTTTGAAAGCTAGTCTAATGCCAATAATAGTTATAGGGCTTTGTCTGATATGTTTTTACACTTTGTTTGTGAGCTGTAGGTGCATTTTACACAAAAGACAAGAAAGGATGCAAAAAAAGTTATACGAAAAGGATTTAGGTTTGAGTTGAATAATGAATGATGATTATATGAAGTCACTGGAATATAGAGGTCAGAAAAAAAAAGACAGGATTCACCGGATGATGAATGTGCACTCTGAAACAAACTCACATTTGAAATGAATTTGTGTGATGGTTAAGATAACCGTCAGGTGGGGGATTGATAGTGCAGAAAGTTTTAGCTTAAATAAATATTACATTTTACACTAGACAATGACACGAAAATGCTGACTAAATGTAACGTATGGAAATGTGCCTTTCTTAAAAGTGCAAAATTAACATGTAGTATGATTTCTGCAGTAAGCACTCATTCCTATTAGAATTTCACTGCTAGGCCAGACCAGGTCCCTTCCACTCTCTACCTTTTCAGTTAATTTTCATCTTTAATAAATAAACGCCTCTAGCAAATGCAGAACAATGCAAAATTATTTGATAAAAGAATTACACTTGACTTGCTTAGATGTGTCATCTGTTATGTTAAATGTATGTTATGTTAAAAGTTCTTATTAAGCGCGCGTACACCAAGCGGTTTCATGGCGCTGAGAGCAAGTGGGGAGGCGGCGTCAACAGGGTAGTTAGCTTACTCGTAAGCCTGGGAGAATAGCATGGTCTTGAGTTGTGTTCTGAACTGAGTATAGGAAGTCGCAGACCTCAGTCCTCGGGAAGCGAATTCCAGAATTGTGGAGCCAAGACTGAGAAACTGAGTCCTCCATGTTTTTTACGTTTGAAGGCGGGGGTAGTCAGCAGATTTAGATAGGAAGAGCGCAGTTCCTGAGAAGGGATATAGCGCTGAATCCTTGATGAGATGAAAGCTGGGCTGTTCCCGGTAAGGGCTTTAAAGATGGTACAACCCAGCTTAAAGGCACAGCGTTTGGCCACCGGGAGCCAATGGAGACTCTTCATCAGAGGGCTGACATGATGGTGTCTGGGTTGACGATAGATTAGCCTAGCCGCTTGGTTTTGACCAACTGTAAGCGATGGAGTTGATAAGCAGGAATGCCAGCATAAAGAGAGTTTGCATAATCAACTCGGGAGATTGCCAAGGCTAAGGTGACTAGAGTCAAGGCCTCAGTGGTCAAGAATCTGCTGATCTTGCGGATTCTGCGTAGATGGAAAAAGCAAGTGGAGACCACTGAGCCGATCTGGGCTTTCATGGACAGATCGTTACTAATTATGACTCCTAAGCTCTTTACGGAGCCTGCTGGGCGAGGGGGACTGCCCAGCAGCGGGGGCCAAAAATTGGAGTTCCACGGGTTGGCAGCTCCTCCTGTGAGGATCAGCTCGGTTTTGTCAGGGTTTAATTTCAATTGATTGGCGTACATCCATTCGCTAATAAAGCTCATGATAGATTGAAAATTGGATACTGAAGAGGTGGAGGAGTCGATGTCAAACACCAGCTGAAGGTCATCAGCGTAGTTAAAGGTTTCGACCTTTCTTTTACGCAGAGAACAGATCAATGGTAGCAAATACAGGTTGAAGAGAAGGGGCGAGAGGGAAGAACCCTGGGGGACCCCACAGGTCAGTTTCATTTTCTTGGAGGAGAAATTGGCAATGCGGACTGCTTGAAATCTGTTACAGAGGAAGGAAGAGATCCAGTTCAACGCCAGACCCTGTATTCCGGCATTGCATCTCTGTAGAATGTGCTGACTTTAAAAAACTATTTTTTCTTTCTGTAAGCTACATGTTCTCATCGTATTTAGATCATTTCAGAGGCCACTTATCCACAATTCTGAATGCTGATTAGTATATTAAACAATAATGCTTACATGAAGACATGAATATCATGAATTAATATTGTAGATTGCAATTAGAATGTTTCTGATTTAGAATAGTTCATTGTCACACAGTGGAATACTGAAAAACCAATAGTTTAGACTGCAGGGTTCTCGTGGTAACTCAGAGTAAAGCTAATGCACATGAATGTTTACCATCTATGTTGACACTTGTAGATAGCACCTTGCCGACTTTGTTTGCTTACCATGGGAATGAAGGAAGAAGCAGCAGACCATCAGACGATCCTTCCTCATTGGCTTATGATGACCTAACAACAGCTCGGATTATTACATGTGTTTTTATGTTTATAATATGCATGTTCCTAGTTAGAATTAAGGCAGCCCAGCCCAGGCCATTTTGCTGTGACTGTAATATTTCCCTTTTGCCCTTTGTTTTTACCCTGTTCACTGTAAGCTACTGTTGACAGTGATTTCTGTCGACTACTATTTTGTAGGTATCTATTTCTTTAACAGTTATGGCTACTGCTGCGACTATCTTCCTAGTTTAATTTTGGACAGTTACTACTGTGACTATATGCTGATGCTGAATTGAGAGAAGAGATTCGGATGAGTTTCTGGAACTACTCTTTATGAGGAGTTCGACTTCAAATTAAATTCTATTTCTATAAATCTTGCTCTTTTCCAAAAAGGACTCTTTATGGGTTCTGATAGGTTAGGTTGCTCTTGGAGTAGAATAGGGATTCATTTATTTTACGGAACACGCTGTAATTCTTGTGATTGACTCTAACCATGATTTTTCTTGATATTTCCGTAAACTGATTTATCTGATCTAGTAAATTGAATAAAAAAGACAAAAACGAAATACTAAACACTTATCGATAAATAAAGGTTTTCGAACTGATACAAAAACTCTCATCATTGACTGAACTAAATAACTACATTGATAATGCTTATTGTGATGTCTTTGATTGATGCTCCACTCTATAATGGTGGCAAAGATGTATTCACCTGTAGAAGAATTAGGCGCTGAGTCGGTGATTCCTATTGCAAGTTGCGGGTTTAACTGTTAAATTAAATATTACTTCCGAGCTATCACTTGTCAACTCTATTTTTTGAAGTGGGTTTCTCTCTAGAAAATAACATTCTTTCATCACTTTTTTCAAGTTCTCCTTTCCTAAAACAATTTTCACCCTTTATCCATTTTTAGATCACCAGATTTCTCATTTATCCTTACCCTCAGTCCTCAGGGCTCTTCCTTTCCATTAGTGCTTTGAAGTGAATTTAGGATGGATTTAGAGTGCGGGGAACACTGAAAGAGTTACACAATCCCGGGGTACAATGACACTGAAATTCTGATGCGAGGAACAAACACTAATGATGTTCAAATGGCACATGCCAGTTTACCTGGAGCACTGACACAGGAGTCGAGGACACAAGAATATTAACACTAAGAGAGTGACACTATGACACAATACCAGAACAATGACACAACATAGAAGCAATGACATAGGGAAACTGATTGGGTGGGCGTGGCACTAGTGTATAAACATTGGGAAACAGACACGGTGTGCTGACACCAGGAAACTGACAAGTAGACACTGACATGGGGCTACTGCCAGTGGGATGCAGACACTAGAACTTTGACAGAAGGGCATCAACACTGATACATTTATGTTGACATAAGGACGCTGATACTGGAATGTTGACATGGGTCACAAGGATTGGCAATAGGACAGTGATACAGATACAACAACACCAATGCTAGGACACAGACATAGCTCCACCAGCAATCCCATGGCAATACTGATACGAGGACGTCGACTTTGGGACAGAGCCACTGGGGCGCATGTAATCGGACACTGACCAAGGAGCACAAACCCTGACTTGGGGATAATGAGTGGTGGGACTGTGACACGGGAATGCTGTCAGAGGGCACAAATATTGATGCTGGAAAAATGGCATGGGGCAATGACACAGGGAGATTGACAAAGAGACACCAGAATACTAACAATAAGACTCTTTTTTTAGGGAATGTGCATAGAAATATACACTGATAGTGCTCTTTTTTACAAAATATGCACGTATATACATCATGCCAATAATTCCAGTATAATTATTACACATGTACGGTACATACTGAAAACCCCAGAAGGGAGCCGTTGCTTTGAAAGGAGGAGTACAGATGTCTCCCACTGCTAAATAGAGATAGCGACTCATATTAGCCAGTGGAAGTTGTTAACCCCTTGACCGCGATCAGAATTCCGCTCGTGTGCTGGACATTCCGATCGCGGGTGGGGTCGTGACGAGCTCAGCTCGTCATGCGCACAGCGCTACCGCGCAGCATGACGAGCTGAGCTCGTCATGAGCACGGAAGGGGTTAAAATATGCCGTAACTTTATTTGTGAACACATTGTAGATAGGATACATCAACAACGTGGTGGTGTGAGAGTTGGATGACGGCATCCTGAGGAGACCCCACAAAGATATTGGGGTTGAAGCACCAATAAAAAAACCCTGAATGATTGAGAGGTGTAATGAATTCAATGGGCATGCTAATTTCATAAAAGCTACCTCAGATACTTTAAACCCTTGGACGTGTATATAACCTTTGGGGATTGTAATGTGTGTTGGGGTTGTAAATATTGTCTATTCTTTGTAATGTGCAAGCACTGCGTTGTCTGCACTATTGATTCACTTTTTCACACTATACCTATATTTGTTCTCATATGTATGAATACATATATGACAGAAATTATACCTGTCCAGTACTTAATTTATTGAATATCTGTGTATCAGTATTGAGTAATTGACACTGAAGAATGTTTGTGGTTGAAAATAACTGTAGATTGTACCTGAAGAAGTAGAATTCAGAGCCTTAATATCACTGGAAGATTACTCTGGCTTAGAATAAGTCCCACAAGACTTTCCCTATATACTGATTTATGTTTACTCGTGTCCTATGGGCCTGTTGGGTTGTCCTTGTTATGGATCTAAAGAAAAAAAAAGCATGGAGCAGTGGTACAGTGGTACAGGGGGATTGACACACTTTTTTTTAGGGAATTCGCATGTAAATAACCATTGATATTGCTCTTTTATACAAGGTTATGTATATACATCATGCCAATAATTCCAGGATAATTAGTACACATGTACAGGAGATATTGAAAAACAAAAGCTCATTCATATTTGCTACTAGGTTTAACCATTGTGTCCCATGTTCATTCAAAGTGTTTTCTTCCATCTCCCTCACATATCACCTAAACTGCTCTTTCTAGTTCATAATGATACAAAAGTTGACCCCACCATTTATCGATATTTGGTGAAAAAGTGCTAATCTACGCCTGAGCAATGCATAACTTCTGATAGTGAAAGCTACAAAAAATAAAACGTGCCATATGATTGTGCTCATTATCATTAGTGCCTAGTAAAATACTATGAGCCGAGATAACCAGCTTTTGTCCCTGTCCTAACTGAGGAACTACTTTGGTTACCTCCGTCCAGAAAAAAGTTAGTTTATTACAATTCATGAACATATCAATATCGTTGACTTTTTCCATTTTGTATCAGGGGCATTTGGAATCTGGACAGATATCCCATTTATATATTCGATTGTACGTATAATACAGCCTATTAATTACTTTCAACTATTGTAATCGCAGATTGACTGCTTTAAGAGCAGTATTGATAGTATCAACAGCACTCTGGATATTTAGGGGCCGATTCCGATCTCGGCCGGTAGGGCTCCGAATCGGATTCGGCTTAACCGGATCCGATTCGGAGCCCTATTTCCCGACCGATTCGTACGCGCGTCCGGGCGAGCGAGTACGATGCGAAATCGCCGACCGACTCGTCCGGGCGTCCCGACCGCTCCGACCGACTCATTCCCGGGTCGAACCGCACCGACCGACTCGCTCGGACTCGATTCGCACCGCGCAATGGAGACGTTCCCCGGCCGGGTAAGTACGATGCGCGCCGCGAGCAGTCCGACCGTGCCGCGCACTCCGGCTCGAAAGAGCAGTCGGAGCCATACTTTGGGGGTCCGTGTCGGACCCCCCTGTACGCGTAGCCGCGCGAGTCGCACACAGGGGGGACCCATGGGTCCCCCCTACCTGTGAGTGTACGGCGCAAGTCGCTTCACCGCGTACACGCTGTAGGGGCGCCCTTGTCCGCCTCGCACCCATTGAGTCAATGGGAGCCCGCGTACGCGTTGTACGACAGGCTCCCATTGACTTCAATGGGAGTCCGACCGACTCGAGTCCGATGGCATACGTGCGCATCGTACTCGTTCGGTCGGGCTGCCAGAGTCCGATTCGGTCGGAAATCTCTCCGAGTCCGGCTCGGTCGGAGAGATTTCTGGCCCGAATCGGAATCGGACCCTTAGTCTAAGATTTTTCATACCCAATTTCTTAGAGCCTATCTGAGCCAAATGGGCCATATCATTGTCCATGCTATCTATATACAGCCCCGGTTCTGAGACCTCTCTCCACCTTTTCTGTTAATTCAATTATATCAATCTTTTTAATTTCTAATTGGCTTTTATCCAGCTTACTGAAAAAATCTCTAATTCGGAAATATATGGAAAAATCTCTCATTGACAAGTTGAACTCCTCTTGTAGCTCATTAAAAGTGTGAAAAATCCCATTTGAAAACAATTCATCCACTTCAGTGTTGCTGATCTATAAGCTGCATTGTCTCTAAATACCTCTGGAAGAGAGGATTAGCCCCAGAGTGGGATATATTTATTAATATGCGTGGTTCCGTACATGCAACACTATTCAGCCCAGTTTGATCAACAAGCTTTTCTCATCTGAAATCGAACCCTCTTGAAATAATTCAGTTCAAAATACTTTGCCAAGTATCCAGTATCCTCAGGCCCAATACACATCTCAAACATGTAGAGCTGGTATTACCGTAATCAAACAGAGCATTCTTTGTGCTAAAGTGGCCCAATAGTAACATTTAAAGTTCGGCTGGGCACAGCTGCCTTTTTGTACATGCAACTTTAAAAATCGGATTGCTTGTCTGGTTGTGAGAAATCGGGTTGTTGGTTGAGTGAGATGTTAACACTTCTCAATTAACAGCCTCGGGTCTCTGTCAGGGTGAACCACAAAAGTAACTAAATTAACCTGTGCTTAACCCTCTGGTAGCCTGTAACAAAAGCAGTCAGGTTTAACTTACAGGTGATATGTAAAGTATTCATGCAGCACACAAACAGTAATAAAGTGAAAACATAACACAAGAAAAATCACATACCAATTTAGAAAAATAGAGTAAATTTTAATAAATCATTCGACACAAAAATAACAAAATCCAATCAGGTAGAATCGAAGTTATGAATTTTTTAAGTTTAGGGTTAAAATTAGCGCTTCAAAGATCAAAGTGCCAACTGTGGACATCTAGTTGCACCCGAACAGGTCAAAGTCAAAAAATATGGGCGACCGAGATGGAGCATGAGTAAGGTACAGGAAGTGGATTTGAGCCAGTCAGCGTTTACATTTGGACTTAGAAGAAATTTCAGAAAAAGTGTTCTGAGAATGTAGAAGGCTGCAGGCGATGTCCGAGGAGGAGGCCTCGTCATTGGGGAGCCGCCAGATGAAGTCGCTGAGAAGATTTCCACGTTTGGGCTTGTTTTTTTGGGGGGAAATTAAAAATCTCCAGCAGGATGAGGCTGGAGGCTTTAGGGGCTCCATGAGGCCAGATAGGGATGGGCCATCCAGGCACACCTCTTTGGTGTGGCTGTCCGGGTCGAATAAACAAAGTCCAACTGCCACCTGCATCCAGTCATGTGACCTAGGAACAGGCTGCAGGCACCAAATAGCTAGGACATGAAACTTCTAGCTTTCTAAAAGATGCATTTTCCAAATTGTAATTTAAAATCTGCCTTTACCATTAAATATTTTAAACTACAATTTCTTAGACACCAAACTTGAAATCTCTTCCTGTTTCCAAACAAATGTGAAAAACCAATTTAGGAGTTTTTTACTACCAGGACATGTAAGGGGAGCTTAAAGCTTGGCAAGAGGGTTGTTTTGACAAGTCAAATTGGCAGTTTAAAACTGCATTCAGGCTGAAATGGCAGACTTAGGATATGCTTTAAGGGGCTACTTAAGTGGGTGGCATAATAAGTGCTGCAGACACACTAGTAGCATTTAATTTACAGACCCTGAGTATATGGTTTACCATGTTACTGGGAACTTATAAGTAAATTAAATATGCCAATCAGGTGTAAGCCAATTTTTCCATGTTTAATAATGGTTTACTGCTAACCAGTCATAAGGCAAGCAAAATTGAATTCAGGAAAATTGGAGGGTGAAGGCAAAACGTTCGAGGGAAGACCACCTTAAGGCTGGTTTGTGATATCCCCATATAAAACTATTTATCGCTGAATCAAGTTTACAAACATAGGAGTTTTGAATCATGAGTGGGATAGACCTAAATAGCTTTAGAAACTTAGGTAGAATACGCATCTTAACTATATTACACAACCCTACCAATGATATAGGTAGCCATTGCAAATTATGATAGAGACAAAAGCATTTCTTCAATAGTGCAGTGTAATTTATCTCAAAAATACTTTCTAAATTACTGCTGATTTTAACTCCAATACATATTGCGTGAGGAACTACTTGGCTTGCCCCTGCAATCGGCTGACAGTTCATGACTGTCTACGTCTTGTTGCTATTTAAATTGTATCCGATGACTCTCCAAAAAGTTTCAGACCCTTCATCTATCACTTTAATTGCCTTGTGTGGCTTAGTTGAATATACAGCAATGTCATCAGCATAAGCAGAAATTTTCAGTTCCGCCTCCTTGAAGACCGCCAATAAATCTCAATGTGAAAGTAGAGTACTTAAATATGGTTCTATGTAGAGTGCAAAGAACAATGGGGACTTATGTCCCCCACGTAATAAGAATATCAAGAGATGCTTTCCCCATCATTGCTGCCCTTGCATAAAGTTTAGAGTATTAGACTTGTACCACGCGGACATATCTGTCCCTGAATCCCATATGCACCATAACACTACATAGAAATTGCCACAACACTCCCTAAAATGCTTTTTCAGCATCCAACAGTTACAAACCAACATTTGTTTTTGTAACTTCAGCTACATCAAACATGTTGATCACACCGTTATTATGTGTGGTTGTGTCAGGGCCAGTTATAAAGCCATGTTAGATGCTGGTAACCAATTGTTTAATAATTTCAGTCTTTCGATTAACAAAAATTTTGGAGTATATTTTACTGTCAGAGTTGATTAAAGAGATAAGCTGATATGAACTATTCTGATTTGAGGGCATGTTTTTTTAAATACTACAATATTAGGGTGTTTCCATTACTGTGGCATTTTTTGAGTCCTGTCTATTTCCTTTATTACCTGCCATATATTACATGTCAATACAGTTGAAAATGTTTTATAAAATTCTAGCAGAATTGCATTCTCTCCAGCTGCTTTTCCTGATGGTAAATTCATTATTACCTGGGTAATTTCCTCCAAAGTAATCTCCTTCTCAAGCGTCATTCTTTCATATAATTAAAACCTGGGCTGTATAGCACTTTCCATATACCTATCAAATTCCTTTCTATGTTCTTCTTCTCCCTTCTCTGGATCTGCCTGATATAATTTTGTATAGACCTGAAAACATCTCTGCAATATATTGTGGGGGTCCCTGATTTCATGCCTGTCTTCATCTTTAATATTTAGTAGTGAAATCACTGAGAATTTCTCTTTGATTTTTAATGGCAGAAGTCGGTCCACAGCCTCCCCATATTCTATTTCCTTAACCTTCTGTAATTTGCATGTTGCTGCACCTTTTGCCCTAATATTCTGATCTCTCTGAGCCCAAAGCAGCAGTAATCAATTATAAATGTATTTTTCATTCTACCATTTCATTTGTGTGGCTTTTATGTGTAAATGTTTTAGGTCCCTGACTTTTTGATAGATTGCTATCATCTCCATGTGTTTAGACCTATTATTACCAATCTTGAATGTTATCATAATTCCCCATATATATGTTTTTAAACTAACCCATACTATTTCCCAATCTGCAGAGAACTGATTAATCTTGATGAATTCATCAATATTAGTCGGCATGTAAGTCTGATATTCAGGATTCATCAACAAAGCCTGATTAAATGCCCGTTATCTAGGTTTAATCTTACATTTCTTTAACACCACAGGATATTAATAATAAATGATGATCTGAGAGAGTCATGTAGCATATTCTTAGCTCTATCCGAGGTATCTTACCATGAAGAGCAAACATCACATCTTTAAGGGCATATGATTTACGTACAGCAGAATAATAAGTAAAGTTGAGTTCTTTTCACTCATTTATCCGCCATATGTCTGCCAGACCCCAAACCTCGCATAATCTGTTAATTGCCTTTCGTACCTATCATTATGATTTGCATGAGATGAATCCTTCCAGTAATCCATCACACAATTATAATGTCCAAGGATGAGCAGCTCACCCCTCCAACAAGCTAGGTCAACCCTCAATAAGTCAAACATCTCAGGTTCACCCCTACCTGGCTCATAAATTGCACACACACAGTGAATAATTGAGACGCCTACATTATCTGCACGATCACCCATCTACCACTATTGTCAATGAGAATCCTCACCAACTGCACACTACTTTTCTTACTACACCAAATGGCCACCCCTCTGATTGAAATATTTTGGTTTGTACAACATAGGAGTCCATACCCCCTTCTCTAAAATAACCTCTGAATCTTATACACAATGGGGCCGATTCCGATCTCGGCCGGTAGGGCTCCGAATCGGATTCGGCTTAACCGGATCCGATTCGGAGCCCTATTTCCCGACCGATTCGTACGCGTGTCCGGGCGAGCGAGTACGATGCGAATTCGCCGACCGACTCGTCCGGGCGTCCCGACCGCTCCGACCGACTCGTTCCCGGGTCTAACCGCACCGACTGACTCGCTCGGACTCGACTCGCACCGCGCAATGGAGACGTTCCCCGGCCGGGTAAGTACGATGCGTGCCGCGAGCAGTCCGACCGAGCCGCGCACTCCGGCTCGAAAGAGCAGTCGGAGCTGTACTTTGGGGGTCCGTGTCGGACCCCCCTGTATGCGTAGCCGCGCGGGTCGCACACAGGGGGGACCCATGGGTCCCCCCTACCTGTGCGTGTACGGTGCGAGTCGCTTCGCCGCGTACACGCTGTAGGGGGCGCCCTTCTCCGCCTCGCACCCATTGAGTCAATGGGAGCCCGCGTACGCGTTGTACGACCGGCTCCCATTGACTTCAATGGGAGTCCGACCGAATCGAGTCCGATGGCATACGTGCGCATCGTACTCGTTCGGTCGGGCTGCACGGGTCCGATTCGGTCGGAAATCTCTCCGGGTCCGGCTCGGTCGGAGAGATTTGCGACCCGACTCGGAATCGGCCCCAATGTGTGTCTCTGAAAAGCAAACAAGATCAGGATTATGTCCAATCAATATCATATCCAAATTGCACCTCTTTCATGCTGCTGTTGAGCACCTGGACATTCCAGAAAAACATATTCGATTTGCTATAACTCATAGCATAACCTGTGATATAACCTGGATTTCCTTATCTCACAAACATAGATCCATCCAATTTTGCAACTTTTGCTATGCATATTCCCTCTTTTTTGCATCCTCCCTACCCTTTCCATCCCCCTTCCCATGCCACCCAACTCCATCCTCTGAATGTCACCTCCCACATCCGAAATATAGCACTCCAACACCTGTTGACCTCACCATTCCTTCGAGGAAAACACTCCTTATTCGCCACTGATCAAAGATGGCATTAGACCCAGCCATCCCTTAGTGTCTACATCGCTCTATTATTCAACATTATCGTTCAATAACCTGAATGCTGTAAGGCACATAACATCAAATTTCTTTAGACTCCTACGTCAAACTTAGCTCTTAAGTCGTCATCCTACTTGCTAATCTACCTGATCAAACTAGTAGTTATTATTCAACATAGAAAAAAAGAACACCTCTTCATCTTTCCATAGCATTCAGAGCCCATTGCTGCAGCAGTTCCATACACTTATTTTCAGTATCATAAAAGTAAGTGCAACCTTGTTGTATTATTTTAAGCCTTGCTGGATCTTGAATGAACACTTGATCACCTAGTTCTTGTAAAGGTGCCATCAGCTTGTGCAGTTTCCATCTTCTTTCCATCGTCGCCTTGCACAAATCAGAGTGGACAAAACAAATTGCCAATGTATTTCAATACTGGATATGGACCCGGTTTTGCATGCTTTCTAAATGGGAAACAGAGGTGCCCGCTGGACTAGGGTGTCAAAATCCCAATTACCAAGGTCTGGGAAAGCCTTTTGCAGCAAGTTCACAATGAACTAACGTGCATTAGATACTTCCTCCCGTTCTTTACCACATATTTTTCATAGACTATTACATCTCTGATGATTCCCCACATCTTCAGTCTTCTGTGACATTGCTTGTACCTTCATAGTATTTTCTAGGAGCTGTTGATGCATTTCAGTGACTTGATCTTCTACTTCTGAGGTTCTCTGCTCCAGATCCTTGATGCATGTTATTGCTTCATAACATGAGTATTTGTAAATCTAACATAACATGTGTATTTCTAAAGCACACGTATCACCCAAGGGTATCAAGGCACTGTACCCAACTCAATGGTACTCATATTATCGACCTCAGATGGATGAAAGGCTGAGTGGACCCACAGGGATTTGAACCTGTGACCATGAGGTCAAACACAGGACCCTATAGTGGGCGCATTAGTCCACTGAGCTACCACACCTGGCTCTTAAAGCGATTCAGCGATTGACTCCACAGTGGCTTGTATTTTCAAACTGACAGCCTAAATTCTGCATATTTGGACTAGGTTTCTGTTCTATGTGCCATAATCTGCATGTATAGCTGTGCGGTTGTAATACCTCCTTACACTTTCTCTGCTTTATAAACCTGCTATCTTGTTCCTAATTTTGGCACACCACCTGGACATCCTTTAGGGAAGCCAGGGGTGTCTTTACAGCATTATAGGCCTCCGGGCAAAGCAGTGCACTGGGCCTTGCCTACACAGCCACACACAGGAATAAAAATGTTTAACAGAAAATTTGTGGTAAATTCTGGTCTACATGGGGCCCCTATACTCATGGGGCCCACGGGCAACTGCCCAACATGCCCATGCATTAAGATGTCACTGAGGGAAGCCATCTAACCCATGCTACATCTCCGTTGTTTTCTGCTTTTCATGCTTTTTTGCCAGCTCTCTCCATAATGGGAACTTGCTCATTAATTGTTGTCCTCCTCCAATTGTAGTCCTCGTAGTTTTCTCTTGAGGCACCATTGTTCAATCCATTTAGCATTCCTTCCTCTCTCTTAACTTTTGCTTGATCACAGCAGAGAGATTTTCTCAATTTCAGCTCCTTGGCCTGCCCTGCTTTTAACCTATCCCTGATCTTTAGTGCCTCCATGTCTGCAAGCATCACCAAATTGCTCGCCTCGCCTTGCCTCCTGTGTTGTCCTTATAATCATCGGCCGGAGAACAATAAGTCCCTGCTATATTAGAGGCCGTCAGCTCCTGGACCGAGTCACTCATGTCTAATTGCATGCCAGATTGCATTATATTCTAACCCAAAACCACGTTGATAGGTTCAATACAGGCTATGCAGTTTTTATAATTCCCTAGGCTAGCAGCATTGGGTGCTACGGATACATTGTTGCCACTAACCACCACTGTTACGGATTCAGCTCCTCTCCCTGCTGCAGTTCCAGCAGAGATACATTATAGTCCTCCCAGGGCTTTAGGTGGGATGAAAAAACTGGGGGGTCTCTCAGAGGGGCGTGGCCAATGTAATTAAGGGCGTGGCTTAAAACACATAAGCTACAAATCTGTGCTTAGCATAGTGTCCCGTCCAACTTGTAATTTGCTGTTTCTGTCATTGTATCCAGATATATGATACAACAAGTTACATCATACATACAACAAGTCAGGACTATTGCCTTTGTCAATGGTTGTTAGTTGCATAAGATAAATAAGCAGTAACTATGGCTTGTATACAATATTGAAAAGCTTCCACTTAAAGCCCTGGTGACACCACAACAATGTTGCTGCTCGTGAATTTCAAATAGAGAAGGGAAATCCATAGAGAAAATGACTCTCTTTAAGGATTTCCCTTCCCCTACAACGCTCACCTGGCATGAGGTCATGCCGTAACTTCTCCACTAGTGAGAAGTGAGCAGTGTGAGCGTGTGCACATCGATGTGCCTGCTGTCACTGCAGTCTGGAAAAAACGGACCGCCTGTGACAGGGCACTAAACAGAGCTCGATAGAGACCCGTTTCGAGGCTCCCTTTAAAAAACTGCTGGTGCTCAGCCCCGGTGAGACCCGGCCCACTTAAAGCCCTGAGTCCTCCAGTGTCATGGTGGTCTCCGGATCTTTCTTCTTCCTCTTCAGGATTGAGCCTGTGTTGTCACTACCCTTTCAGCACTTGTTCTCTTCTCATTTGATCTAGCCCTGCAGCTTGTCATTTCCCGCGAACAGTCTTCGGATTTGAAAGCATTTACTGGGGCGGTCTCAACATGCCCGCCTTCAGCAGCATGTGCTGAGGTGGTGGCTGCAGTGGGAGCAGAAATTAGCAGTCCTGGTCGCCCAGATCTTCTCCCAAACATGTTGATCTACCACTCCACAGAACCCTATTGCCCTGGCTCCATCCTACCTGGATTTCGCCTCCGTCGACCAACTGCAGAACGGGTTTTCCCTGAAGTGCCCATGTCAGTGACACCCCTCTAGCCACAACTATTTCTTCCTCAGTTACGTTTCCAGTAATTGATCGGAGTATTTGCACCTACAGGTAAGGCGTGGCAGTTCTTTCAACAGAGCTCTGGGCTTAAAAATGTTAATAATCCAGATGACCGGATCACAGTTCCACCTTGTCACATTGTATAATATCGCTGCCAACCATGCAGGCTACTGTTCAGAGTATAATGCAGGTTCAAGGGATGGGGAATGAGGCTTGCGGGCTTCCGGCTGACCACCATCATCCTGGGCATCTAACAATAAGATTCTGATGCTTGGACTCACCCCAGAGAAAAGACATGATGCAGGGACACTAACACAAGAGCACTTCAAGGGGGACACACAGTGCTGTGGCACTGACCTGTGGTTACTGACATGGGTCACTGACAATGGGGTAATGACACAAGGAAGCAGACATTGAGATACTGACATAGGGACACAAACATTGATACTGACTCTGGGACAATAACATGGACATTGGGCACTGCAACCCTTCCAGGGATTACCGCCACAGCGACACTGCCTGGATAAACAAACGCATTGGTACAAGATGACACTGACACAGATTCTCTGAAATTAACATGATAACACTGACATTGGGATGCTGATATTGGCACATGGACAATGACACAGAAGAACTGACATGAGGACATCTGTAATGTGACGTTGCCACTGGGCACCCACAGTAGGACATGGCTAGTTGGTGAAAAGGGACACTGACAGTGATAGTGTAGTACTGATGGGCAAACAAACAGAGGGACATTGTCACATATGCACTTACAAGGACACATTGACCCAAGAACACTGACGAGTCCGCAAACAATTTAACTGAGACACTAACCAAAGGGCACCACCATTGGGACACTGACACATTGATGCAGAAACACATGAATACTGGTGCTAATAGTATGAAGTGACTTGACACAAGGGTGCTAGAATGGAGGCACTGCCACTGGGTTTCTGGAACCAGAGTACTAACATTGACACAGAGAGACTGCCCGGGGAATACATACACTGGGGCACCAACACTTGCACATGACTATTGACAGGACGGACACTGACACAGACAAGATAACACAAGAACACTGACACAAGGGCACTGATATGAATACATTGGCAGTGAAATGGATACATTCACAGGAACACATGGATATTCATAATGATACTGGAATGCTAGCATGGACATTGGGCCATCTGTCTTTCCCACTGGGGCAAAGACACATGGTAGGTGGCACACATTCATTTGAGTTGGACTTGAGGCCTTCTTGTCTGACCATAGGTTCTTAAAATTCCACAATGCACACATTCAAGAGGTATTCCCTCATTTTCATGGGGTTTTTCATCAATGCAATAAATGCATGACATGTGCAGTAAATGTGTGCTCCTGCTCCAAAAGTGGACATGCGCTTCATATTACAGATGGGTGCATTTGGCTCCTATAGCAATACAAAACTGTGCCAATGGACCTAGTTTTGTTTCTCTTAGAGAGGACTAATAACTCCAAGTCTTTCTTCACCTATAAATGATATCTATCACAATCCTATTTCCCCTATCCATACTGAACACACCCCAACTCATTTTAATGTCAAATGAAACTTTTGGATTTAAAATCTAGGGGTGTTTTAATTTATAACTGTGCCCTGAATGCTGTTCGCACAAACGTTTAAATCCTTAAATATCTGACAAACTTAAAGTGTGCAAACATGCTCTGGCCAAGAAAAATGAGCCACGTCGTGTCTGTTAGATCAGTGGCAATTGTTGATGTTTAAATGTAGAGGTGTGTAATACCTTGTCTGATGCAGAGCAAGAGGTGATACTCACTTTAACAAGGAAGGTTTGGGGGATTCGTGACCTAAGAAAAGTTTGAAAAAATGTGGTGAAATAATAGATTATATTGCACAATTTTCACCTGCATTTTCTAAACTGCCACATATGAAGAAAGGGCTCCCAACAGATATTTTGTGGTGTGCCAAGCAACTTGTGCCCTACAATAGAGTATTGCAAGTCGGCCAGCCCCAGGGTAATTTTAAGAAGATGAGAACTAATTGGTGGGTGTTTCAGAACGCTGTCCCTATGAAAAAACTCTAAGGGCCTTTGTTGATACAGGAAGGTCTGAAAATGCCATTTCACATGACTTGTAATTTACTATAGTATCGATTTATGCTTCTACATTTCATTCCGTATCATTGTTCCATCCTGACATTTCCAAGTAGATCGTCAATCATATGTTCTGATTGAGCATCCCCTGGTAACGGGCAGGTCGAATAAAAAAAAAAAAAAAACAATACACATTCTCAGGCAGAACAGCAGAGCTCGTCGGGTTTCGCAGGCTCATATGATAGTGTTGACTCTCAGGTTGTGGAGACCTTACACGTTTGGAAAGCAAATACATAATTTTCATTTTACGAAAACAGATTCAATTTTCCTAGGAAATGATTATTGTTTCCATGGGAAAAATAGCTTTTGTTTTTTTTAATAGGAGGGTAACACATATGTACGTTCCCCATAGGCAGTTACTTTTTCACTTCTAACTTTACTGCAGAAGGAAACTACAGCAGACCAATGCTAGGCATCAAATGAAACTTCTAACACCTACGCCAGAGAGCGATGAATCAGCTTCACTAGCACATCCTCGCAAGAGAGCTACATAACAAGACAAGAACAGCAAACCAAATCAAAAGATTACTAAATTAGTGTACCAATCTCCTGAAAAAGCTTCTCTTTTCTTAGATAAAGAACACCCACCCACAGATGGTGGTATGCTTCATCATAGGGTTCTACCTACATCTATGGCAGTTTATCATGTTTTGCATTATTTTTGTTGCAAGATTTACATGGCAAATATTTTACGGATTGGCTTCTGCTGGAAAATGCCCCACTCTGGAGGGTCACCCCAAACGTTTTGCCATCCTCCTCTTATTTTTCTGACCTTTCTTTTGTTGGCCTTAGGACTCTGAGTACTTTAACACTGCTAACCAGTGCTAAAGTGCATGTGCTTCTCAGCTAAACAGAGTGACATTGGCGCATACCCAATTAGCATATTTATTTTACTTATAAGTCCCTTGTAAAGTGCTATACCAGGGCCTGAAACTTAAGTGCTACGAGTGGACTTGTAGCACTGTTTGTACCACCCACACAAGTAGCCTTTTAAACCTGTCTCAGGCCCGCCATTGCAGGGCCTGTGTGTGCAGTTTACTGCCATTTTGACTTGGCATTTAAAACTCCTTGCCAAGCCATAAACTCCCCTTTTATTACACATGAGTCACCCCCTAAGGTAGGCCCTAGGTAGCCTTAAGGGCACAGTTTTGTGTAAGTAAAAGGTAGGACATGTACTATTAAGTTTTACATGTCCTGGTATTGACAAACAGCTACATTTGTTTTTCACTACTGTGAGGCCTACTCCTTTCATAGGTTAACATTGGGATTTTATAAATACACTTTTAACCTGTAATTCCTGATTAGAAAGGCGTGGCTGCCTCATGTTTCATATCTGTGAAATTGTAATGATAAACACTCCTTGCTGGTAAAGTTGGAATTAACATTACTATTGCAGAAAAGTCACTTTTAGAAAGTGGACATTTCTCTGCACCTACTGCTCTGTGTGAGTTCAGCATGTCTCCAATACAAGTCTGGGGTGGGTGACAGCTACACTTTGTGCATTCCCTCTAGATAGTCACAAATACAGGAAGGGTGGGTGTGACAGAGAACTCATCTGCAGCCATCTGCATTCTGATATCCCTTCCTGGGCAGGAAGAGAGAGGGGGAACTAACACTTACAACTGAATAGGCAGTGTCCTGTTTCCCACACAAAGGACTCGTTACCCCCTACTGGTAGTCTGAAGCCAGGGCTGGGAAATAAGGGGGACCTGTGCACTTCAAGGGCCTGCTTTGAAGTCATCCACACTTCAAAGGCAAATCTGGGTATAAGTATTGTGGCTCTGACCCTACCAAGGCAGTACACTACTGAAACTTTGAAGGACTCTGCCAGGAGTAAAGACTGCTGTGCTACAAGGATTGCCATTCTGCTTGACTGCTGCTCTGGAAGAACTGCTTTTCTGCTTTGTTGTGGTGCCCTGCTGCCTGCTGATCTCTGCCCTGCTTAGGAAAAAGACTAGACCTGTCTCACTTGAATTCAGAGTGCCTCCACGGGCTTGCTGGCTAGGCCCCTGTTCTAAAGTCACAGGGCCATCAAAGACTTCCTTCAACACTGCAACAGTACCCTCACTTTGCCATTTGTGAGTCCTGCCCTGCCACGTGGTGCCAATCCAATCCTGGGCCTTTGAAAGTGAGCTTCTGCTGTACAGAACCATCAAAATTGACGCAGTTACGAGTTTGCGCCGATTGGAACTGACACATTGGTATTTAATGCTGACCCAGGAGCTGATCAACAGCGTCACTTTGATGGCTGTGTGGCCCAACGACGATGGACATCGCAACTCGACGACACATCACATGCATTGTTAAGGCATTCGTTGACGAAGCCTTCATGCCAGCGCGGATTGGAACTGACGCATTGAGTCTTCAACGCAGATGCTTCCTCCATCCAAGGTACTTTTTCAGCAGGACCTGCTTGAGTCCTATAGCCTTCCCTACATTGCTGTTGGCGTGAACTTTGTATCTACCCCGGTCCAGCGTGACCTCAAGTAACCCTGAAGCACTATTTGCTTCTAACCACTACATTTTGATTACTCTGGTTCTACTTATTGGATGTTTGTTGTTTTGGTTTTGTTTTACTCATAAAAATATAATCTATTTTCTAAACATGTGTGGAGTATTTTTTGTGGTGTTTTCATTGTGTTATTGTCTCTGTGTTTTGCACAAATACTTTACACATTGCCTCTTTAGATAAGCTTGACTGGTCTGTGCCAAGCTACCAGAGGATGAGCACAGGTTATCTTTTAGTGTGTATCTACCTTACCCTGACTAGAGTGGTGGTTCCTGTTTGTACAGGTTGCATAATCTGCTTGTATTAAGGATCTAAGAGCTAAGCCAGACTCTTGGCTGAACCCTGGCTACACTTTCCCTTTTGGTTTGCTGACCTGCTCACCTCTTGCGCATTAGACAGGCATTTTGTGCCTCAAGCTCCATTCATTTTAGCAAGGGTGGGAGGAGCTTGTGGAGTTGCACTACATGAATTTCTGCGGAGTTGCATAAAAACTCAGTGGAATTCTGCGGAGTTCTGCATGCGCATGGAGTTGGTCCTCTCACCCCAGGTTAGTGCCCCACAGCGCTTCTCTCTCAGAGACAATACCCCGTCTTGTAACATGCACACAATCACACAAACAGGTGTCTCTTCCTTCTCTAAGACAAACAACCGAAACCAGTCACCGCTCATAAACCCCACAACAGCACCGACACTGCACAATGTCCACCGTGTTCCCCCAAAGTGCACTGCACCCACTTCCCCTGCATGCACAGAATGCCCCTGTCCCCGCATCCCCATACCTGCAGCCTGGGAGTGAGGGTTCGGGCACGGGGTCCATAACTCTGGCCTGTGGGGAGGGGGCACCAGTCTAGTCAGGTGAGTGTTCCAGCAGGGGGACAAGGCTTCTAATTTGGGGCAGAGGGTGAAGAAAAAGGGGCTGCAGATGGGGGTTCTGCATCCAGCTGGAGAGAGCAGAGCAGACAAGGAGGGGAGAGATTGTGGGGAGGATCGGTGCAGGGGTGAGCTTCAAGATGGGGATGGAGGTGGGTGGCAATGGGGTAAAAGGGCAGGAGGATGAACTGGGGCTTGGCCGGAGGGTGCCGGGGGGTCAGAGATGGAGAGAACTCCAGGGAGTGGGATGTGGGAGCTGGACTCGGATGGAAGGAGCTGGGCGAAGGGAGGAGAGGTGGCTCTGGGAGGGTAGAAAGAACGTGTGAAGCTACCTTCATCCACATTGGCAAAACAGCAATAGCCATCTCAGCATCAGCTGTCACTCTGCAACGCCTAAAGATTTGTCTATTTTCCGTTGCTGCCACTGATGAGTCATGCACAAACTGACACAGCGGTAGGAGACCGTTCAGATGCCAGTTTACAGGTTTGCAAACAGTGAAGGTTTCCGCCTGAGTGTGCTAAAAGTGGCAGACATAAATGTCAATGGTTCAAAAGAGGAACAGGTGGTACTGGGGAGAAAGTGGGTTACTTTCTACTTGTATGTCACATTATTTTGGGAGACAAATGAAAGGTTGCCTATTATTATTTCATAATATTCCACACCAGAGGGGTGGTCAGAGACATTTTATGTCATTTTGAATTTCACATATACTTTTTTCTCAATTGCAAAATTAAGAACTCAAGCTTAGCAGTGGTGGGTGCTGGTAAACTCTGCTACGCAACGTAGGCAGAGTTTTTGCCAAACTCCACCCTCCAAGTGGAGTGCAGAGTGACAAAAACTCAGTGAACCCCGCTGGCAGAGCGGATTTTACCACCCACCTCTACATTTTAGTCATGAATGAAAAGACTTATGCTTTCTGATCCCTAAAAGCAAACAGGCTTTTAAAAATAGAATTAAAGGGCATTCGAAAAATTACAATTTGTAGCATCACCAGGTTTGGGTAACAATCTTGAGGCCACACTTTATGAACACGTACACTTACTGGCCACATCATTTAGAAGTCAAGCCATAGGTCATTGGAATGTTTAATAAAATTATTTTAAGTTGGATATAGAACAATAAAATCCCATAATATTAAATGTCAGTAGAAAGAGATGAAGATCACCTTGGAACTTATTTCATTTTATCATGGTGTATATGGCATCAGTGTCAACTGAAACAAAAATATCTACTTTGAAGACTAAGTGACCCTTTTAACAGCAGCCGCTTGTACTTAAGGGCCACACCCCCACCTTTGCCAGGCTGCAGACATGGCCTCCTCAGCCCAGCAAAGCACTTGGTGGTCCTCCCACTCATGATGAAAAGGAAAGTCACTAATAGCCTCGGATCTGGGTGCTTCAGTTTTAAGCCCTGAAGTGCCCAGGGCTGTGAGTCTATCAGTGCCATCCATCACAGAGTGGGGTGGATTCAGCAGTCCCTCTGACCCATCCCACTCTGTGACAAGTAAGGGACTGCCACCTCCTCTCATTGGTTGACTATAACGAGGTCAGCCAATGAAGAAAGGTGGCAGTGCCAATTGTCAGGAACAACAAAGGCATCTCTCCAACCACCTGAGATAACTGCTGAAGCCTGGTAAGTTGTATTTATTTTTTAATGTTTGGTGCATGCGTGCGTTGTGTATAAATATAGGTGTATTTGTGAGTGCTTGCTGTGAATGAGTGTGTGTGAGCGTGTGAATGCATGTGTGTGAGTCAATTAATGTGCATGTGTGTGTGTGTGGCACATACCCCAGCTCAAACAATGGCCCACCACTGCCATTTTGAAAATGTACTTCTCAAGAGCATATCACTAAGAGCATTATAAGAAAAAAAACACATCTAGTGGGTCATCTACTTCCCAGAAAGAAAATGTATGCATTTATATAGTAGTATTCACCTTTAGGTTCATAAACACAAATATCTATCGATTCAGGGACTGATTCAGGAACAGCCTGTGCAAAATGTGTGTTGACAGGCAATACAATTCTTAAAGAAAAAAGAGAATATGAGCTTTACCCATAACTGTGTAATTTCCAGATGGCCATATGCAACCAAGGGCATTGTGCGCATGTCATTTGTAAAAGGCAGTAGCAGAGAGGGTCGAACTGGGGCCGAATGTATGCCTGGGAACCAAAATGAAGGTGGACCACATTAGTGAATCAGATAAGTAAAAAAGGGGCCCTTATATGCAATTGGGGAAGTTTTTACATTTGTAAAGATATTCTGTACCAGTGTTTTGCAAGGTATGGGAGACTGAATGCATTTGTGCTTGGTGCAGGTAATGTTTGTGGTAATATCAGGGAAATCAACAGTAAAAGTGGCCTAGAAGACTGTAAAACTGGCCCACAAACAGAATGAAAAGCCCTCACACTGACCTGTCACACCAGCCTTTCTGCCACTGTCAGATTGCCCTATAGGCAAGTGTCACTCTGGCAGAAGAGGGAAAACAATATGCATATTACATGCATATGTGGCTCATGCACTTGTCATCTTACTTTACCCAAAAATCCTTATATATGCACTTGATCTGCTCAGGCACAGTTTGCAAGTGTATCTGCCCACATTCTATGAACGACTATAAATGCCACAGCACAACTTGCTCCAATTAAAGCAGTACTACACTCTGCTCCTCACCTCATCTCTAGTATGAGTAAATATGAACATATCACCACGGGATGACTAAACTGGCTAACCCTACTGGCAAGTTGCATATGAATAACCTGTCTGGCTTATCTACCTGGCCCTACACAAGAATTTCCTAAGAAATCTGGAGAAAAAAAACTATCAGGTCTCATCTAAGACAGACACACTCCATTAGGTTACAGGGTCCCCTGCCACATCCCTTTGACCTCAATTACTTGAATACCGAGGCAGAAAATAAAGAATATCTAAGGGTGGCTTGAAAAGAACACTCTCCTCCTCCTCCCTGATGTGCTGGACAATTGTGCATGCTCAAAGGAGTAGGGTCTCATTCCTCAAGCACGCTTCTTAGCCACAATCTCAGTGATCATGCTTCACAACTCTAACACTTCTAATTCATCCTATAAAATTGAGTTAGATGTTATGTTATGTTATATTATGTTACAAGATTTGTAAAGTGCATGGCTGCCCCAGCAACGGGGTGTACCAGCACTGATCCCAGAGACCAACAGAGATAACAGAAGGTGGCAGGGATAGGAAGAAAAATGTACTTTGAAAAAGATAGGTCTTTAATGCCTTCTGGAAGGACCCATGATTTTGGATGCTTCTGATGTTACCAGGAAGGGCATTCCAGAATGTGGGGACGAGGGCACGGAAAGAGCAACCTCCGGCCCGTGCTCTTTTGACATGAGGGACACACGGTAGTTGTTGGTCAGAGGAGTGCAGCCAGCGGTTTGGAACGTGGGGGGAAAGAAGATTGGCTAAGATGGCGGGAGCTAGAGCGTTCAGAATTCTGTGGGAAATGCACAGTACGTTGAAATTGATTTTTTTCTCCACCAGAAGCCAATGGAGCCTTCGTAGGAGGTTGGAAGCTGTGCAAGATTTGGGAAGGCTGAAGAGCATCTGAGCGGGGGCGTTTGGTGCCCTTTGTAGGCGATGGATCCCTGCTTTGTTGGCGCCCAAATACAGAGAACTGGAATAGTCCAGTCTCGAAAGTATGGTAGACTGAATGATGACCTGGCGGGTGTGGGCGTCAAAGAACCCAAGCAGAGGCTTGAGTCACCATAGAAGTCCAAAACAGATGCCAGCTACTGATTCTGTCTGTAACTGATACATCAGGGCAGAGTCAACCCAGACACCCACATTTTTTATGGTCTTCTTGGGCAGGGGAGGAGCCCCTAGCATGGCAGGCCACCAGCGCTCACTCCATAGGTGGGTGTTTCTACCTAAGAGCAGAATCTCTGATTTATTAGCGTTCAGCTGTAGGCAGTTGGTTGTCATCCAATCTGCGATGGCCATCAGCTCATCTTGAAACTTAGCTACATCTTGGTCGGAGTCACTGGATAGCGAGATCACAAGCTGAGTGTCATCAGCATAGGAGAACACAGTGAGGCCCGTACCCTTCGCTACCACTGCTAGAGGTTGAATATAGATATTGAATAAGGTGGGGCTCAGAGCAGATCCCTGTGGCACCCCCTGATGCACGGGATGTGTCTGAGAACTGAAGGGAGGGGCAATCACTTGAAAGGATCTCTCAGCTAAAAATTATGAGAGCCAATTGAAGGCAGCCCCTCTGATATCTATATCTTGTAGGCGCTGCAGAATGATCTGGTGAGACACCATGCCAAATGCAGCGCTAAGGTCAAGAAGAATCAAAGCGAGGTATTTCCTTCATCCGTAAGTGTTTGTGACTGCCAATAGGGCCGATGCACAGCTAAATGCTTCACAACTGTGTTTCTTGCAACTTCAATACTCCTGGGAATTCCTTTCAAGTACCATTTCTCCTTACTGGTTCTTTTGCCATTCCTGCTAAGATTTCCCTTATATCTTTGGCTGCATTCAGCCTCTCCTTCTCCTGAACTCATTTAATTGGTACTTGTCTACTATTTCTACTGTGCCTACTAACATTATTAGACCATAAGGATTTCTTCTACTGTTTTATTCAGCTCCTGTCTCCCTTAGGAATTGACATAAATTCCTGGCAACCTCTATTTTCATACTCACCTTGCAGTGCCATTCTTGGTATCAGGTTCATGCCAATTGCCTCGCCTGTTTACAGCCGTCATTGCAGAGCTCGCCTAGCTACTCAACAAGTGCCAGTGTTCTACCACTAGTATCAATTTCAGGGCTGCTACTTATGTCTGCCTCTCTTGCCTGCCATAAACTGAACTCCCTGAAGGAAACAAAGACCAACAGAGAAAGTCCTCCCTATGTCTCAACCTTCCCAAGTAGAAGAAAAATTCCACCACAAAACTCGAGTTCTCCAGGAATGCCACACAAATGTGAAACTCTCGGCCAACTAAGATGCTCCCCTCCCCTTTACGTTATGCTGCTCAAGTCTTTAGAGTCATATGCTATGGGCTAAATGAATGCTACATTGATTCTATACGTATATACTGTACGAGGCAATAACTGTTACGTCCTTTCTGTATATATTGGCCTTTTTTTACTATTATTTTCATTTTTTCTATTTCTGAACTTGTTTCCCTTTTATGTGAGCCGGCAGAACATGATACCAGTGACGAAGACAGTGGCAGCAACAAAACATGCATGCTTCTTGAGGAAGTGGTAGGGGAATTCAGCTGATTGTGAGCTTCTAATCAACTCATCTGTGATTAATAACAAAAATTAAGCTTAACAGAATCCAGCTCCATGGCATAGGCTCAACTATTGGAAACAGCCACATTTTAATGTGTAGGCCTATAAAGACAAGAGTACTTAACTAATGATTCATTGCAGATGGTAAGACAGAGTGACTCACACAAGGACAGCAAATTTGGTATATACATGATGCTTAAATGCAAGACTTTTGGAATCAGCACATTGCATGTGTTTTTTTGTGATTCAAGAAAGTATACTAAATACATCACAGCAATGTAAAATCCTATTTAATTTTAAGTATGGATTTTACATTACTATTTTGGAAAACACACTTTTAGAAAATTGTTTTGTTTCTGCGTAAAATCAAAATGATTTTCTGTCAGTGTCCAACTGTCACCTGACTACAGATTGCTTCCCTGTGGTGAGATGTGTATTCCTCCCAGACAGTGGAAAAAGGTTCCTGGGTATGGGGAGTGAGTTTCACTTCTTGACAGGATGGCCTGGGGACTGTGCTCAGCCCCTTCTTGAGCTTCAAAGGATGTCTACCTTGTCACTGGCTGCCTGCCTCCCTTTTGTCTTTCTAGTCACGCTGGCTCGAAACCCAGTGGGAGGGAGTAACTGCCTAGAACTGGTTTGTAGGGTGGACAAAAGATAAACCCCCACCCACAGATCGGCACTGGCCATAACAATGGCATCCGCAGAACTTTCCTCAGAGCACTCCTTGACTTGAAAAGAATCAGAAGAAGGACTGCCCTTCTGTCTGAAGAACCTGAAGGAAGATTAAACCTGCTTGCCTTGAACCCAGGACCCCATAAGTGGCTCCAAGGGCCAGTTGGCTGACCTCTTGTTTGGGTTACAGGGCTGCAATAAGCTTCAAGAGGCCTTTTCCTCCTTTCCAGCTGACCAGTACCAATGGGATCTGAATTAGTCCCCTCTGCTAGCCTCTGTGGGAGTGAGTACTGACCCCCAAATACTGTTCTGAAGGTCTGGGGCCCAAAGATGTGGTCAGTGTGCACTTCTCCCTGCCTAACTGAAAGCTTCATTGGAACCTAAGCCGAGCTTCAACCCCGAAAACTGTCGTCGATGACTTCCCCAAACGCAATGATGAGCAGCACCCGATCACCTGCTACACCGGTCTCAATGTCAATCAGTATCCAAGCATTGATGCTGACAACATTCGTCGTCGGGGTCACCAGGGCCGATTGCAAGCAGCCTTTGAACAACCCCAAGACCTCAGACAATGGCACCCCATCATCGCTGAGTCCTTCTTCAGATCCAGTTGGCTGCTTGACCCCTCTGAAGATTTTCAACCTCCATAAAACTTTCAAAATCCAAAGATAACTTTCCATTGGGATGAGCCTGTCCCCTGTATCTGACCGGCAATTCATCGCAGTCGGCCCTAACCATAGACTTTGACCCAGTCGAGTGCAACTAGATACCCACGATGGCAATTGGGCTTTTTTATGCCATCTTTAACTCAAACTTTAAACATTTATATCTGCGGTTCGACTTACTGGTTTTGGGTTGTTTTGATGTCATTTTAATTATTAAAATATTCTCTATTTGTTTAAATTGGTTTGGGGTTTGTCTTGTGTTGTGTTTTTATTTTATTTCTGACCGAGTACTGCATAAATACTTTACACAAGTTATATTAAGTATGACTGCTTTGTTTCAACTACCTGAGGGTTGGGCACATGTTTACTTAATGACTTTAGTGGTTCACTGTTAGAAATGGGGGTCTATAATTCGCAGAGGTATGCACCTTTGTTCAATTAGGGACCCTTGCTTCTAGTCAGGGTAAAGGAGATACACACTTTAGATAACCCCTGCTCACCCCCATGGTAGCTTGGCACAAGCATACAGACTTATCCCAAAGGCAATATGTAAAGTATTTGTACCCAAACACACATTAACACAGTGAAAATACCACGAATAGACACCACACCAGATTAGAAAAATAAAGTGCCTTTATCTCAACCAAACAAGAACAAAACAAAAATCCAACATATGTGTATCAAAATATCACTTTTAGAACAGTTACTTCAACAATAGCACATGTAGAAACAAATAGCTCCACCTGGAGCTAATACAATGTTGTGACAGGCAAAAATTGAAAGTACGGCCCCCCAAACAACAGTACCATGGAAACGAAGTCCGTAGACGATGCACAGGATCGTGGAAGGGAGGCGTCAGTGCCGAGGCGAGGTCGGTTCCCGGTTGCCACAAGGGAGGTGAGGCATCGAATCTGTGAGGAGGTGAGGCATCGAATCCAGGACAGGGGAAGTTAGGCGGCATTGACAGTGAGATGTGGGATCCGGTGAGGTGATGTGACATCAAAGAGTTCGGGAAGTCACCCTCGTCGGATATCGGCTTTGCGATTATTATGAGGTAGGTTCTCAATCCCCTTAACTAATACTCCAATGTCTTACAAACACTTTCCCTGTTTTTGTTTATGTTGAAATGTGAATATTAAATTGCACCCCTCCAAAGCCTAGCACTTTCCCTACTATTGCTAAGCTTGGATGGGGAATAGTAATCGTACGCCTCCAAACTCGAACACTTTCCATGCTTTCGCTTACTTTGGAGTGGTAACAGTAAATGAAACCCCTCTGAAGTCTAACACTTCCCTATTGCTGATTAGATTGGAGGAAGAATAGAAAATCTTAACCCTCCAATGTCCAACACTTGTCCTACTGTTCCTTAGATTGGAGTGGGAATAGTAAACCTAACCCCCTCCAAAGTACAATACTTTCTCTGCGTTTGCTTACGTTGAAGTTAGGATAGTAAATCTGACTCCTTTAAAGTTCAACACTTTCTCTAATATTGTTTATTTTGATTTTCATTATTTTGTCATTCATTTTTTTATTTATATTATTGTTTTGAACTTTATTATATGAAATAAATTACATATAATCAATTTCAAGCGGCGGGGCATCTTCGCGGCCGGGCCAGCCGCTACAATCCATCCAAAACAACAGGTTACCCCAGTGAAGACGCCACTCTCAGGGAGCTTTCTCCTTCTTTTATTGTGGATCACAGTGAGTCAGCTCGCACCACGGTACAGCAATACAACAGCCTGATGCGTTTCAGACGTCTCTTCGTCCTTGTTCACAGGCACATTTTCAAAGACCCAGCAAGCGCGTTGTTACACCTCCGCTCTTTAATAGAAATCCCGCCCCAGTGGGCGTCGACATGCTATGCATGCTGGTATTTGCAGTCTTTTAACAACGATCATACCCAAGTGAGTGCTGCAGGTCTTGACATATAATTAAAGTTCACAACCCCAGTGGGTTCTGTGCATGGCGAAAAACATCTACTCACTGTCAATACTGTCCAACAATACACGGACTCCCTGTTCCAACAGTGTGGCCCATCTGGGTCACAACCAGATCCGCTTTCAAGCGGCGGGGCATCTTCGCGGCCGGGCCAGCTGCTACAATCCATCCAAAATAACAGGTTACCTCAGTGAAGACGCCACTCTCAGGGAGCTTTCTCTATATATATATATAACCTACTGGCGGTCACCAGTAGGTAGTTATAGTTAGGACCTTGTTTCTATTCAAAAAGCGTTTTTTTCTTTTGCCAATATCTTTGGCGCCGTTTGACAAATCTTTGCGAAATTTTCAAAACTAATGGGGTGCTCCGGTCAGCTCCTGTCTTGAAAGTTTTTGGGTGATTCATCACGCAGGGGCAGAGAAAAAGGGAGGTCCCTAAACGCGTTTTCTCCATGTTAATTTCCGTAGGAAATTTTAGACAAGGTACAGCTCGAACTGCTGAACGGAATTATACCAAATTTGGCAAAAAGGTAGGTCTTGGTTCCGAAAGCGAACTTTTTTTTAAATGGTGTAAATCCGTTCAGCAGTTCCTTAGAAATTCATATATAAAAAAATATCAGTATCTGGTGACCGCAGTGGATTCGAGAACCCTCCCGATCACGAGCTGACTTGTGATTGGCTGCCAACGCTTCAAACCAGGAAGTGGTGGCAGCCATCTTGTGACTCGGTTGAACTGAGTCACAAGAAAAAAGGTTAAAAAATAGAAAAGGGGGCAGGGTAGAAACACCCTGACCCCCTAGGCCTGCTCAAGGGGGACTCCGAGGGCCAAAAAAACATTTTCTTTTTTTAAATTTCGGCAGGATCCGCGTAGGGTCCATAAATCCGGCTGAAAATTAAAAAAAACAACAAAGCGCAGTCTCCCGCGCTTCGTTTGTTTTTAAGCTGCCGGGTGAGCCAGGTCCCGGGGGCAATGGTTAATTAGGTATCTGGGGCCCTGCAGGGCCCCTGCTACCCTGGGGACCTCCACCCCCCCGGGGCTATGCTCATGTAAATGCGGGGGCACGTGGCCCCCCACAGCCCTGGGGACCACCACCTCCCCAGGGCTTTAGTTATGAAAAATGCATGGGGGGTTCTTGCCACCCCATGCTGCCCCGGGGACCACCACCTCCCCGGGGCTTAATTTAAAAACAAAGTGTGTGGGCGCTCGGGTTCCCCCACACTGCCCCGGGGACCGCCACCTCCCCGGGGCTTAATTTAAAAACAAAGTATGTGGGTGCTCGAGTCCCCCCACACTGCCCCAGGGACCACCACCTTCCCCGGGACACTAATTATTCAAATATAGGGGTCCAATGCGGACCCCCGACCCAGGGGACCACCACCTCCCCGGGGCTATACACATGTAGCCCCGGGGAGCCTCCATAGCCCTGGGGACTGCCACCCCCCAGGGCCGGCTCCAGCAATGTCCCAGGGTGCCCACCCCCGGGACATTGCAGTTTGCTATGGCAGGGTGGGAGCACTGCTCACGCCATGCCATAGCAAACTTCTGCTTCCCTTCATGGAAGCGAGAACAGGAAAACTGCTCTCGCTTCCATGAAGCGAAGCAGATTTGCTTTTGGGCAAAGGGAGCTGCATGTTTGCAGCTCCCTTTGCCTAAAAGTAATGCTGGCACCCGGCTCCCCCGTGGTGCCCATCGAGAGACCTAGGCCCGGGGGATGGGGTACCCGGGGCCAAAAATTGCCCGAAAGGGGGCTGTTTTTAATTATTATTATTTTTTTTTTAAAGATAAGGCCGAGGCCATAATTCGGCTGAGGAGGGGGGCACATGACCCCCCCTCCAAATTTGTTTTAAAAAAAGGCTGGGCAGGCCCCCGGGGGATGGGGTCCCCGGGGAAAAAAATGGCCCGGGAGGGGTGGGCAAATCGGCCCCTTTCCTTTTTTTAAAAATAAAAAATGGTGAAGCCCCGGGGATGTGGTCCCCGGGTCGGATATCGGGTAATGGAACTTGGGGGCAATAATTTTTTTTTCTCTCATCATGGTTGTCGCGACCCCATTGCGGCTCTCAGCGCGGCCCCCCAGTGTAAGGTCGGGGTGGATTCGCGGATCTACCTCAAATAAATAATTTAATAGTATGTAATTTAGAAGGTAGTGTTGCATTTCTGAAGTTTTCTATAGAGTTAGTGAGATTGAAGTTAATAATCACATTAAATTTGATAGAGTTAGTAATAATGGTGCACATGCAAAGTCTGAATTTGCGATTCCTTAATAGCGATTTTCAAGGAATCACTATTAAGAAATCGCAAAAACCAATGCAGCAAGTTTTTTGTAAAAAATTAGCGAATCGGTAAAATTCGCAATTGCAAATTGCAATTGCATATTACCAAATCGCTAATAAAGAAATCGCTATCTGCGACATCGCTAATAGCGATTTCGCAAATTGCGAAATTGCTAATAGCGAAATTGCAAATTGCGTGTCGCTTTTGGTGCAGGGTGATGACATCACAATCAGGAAGTGATGCATCCCCTGCTGATTCCAGTGCACTGAGACAGTCAGAGGAGGAGGCTGATTGCAGGAGCACAGCAGAAGAAAGCAATGTTGGCCTTGCAAATACTGTCCTGTGCAAAAAACATGGAATCAGGAGCATCAGGGAAGAAATCAGCTACAAGAAAACGAAAACTAAAATTTTGTGAGAAGGAAATAGAAATCCTCATTGAGGAGGTTGTGAGGAGCCACGGTAGGGTTTTTGGCAAACTATCACTCCAGGTTCCAGAGTCAGAGAAGAGAAAAATCTGGCTCAGGATACAATCAAAAGTAAACGCAGTGGGGGTCACCCACCGCAAAATTGACGATCTGAAAAAAAGGTGGTATGACCTGCGTAGCCGTGCCAAGGAGAGGATTGCGGACAGGCTCAAGGAGGCAAAGAATACTGGAGGGGGACCAGCAACACTGCCTGGGAATACACCCCTGGAGGACCTAGTCGAGTCCACACTCCAGCCTGAAGCTGTAGTGGGAGTGACGCAGTTGGACACCTCAGCAGCGGCCAGTACTTCAGAAGGTAAGATGCATGCAAATGTCCATTTAAGCTGATTATTAATTTAGAAACATAACGTCAGTTCAGCTCTAGTGTACAGAATCAAACTCCAGTCCACATTTTACTTGCAACACCCAAATGCATTATGGGAGTAACAGGCAGAGAAGCCAAGTTGGTAGGCAAATACAACAAGGGAGTAAAACATGTGAACACTGTGTGTAGAAAGCAATTTAATGAGACTAAAAAGATGCTGAATGTGACACGACATTCTTTTGAGAATTACTAAAAATTGCACTGTTTAACATCACAGATGCAGCAGCAGAGGAGTTGGAGGAAAGTGAAGGCGGAGACACACAGGAGACTCCGGCTGAGGCAGATGTGGAAACTAGACGCAGGTCCCCAGTCCCACCACTTCAGCCCATGGAACTTGAGGTGGAGAGTGAACAAGATCCCCAGAAAACCCAGCCTGCAGGTACAGCCACAACAAGACCCCAGTCACAGGTCCGGCGCAGCACAAACTGGAGCCGGAGGCGCAGGTCAAGGGCACTGATGTCATCACAGGAGGACGAAAGTCCAAATGTCTGGGGTGGGCTGGAGAGCCAGATGCTGAGGGTGCAGCGCCTGCAGGCAAAACACATGATATCAATGCAGGCACAACTTAGCAAAATGGCGAACAACATGGCAGAAATGTGAGACTGTGTGAAAGAGCTGACTACAGCAGTGGTGGATGGCAATAGGCAGTCCAATGAGGCCATGCAGGAGCTATGCAGGGTGATGCAGGAGGACCAGGTGTCACAGAGAAAAAGGCATCGCCAATTATTAGTGCGCCTAGATGGCTACACGAAATCTAACAAACGCCTGAGCAACAACACAGCCCTGCTGTCCCGTCGGTCTGTGGCCATGCAGGTCGAAATGAGCCATTGTTGTGGGGATGTGGCCAGGGCACTGGTCCAGGTTACAAATGCCGTAGAGCAATTTCAGACTGCTACTGCTGGGGGCAGCAATGTAACGGGGGAGGGGGAAGTGAGGAGGCGTCCAGCCTCAGTAGGCTGTTGGTGCCAGTCACTACATGCAGGAGGTGCACCACTAGGAGCACAACACCTTCCGAAGCCTCCATGAGGGACGAGAATGAGGCCAGCGAAAGGCGGTTGGGAGTGCGTGCTCGAAAAAAATAGTGTGGCCTTGGCAGACTAACTCACAGATGGTGATGTAACCATTGACAATGCTATAGTAGTGACTGACATACAAGTCTGATGATGAGGTCTTGTTGTTTATGTTGTTTACACTCACTGTGCTATTTAGCACCTGGAATGTGTGCTTTAACACAACCACATTGTTAAATGCAAATACATGCAGTACAGTTCAAACTTGCTGTGTTGTGTCTCATCATTACCCACCTCAAAAATAATGTTGTGTAATTTCTGCACTTCTCCTTCTCCCTTCTGCTAAGCTTGCCCCAGCTGCTGCTCGTAGTTGTGGCCCTGGATGGTTGTCCTCCTCAGGCTTGCTGTCTGACAGTTCCAGGGGTATGCCTCTCCTAGTAGCGATGTTGTGCAACATGGCACATGTGGCCACTATTCTGCAGCAGGTGCCTGGTCGCTACTGCAACGCCCTGCCAGTCTTGAGGAGGCAGCGAAATCTACTTTTCAGCTGTCCGAAGGTGCGCTCTATGACGTTTCGGGTTGCAATGTGCGCTGCATTATAACGCTGCTCACTTGGGGTAGTTGGGTTGAGGTATGGTGCCAGGATGTAGTTGCGCACGGCGTATGCGCTGTCACCTACAGGGTAGTAAGCAAACGGTTAGTAACTGATATGCATTTCCATTAGGCCATAGTGTCAGAGCGAATGTGACATATGTTTAGCAAGCAGATGTCCTTCTCCAAATTCACCCCCAAGGAGCCGAGTGTGTATGCCACTCTGTCTAAATATGTATGAGTCATGTGTGCTGCCAGGGTATTGTGCCACAATGTCAGTGATGATATTTTTTGCATTGCAGACGACTTGGATATTCAGTGAATTATATGATTTGCGGTTCCGAAAGATGTACTCATTCACTGATGGTGGACAAATGGCAACATGAGTTCCATCAATGCAACCTATCACATGGGGAAACCGGGCTACCTGATAGAAGTCTAGTTTAGTGTTAAGCAAATCTTGTGGGGTTGCGGGGAAGCTAATGTGGTGGTGTATCCTTGTCAACATGGCCTGCAGGAATGCATTGAAGAAACGTGACAGGGAACTTTGTGACACCCCTCCAGCTACAGCTACTACACCCTGGAAGCTGCCTGACGCTAGTAGGTGCAGGGAACATAAGACCTGCACATGAGTGGGAATGGCATGTGTCCTGTGAGTCTGGCGCTGCAGTAGGGGATCCAATTCTGCAATCAGATCAAGGATCATGGCAGCATTTAGCCTGTACTTGTCTTAGATCTCCTCTTCATTCTGCCCCAACAATGTGATGCGCACTCTAAAAATGCGCTCCTGTAATCTCCTTCTTCTCTGTGCTGCTGCTCGTAGCCTCATCCTCCTCGCTATGACGTAGAGCGCTGCCATAGTGAAACATTCTGAGTCCTCCTGGGCCTGTTTAAATACTTTGCTGATGTGCTGCCCCTGATGAGATTGCTTTCACCTGTTTACCACCTGCCTGTAAAATTCGGTAAATTGCGAGCGCTAAATAGCGATTTTGATTGAAATCGCTATTTGCGAATTTTTGTGCATAGCTTTGCAATTCCTTATTTGCGAATCGCAAATAAGGATTCGCTATTTCAGGTTTCGCAATTTTGCGATTCCTTATTTTTGCGAATTCCTTGTATTTTTGCAAATTTGAGTTGGTGAATTGCGAAGGCCTATTTTGCAATCGCAAGCGGCCTTTTTTTGTGATTTGCAACGTTTGCGATCGCAAATTAGCTTGATGCATGTGCCAGAATATTTTTTAAAAAGTTAAACTTAAAATGTGTATTGTGTTGTAGTACATTGAATTCGTGCTTTTGTTGTGCTGATTCACGACGGGTTTGAGAGTTCACCAAAAATAAAAAAAATTAAAAGAGTATGTATGTTTTAAAAAAAAAAAGATTGACTGTTGGGTTATACAGTGGCTCTAAAAAGAGCCCTTGTTTTCATTATGACTTTGTTGGAGCTACATGTAAGTGTGAATGCACAGCTTAATGTTGTTGAGAAACACTCTGTTCCCTTTATCTGTGAAGTGAATATATCACTTCTATAGATGTCATCCGTATGAAAACGTAGATTGTTGTTATAGATGGAGCCCATCCTATGGTCTCTGAGGTAAGCAGAAACAGCTTTATTGGCATTCTTCCTAGCTTTCTCAAACTGTGGACAGAATTGATTTGACTTCCATTTCTGTCTTTGGCATATATTAGAGTATACAAAGACAGTTTGAGGCAAAAACAATGTCAATTGTGCAAAGGTATCCTTCATTAGCATTTGCAGACCTACCCCAGTCAATGTGCCTAGGTCATTGCCACCACAGTGCACAATCATGAGGTCAGGGGGTTGGAGATGCAACATGTTTTAACCAAAGGCATCAATTGGTGCCATTTTTATCCTCTCTGTGCAATCCATTTAATATCCACATTTTGCAAACCTAGGTCTTTGTCAATACCTCTGGGTTCAGCATACTTTTTTCACCTGAAAACATAGCTGTGCCCTACAATCCATACTGTAAGCATCTTGAAGGGATGTCTGGAAGGAATGGAAAGATGTCCTTAGGTCAGGTAGTCAGTTGGTATAATGAGAGGTATCTAAAATGGTGGAGAAGATGCTGTTTTAGATAAAAGCTGATAAGTGAGTGGTTGTTCATTAACATTGTGCACTCAAAAATAGGTTGCATGTTATATTCCTGAAGAAGTATGTTTCTTATTGGTTATTAAAAAATGTTTGAAAGGTGCAGGAGATAGGATAAGGTAATATTTTGCAAAAGTCAACCACACCTGTTATTTGCATTTGTAAGCTACTGTGCTGAACTTGAAAATATGGTGAACTTGTGAACTGCCAGTACAGTTGAATGTTGCAGAAAGTGTTACTATGGAAACTGGGATTTAGCAGAATGGGGGAAGGGTTGAAAGTTAACAGTGGATTTAAAATGTGAAATGGTAACTTATATATAATTGATATGTTACTAAATTAGGTTTTTCTGAGTCAGTAGTATGTGTAGAAGTAGTCTGATCTTTGAAAAAAAAGCTAGTATTATTAGAAATAGGTTTTCGAACTCCTGTATGGATTCACGGTTCCATCGCGATGCTACACTGTGGCACCGCGGTAGTTTAGCGACTCCAGAAAATTACAGAACCAGTTTGGGCACTTTTAGAAGACAGTTAGAAAGGGTTAATATGTCTAACCAAAAGAAAATCTTTTATGAGTTTCTGATATTTCATATTCTGCAATACTATTTGAAAGGAGAGTTACACATTTGTAAGTTGTGTTATATATTATATGGTAGTGCTTCACTCTTTGTAGTGACATTTTTAGATTTGAAAAGCTTTATTTTTAAAGTTTTGAAATTATTAGAGAAGTGTGATGTTTGAAATATGTTACACAATTTACAGATGTGTATTGTACTTTGTTTTATTGTGCTGAAATGATTGAAATAGTTTGTGCATAGTAATATGTGTACATTGGTAGATGGATTAGTGATTATGTTAGTTTGTTTGAATGTGTGGAAAGGTACAGTTGAAGTATGCCGCATAATTTAGGTGTCTCTTTCAAATGGGAACTGCATTGTGTGAAGTTTTAAGGTCTGCATGGTCTTGTGACTGAGGTATGTGTGTACTTGCACATGTATTGTTATACGTGTTATGCATCTGAAGATGCTAGATGTATAAAACACAGGTATACATCTATTTGTATGTTTATTTTACATACGATGCCACAAGGGAAAGGTGCAGACACATACATGCATGGTTTCAGGAATATGGTGAGAATTATAACAGAGATATGCGAAGGGTTTCTGCTTTATATTTGGCTAAGCCCAACACATTGAGTACTTGCAGAATAGTGAAGCTGAAGTACAAAAGTGATGTTTAAGATATGTTGGCTGAGGGATTAGTGATTAGGCTACTTTGTATGAGTATGTGGAAAGGTAGATTTGAAATACGCCGCAAAATTTTAGGTGTCTGCTTCGAATAGGAAGTGCAGTCTGTGAAGTTTTAAGGTTTGCATGGTGCTGTGACTGAGGTATTTCTATACTCGTACATGTATTCTCATATGTTTTATGTATCTGAAGATGCTACACATAAAAAACACAGGTATACCTCTATTTGTATATTTCTTTTATATATGATGCCAGTAGGAAAAAAGATGCAGACACATGTATGTATGGTTTCTGGAATATGATGAGACTTACAAGAGAGACATGAAAAGGGTTACTGCTTTATATTTGGCTAGGCCCAACACCCTAAGTAGTTGCTGAATGGTGAACATGCAGCTAAAAAGTGAGGTTTAAGACATGTTGGTAGAGGGATTACTGAATAAGCTACTTTGTATGAGTGTGTGGAAAGGTACACTTGAAATACGCCACAAAATGTTAGGTGTCTGCTTCAAATGGGAGGTGAAGTCTGTGAAGTTTTATGTCTATTTGTATGTTTCTTTTATATATGATGCCACTAGGAAAAGGTGCACACATGCATGTATGCTTTCTGGAATATGATGAGACTTACAAGAGAGTCATGCAAAGGGTTACTGCTTTATATTTGGCTAAGCCCAACACCCTAAGTAGTTGCTGAATGGTGAACATGCAGCTAAAAAGTGAGGTTTAAGACATGTTGGTAGAGAGATTACTGATTAATCTACTTTGTATGAGTGTGTGGAAAGGTATACTTGAAATACACCACATCATTTTAGGCCTCTGCTTGATATGGGAACTGCATTCTGTGAAGTTATAAGCTCTGCATGGTCTTCTGACTGAGGTATGTCTCTGTTTGTACATGTATTCTCGTACATGTTAAGCATCTGAAGATGCTAGACGTATAAAACACAGGTATATGTCTATTTGTATGTTTCTTTTATATATGATGCCACTAGGTAAAGTTGCAGACACATACATGCATTCTATCAGGAATATGTTAAGACTTACAAGAGACACATGCAAAGGGTTATGCCTTTATATTTGGCTAGGCCGAACACCCTAAGTAGTTGCAGAATGGTGAACGTGGAGCTCAAAGGTGAGGTTGCACACATGTTGGTAGAGGGATTAGTGATTAGCCTACTTTGTATGAGTATGTGGAAAGGTACACTTGAAATACGCAACATAATTTTAGGTGTCTGCTTGAAATGGGAACTGCATTCTGTGAAGTTTTTAGGTCTGTATGGTCTTGTGACTGAGGTATGTCTGTACATCCACATGTATTCTCATATGTGTTATGCATCTGAAGATCCTAGATTTATAAAACACAGGTATACGTCTATTTGTATGTTTCTTTTGTATATCATGCCACTAGGAAAAGGTACAGACACATGTATGCATTCTATCAGGAATATGGTGAGACTTACAAGACACACATGCAAAGGGTTACTGCTTTATATTTGGCTAGGCCCAACAACCTAAGTAGTTGCAAAATGGTGAACGTGCAGGTCGAAAGTGAGGTTTAAGGCATGTCAGTAGAGGGATTACTGATTAGGCTAGTTTGTATGAGTGTGTGGAAAGGTATACTTGAAATATGCCACATAGTTTTATGTGTCTGCTTGAAATGGGAACAAAATTCTGTGAAGTTTTAAGGTCTTCTGACTGAGGTATGTCTCTACTTGCACATGTATTCTCATACGTGTTATGCATCTGAAGATATTAGATGCATAAAACACAGGTATACGTCTATATTTGTATTCTTTATATTTGGCTAGGACCAACACCCTAAGTAGTTGCCGAATGGTGAACGTGCAGCTCAAAAGTGAGGTTTAAGACCTCCGACCCTCGGTCTAGGTCAACTCTCTCCCCGCAGCTCCGCTGTGCCGTCTCTTGCCTCCAGACCCCGACCTCCTCCTTGGGAGGTTCGAGGCTGCTGCCCGCTCCTGCGCCTGCTGCCCACTCCAACTGGGACCAGACTGCCTGCAACCACCGTAACCTTTCTCAGCCGTTTTTTCTTCTTAATTTTTCCCTGTTGTGCCACTGGTATTGTGCCCATCTGTGTCTTGCTCTAATTCCACCACTGTTTTTATTTTCTCGTGCCTGCCTGTTCCTTTCGCCTTTCGCCGCTGCTGCCCCTGCGGGCCCCCCCCTGGAATTCCCCCGCCTCCCAGCCTCTCCTCCCTCCCACCTCCCCTACTTAATGGCAGCCGCTGCGCGGTCACGCAGGGGACGCGCCCAGCAGGCGTACAGCCAGCGCGCCGAAGGCTTGCCAAAGGCAAGCCCGTCTGCGCCCGTCCGTGACCCGTCCGCAGCCAGCACCAGGAACCCTGGACCTCCCACTACCCATCGCTACGACACCACCACCCTCCTCACACTCAACCCTGGAAGACTTAGAGAATGCCAACAGGCCTTGCCGAACATGACCCACGGCCAGTTTTTCTGCCTGCACTGCCGCCAGACCCTCACCGCCACCCCGGCCTCCAACACAACCGACACCAGCACCGGCGACACCCTAAAATGCATCCTCCTCAACGTACGCTCCGTACACAAATACGCCATGGAAATCTGGAACCTACTTGACTCTCTCTTGCCCGACATCGCCTTCTTCACAGAGACCTGGACCAACGCATCCTCAGCCCCCGACATCAGCACCGCCATCCCAGACGGATACAAGATCCAGAGGAAAGACCTCCCCACCCACCCAGGAGGGGGCCTCACCATCGCCCACAAGAGCACCCTCCGCCTCACCACCTCCAGCGAAACCTTCCCCTCCGCCGAACACCTGCACTTCCAGATCCAGACCACTCCCAAAGCCACACTCCAAGGAACCCTCATCTACAGACCCCCCGGCCCCGAACACCCTTCGCCTCCACCATCACCGACTTCATCGCACCCCACGCCATCGCCTCAGCAAACTACACACTCATTGGAGACCTGAACTTCCACTTCGACAACCCCAGCGACCCCAACTCCACTATCCTTCGTGACAACCTCGCCAGCATCGGACTTAAACAACTCATCAACATACCGACCCACAGAGCAGGACACACCCTCGACCCCATCTTCGCTGCAGGAAACAGCGTCCAATTCAGCCACACAACGCAGCTACCATGGACCGACCACCACCGCGTACACTTTGCCATCAACAAACCCAAGGCACCCAAACCAGCCCCACGCCCACCTCAAAGGAACTGGAGCAAGTTTACCGATGAGTAACTTAACTCCACCCTCACCTGAGACAACCACACCTGGGCACCCAACGCAAACGATGCAGCCAGAGAACTCCACACCTGGATCTTCAACTGTGCAGACGAGCTCGCCCCGCAACCCCGACAGACAACGCCCCAGGAAAGCCGCTTCGTTCACTATCACTCTCCAAGAAGCCAGACGCACCTGCAGACGCCTGGAGAAGAACTGGAGAAACACCAAGACAACCGAAAACCACACCACCTACAAGGACGCCATGACAGACTACCACAACCAGATCAGAGCCACCAAGAGGAACTTCATCCACAACAAAATCCTGCCAACACCACCAACTCCAAGGAACTTTTCAGTGTCATTCAGGAATTCACCAACCCACGCAGCGAAGCCACAGACATCACCCCATCCCAAGACCTCTCTGACAAGCTTGGAACCTATTTCCACCTCAAGATCAAAAACCTCTGCGACAACTTCATCGACCATCCACCAGGCACCACAGACGGCCCCCCGCCCCCCAGAATCACCAGCCAGCCCACCATCTCCAACTGGACACCAATCACGGCCGAAGACACCGCCTCGACCATGAAAATATTCCACTCTGGGGCCCCCACTGACCCTTGCCCCCCTCACATCTACCACAGAGCTGCGGCCATCATTGCACCCGAACGACAATGCACCATCAACACCAGCTTCAAAACAGGCACCTTCCCAGACGACTGAAAGCGTGCAGAAGTCAGACCCCTGCTCAAGAAGCCCACAGCTGACCCCACCGACCTCAAGAACTATCGGCCCATCTCGCTCCTCCCCTTCGCAGTCAAAGTTGCAGAGAAAACAGTCAACAGGAAACTGACACGATTCATTGAAGAGAATGCCGTCCTCGACCCGTCCCAATCCGGATTCCGAAGCAACCACAGCACAGAGACCGCCCTACTCACCGCCACAGACGACATCCGCACCCTCCTGGACCAAGGCCACTCCGCAGCCCTCATCCTACTCGACCTATCAGTGGCCTTTGACTCCATCTCCCACCGCACACTAGTCGCCAGACTACACGATGCAGGCATACAAGGAACAGCCCTGGACTGGATCCGATCATTCCTCACTGGAAGAAGCCAAAGGATCAGACTCCCACCCTTTCTCTCCGACCCCACGAAAATCACCTGCGGAGTCCCACAGGGTTCATCACTGAGCCCCACCCTCTTCAACATCTACATGGCCCCCTCGCAGCCATCGTCCGACAACACGACCTCAACATCGGATCCTACGCTGACGACACCCAGCTCATCCTCTCCCTCACCAAAGACCCCACCACTGCCAAACTCAACTCCCAGAAAGGAATGCAAGACGTCGCAGTCTGGATGACCAACAGCTGCCTGAAGCTCAATGCTGAGAAGACAGAAGTCCTCGTCCTCGGTACCACCCCTTCTGCATGGGACAGCACCTGGTGGCCGACCACCCTTGGAAGCCCACCTACCCCTTCAGACCACGCCAAGAACATCGGCATCGTACTCGACTCATCACTCGCCATGAACCGACAGGTCAACGCCGTCACCTCCAGCTGCTTCAACACCCTCCGCATCCTCTGCAAGACCTTCAAGTGGATTCCCCCTGAGTCAAGGAAGACAGTCACCCACACACTCATCACCAGCAGACTGGACTATGGAAATGCACTCTACGCCAGCATCCACAAGTCCCTACTCCGCAAACTCCAGACAATACAGAACACCGCCGCCAGACTCGTCCTCGGCATCCCCCGACATGAACACATCAGCCAACACCTATGAAGTCTCCACTGGCTCCCCATGGAGAAAAGAGTCACTTTCAAAATCCTCACTCACGCCTACAAATGCCTACACAACAACGGACCCAAATACCTGAACAACAGAATCAACTTCCACGTACCCAAAAGAAACCTCTGATCTTCCAACCTCACACTGGCCGAAACCCCGCGCATCCACAGAGCCAGAGCAGGCGGAAGATCCTTCTCTCACATTGCAGCCAAGACCTGAAACGAGCTACCGGCAGACATCAGACACGCCCCCTCCCTGAACACCTTCAGGAAGACCCTCAAGACCTGGCTCTTCGGCTAAACAGATCTGCGGACCCCCCTCAGCGCCTTGAGACCCTCATGGGTGAGTAGCGCGCTTACAATTCCCTGATTGATTGATTGATTGATTGATAAGACATGTTGGTAGAGGGATTAGTGATTAGGCTACTTTGTATGAGTGTGTGGGAAGGTACACTTGAAATAAACCGCAAAGTTTTAGGTGTCTGCTTGAAATGGGAAATGCATTCTGTGAAGTTTTAAGGTCTGCATGGTCTTGTGACTGGGGTATGTCTCTACTTGTCTATGTATTCCCACACGTGTTATGCCTCTGAACATGCTAGATGTATAAAACACAGGTATACATTAATTTGTATGTTTCTTTTATATATGATGCCACTAGCAAAAGGTACAGACACATGCATGCATGCTTTGAGAAACACAGTGAGACTTACAAGAGTGACATGGGAAGGGTTGCTGTTTTAAATTTGGCTAGGCCCAAGATTCTGAGCTGTTGTTTGAAAACTGAAGCTGGAAGATAAAAGTGAGGTTTAAGACATGTTGCCAAGAGGATTAGTGATTTGGGTACTTCCTATCAGTCTGTGGAAAGGTACACTTGAAGTACGATGCCTAAATTAAGGTGTCTCCTTGAAAAGGGAAGTGTAGTCTGTCAAGCTTAAGGGATTTCATGATCTTGTGAATGACGTTTCTGTCTGCTTCTATATCGATTGTCTAATGTGTTATGCATCTGAAGATGGTAGCTTGAAAACCTGGTCGGTTTCGCTACTGGTATACAAATCTCTTAGGGCCCGATTCACAGAACTATTCTGAGACAAAATCCTAAACTTACTACTTTTGGTATTCACAGAAGGCATTTAGTAGTAGTGAAGTTAGGATTTTGTCTTAAGTTTGTCTTAAGTCTGTCTTAAGTCTGTCTTAAGTCTGTCTTAAGTTTGTCTTAAGTCTGTCTTAAGTCTGTCTTAAGTTTGTCTTAAGTCAAACTTAAGACAAAATCCTAACTTTACTACTACTAAATGCCTTCTGTGAATACCAAAAGTAGTACGTTTAGGATTTTGTCTCAGATTAGTTCTGTGAATTGGCCCCTTAGTTCTGCTCTGTAGTTCGGTCACAGAGCCTGTGAAGTCTTCTGAATGCGGGTTTTGTGGAGCCTCCCCCACACAGCTTGTTTAATACCAAGATGCCATCTTTTATGAGCAGAAAGAAATACATACACTACATCACTGTCATAAGTCTCACCATATTTCTCAAAGCATACATACATCAGTCTGTGAGTTTTGGATACCTGTGTTTTACAGTGTATGGTCTTTTAATTTGTGTAAAAAAAGTCTATGTATTCCTTTCAGCTCGTAAAACATGGTACATTAGTATTGAACAGGCTATTTGAGAAGCTCCATAATACATATATACAGAAGACATCAGAAGCTGTGCAACCAAATGATAGAGCAGAACTGAGAGATTTGTCCACAGGTAGCCAAACCAACCAGATTTTTAAGCTACCAGTTTCAGATGAATAATAATTGAGACAATAGATGTAGAAGTAGACACATACTTCACTTACAAGAGCACGTAGAGTTATAAAATTGACATACTACATTTCTCATTTCAAGCAGACACTTAAACTTATACGGCCTACTTCAAGTGTACCTTTCCACAAACTCATAGCAAGTAGCCTAATTTGTAATTCTTTTGTCAACATGTCTTAAACCTCACTTTTCTGTTGTAGCTTCAGTTTTTACTAACTGCTGAGAATCTTGGGACTAGGCAAATTTAAAACAACAATCTCAACCATGTTACTGTTTAAAGGTGCATGGTCTTGGGCCAGGTTTGCTATTGTGTAAAGTACAATATTCAATATATTTTCATAGTATGGAGACATTTGGAATGTAATTGAATGTATTTGTTTATTTATTGTTATAAATTTTAATATATAATTGTTTCAAAAGTATAAAATTATTTATTAAACTATTGAAACTTATCTTTGTTTTTCAGATATTTACATTTATTAGTAAAAAAACATTGAGAATGGCAAAATAAATCAAAGGCGAAGAGAAGGAAAAAAACAGTATTATTTAAAGGAAAGAGAAAAGAGGAAATTAGATGAAGTCCAAAATGTAACACTGAAGAAAAAGTGTTCTGTTAAGAGAAGTAAAGAGTTTGTTAAAAGACTTTTACAGAATGTTAAGCAATTTGAAAATGTTGGAAAGAAAAAGAAAAGTTCAACAACAAATCAGAAGGAAAGGAAAAAAGGAGATGATAAAAAAAAATCATGTTGTGGGAAAACAATGCATATTGAAAAAAGGCTGAAAGAACATAAAGACATAAGGAAGAGAATGTATAGAAGTAGAGTACTACAAAATGTATTGGAAGATTGTAAAAAATATAAAAGAAGATCAGCAGCTTATAAGAAAAAGCAACTGATTGAAAGTGTAGTAGATAAAGCTTTTGAAACAAAAAAATTTATTTATTTTAATTTTGAAGAGAATGAAAACATTGAATAAAGCAATGCTGTTTATGAAGGAGAAAAGCAAAAAGAAAAAGATTGGTTAATCGAAGTAACGTTTGTAAAACTTTTCCTGGTGAATGGAAGCACACTTCTAGTACTGAGCCTTTCTTTATTGAAGAAAGATATTTTCAACAGAACACATTAGTTCATGCAGTTGATACTAGTGGTCGATGCTATGAGATGAAAGATGGTTGTCCCATTGCAAAAGAAAAGATGGTTCCTAGGAGTGTGGAAGAAGTAATAGCTGAAGAAGTTCAAGGAAGGCGTACACAAGCTCCGGTATATAAGTGGGATTGTAGTAATATTTGTAGTATTGGACAGGAATCTATTGACATATTATGATTTTTTTTTTTTTACAAAAATAAGCCAAAGAAAGTCTTAAACAGAAGATTAAGATGTTACAAGGACTAGATCCTTGTAAAGTAAGAAAATACACTAAGTTGCAAGGTCATTCTCTAGCTTGTCTTTCAAGAAAAGTGTGTCAAAGTACTTTTCATCATTTAAGAATGTTAGCAGTACACCAGTCAGAAATGCGGAAGTTAGTAAGGAGACTCTACTATGTAAAAAGTCCTGCATTATGTTTAAGTGAAATAAACACAGCTGTTTTGCATGGTTCAGTATCAGATGTACAAAAAGTTTGAGATGATATACAGTTTCGTTTTTTTGGTTCACAAGAGGAGTGTATAGAAAGTGAGAGCTTGATAAGTGTAGGTGTTGAAGAACAGGTGGAAGATATTTGTATTGATGAGTTTGCAGAGGAAAGTACAATGTTTAAGACAGATTCATCCGAAAATCCAAACTATGAGGGTCATTACGATGGCGGGCGGACAAAGTCCGCCCGCCACCGCAACGGCAAAAGGGACCGCCCGCCATAGGTGCGGCGGTCCCGCCATTCAAATTAGGATGCGCCCGCCACACTGGCGGGCGCATCCCATATTTTTTACATTGCGGCGGGCAGTGCTGTCAGCAGTACCTGCCGCAATGTGAAGAATGCATGTTGTGCATTTGAATGCACAACGTGACAGTCACCGCGCGGTGCCTGCCACCTTGTGCATTCAAATGGTACCCCCCATGTGCACCTCCCGCCCCCCCAAAACCCTGGGGGCCCGCAACGGGCCCCCAGAAGCAAAGACCGCATGCCTTTCCATGGCGGCAATGCCGCCATGGAAAGGCTGCTTTCCGCCACCATCCTAATATGGATGGCGGTGTCTTGCAGACACCGCCACCATGTTAGAGCCCTTTTCCGCCCGGTCCCCTGTCAGACCGGCGGAAAACTGGCGGACGGTCTTTCCGTCCGCCGGGGTCCCCCCCGCCATCGTAATATGGCGGGGGGAAATGGAATGCGGGCGGTGAAAAATAGCGGGCGGATCGCCACCGCCATACGGGCGGTGGCGATCCGCCCGCTATCATAATGACCCCCTATGTTTGTATTTGTTGTTGTCGTACTCACCATAGAAATCAAACTAGGAATGTTGATTTATATTTAAAAAGTGAAAAGGAAAACAATGATAAATGGTAATAATTTGCTGCTTATTTGTTGGTAGAAGGTCAGTTTGAGTTGGCTACTGATCAACTTATTTGTAAATATTGTTACAATAAATTAGAAGAGAACAAAATGCCAGCTAGAGCAGTACATAACAAGTTAGAGTTGGTAGCTATTCCTCAGGAACTGGCAGATTTGAATGCATATGAGTCCATTCTTATTCAATCTGTGCACCCGTTTCAGGCTATAGTTCGTATGGATCCTAAACCAGGTAAGCTGCCACCAACAGATTTACAAAGAGGTCTCAAAGTAAGAGTTGTGTACTTACCTTTAGATTTTAAGAAAAATATTGAAACTGTTGGTGTAGACAGGGAGGAAAATGAGGCAGTAGTTCTTCTAGTTAATGGTGTACCAACAAAGACTCGAAAAATATGGCAAGAGTTTGTAGATCTTAATAAACTTCAAAAGGCTACATTATATCTGGTACAGAATATTTATTATAAGAATGTAAAGGTTGATGAACAGGTAATATGCTTAGAAGATGAAACAGAAATTTCAAGTGGCCAAATAGAAAAAGTGGACAAGTCCAGGAGTGAAGAGATTTATGAACATTACACTATACATCCTCTACATTCAAAATAAGTAATTCGAAACAGTATTGAATTATTTCAAATGAAGAAAGCAAAGGTAACTCCCATGAGTGTATGGGAAAAAAGTTTAGAAGCTCGTCGTCTTCCACATCTATTCCCCACTGGAGAAGGTGGATGATTTGATGAGCGAGCTGTACAGATTCCAGCTTCAGAATACCGCTCGACAAGATTGTACTCTGAAGATCCAAGATTTCGACAGTGCATTCCATATATATTTCATCTTCTGTTTGAAAGTGACTTGTCTGCACTTTCATATGCAGTGAACCACATATTAAAAACAGGCGTTCGTCTTCCACATGTTTCTTCAAAGGAATTCATGGACAAAGTTCAACAAAGAGATGAACATTTAGAATCTCAGTTAATTAATTTGATGGTGTGTCAACATGGTACCAATGAGTATTGGTATCGTCGTCACAGAGAACTTAAATGTATGTTAAGAAACTTAGGTGCTGTGTTGTGCCGAATATGCGTGGGGTGCTTTTCTTGAATTTCTACAAGAAGCAAATGCAAATGTTAAAAACATTTATCTTGTGTTGTAACAGCTCCAACTGGATTAGCAGCATACAACATTAAAGGTATTACTTTACATCAATTACTTATGCTACCTGTTTGAACATGATAATAAATTGGAATATCAGAAGCTATCTGGAGAAGCTTGTTATGAAGTCTCAAGAGTACTGAAGAAAATGAAACTTTTAATCATTGATGAGGTGAGCATGGTCTCAAACTTAATGTTTGCCTTTGTACATTTAAGAATGCAACAGATTTTAAAAACAAATTACGATGTTCTGTTTGGAGGAAAACATTTAATTGTGTTCAGAGATCTACTACAACTTGCTCCTGAAAAAGGACAACCTGTTTTTAAAACACTTGTCTATGAAGACACTAGGAAAGCTTTGGGAAGTATTGGAAATGTGAACATTTGGTTACATTTTGAATATAAAGAACTTGTTAAAAATATGCGACAAGCAAGTGATGAAGATTATGGAAATTTTCTTCAAGACATAAGAATTGGTGTTTTGATGAAACATGGTAAACAAGCTTTAGAAAGTCAGCTACTAAAGAACTTGTTTACAACTGGAAACACAGCGACTGAAGTAATGTACAATAATGTTGGAGAAAAGAAGTCTATAGTTTGCCTAATGCCTACACTGCAAGAGTGTTCTACATTTTATCAAGAACTTTTGAAACTGGAAAAACAACAAATAGTGGAAATTGAAGCTATTGATAAAATTGAATACCAGGGGGTGACTATTCTTCTTAAGAGAAACTACAGGCTAAATTACATTCTTTGGAAAAGTCTGTATCTAAAACTACAGGCTTAGAGAAGACTTTACATTTATGTATAAACTGTCGGGAAATTTTATGGCGTAATTTGAATGTAGAAGAAGGTTTAGTAAATGGAGCAATGGGAAAAGTTGTTGATTTTGTAAAATTTCAGAACAGAGATGGAATAGAATTTTTGATTGTAAAATTTGATCAGATTAAAGAGGTAAGACAGATTGGGCATTGTGTTGTACATTTTTTGCATGTAAAAGATTTGTATGTTCGCAGAAAACAGTTTCCTCTGTCTTTAGCATATGCAGTAACTATTCATAAATCTCAAGGTTTAAGTATAGACACTGCTTTTGTAAAAAAGATCCAACAATAGTTAATATACTCTCATGGAATGTTAACGGCCTCAGATCCAAGAGCCATAGGCAAAAAATCATGGAATACTTGAAAACAATAGGCAGTGAAATATTAATTTTGCAGGAAACCCACCTCCTAAAGGATGAATGGGTAGACGTAATCAAGAATCAGAAATGGGTGGACACATATGTGTGCATGAATCAAGACTGCTGCATCAGGGGTTGGTGAATCTTTTTTAAAAAAAGCTTAAAGTAAGGATTGAAGCAATAGGCACGGACACAAAGGGTAGATGAGCAATAGCAAAAGTTAGAATATGTAATGAGCTGTTTACAATAGTGGGATACTATGGCCCCAACACGGATGACCCTGTACCGCTACAAAAGATCTACTTACAGCTACTGGTTGCCTCGTCCCCCATAATCATGGAGGGAGATTTTAACATAAATTTAAATCCAAGAGAGGGCCCACTTCCAGCTAAAAAGACTTCTAATTTGCCTAGAATGAGGGAGTGGATTGGATTGTATATTAAGGACTTGGGGCTAAATAATATCTGCAAAGAGAAGGGCGATAAGGCCCATCGTTACACTTTTCAAAATAAAAAACTCGGACACGCCTCCAGAATAGATTTCTTTTTGATAGACAGGAGCTTGATTAATAATACACAAAAGGTGGAGCATTTACCAGCACACCTGTCTGACCATTCGGCAGTCCTATTACAAGTCCAGTTAAGGTCTGCCCCATCTCCCACTAGGTGGACAGTAGATCGCAATATACTCACTGATCCCCAAAATATAGAGGTACTCACCAAACAGACGGAGCTATACTTTTTATTAAATAGGGAGGAAACCTCAAGACAACTAGCATGGGATGCCTATAAAGCTGTGATCAGAGGGAAAATATCAAGCCTTGCGGCTTATAAACATTTGCTTGTAAAAGATTTGTATGTTCGCAGAAAACAGTTTCCTCTGTCTTTAGCATATGCAGTGCCTATTCATAAATCTCAAGACTTAAGTATAGACATTGCTTTTGTAAATATCGGAAGTACAGTGTTCAAAGAGGGAATGGCATATGTTGCATTGTCTCGAGTAAGACCATTGTCTGGTTTGTATTTGATAGATTTTGATGAGAAATATTAGTTCTGATGCAAATTGTGTAAGAGAGTACAATCGTTTAAGAAGACTTTATGCTCCTGATTTAGGTGAATATCCCATATATGAGAAACGTGTAGTGTGTCCAAAATAGAAATATGTCAAAGATGCAACTGAGGTTCAAAAAAAGAAAACAAATGAAGAGAAATTTGAATGCATAAAGAAAAAGAAGATAGAAAGTTTTGATGACATTGTAGGATACCAGTTAGAAAATAGTTCAGGTATCAACTGTTATACTAATGTGATTCTGAATGTTGTGTTTGATCTACAAGATCTTCATCATGAAATCATGGGTAATCGTGAAAAAGATTCTGTTGTTTACTACATCATGTATTTCAACAGTTGGTAACTGACAGAAGTAAAATTCATACTGCTTCTGGCATTCGGCATCTTTTGGATATTTGTACTGGTTCTTTGACATTTACTCTTAATATAGAACAAGATGTACAAGAATTTCTAATCCTTATGCTTGGAGTATTAGAACATGATGGAATTTCAGACTGAAAACTTTTTTGGCCTAAGTTATCGATGGGATCATAAATATGAAGTGTTTTCATTTACTTCTACCACCTAGTCATGCACCCAAATAATCAATCACACTGCCATTTACATACCTATACAGTTATACACACACCACCTCACTTATTCATACAGATACAAACATATACTTATTCTCTTATACAATCACTGACACAAGCAGACACTCATCCATACAGCCACTATCACAATCACTCACTCTCACATACAGTCACTTATATTTTCCAACACTCACATATAATGCCTTTCACAAATGTAGTTACTCACGCATATACCACTGAGACATCCATACACTCACCAATACAGCCATATGCACACTCACTCACCCATAAAGCCCCTCACACACACACTCATGAACCCATACAGCCAATGATTCACCCATTCACACATCCATGCAGGGAGTCGCACATCCCCTCATCCACCCACACAGACACTCAGGCACACATACAGGTACTCAGACAACCAATGAATAACCCATGTAGACACTCATGAAGCTACTCACCAACCCATGCAGCCACTTACACACCAACTGATAGATTGGTACAGAGATTCATACAGATTAGTCACTCACCAGTACATTCACTATGAGATGTATAATTACTCACTTACAGAGTCAGTCATGCACCTACTGAATCATCGATACAGACATTCATACTCCCATTTATTCTTCAATACACCTTGGTGTATATATATATATAACATTCCTAAACTTTTTACAAACACTCATAGTCACTGGATGGTGTCATCACTGATGTCATTTGAGATGTCATCAGTGATGTCACTGACCATGTCATGAGTGATGTAATATGTGACGTCATCAGCAGTGTATTGCGGGGGCGCGAGTTATAGTTAGCGCAGCTAACTATAATGGCTGAATTTCTCTGCTTTTGTACGAGTGAAATGTCAACCTAACTATAACGTCCCGGAAACCTGTGTTTTTTTTGGTGAATATGTGAGGTTTTTTAAATGCTAATTTCTAACTATAACGTCCCTGAAACCTGTGGTTTTTTACAGTGAATATATATATATATGTATATGTATATATACTTACCTTTTTTTGTTGATATTCTGTGCCACAAATTTATTTTTTCCAATATTTTGGTAGTTTACATATGAAGTATATACACTCAATATTTTTGATGGTGATATTTTTTCATACGGTGCATCACAGCACTTTCTTTATCTTTATCGTTTAACCGTGAATTTAAATTTTGATCATTGACATGGTTTAATCTTGCGATTTGATAATATTTTTGGAGGCATTATTTACATCATTTGCTAAGAGTGTCATTTTTTCATGCTGAGCCAATTACTTTAACACGTTTTTTTCTGATAAAAATGTCAAATATTTTAATTATATCTGTTTGTCACCCACTGGTGATTGACCAGAATCTAATGCTTTTTGGATCAAGCAACCTTTGCATCTACAAATTCTAGTAGCTTTCCTAGTGGTAAAAGGCTGACATAATAATAAAAGTGCGTCACATCCATATCAAGGTGTACTTGTGACTAGGGACGTGGTGGGGAAGAAGACACAGGTGCTACTCCACATGCAACTTATGTGTAGAAGAGCAAAGAAGTACCCATATACATATTGATATTTATTAATAACCAAACAAAGACATACACCTTATTGATGTACATGCCACCATGTGAGTTTAGCAAACATACTCTGAATCGGTAATTACAGATGTTACAGAATTGCAAAGCTAAGGCAGCACAGAAGAGTGCCACCCAGCATCACCTGAAGAGCGCTCTCAGTTTTCTTCTTCTTGTACTCACTGTGCTGCTTTCCATTTCCTTTCAGTGATCCAATTTCTGACATTAGTGTCTTAAAGTGTGCTGATGTTTTGCTCCAAATATTGAGGTCCTCATATCCAGTACTAATACATTAGCATTTTTGATATAATGTCCAATTCCTCTCATTTGACTTTCAGCTTATTATTCATATACTACTTATATGTCTATAATCTCAGTACAGTCTGGGTCTAATTTCCTTATGCCTTATTACAGTTGAGTGGTGACATCTCTAGTCACTTGTAATAGGAAAATGATGTAGCTGCTCAACTGTAATAACTTATTGCAGTTGAGTAATGATATCATGATGCCCTGCTGCTAAAGCACCTAAGAGAGGCAGGTCACAGAGCAGCGTTACAGCTGCAGTTCAAAAAGGAAAGGAGAACAATTTTTTTATTTATATCCTCTGTTTTTCTAAAATGATCCATGATCAGCAGAAAGGAGAGATTATGCAAGGTGTTTATTTTTTGCTCATACTACATTACGAGAAAGAAACAATGCATTTCTATGTTACTAATCCATCTGAGCCACACCACTTTTTTTTATTCTGGTGTACAGTAAACTGATCCTAATTTGTTTTCCAACAAATTACTCACTGCTTTTAGGTGTGTTTATTTCTCGCTACAGATTCTACTTTTAATCTTCATGTCTGCATCGTTCATATAAAGCAGCAAGATCCAAGAGATTTAAGAAGTTTGTGGGAAGGGTGATGGCATGACCATGTTTTATAAGGAATAAAATATGCTCTGTTGTATGTTAAAAAGATATTGCAGGCCACCTTGGCATTCAATGTCTTTAAAAAGGAGCTCCTCAGTGCCTTGATATATCCTTATTATAAATTCATGGAAGCCTGCAATCCCTGTCTAAAAAAGCCCATCTCTAATTTCCTTATTCCAGGTGACTTGTGATGCACTGTAACAAAGAAATGGTGTTGATGCAAAACTGTAAGGTCACAGAGCATAATTAAAGCTGCAGTTTGAAAAATTAAAAGGAAACATGGCTTTTCCTTCTTCTGCTCTGTTTTTCTAGAGGAACAGTAAGAAGTAGAAAGTAGATATTTATGGCAACATGTTTATTTTGCCATGATTTAGGAAATTATAGGAAAGATAGACTCTCTACACATTCTTAGTCACAGCGTTTCTTAACCCCTTCGATGCTCATGACGGAGCGGTTCCGTCATGAGCATTGGTTGGGCTGTGCTTATGACGGAACCGCTCCGTCATGAGCACAGCCCCTGGGGGAAGCGCTGGCGCTCCCCCCCTCGGGTAACGATCTTGCCCCCACAGAGGGGGATGGCAGCGGAAGAGTTTCCGCTGCCACCCCGACCCCCCCACGCTTTCCCATGACGTCAGCGCGCACGGCGCGCGCCGACGTCATCAGGAAGCGCTGGATGCGCTGGAAATCATTTCTTTCCAGCGCGTCCAAGAGGAGGGTAAGTTTTTGTTGCTCCGGTGGGGCGGGGGGGCCAAATCTGGACGCCTTGAGGCATCGGGGGAGAGGAAACAGTGTTTCCTCTCCCCTGATGTCTCAATGCAGGGCATTCCTGGTGCACGATCGCGCACAGCATCGCGACCGTGCACCAGGAATGCCCCACTAGACACCAGGGATGTCTGTTTCATTGCAAAGGAAGCGACCCCTTGGGCAAGGGTCGCTTCCTAAGGGGGACATTTAAATTTTAGACTTTTCTGCCCCCCCCCCTGGGGACCCGGGGGGGGCAGAAAAGCCCACTAGAGCCAGGGAATTGTTTTTTTTTTAAATTGGAAGCTACCCCTTGGGCAAGGGTCGCTTCCAGGGGCCCAATTTATTTTTAAAGTATAATCTGCCCCCTCTGGGGGCAGATCGTTTTTTTTATTTCAAAACCCCACTAGACACCAGGGAATTTGTTTATTTTTAAATGGAAGCGACCCCTTGGGCAAGGGTTGCTTCCAGGGGCCAAATTTATTTAAAAATTATATTCTGCCCCCCCTGGGGACAGATAGCCTGATTTTTTGGGCGTTTCTGGCCCCAGGGGAGGCAGAAAAGCCCACTAGAGCCAGGGAATTTTTTTTTTTAAATTGGAAGCGACCCCTTGGGCAAGGGTCGCTTCCAGGGGCCATATTTTTTTAAAAAGTATATTCTGCCCCCCCTGGGGGCAGATCGGTTTGTTTATTTGGCCTCAGAAAACCCCACTAGACACCAGGGAGTGTTTTAAATTTTAAATGGAAGCGACCCCTTGGGCAAGGGTCACTTCCTTATGGGCCTAAATAATTTTTAAGACTTTTCTGCCCCCCCTTGGGACAGATCACCTGCATTTTTTGGCGTTTCTGGCCCCGGGGGCAGAAAAGCCCACTAGAGCCAGGGATTTAAAAATAAATAAATTGGTCGCTTCCAGGGGACATATATTTTTTAATGTGTATTCTGCCCCCCCTGGGGGCAGATCTGCCCGTTTATTTGGCCTTTCTGCCCCCATTTGGGTAGTGACATAGCGTGTTATAATGTTAATTGTTTTATTTCTTGTGAATTGCAATTGTAATGCTTTATTTCTCCCTTTTTGTTCTAGTTCAAGGCTTTTGCTCTTTAGACTGTTCCAGGTTGCGGTTTCGTTACTGGTGGTTCTGCTGTTTGTGTAGTTGCATGTGTTTGGTAAGAGACTTTTTTGTACAATGTAAATGAGTTTCATTTCTCTGCATGAATGTGTTTTTTGCAAATGGTGTAATAATAGCAGTATGTTTGGCTTCTGTTTTTTGAGTGTCAAAAACTTTTTGCATTTGTGCTCGATGTGTATTTTGTTGTCTTGTGAGTAATTGGTTTTGTTTTTTTCTTTCTAGTGGGATATCGTTGGTTTTTGCTGTGTCTCTGCAGAGTAGGTGCTGGTGAGTGTAGCTGTCTCTTGTAAGTAAATCGTATAGTTTTTGAGTATATAGATCTTTGTGATAAAGGCACACATTTTTTTACTTACTTATCTTGCACAGTGTTGGTTGTTGTTGACTAGTTTGTGCAGTCTCCTTTCTTAGTAAGGATAATGGCTAGCCGTAGGATTACTGCTCAGCAGGTTGTGGTATGCTTTTTGGGTCTTCCTCTGACCATGGTCCAGAGACTGACTCTGATTCTGAGGCAGAGGTGGGAGGGGAAGATTCAGGCAGTGAGTTTTCTCTCCACATGGCATCATCGGATGATGAATCTACTCTCAGTGCGGATGAAGCTACTCTTAGTGCGGATGAAGTGCCTGTGTTAGAGGAGAACATTGATGTGCCGATAGTGCGGCAAGAGGCATCTGGGCTGCAGCCTGGGGCTGCAAGGCTTCCCGTTGGTGTAGTGCGGCAAGAGGCATCTGGGCTGCAGCCTGGGGCTGCAAGGCTTCACGTTGGTATAGTGCGGCAAGAGGCATCTGGGCTGCAGCCTGGGGCTGCAAGGCTTCCCGTTGGTATAGTGCGGCAAGAGGCATGTGGGCTGCAGCCTGGGGCTGCAAGGCTTCCCATTGAAAGTGCTGATATCTGGGGTTGCCCCAGGCATGGTGCAGCCGGCATTGCCAGACTTTAATGGTGTTCCATGGTGTAGAGTGAATACTGAAAACTTTTTGCCGATACATTTTTTTCAGTTGTTTATGGACGATGTATTTTCGACAGAGATTGTTGAGCAGACTAATTTGTATGCCGAACAGTTTTTGAGGGACAACAGTGCCAGCCTTAAGCCCCACTCTAGAGCTACCCGGTGGACTCCCACAAATCTAGAAGAGATGAAGAAGTTCTTGGGTTTAACTTTTTTGATGGGCTTGCTAAGGAAGCCATCAATGTCTTCATATTGGTCTACTAGTCCCTTGATGGTAACTGCTATATTTCCGGCAGTCGTGAGTCGTGATAGGTATTTGCTTCTGCTTCAGATGATGCATTTTGTCAATAATGGTTTAGCGTTGGCACGAGATCACCCTGATTGTGACTGTCTTTTTAAGATTCGGCCTGTCATTGATCACCTTGTTGATCGATTTTCTGAGATCTATGCTCCAGGGAAAGAAATAGCAGTGGATGAGTCTTTGGTGTTGTTCAAGGGCCGCTTGGTTTTAGGCAATACATTCCTAGTAAGAGGGCACGCTATGGAATTAAGCTGTATATGCTGTGTGACAGTCGGACTGGATATGTCTCTAATTTCAGGGTGTACACCGGTAAGGAATCCAGGATTAACCCCCTGGTTATCCGTCCACTTTTGGAGTGACTGAGAAAATTGTGTTGGAACTTGGTAGAGGACTTTTTAACAAAGGCCACCATTTATATGTAGATAACTTCTACACTGGTGTGCGGTTGTTCAGGGAATTGGCCAAAGTGGACACTGTTGCTTGTGGCACAATCCGCTCTAACCGTAAAGGTTTCCCAAAAGAACTTGTTTGTCAAAAGCTTGTGCGGGGACAGTGCAGTGCGTTGCGTTGCGAGGAGCTTCTAGCTGTGAAGCTTTCAGACAGCAGAGATGTCTACATGCTGACTACCATCCATGATGAAAGCACTTCACCTGTGACTGTTTGGGGTCAGGTTGCTGAAGTGCGCAAACCTGTGTGCATTTTAGACTATAATAGGCACATGGGTGGTGTTGACGGAGTAGATCAGAGGTTGGAACCTTACACTGCTCTTCGTAAGGCTTACATTTGGTATAAGAAGTTGGCTATCCATCTTTTCCACTTGGCAACCTTTAATGCTTTTGTTGTATTCCAGGATTCTTGTCCTGAGTCAAAGATGACTTTTGCTAAGTTTCAGGAGTCTGTAATAGGCAGCCTTGTTTTAGTGGAACAGGCAAGTGTTCCTAGAGTTGGAGTTTTGGAGGATGTTGCTAGATTGAAAGATCGCCACTTTCCTGATCACATTCCTCCCACACCCTCAAAAGACTTTCCCAGTAGGAGATGTAGAGTCTGTTGGCGAAGAGGTACACGGAAGGAGACTCGTATGTACTGCCCCGAGTGTCCTTCTAACCCTGGGCTGTGTGTGCCTGCTTGTTTTAGAATGTACCACACGCAAAATAATTTTTGGGAGCATCCATGAGTGGTAAAGTGAACTGCCTGGCCTCTATTGTTTAATATTTTTTGTTCAGTTTCAAGGTTGGCATTTGTATAGTGTATTTAGTTTCAGATTTTGTGTAGGAGATTTGTATCTATTTGCAATTTGTTTGTGTTTTCTTATTTGTATAAAAAAATCCTAAATGTGATGGCGGTGTGCGTGGAGTGGCGCTTGTCTAGCGGTGTGCGTGGAGTGGCGCTTGGCTGGCGGTGTGCGTGGACTGGCGCTTGGCTGGCGGTGTGCGTGGACTGGCGCTTGGCTGGCGGTGTGCGTGGACTGGCGCTTAGCTGGCGGTGTGTTTGGATTGGCGCTTGGCTGGCGGTGTGCGTGGACTGGCGCTTGGCTGGCGGTGTGTTTGGACTGGTGCTTGGCTGGCGGTGTGTTTGGACTGGCGCTTGGCTGGTGGTGTGCGTGGACTGGCGCTTGGCTGGCGGTGTGCGTGGACTGGCGCTTGGCTGGCGATGTGCATGGACTGGCACTTGACTGGCTGTGTGTGTGGACTGGCGCTTGGCTGGAGGTGTGTGTGGACTGGCGCTTGGCTGGCGGTGTGCATGGACTGGTGCTTGGCTGGCGGTGTGCATGGACTGGCGCTTGGCTGGCGGTGTGCGTGGACTGGCGCTTGGCTGGCTGTGTGCGTGGACTGGCGCTTGGCTGGCAGTGTGTGTGGACTGGCGCTTTGCTAGCGGTGTGTGTGGACTGGCGCTTGGCTGGCGGTGTGTGTGGACTGGTGCTTGGCTGGCGGTGTGTGTGGACTGGCGCTTGGCTGGCAGTGTGCGTGGACTGGTGCTCGGCTGGCGGTGTGCGTGGACTGGCGCTCGGCTGGCGGTGTGCGTGGACTGGCGCTCGGCTGGCAGTGTACGTGGACTGGCGCTTGGCTGGCGGTGTGTGAGTAGTGACTAGCTGCTGGTCACTACATACACTGCTAGCCAAACAACACTCCACGCAATCCGTGAGCTGGTGTGGTTGCTGTGTCAGGAATGTGGGCGTGTGAAAGTGATGGGCCCTTGAATGGCGCTGTCTGCTGGTGTGAGTGTTGTAAAGTGCTGGGCCCTCGGCTGGCGGTGTGAATAGTTTTGTATGTGTCACACGTATGAAAGGTGTATGAATGCCCTGTAAAGAGGTTGGTGCCTTGTCGTGCCTTTACAGCTCACGAGCTGTGAGTCAATGGTTCAGTTTCTCGCCCTTTCAATTATTAACAGTGTATTTCATTTTTGTGAAATCTCTGGTTAATACAACTGTATATACTGAACCATCACTCACCCTCGTGCCAAATCCAACCAGTATGTATGTGTGTTTGAGGAATAGGTGGTTGTGCAGAAAAATGTGTCTTTTCTGTTTTTGTCAAGCAGGGTATACCTTGTCCCTTTTTGTGAATTTTGTAATGTGTTGGTTTTGTGCCTGGTGGTGTGAATGGTCTTGTGTGTATCATGTATGAAAGGTGTGTGAATGGCCTGTAAAGCGGTTGGTGCCTAGTCATGGCTTTACAGCTCACGAGCTGCGAGTCACTGGTTCCGTTTTTTGTCCTTTCAATTATTGACAGTGCTTTTCATTTTTGTGAAATCTCTTGTTAATAAAATTATATATACTGAACCATCACTGGCCCTTGTGCCAAATCCAACCAGTATGTGTGTGTGCTTGAGGAATAGATGGCTGTGCAGTAATCTTTGTCTTTTTTTCTCTCTGCCAAGGTGTACATTTCATCTAAGAATAACCTACCAACTGTAGATTTTGTCGTAAACTAAACACCCATGTGAGTACATGGTGATGTCTCTCTTGTGGATCCCAACAAGTTATCTTACTCACAATGTTCTGCAAACCTCAAAATGTCTGTCACATTTTCCTTGCAATATTGTGCCAAAGTTTTCACGCTGCAGAAAGAAACAACAAATTTCCTACCCCTTCGCCTTTCTCCAAGTATCCCAATAGAAATGGTACCTCACTCGCGTGGGTGGGTCAAGGACCCGTGACAGGCAAGGGCCCAAAACCTTCTGAGGCGACATCAAAATTTGCCTATCACAAAACAACCTGGTTTTGCAAGGGGGGGTCACCTGGGTTTTTGGCCCCGTGCTCAGCGGACAGCTAGGGAAACCTACCAGACCCACACATTTCTGAAAAGTAGACACCCGGGGATTCCAGGGAGGTATGGCTTACGTGGATCCCCCAACGTTTCCTTACCCAGAATCCCCTACATACCTCAAATTTAGCTGAAAAAATCACTTTTTCCACACATTTTTGTGTGGGAAACTTGTGGCATCACCGGGCTGACACAAATTTCCTACCACCCAGCGTTCCCCTGGGTCTCCTGATAAAAATGGTGCCTCACTCGTGTGGGAGGCCCAAGTACCCGCGACAGGCAAGGGCCCAAAACGTACTGAGGCGACATCAAAATTGCCTATCACCAAACAACCTGGTTTTGCAAGGGGGGTCACCTGGGTTTTTGGCCCCGTGCTCAGTGGCCAGCTAGGGAAACCTACCAAACCCACACATTTCTGAAAACTAGACACCCGGGGGATTCCAGGGAGGTATGGCTTGCATGGATCCCCCAACGTTTCCTTACCCAGAATCCCCTGCAAACCTCAATTTTAGCTGAAAAAATCACTTTTTTCACACATTTTTGTGTGGGAAAGTTGTGGCATCACCGGGCGGACACAAATTTCCTACCACCCAGTGTTCCCCCGGGTCTCCCGATAAAAATGGTGCCTCACTCGTGTGGGAGGCCCAAGTACCCGCAACAGGCAAGGGCCCAAAACGTATTGAGGCGACATCAAAATTGCCTATCACCAAACAACCTGGTTTTGCAAGGGGGGTCACCTGGATTTTTGGCCCCGTGCTCGGTGGCCATCTAGGGAAACCTACCAAACCCACACATTTCTGAAAACTAGACACCCGGGGGATTCCAGGGAGGTATGGCTTGCGTGGATCCCCCAACGTTTCCTTACCCAGAATCCCCTGCAAACCTCAATTTTAGCTGAAAAAAATCACTTTTTTCACACATTTTTGTGTGGGAAAGTTGTGGCATCACCGGACTGACACAAATTTCCTACCACCCAGCATTCCCCCAAGTCTCCCGATAAAAATGGTGCCTCACTCGTGTGGGAGGCCCAAGTAGGAAATTTGTGTCCGCCCGGTGATGCCACAACTTTCCCACACAAAAATGTGTGAAAAAAGTGATTTTTTCAGCTAAAATTGAGGTTTGCAGGGGATTCTGGGTAAGGAAACGTTGGGGGATCCACGCAAGCCATACATCCCTGGAATCCCCAGGGTGTCTAGTTTTCATAAATGTGTGGGTTTGGTAGGTTTCACAAGCTGGACGCCGAGCACGGGGCCAAAAACCCAGGTGACCCCCCTTGCAAAACCAGGTTGTTTGGTGATAGGCAATTTTGATGTCGCCTCAATACGTTTTGGGCCCTTGCCTGTCGCGGGTACTTGGGCCTCCCACACGAGTGAGGCACCATTTTTATCGGGAGACCCGGGGGAACGCTGGGTGGTAGGAAATTTGTGTCAGCCTGGTGATGCCACAAGTTTCCCACACAAAAATGTGTGGAAAAAGTGATTTTTTCAGCTAAATTTGAGGTATGCAGGGGATTCTGGGAAATTAAACATTGGGGGATCCACACAAGTCATACCTCCCTGCAATCCCCTGGGTGTCTACTTTTCATAAATGTGTGGGTTTGGTAGGTTTCCCTAGGTGCCGGCAGAGCTAGGGTTCAAAAACTACAGCTAGGCACTTTGCCAAAAAAGGGTCATTTTTCACTGTGAAATTGTGGTGTGTCCACGTTGCGTTTTGCACCGTTTCCTGTTGCGGGCACTAGGCCTACCCACAAAAGTGAGGTACCATTTTTCTCGGAAGACTTTGGGGAACATTGGGTGGGTGGAAATTTGTGGATCCACGTAGATTCCAGAACTTTCCACCACAGAAATGTGAGGAAAATGTGTTTTTTTGGACAATTTTTTAGGTTTGCAGGGGATTCTGGGTAACAGAACCTGGTGAGAGGCAGTCAAGTCACCCCACCCTGGATTCCCCTGGGTGTCTAGTTTTAAAAAATGTATAGGTTTTCTAGGTTTCCCTAGGTGCCGGTAGAGCTATAGTTCAAAAACTACAGCTAGGCACTTTGCCAAAAAAGGGTCATTTTTCACTGCAAAATTGTGGTGTGTCCATGTTGCATTTTGTGCCGTTTCCTGTTGCGGGCACTATGCCTACCCACACAAGTAAGGTACCATTTTTCTTGGAAGACTTTGGGGAACACGGGGTGGGTGGAAATTTGTGGATCCACGCAGATTCCAGAACTTTCCACCACAGAAATGTGAGGAAAATGTGTTTTTTTGGACAATTTTTTAGGTTTGCAAGGGATTCTGGGTAACAGAACCTGGTGAGAGGCAGTCAAGTCACCCCATCCTGGATTCCCCTGGGTGTCTAGTTTTCAAAAATGTATAGGTTTGCTAGGTTTCCCTAGGTGCCGGTAGAGCTATAGTTCAAAAACTACAGCTAGGCACTTTGCCAAAAAAGGGTCATTTTTCACTGCAAAATTGTGGTGTGTCCATGTTGCATTTTGCACCGTTTCCTGTCGCGGGCACTATGCCTACCCACACAAGTGAGGTACCATTTTTCTCGGAAGACTTTGGGGAAGGCGGGGTGGGTTGAAATTTGTGGATCCACACAGATTCCAGAACTTTCCACCACAGAAATGTATGGAAAATGTGGTTTTTTTGACAATTTTTTAGGTTTGCAAGGGATTCTGGGTAACAGAACCTGGTGAGAGGCAGTCAAGTCACCCCATCCTGGATTCCCCTGGGTGTCTAGTTTTCAAAAATGTATAGGTTTGCTAGGTTTCCCTAGTTGCTGGCAGAGCTAGGGTTCAAAAACTACAGCCAGGCACTTTGCCAAAAAAGGGTCATTTTTCACTGCGAAATTGTGGTGTGTCCATGTTGCATTTTGCGCCGTTTCCTGTCGCGGGCACTATGCCTACCCACACAAGTGAGGTACCATTTTTCTCGGAAGACTTTGGGGAAGGCGGGGTGGGTGGAAATTTGTGGATCCACACAGAGTCCAGAACTTTCCACCACAGAAATATATGGAAAATTTGTTTTTTTTGGACAATGTTTTAGGTTTGCAAGGGATTCTGGGTAACAGAAGCTGGTGAGAGGCAGTCAAGTCACCCCATCCTGGATTCCCCTGGGTGTCTAGTTTTAAAAAATGTATAGGTTTGCTAGGTTTCCCTAGGTGCTGGCAGAGCTAGGGTTCAAAAACTACAGCCAGGCACTTTTCCAAAAAAGGGTCATATTTCACTGCGAAATTGTGGTGTGTCCATGTTGCATTTTGCGCCGTTTCCTGTCGCGGGCACTATGCCTACCCACACAAGTGAGGTACCATTTTTCTTGGAAGACTTTGGGGAATGCGGGGTGCATGGAAATTTGTGGATCCACGCAGATTCCAGTACTTTCCACCGCAGAAATGTGAGGAAAATGTGGTTTTTTTGATAATTGTTTAGGTTTGCAAGGGATTCTGGGTAACAGAACCTGGTGAGAGGCAGTCAAGTCACCCCATCCTGGATTCCCCTGGGTGTCTAGTTTTCAAAAATGTATAGGTTTGCTAGGTTTCCCTAGGTGCTGGCAGAGCTAGGGTTCAAAAACTACAGCCAGGCACTTTGCCAAAAAAGGGTCATTTTTCACTGCGAAATTGTGGTGTGTCCATGTTGCATTTTGCGCCGTTTTCTGTCGCGGGCACTATGCCTAACCACACAAGTGAGGTACCATTTTTCTCGGAAGACTTTGGGTAATGCGGGGTGGGTGGAAATTTGTGGATCCACGCAAATTCCAGAACTTTCCACCGCAGAAATGTGAGGAAAATGTGGTTTTTTTGATAATTTTTTAGGTTTGCAAGGGATTATGGGTAACAGAACCTGGTGAGAGCCAGTCGAGTCACCCCATCCTGGATTCCCCTGGGTGTCTAGTTTTCAAAACTGTATAGGTTTGCTAGGTTTCCCTAGGTGCCGGCAGAGCTAGGGTTAAAAAACTACAGCTAGGCACTTTGCAAAAAAAGGGTAATTTTTCATTGTGAAAATGTGGTGTGTTCACGTTGCGTTTTGAGCCGTTTCCTGTCGTGGGCACTATGCCTACCCACACAAGTGAGGTACCATTGTTATTGGGAAGTCTTAGGGTAATTCATATTTGCAAAGCAACTGTTATTACCTCTTGACTTTTGATGCATTTCTGCCTTCCAAATGAAAGACAATGTGTAAAAAAGATGTCATTTTGAAAAATGACCGATAATTCTCATGCTAGTATGAATATTCCCAATTTCGGAAATGTGCAAATATATACTGTTTCTAAACTCTACATTTTGTTCCCATTTCAGAAATACATAGGAGTCTTTCATACCGAATTTTCCATGTATACATTTTCCCAGAATAATTGCTATATACCCGGTACATAATAAAAAACCATTGCAAGACGCTGCTCAGTTTTTGGCTCTGGGTTCGTCGGGTTCTTGGTGAACCTACAAGTCCTATATATCCTCACAACCAGTAAGGTCCAGTGGATGTAACGGTATATTGCTTTCAAAGAGCTGTCATAATTAGAAGAAGTTACAGGTGAAAACGTTGACAGAAAAGGCTGTTTTTTTCAACTAATTTTCAATTTTTCCTATATTTAACTGTTAGTTTCTATAAAGAAACCTTGATGGATTTACACAAATGACCCCTTGCTAAATGCAGCATTTTGTCTACTTTTCTAAAATGTATAGCTTTCCAGGATCCATTATTGCTTTCATACTCATTTCTACCATTAACTGGAAGGAGGTTGAAAGCACAAAAAATAGCAAAAATAGGCTATGTCCCAGAAAAATGCCAAAACTGTGTAAAATGTTTTGGTTTTCTAAGAAAAGTCTGTCATTCCCTAAAATCTGGAAAAATGGTGATCTCAGCCCCACAAACCCTTTTTGATACCATTGCAGGAAAAAACCCAGACGCTTTCATTTGCAGCACTTTTTTCCCATTTTTCCCCAAAAAAACAAAATCTAGCTGTATTTTGGCTAATTTCTGGGACCCCTCCAGGGGAATCCACAAACACTGGGTACCTTTAGAATCCCCATGATATTGGAAGAAAAGGATGCAAATTTGGCGTGGATACCTTATGTGGTCAAAAAGTTACAGGGGCCTAGGCGCGAACTACCCCAAATAGCCCAAAAAAGGCTTAGCACAGGGGGGGAAAAGGCCTAGCAGCGAAGGGGTTAAAATCTGACCTGTATTAAACTGTTTCACATATTTTTTTTTGCAACAATATCTAACTGTTTTTGAAGTGTGAAAGTCATTTTGGAGGTCGATGACTTGAGAAAGAAAGTCATCCTGTCTCAGTACATTCAGCCCCTAATCTCTTGGCCATGAGCCAAATTTCAATGGCAGTGAAGGGATGAAAGAACCGGAATCTATAGACAGTGCTCTTAGGAGCATATTTACAAGAACTGATGCATTGGCATTGATGCATAAGATTTCTTGTGCCTGCCGCAAATGCCCTAACGACACCATAGATGCACTGTATTTACCATACAGTGCTCCAAGGCGCACGGACTCATGGATGCGTCAGAAACTCTGACGCATCTTTTGGCGCTAAAGTGACGCATTGTTGAAGTTGGTCAACAATGGGTCAGAACACAGAGTTGAGTCCCATGTTAAAAGCCCTGTGTCAATCCTTATACCTGGTTTGAGAAGGCGTAGGGATTTTGACGCAGTCAAGTCGTAGAGTGCTGCAGTGAAAAGTTGCAAATTTCACTGCATTAGTTTACGTGGCTTTTAATGTGGGATCGCCTACCTGCATACATTATACATGGCGCAGGTATAATGTGACGCAGGCCTCTACAAAGTGACGCATTGGGCCCTTTGTGTCAGTTTGTAAATATAGAGCAGTGTGGAGCACTGATTGCGGTGCTGCTGTGTCAAAAAAGATGATGCTGGGTCGGCGCTATCTCCTTATAAATATGCCCCTTAGTTTTATCATGCTTACAGATGGAAGAAAGTGGAAGAAAGAAGGTTATAGAGTCCTGGGACAGACTCGAGGTAGGAGCTTGAATAACAAGCCATCCTTAGCGCCATGGTTCTTCTTCTGTGTGCTCCAACTACTTTCAAGACTTTAGCTGAAAAAGGTTCTTTGGTATGACGCGCTTGGACATTGTTGCTTTTATTAAGATTCCTTTTACAAAAAAGCAAGAATGAAAATTCAACACTGTTACAGGTTTGAAAAAAGAACCATAATGTTCTACACCCTTACTTAGCCTATTGTTGTACCTTGATTTCCTTTCCCTGCTGCTCAGCCAGTAAGAATGTGATGCGGATGTGGAATGTTAGAATGTTGATGAGTGAGCAGAATGCTGGAGTGCCTGCTTGTGTGTGAGAGAGCCAGTTCGAGACTGTGGGCTGAGCAGCAAGGATGCTGCTCCTGGTGGGGCTGGTCTTAGCCTGTCTTGAACTGCCTTGAATTATCTTTACTACTATCCTGTAACTACCATCTTCCATCCAAGCTTAAATAAACCTCTACTTGAATTATACCTCATGGCTACGTCTGGAGTTCTTACAATTCATCATTGTAACACCTATCAATTCATGAACCTGGGTTCTTGCTACTCTAGTCACTACCTCGAAGCACCAATCAATGGCATGCTTGCAATTCAAACCCCTTGTTAAGAACGAAAGGCTAACTTTTTTTTTTTTTTACTGTCACAGAGAGAGATTTATTGGATCAAAAAATTTAACACAATGACCCCATCAGGCATGAATGACAAAATAGATATGAGTTGTTTTTAATAGAACTTCCACTCTGACATGAATGCATATTTAATAATATGAATGTATATGTTTGACAAACCAAGGAAACTGTTGCAACGTAATTATGTCCAAGGAGATTTCATGAAAGGCATTTTTTTATTTCCATGTGATACTTAGCATATATTGATCGATTTCTGTTTCTCTTTTCCATATTCTTTTGACTATCCACTTCTTCCATCACATAACAACTTTCAATGGACTCTGGGTTCCTTAGGTTTACTACAGTTTTTGACTTAGCTATCACTCCCTTATACCTTGGATTACTCGAGTTATCATTGCAGAGATTGACTAACATCAGTTAATGGTACTAATTTTTACAGTACTATGAAGCTGGTACTAAAGTTGAGGCTAGTTAGACAGTTCCAAGATGGCAGCCTTTGGTTTTACTGAGTGTCCGATCATGAACACCCAGTTCTATGTTCATTTCTGATGAAGCCAGAAGCAGAGTCGTGCGGTGATCATTTTTTTTAAATAAATCTTTTTATTAACCAATGCTCATTGCATCATAACATGACTTGTACATCATTACTATGGCAGAACCAATACATACTCAATTACAGTTGATGGTCATTCAGATACATAGATCTAATTTCTATTCCTGAGTCACCCATGCTTGTGCAGTACTTCCTCCTTACCCTCTCAGTAGCCCAATATCCCCGGTATGTCTGTCAGGGCCCCCATACTTTGTTCCATTTTTGGGGGCAAACTCTGTTTAGGTAGATTGCTTTTTCCGCTCCCGAGCACCAGTCCATGTCTTTTTCCCAGTCTCTCCAATCTGGTGCACAATTGGACCCCCATAACTGAGCAATATTTCTTTTTGCCACTACTGCTGCTATTTTAAGCCATATTACTGTATATTTCGCCCATTTATCTTCGCCAGTCACACATAACAGCAACTAACGTGGCTCCACTGGGATCTCTAGATTTGTGACCTGTGACATAATGCGCGTCGCTTCCGTCCAGTAGTTATGTACTTTTCTGGACAGGCTAACTTTGTTGATCAAAGGAAGCTTGCACCATTTTCTGTTCTTGGTCTAGGCTGATATTCATAGTTGTGCATTCCTTCTACCATTTACTTGTAAAGAACATATCATATCAGAAAATGCCACATAGGGATCAATCTGAGCAGTTATTTATTTTTGGTGCGAGTGCTACGTCGATGTCAAGGCCAGGTGACTACTGGGCAGGTTGAAAATTGGATTGAACAGCAGAGTGTTCTTGGATTAGTTCGCCCAAATCCCTCTCAGTCTTTGACGAGGGGAAAATAAATAACATATAAGAATGGCAGAAAAAAACAGTGGTATTTTCTCAAAATTCAAAGTGCAACAAAAAAGAACAATTAATGTCGTATTTGTGACAGCAATCTCAGATACTTCTGTCCTACGCAATGCACAGGTTCAGTATGTGGCGTAAAATTAGTCAGGAAAATTTGATCTGCTAGAATCAACGGGGTAAGTGTCTCCTACTAGATCTATGTTTAGTTGCTAATAGAGAATTGACAGAATTTAATAATTAACAAATAAACCATAGAAATCTAAAAAATCTGATTAATTATCTAACTAGTATTGTTGATAAAAACTGTCTGCTGATTTTTTTTAAATGCCAGTTTCTGTGCAGGCCCAGGCCCAATTTATTAGCATCCTGTCATTTAGGTGACAAATCGTCCTTTAATTTAAAAAAAACCAAAAACTATTCTATCACTTTTTACCCTGAAACCGTAGTGGTACCTCTCCTAGCTTAACCTTACTGTTGCCTTAGAGCCTGCCGTAGCGGGCTCTAATGGCCAGTAAAGGCCCGCTCCAGCGTTAAAGTCCCGAGCCGAAGGCGAGGGCCTTTAACAAGGGAGCGGGCCTTTAATGGCCAGTAGAGCAGGCTACGGAGTACTCTAAGGCTATTAGAACATCCCGCCCCTAGAGGACAGAATGTTCTAATTAGTAAAAACAAAGGCCTCTCGGAAACCGAGGGGTTTAAATCTCCTCGGGTTCCGTGAGGCCTTTATTCACAGCAACAGCTGTGAACAAAGTCAAACATTGGAATGTTGGAGCTCAGGGCTTCCAAGAGCCATTAGAAGCCCGGAGCACTTCATTGTTTTCAATGGAGCTCCCAACATTCCAATGTTCTAATTTATTATAGAAGTGCTTTAACCTATGGAATTACCCAGTTCTCTGTCCTTACCTTCGTCAAATGTTCTCACCCCCACTCCCCTGCAAATCTTACGGAGAAAGGAAAACCCATCTGATTTTGCTTTGTTTCTGTATAGTGGAGGCATGGTGGACTTAACTGATTTGCATTAGGTTCGATTCCTTTTGTAATTGCACAGACAAGCTGGACAATTTAACTGAAGCTCCCAGGGTAATTGCTATTGGTTAAAACTGATTATTCATTGAACTTCAGTCCTTCACTATCCAGTTATGTCCTTAAATACTTAAGAGGCCTTCCCCACTCTCTCTTGCTCTCAGACATGCATGTCTGCTCTTACATCTTGCTGCTTCCCTACCTTGGGCCCGGAGATGTCATAAAAGCCAAAATGCGTTACTGTGGTAACAGATTCTAACTTTTCACTTAACATCAAGGATAAAATCTGTTTTTTAAATAGCACATGCTGCACATATTGTATATTTCGTAAATAATAGCTATTATTTTTAGGTTTAAATGTTTTTATTAGATAGGTCAACACAGTTGTACGCAATAATAAACCAATTGTATTACAATAACATAAAATGTAAATATGATGCATCTACTGTTTTATTAAGATGGAAGATAGCAGGATGAGCAAGTGGGAACGAGGGCTCGGGGAAACTCACTAATGAATGGGCTATCAATAGGCTATCCATAGCAGCTATCAATAGTGTAGAAGGCACAGTGTGACTGTAGGGCCCAGGGGTGTATGGGCCCTCCACCTCAATTAGTGACTTTTTTTTACTATGAAACCAGTGGATTGGGGTCCAGCTCCCTGGCTTCCATTAGGGCCATGTAAGAAATTGCTGCAAATGGATCTGCTTGGACCTGTCTGGACCTGCCTGAGCCCTGCTGCTGACTTCTGCTGCAGTGAGTCCTGATCCCCAGGAGGTTCCCCGCAAGTTCCTGGACCCTTGAATACCACGCCAAGGATGTAAGGTCTAAAAGGCCTTTGCACTATTGCTACACCAGTGCACTAAAGTATTTGGAAATGCCTATTAAGCATGTTGTAAAATGAAATGGGAGTGCTGAAGGATCCCAGCCTGTGCCAAAAATCAGGCTTACATGAACAGGGCTAAAACAATATTCATCAGTCGGTTGGGAGTAATAGTTCGAGGGGGTATGGGTTTTCTTGTTCTTGAATGAGTCTTGGTGTCCTCACGATGCCTGCCACACGGTGCAGGGATTTTCAGGGGGGCACGCCTCTAAGCAGAGGGCAAGGGGGATAGGGGGCCCTGCTAGAGGCCCCCATTGTTGCTTTCCAACAGCCTTTCCATGTCGGAAAGGCCGACATGGAAAGACTGTCGGAAACCGACATCGTAATCCTGATGGTGGAGCTGAGCCAGGCTCCTCCGTCATTGATGGGATTACTATTCTGCTCCTGTTCCGACAGGCTCACAGAGCCCGTAGGAAGAGGAGCGGAATCCCCTTGTGGTTTTCCCTCCGACCACAGTGATCAAAATACAGCGGTCGGAGGGAAAGCTCAGGATGTTGGACAGAGAGCCTCTGGTCGCTGGTCGTAGGGTCTCAGCCCAACATCCAAATCGGGCCCATAGTGTTCCATTCCACACTACTTTCAAAAGCAAGAATTCTATTTTTGTAGTTGTGTGGCTTGGCACAAGTCCTGGAAGGTAATTATCTTATTCTTCAGCGGTAATCCTTTTGCTGCAGCTCTCGGGAGTTTTCACAGACACTGATCCATAATCATGGCACCTTGTTCACCAGGGTTGTTACCAGGGCCACTGGAATTATGCTGCAGAAGAGGGTTAAATTATGCAGCAAGGTTGACGAAATTATGTGACAAGAAAAGGCAAATTATGCGTCATAATGCAGCACATTTTGCAATAGTATTACTTCATTATTTTGCCATTTTTACACCTGATAACAGTATCTGAGAAAGGAGCTCACCTTAACTAGTATCAATTTAACTTCCAAATACAACAATTAGCAACTGAAAGATGACAACTCAGCCTTTGCAAAAAGCCTTTAGGTACGCAGAAACGGAGTTGCCATATTTTTTTTAACTTTTGATCCGTTTGAGCTAGAAACAGTTTTGTTTGCTAAAATCTGCAGATTATGTGGCAGATGATGGATTATATGGCAAATGTGGCAAATCCGTAACTATGCGAAAATCACCACGGCTGTGGAATTGCATAATTCTAGTGGCCCTGGTTATTACCTGAGCTAACGTCAGTCAGTAAAGGAGAAGTGCACAATGACCGGGCTCAGAATTCAGGTAAAAGAATTTGACATACTCGCTTTTAACCCCATATGGGCGGGTGTCGGAGGATTCCTTTTCTTTAAAAAAGAGCGGGGAAGACACGGAATCGCTTCTGCATCAACCCTCGACCACCCTCCAATCCATCTTTGATGTCAGCATGCCGTGAGGCGCGCTGATGTCACAAACCCCCACTGGAGCAGAGAGAAGCAGCAGGTAAGAGCTGCTCAGTGCCCTTTGTTTTTTTATTGTTCTCCTCCCCATGTTTGTGGGAGGCATTGTTGGAAAGGGGAGAGTCTCCCTTTTCCAGTGATGCCTCTCACAAACAGATTTGTCAGTTTCGCACGGCAACCCATGAGCAGGCATCCCCACTAGGCCCCCAGGGAATCTTAGTAGGGGTCAGCCCTCGTGACATCAGCTGCCCACCACCTCGGGGGGCATCCTTTTTTTAAAAAAAAGTGGGGGGTTTCCCCCTGGGGAAATGTTTAAAAAAATCGAAAACAAAAAGTTAATAAAATTGTCAGGGGGTCAGTTTTTTCTGGACATTAGCTGACCCCCTGTGGGCCCCTTGTTTCTTAGAGAAATATATGGCTCCCCAGGGGGCCACAATTGCCCAGGGGAACCACACATTTCCAAAAAAAAGCAAAGCAATATAGGAACCATATGTACTGAGATATATATCTACATAAATATATACGTCTATATATATTATCTACTGGCGGTCGCCAGTAGATAGTTATAGTTAGGACCTATTTTCCATAGGAAATCCGCAACATTCTATTTGAAATAACTTCGGCGCCGGTTGACGAATCTTCGCGAAAGTTTCCAACTTGTTGGGGCGCTCCGGTCCGCTCCTATCCTGAAAGTCTCGGGGTGATTCGTCAAGCGGGGGCCGAGAAAAAAGGGGGGTCCCAAAACGCGTTTTCCCCATTCATTTTTCCATAGGGACCTTTCATCGCGGCTACAGCCCGAACTGCTGATCGGAATTACACCAAATTTGGCAAAGAGGTAGCCCTTGGTTCAGTGTCGTGCCTTTTGCTTAAATGGTGTAAATCCGTTCAGTAGTTCCTGAGAAAATCAAAAGTAAATTCACATATATATCTATGGCCGAGTAGGGTCCGCGTACCCTCCGATCACGAGCTGCATGCTAATTGGTTGTCAAGTGGCTGTCAACACTCCAAATCAGGAAGTGTTGGCAGCCATTTTGTCCCTCGGTAGAACCGAGGGACAGAAACAAGTGCGCAAAGCGCAAAAGGGGGCAGGGTAGAAACACCCTGACCCCTAGGTCTGCTCAGGGGGTCCCACAAGGACCCCTGGGCAGAAAAAGCATTTTTTTTTCAAATATCGGCGGGATGCGCTTAGGGTACGCGGATCCCGCCGAGAAAAACACAAGAAACAAGAGCGCAAAACGCACAAAGGAGGCAGGGTAGAAACACCCTGACCCCTAGGTCTGCTCAGGGGTCCCACAAGGACCCCCTGGGCAGAAAAAGCATTTTATTTTTTAAATCGGCGGGATGCGCTTAGGGTGCGCGGATCCCGCCCGAGAAAATATCGAAGCGCGGTCTCCCGCGTCGATGCAATTTTGCCCCCGGGTGGCCCAAGTCCCAGGGGCATGCGGGGGTAGGTTTATGTTTTATGTGGGGGGCCTCTAGGCCCCCAAGCCCCGGGGATCGCCACCCCCGGGGCTTTAAATAAAACATGGTGCGGGAGGGCTCTCCGCCCTCCCGCAGCCCCGGGACCGCCACCCCCGGGGCTTCTTTTTTAAAATTAATCACCTGTGTGGGGGGCTCCAGCCCCCACACGCCCCAGGGACCACCACCTCCCGGGGCACTTAGAAAACAAATGTGGGGGTCCGTTTCGGACCTCCGAAGCCCCGGGGACCACCACCTCCCGGGGCTGTGCAATTGAAGGGAGGGGGCCGCGCGGCCCCTCCTGGAGCCTGTGGTGGCCCTGGGGACCGCCACCCCCAGGGCCAGCTCCTGCAGTGTCCCGGGTGCCTACCCCCGGGACACTGTAGTTTGCTATGACAGGACGGGAGCCTCGCGGCTCCCGTCCTGTCATAGCAAACTGCTTTGGATATTGGAGGCGAGAGCAGGAAACCTGCTCTCGCTCCAATATCCAAAGCACATTGCTTTTCCACATGGGGAGCTGCATGTTAGCAGCTCCCCATGTGGAAAGCAATGCCGGCTCCCGCAGGACGCTGGGAGCCGGCATGGTCCGTGGGGAGTTGGGGTCCCCCACGGACCCCAAAGGATAGAGCCAGCCTCGGGGGATGGGGTCCCCGGGGCAAGTAGTGGCTCGGGAGGGGGGCCACGCGGCCCCCCTCCCCAAATTAGGAATTTTTTTTTAAAAAAGGCCGGCCCCGGGGGATGGGGTCCCCGGGGCCTAAGGAGGCCTGAGGAGGGGGGCAACACAGCCTCCCTCCATGAAAATAAAAATTAAAAAAAAGGTGGCAATGACCCGGAGGATGGTGTCCCCGGGCCAAAATTGGCCACGGGAGGGGGGCCCACGCGGTCCCCTTCCCGTTCACATTTAAAAAAAAAAAAAAAGGGGGGTCAGGCCCTGGGGGATGGGGTCCCCAGGGCCCAAAATAATTAAAAAGAAGGGGGGCCACACAGCCCCCTTTAAAAAAAAAAAAATCCGGCATCGCGCCGGCGGCCACGCCCCCTCCTTGTCAGCACTCTGCAAACGCGCCCCCTGGCGTGTTTGCAGAGGGGGAACGAATCCCCTTGAATACTGGGGGTCCCTAGGGGCCAACTGGCCCACCAGGAACCTCCAGTATGCGCCAGGGGGCTGCGTTGCAGCGAGGTGTTCTGAGGCCACGCCCCTTTTTACACCTCTCTGCAACGCAGCTCTGTGGCGCTTAATGGAGGTAGCTGTTGGGCTAGTTGCACCCCAGGGACCCTCAGGATTCAACGGGAGTTAATCCCCCGACTTAAAACGTGCCACGGGGCGCGTTTGCACAGTGGTGAAGGGAGGGGGCGGGGCCTGAGGTGACATCTGTGCAAACAGGCCCCGTGGCGCGTTTTAAAATAGGGAATTAAATCCCCTTCAATCCTGATGGTCCCTTGGGGCCAACTAGCCCACCAGGTACCTCCAGTAAGCGCCACGGAGCTGCGTTGCAGAGTGTTGTAAAAAGGGGCGTGGCATCTGAACACCTCTCTGCAACGCAGCTCTCTGGCGCATACTGGAGGTATCTGGTGGGCTAGTTGGCCCCTAGGGACCCTCGGGATTGAGGATTAATTAAATCTCCAACTTAAAACGCGCCACAGGGCGTGTTTGCAGACATGTCACCTCAGGCCCCACCCCCTTCCTTCACCATTGTGCAAATATTCCTCTAAAATCAGCCGAAATACGAATTCCGATTTACTCACCTGTTATCAGGAGAGACCACAGTGCTGCATCTTTGAGCCCAGTACTGATCCTGAAAAGTAATTTTAACCGTACTTAACAGTAACTTGAATTTCCTTCCATAGGCTAACATTGCCTGGTTTCACTTGGAAATTCTTCTAAGTGTGGAGTTTTGGAACTTTATAATATTCCTCTAAAATCAGCCGAACTACGAATTCCGATTTACTCACCTGTTATCAGGAGAGACCTCAGTGCTGCATCTTTTGAGCCCAGTACAGATCCTGAAAAGTAATTCTAACTGTACTTACCAGTAACTTGAATTTCCTTCCATAGGCTAACATTGACTGGTTTCACTTGGAAATTCTTCTAAGTGTGGAGTTTTGGAACTTTATAATATTCCTCTAAAATCAGCCGAACTACGAATTCCGATTTACTCACCTGTTATCAGGAGAGAACCCAGTGCTGCATCTTTTAGCCGGGCACTGACCATGAAAAGTAATTCTAACCGTACTTACCAGTAACTTGAATTTCCTTCCATAGGCTAACATTGACTGGTTTCACTTGGAAATTCTTCTAAGTGTGGAGTTTTGGAACTTTATAATATTCCTCTAAAATCAGCCGAACTACGAATTCCGATTTACTCACCTGTTATCAGGAGAGAACCCAGTGCTGCATCTTTTAGCCGGGCACTGACCATGAAAAGTAATTCTAACCGTACTTACCAGTAACTTGAATTTCCTTCCATAGGCTAACATTGACTGGTTTCACTTGGAAATTTTTCTAAGTGTGGAGTTTTGGAACTTTATAATATTCCTCTAAAATCAGCCGAACTACGAATTCCGATTTACTCACCTGTTATCAGGAGAGAACCCAGTGCTGCATCTTTTAGCCCAGCACTGACCCTGATAAGTAATTCTAACCGTACTTACCAGTAACTTGTATTTCCTTCCATTGGAATCCATTGTCTGGTTTTCCGCAGAAAAGTTTCAAAGTGCCGTTTTTCACAAACTACAAATATTCCTTAAAAATCGCCTGTATGACTTAAACGCATTCTTTCAACTGTTTACAGGAGATGCACCAGTGCTGGATCCAGGATCCACCACTGAGTAAGAAAAAGTAACGATAACACTACTTACCTGCTAAGTGAATTTCCTCCCATAGGATAACATTGGTGATTTTATGTGAAAAAGTTTCTAAGTGTCAACTTTTAAAATACAATAATATTCCTTAAAAATCACTACTGTAACCAAAACGCTTTTACTCAACTGTTTACAGGAGATGTCCCAGGACTGAATCTAGGATCCAGTCCTGTGGTTAGAAAAAGTAATCCATAAAGTAACTAATTGCATTTAACTAGAAATTCACATTGAGCTCAAAGTTGCATTGTGTTTGAAATTGTGTTGCCCATTGCAACAACTGTAACTACTGTACTTAAAAGTCTATTGCCTATTTGCAAAGTATTTAAACTAAAGTAATTCATTCAGAGAAAGTATATTTTGTAATGTAATGTATAATGTAATTACAATGTAATTTAAAAAATACAATATCTAAAAATAAATAGTTTAAAAAAATGTAGTAAATCAGTATCAAAAAAATAAATATAACAATTAATACATTTAAAAATTGTCATTTACAAAACCTTTGAAATTCACTGAAAAAAACCATAGGTTTCAGACATATTATAGTTAGGAATTAGCATTTAAAAAACCTTTGAAATTCACTGAAAAAACCATAGGTTTCAGGCACGTTATAGTTAGAAATTAGCATTTAAAAAACCTTACAAATTCACTGAAAAAAACCATAGGTTTTAGGGACAGTTATAGTTAGTTGGACATTGCACTCGTACAAAACCCATGAAATTCCCCCGTTATAGTTAGTTCAGCTAACTATAACTCGCGCCCCCGCAATGCACTGCTGATGACGTCACATATTACATCACTCATGACATGGTCAGTGACATCACTGATGACATCACTGATGACATCTCAAATGACATCACTGATGACATCACTGATGACATCATCCACGTGATAATCTGATGCACCTCCTCACACCCTAATATAACCTTTGATACACCCACTCTAAATTACAGACTGCCATTCGCAAAACCATAGTCACTCCAACACCAATAACTACATACCCACTCATTGATTCTTAGGTCTACACACACATCCACTCACTCACCTGTACAGTCACTCATACTTACGGTCACTCAGTACAGGACTATCATATGCACTCATACTCCTATATAGATGCTAAAACACCGCCACTCATCCATATTACATCACATATTACATCACTCATGACATGGTCAGTGACATCACTGATGACATCACTGATGACATCTCAAATGACATCACTGATGACATCACTGATGACATCATCCACGTGATAATCTGATGCACCTCCTCACACCCTAATATAACCTTTGATACACCCACTCTAAATTACAGACTGCCATTCGCAAAACCATAGTCACTCCAACACCAATAACTACATACCCACTCATTGATTCTTAGGTCTACACACACATCCACTCACTCACCTGTACAGTCACTCATACTTACGGTCACTCAGTACAGGACTATCATATGCACTCATACTCCTATATAGATACTAAAACACCGCCACTCATCCATAGAGGTACTCACACACCTAGTCAGTCATGCAAATAATTAAACACACTGCCATTTACTCACCTATACAGTTATACACACACCAGCTCACTTACTCATACAAATACTAGCACATTCTTACGCTCTTATACAATCACTGATGCAAGCACACACTCATCCATACAGTCACTCTCACAATCACACACTCTCGCTTATAGCTATTTATATACTCCAACACACATATATACTGCCTTTCACATATGTAGTTACTCACACATGTACCACTGGGACATACATTCACTCACTAATACACTCTTACACACACTTACCCACCCATACAGTCTATCACAGATGCACTCTTAAAACCATCCACCCAGTGAATCACCCACTCACACATCTATGCACAGAGTCGCACCCACCCCACCCACACAAACACTCAGGCACCCATACAGATACTCAGACAACCAATCAATAACTCATATAGACACTCATGTAGCTATTCACAAACCCATGCAGCCACTTACACAGCAACAGACAGACAGATACAGACATCCACCCAGTTTAGTCACTAACCCATGCATTCAGTAAGATACGTTTAATCACTCACTTATAGAGTTAGTCAGGCACCTACTAAATCATCCATACAGACACTTATACACCCACTCATTCTTCAATACGCCTTTCCCTATATATATTAAAAATATTTAAACTTTACAGAAACACACAGTCACTGGATGATGTCATCAGTGATGTCATTTGAGATGTCATCAGTGATGTCATCAGTGATGTCACTGACCATGTCATGAGTGATGTAATATGTGACGTCATCAGCAGTGCATTGCGGGGCGCGAGTTATAGTTAGCTGAACTAACTATAACGGGGGAATTTCACGGGTTTTGTACGAGTGCAATGTCCAACTAACTATAACTGTCCCTAAAACCTATGGTTTTTTCAGTGAATTTGTAAGGTTTTTAAATGCAAATTTCTAACTATAAAGTGTCTGAAACCTATGGTTTTTTCAGTAAATATATATATATATATATATATATATATTAGTCACCAGTTGGTATTTATAGTTAGGACCATGCTTCCATAGGAAAATAGTTTTTTGACTTGCCTATATCTTTGGCATCGTTTGACGAATCTTCACAAAATTTTCCCCAAAAAAGTGTGCCGGTGATTCTTGTTGTGCATGGTAAGTTACGGGGCGATTCATCAAGCGGGGGACAAGAAAAAGGAATGGTCAAAAAAAGTGTGTTTCCCATCTTAATTCCCATAGACTCTTTAGACACAGGTGGAGCCTGAACCGCTGGATGGAATTACACCAAATTTGGCAAAAAGCTAGCTTTTGGGCTGCAGACTGTGCTTTTTGTTATTTGGTGTAAATCCATTCAGTTTGTGGGATATTAAAGGAAATCTAAATTTGTATATCTATGAATGCGTAGGCTACTTGAATATTAAGGAGCTCATGCAGAGATCTGCAGAGCTCTGATTGGCGGCAAACACTTCAACCAGAAAGTGTTGCCAGCCATCTTGGGACTCAGCTTCAGTCAAGTCCCAAAAAAAATGGAAAAAAGAAAAGGGGACAGGGTAGGAATACCCTGCATTTTTTTGAAATTCACAGCCCTTTTCGTGAAATATTCATGAATATCTCTGTGAATTAAAAAAAACAAGTGCAGTCTACCACGCTTCATTTAATTGTAGCCCGCAGGTGGGCCAGGTCCTGGGGCATGCAATCTGTAATGAAAAAAGGTGGGGGGTGCACGGAGAACCCTCCAAGGGCTTAAAAATGCCCCAGGGACCATCTCCTCCCTGGGGCTAATTTTAATAAGTGGGGGCCGCATGGACCCCATGGGCCCCATGGACCACTACCCCCCTGGGGCTACATATTAAAATGATATAGGGGGGCCACACCAATCTCTCAGGCTCCGGGGACCACCACCTTCCTGGGGCTAAAACAAGCATTAATTAATAAAAATTAAAGAAAAGGGCATATATGTCCCCGGGCATGACCACCTCCCTGGGGCCAGCCCATGTGCAGAGATGGAGGGGGGCCGCGCGGCCCTCGACCTGGAGCCATTAATGGCCCTGGGGACCACCACCCTCAGGGCAGGCTCCTGGTATGTCCTGGGGTGTCCCAACCCGGGTCATAGCTATTTGCTTTTGCTTTATGGGAGCTTTGACAGCTCCCGCCAAGCAAAAGCAAAAACTCTGGTTCCAGTGAGCAGGAGCTGTCAAAGTGCTCTTGTCTGTTGGAAAAGGAGGTTTCATCTCCTTCCCTGCCCACAGACATGCGGGCAGGTGAAGACATAAAACTATTGCTCTTGCACACATGGAACTGCATTTCCAGCAGCTCCCAGCTTGCAGGAGCAATGTAGGCTCCTGAAGAAGGCTGAGAGCCAGCTGGGACCTCGGGGGCCTTGAGGCTCCCCTCATGGCCCCCAAGATGCACATTGCGTGTCCTGGGTAGGTTCCAGGGCACCCATCGAAGCATGGCTGGGCCCTGGGGGATTGGGTCACCGGGGCCAAAATCGGCCAGGGAGGGGGGCCGTGTGGCCCCCCTCCATCTTGAAATATATATATATATATATCCACTTAAAAAAAACAAAGGTTACAGGGACGTTATAGTTAGGGTAAAATTTCACTCGTACAAAACCAGTGAAATTGAGCCATTATAGTTAGCTGAGCTAACTGTAACTCACGTCCCTGCAATGCACTTCCTATGATCTCACATATTACATCACTCATGACATGGTCAGTGACATCACTAATGACATCTCAAATGCCATCACTGATGATATCATCCAGTGACTGTGAGTGTTTTTTAAAAAGTTTATGAGTGTTAAATATATATACCAAGGTGTATTGGTGAATCAGTAGGTGTATGAGTACCTGTATGGGTGATCCAGTGGGTGCCTGACTGACTGTATAAGTGAGTGATTAGGTGTCTCAGTGAATGTATGGGTGAGTGACTAGGTTGTGTGAATGTCTGTATTAGTCTGTCAATTGGTGTCTTAGTGGCTGTATGGGTTGGTGAGTGGGTACGTGAGTGGCTGTGTGGATAATTGATTGGTTGTCTGATACCTGTATGGGTGTTTGAGTTTCTTTGTGAGTGGGTGAGGGGGTGTGTGCCGCCTGCATGGATGAATGAATGGGTGAGTCAGTAGCTGTATGGGTTAGTGAGTATATGTATGAAGGCCTGTATGGGTGAGTGAGTGTGTGCATGGCTGAGTGGGTGAGTAAAGGTGTCAGTGGTATATGCATGATTAACAGGCTATATGAAAGGCAGTCTAGGTGAGTGATGGGGTATATGAGTGACTGTATGGGCGTGTGAGTGAATGTGAGAGTGGCTATATGGGTGAGTGCATGTTTCTATCAGTGACTGTATAGGTGAGTGAGTATGTGCTAGTATTTGTATGAGTAAGTAAGTGGGTGTGTGTGTAACTGTATGGGTGAGTAAGTGGCTATGTGATTGACTGTATGGGTGAGTGACTAGGTGTGTGAGCAGCTGTATGGGTGACTGACTCAGTGTGTGAGTGGCTGTATGGGTGTATGAGTGGATATGTTCATGGCTGTATTAGTGAGTGAGTGGGTGTATGAGTGGCCATATTGGTGAGTGAGTGTATGTTTGTGTTGATCTATGAATCAGTGAGTAGCTGTGTAAGTACCAGTATGGGTGTGTAAATGGGTTTTGAGAATGGTAGTGTGAAAGTTGGAGTGGGTGTATGAAAGGTTAAATGGGGGTGTGAGTGGGTGCGTTAGAGATTTTGTGGATGATCCCATGAGTTATGTCATTTGAGATGTCATCAGTGATGTCATCAGTGATGTCACTGACCATGTCATGAGTGATGTAATATGTGAGGTCAAAAGCAGTGCATTGCGGGGACACGAGTTATAGTTAGCTCAGCTAAATATAACGGCTGAATTTCACTGGTTTTGTATGAGTGAAACTTACCCTAACTATAATGTCCCTGTAACATTAAGTTTTTTTAGTGAATTTCTAAGGTTTTTTTTCTTCTATTTGCTAACTATAATGTCCCAGTAAACTTTGTTTTTTCCAGTGAATTTCTAAGGTTTTTTAAATGCTAATTCCTAACTATAATGTTTTTGTAACCTTTGTTTTTTTCAGTGAATTTCTAAGGTTTTTTAACTAGCAGTGGCATTTGCAGAGTGGTGGCGAAAGGGAGCTGGGACTTACAGGAGGTACCAGGAGGGCTTCTTAGATCCCAAGGTCCCTCAGGAATAAATATGAGAAAATGAGAGAGAAAGAGAGACAGAGACTGAGAGAGGAGTTGACGATAGAGTAAAATCGATAGAGAAATTGAAGTGACCAGAAAGGAGTAAGAGATGAACGAAAGGGAAGAGAAGTAGAATGGGAGAAAGGGGAGGTGTAGAGGTGAAGTAGTCAACTAATCGCGAGGTAAATTGGGAGATTATGTAGTGAGAGAAAGCGGTGGGGTAGAAAGAGGTGAGGTAAGGAGGAACAAGTGAGGTAGAGAGAGAAATGAGATGGAGGAGCTGAGTGGTGAGATAGATAAATTACTGTGATAGAGTTACAGAAGTAAAGATATGGAGAGAGAGATCCATCAGTGCACTAAAGATAGACATGAGGTCGAGAGAGAAGGGAAGTAGATGAAGGAGAGCTAAAGGGAGATTGGATGGAAAAAGAACAGTGAGATACAGAGAGATGGATGAGGTAGAGAGAGTCAAGGTAGACAGAAGGGATCAAGAGTAACAGATCTGTATGTAGGCAAAAAGAGTGATAGCGAGAGAGGCAAGACATGAGAGAGGTAGAAGAAGTTGAAGTTGAGTGGGATATATTAACTATATTGGGAGAGAAGTGAATTAGACAAAGGTGAGGTAAAGAAGTGAAGTAGATGGAGGAGAGACAAAGGGAGATCAGGTGGGAAGCGGACAGTGAGATATAGAGAGAGGGATGAGGTTGAGAGAGTTGTGACAGAGAGAAGGGATCTAGAGATCTCAAGGAGAAGATATAAACATAGGCACAAAGAGTGATAGAGAGAGGGGCAAGCCATGAGAGAGGTCTAGGGAATTGAAGTTAAGTGAGGTATACTGGGTATATTGAAAGAGAGGTGAGGTTAAAAAAACTGAGGGGGAGAGAGCTGAGCTATAGAGAGGGTAACGATACATAGAGAAGTAGCAATCAAGAGGTTAAGAGAGAGGTTTAAGGTAGCAGAAGAGAGGTGAAGTAAGGAGAAAGAAATCACACAGAAAGATTACTTTTCAATTTAATTGCCACCAACTGTGTATGGGAGATAAGGCTTGCCAAGCCCGGCATGCTCACTGAGGGGCAGATTTCTTAAAATAATTAGCACAATGTAGTGCAACAATCAAAGTTGCTGTGGTTGCATTGTGCAAGTGGGAGAAAGCACAGCAGGGCCATATTTATTATAAATGGTCTGCTGCTGCTAATTACCTCTGCACTGGGCACAAACAGGCTGCCTAGAGCCACCAATAACCTTTGCACCATGATGCAGAGGTGTGTGTGTGTGTGTGTGTGTGCTGTACAGCATAGGGTTTGTACTGAAAGCATACTTTTACAGTACAAAATCTTATCCCTAGACAATTCTTAAGCACCTCACACATTGCATGTGTGCCATATAATGCAGCACACATGAAATATGTAGAATGTTTGAAGAAATTAAAATATATCTTCATGTTAGTGTCTGGATCAAGGAGGTATATTTTTTTTGCACAAAGTCCAGATTGACGATCTTAGTAGCTATGGATTTGCGTCAAAAACTATAGGTCTTGCGTTCATCTGCCCATGTTACACCTATTAAAAAACCCTTAACACAAAGTAGTGCAAACCAGCCCAAAGAACTAAGGGGCATATTCTCAAGGAGCTATCGCCGAGTTATCAGCACTTTATCGCAGCCAAAGTCGCGCTAAATTTACCACCCCATTCACAAGCTGGTGCTAACAGCCCATAACACCAGTTTGCCTGCGAAAGCACTCGCAAAAAACATCGCCACAGATGACCCCGGCAACTAACGCTAATGAGATGCAGAGTAGGCGTTCCCAAGCAAAAACCTGCGACAACACCACACCTCAACATTCTCAACGACCAGCCACATCGGCGATAAGACCACAAAACAGGCGATAAGGCACGTTAGCAGCAGGAAACTAACACCTGCTCTGACCTGGTGTAAAGTCGGACGACAAGCTGCACCATCAAAGGGAGCCCAGCCCAGAGCCACACAGGAAGAACAACAGATGCCATGGAGCCACTCACCATGCACCCCGGAGCCCCGAGGGGGCAGCAACACCCACCGCCACCACCCCCAGGACCACCACCCCCCCAACGGACCCACCCCGCCTCCCCCCCTGGACCACCACAGAGGCAGCGCAGACAAAGACAGCGGACATACAGGAAATGCACCAGCTCTACAGACCTAACACCAGACAACGCCAATGCCCACTACAGGCCCAAAAGGACAACCATCCTCCGCATCCTGAACATCATTGCCCACAGGCTGACGGTACCAACACAGCGGGCAACCAACATCCCTCCGCAGACAAAGCTGCTGGCTGTGCTGCACCTGTTGGCCTCTGGTATCGTCCCAAACAACAACCGCCCGAGTCTGAGGAGTCTCACAGCCAGCGCCATCCAAGTTCCTCACACCTGGCCTGGATGCCCTCACCAGCTAGAGACCCCAGCACCCATACGTCCCCCACAATGCGCAGGAACAGCTGGAGACCAAGCAAGGACTATACGCCATAGCTGGATCCCCGCACGTGTCGGGGGCAATCGACTGCACACTTGTCCCACTTGTGCCCACTGCCAACACCGCACACAATACCCCAACAGAAAGCACACGCATCCCATCAACGTGCAGGCAATAGTGGACCACAGGGGACTCCTCACCAATGTCATAGCCAACTACCCAGGCAGTGCCCATGATCCCTTCATCTTCCGACAGTCCAACATCAACCAGCGCTCCCAGGATGGCACCTATGGAAATGCAATGCACGTTGGCAAGTACCAAATAAACAAACCACACACCTCAACTCCACAATCATGCAACTCACAACTCTGGCACTGCCCACGTCACAAAATCACATACAACATGCCAAACAACATGCCCCCCCACCAGACACGACAGCACAACTTACTGTGGTAACCTTGGTTAGCCATGTACATGAGCCATCAACGGCATGGCACCTCAGCCACACAATACCGGAATGTGGGGAGAGGTGGGAACCAGGCATGTGCGAAGGAGGCAAGTGACCAATGAATGAGAATGTACACAATGCCAAGTGTTGCGGAGATGTGCTGGAGAGACTGCAGTATGCAGACCACAGACATAGCCATGTCTACATGCACTGCTGGTGTTTGGAGTGTAGTGGACAGTGGACAGTGGACGCAACCATGTTACCCCAGCCAGTGGGGAAGATCGAGGAAATGTAGCTTGTGACGTCCCCCCCTGTAAGCGTGTGCGGAGTGGGCTGGCCCAGAGGACGCCAGGCCAGCGTAGGGGTGTGAATAAAAAGCACGTAGCCCTGGGCATGGTTCTCTTCCAGAATGCCCAATGTGCCTGCCAGGGCGGCACCTCCCACCCCACCATGAGGCCGACGCCGTCTCCATGAGCGGTGTGGCCTGCGATCCTGTGCACCTGCTGCACCCCGGGCCACTGGTCCCCGAACCCGTCATGCCTGCCCCTGCGCAGCCAGGCCTCATTGCTCACCTGCCGACACCGGCGTGTGTCAAAGAGGGCCCACCACATGCCGGTGCAAGCTCCAAGCCCGAAGCCCGCGACCTTGGCAGCCTCCTCAGACCATCACAGCCTCCGCGACACAGGCCCCCATTACGCCTTTCTCGTTGACGTACTCCACCGCTGCCTTCGCCCCACACTGCGGTCGAGTGGGTCACACATCTGGAACTGAGTCTTGTTTTCTGCATGGCGGAGTTCATATCAATGTACGCAAGGAGACGAGTAAGAGGAAGACGCGGTCAGTCCGGAGGAGAAAAGGACCATTGTTACGGAGGTGATCGAACACTGCCGACAACTGCTCTGGTGTCACTAACTCTGTGCATCGCGGTCCAACGACACATGGCTGTGGGCCCCTGCTGGCCGCTGCCTCGGGCTCACACTGCGGTCAAGTAGGTCACACATTTGGAACTGAGTCTTGATTACACAATGGCCGAGTACACACTTTATGGCTGAGTTTATATCACTATACTCCCTTCGATGTGGTGACACAAAGTATGTGCATGGCATCCCAACCACACGTGTCTGTGGGCCCTTGATGTCTACACCTTCGGACTACACTGCGGTCCTGCAGGCCCCACACAAATCCATGCCAGTCCGTACCAGGCAGGACACGGCATCGTCGCTGGCTAAACACCCGCTCAGCTCTGTCGCTACTGCCTCGGTCAACCACGAGTCATTTCCACATGCCATTTCAACGCCGTGTGTCAGTGTTCCAGGAGGACCTTGCTGAACAGCGGTTGGCCCGCGCTGGCCGCTGCCTCCGGACTACACATCGGTCGAGTTGGGCACACATTGATAACTCAGTCATGATTCATTTATGGCAGACCTGATATCATTGTACTGGCCTCGTCACAGACTGCATCCCCTTCCAACTCCGGGGCCACTAAGTCTGTTCCCCAACAACCATGGACACTTTCTTCTTGAGATTTGTTGGCGACTGAGTCCATGGACTGGGGGTTGTCTTCATCCTCATGTCGGTGATACTGACTATGTGGCCAAAACGAGGCAGTAGCATTCCACTCCTCCATTTGCCGCTTCCGGCCGGCTCCTGCCCTCTGCATCATGCCCTGGAGGACACCTTCCACTGTCCCCCGCAAACCTCCGCTACATTCTCCTTCGACATCGACGAGGACCCGCTCACCTCGCGTGGCCCTATCTCACTGCACCGCAAGTCACCGTCCCATGGCGGTGTGCCTGTGCCGGCCGCAGTGCATCCGGGGCCACTAACTCTGTGCAGCTTAAATCATGGCCCCAGTCTGGTGGCATGTTGGTTGGCCTCTGGGTCGATGGCCTGGGGGTCATCAACGCCATGTGTCTGTGGCCCTGCGCTGTCCGCTGCCTACGCCCTCAACTGCGGTCCACCTGGGCTCACACATCAAATCGAGTCCTGACCTGCCTTGACGTCGCATCACCGCAGGATGCACGCGCCACCACCGCCAGGACCAACTCCAGACAACAGGTGCCAGAGTCGGAAGTGTCTTACTGCCAGACTTTCAGAGTAGCTCACACCAGTCGTGGGTGCCATCATCAGCTTGATACCCTGCTCAGCTCCTCAGGTGCCACTAACTCAGTGCACCACAAATCAAGGACCATTCTGCTTGCATGTAGGGTGAACACTGTACTCTCTCCGGCAACCACCATGATGCTTCACAGTTCTTTCTGTTATGCTGATGTTTTATGTTTCTGCTTCAATTGTGATCACTGTTCAAGTTGTTGCCAGCACCAATGACTCCCTGCGAGCTGGCTTACACTCACCCCACACACATCCAGCACATGCGTCACTGTACATGTGACCATGCCAATAAAGGTGTCGAGCGCACGTGCTCGTGGCCAGTTCAACGGACTATCTGAGTGTGTCCGTGTGCTCATGATGTATGCATTAGGGCCCCGGCCCCACAACCTTACATTGTGCCGTGTGCAGAGGACGCAGCCATGTCACTGCAGGCAGAGGGTGGGACATTGCACATGTAGCTTTGTCGTCCCCCACCCAATACGTAGGAGGAGTGAACTTGGCCGGCGTACGCCAGTCCGACGTGAGGGTGTGGGTGATTATCACGTGGCTCTGGGTGTGGTTCAGTACTGGAAATGTGCAAAGGCATGTGTCCCTGTCGCAGTGTGGGTCTCCGTTGGGGTGTGTAGGTGGTCCATGATGGGACTTTGACACCCACGTATGGGATCTAGTTCGTCTCTCATGAGGTAGTACCCCACCCGCACATGTTCGGCCAGCCCCTTCTGGCAGTCTGACAGCTGGCCTTGTAATGGGATGTGTGCTTAGGTGGGCTGCTGTGAGCCAGCCGGGGTGGTGGGTGCGTCCAGCTGTGTTGTCCGTGCAGGGGGTGGTGTGTCCTCGGTGCAGCGGGGCTGCCCTGCTCCTGGAGCTCTATTGCCTGAGATGTCCATGGACTGTTGTAGGGCATCAGTGTCAGAAGTGTGGAGGTCCTCTTCAGCATCACTGATGGGTTGTCTGGTCTGCTCTGCTGGAGGTGTTGTTTGTCCCTCTGCAATGTGAAGGGGAGATGCTTGTTGACATTGTGTTGGCATGTATGTTGACGCATTGTTCAGGTTTACATACAGACTGCATGACATTGTACATTGTGACTGTTTTGGATTTGCGGACTATTTTCATCTCACAGTTTCCAGCTATGTCAGATGTGATTGGCCATTTTCTACGCACAGGCGGAGCCAGTTGTGTCCTCTGTTCTGTGGTGTAAGTGTTGCACTGTATCCCACATTGCCGTCCATGTGGATGTGCTGTGATTGCTATGTGTGTGTGCTGCATTGTGTGAGAGTCGCACCTGCTGCTGTGATTTTGCTGCCCCTTATCCCTTGGAGGGATAAGGGGCAGCCTTTGGCTTTTGTGCTTTTGAGGTGCTGTGATGTTGGCGACTGGGGTCATTTGTGCTGCTGGACGGATTTTCTCTTGTGCATTGTTTGTCTGCAGATGTATTGTTGACGTCAGTGGTTGTTTGTGCACGTGGATGTGTCAGGGTGTGACCTGCTCCTTCCGGATGTAGTCCACACTCAGCCACCTCAGTCTTGTGGCGTGCACAGTGTCATGGTGATTGTACTCCGGCCATGCTGCTCATCATGTGGTGTCACTTGCATTGTCAGTGTGGCTCTCGCATACGCGTCTTCACTGTGTTTCGCACTGGTGCATGTGTGTGTAGTGGAATTGGTGTTGTGTGGGGTGGTACCCCTTCAGGCACATGGTGGACGGGGGCCTACTTGGTGTTTGTATGTGTGCTGCAGTGTGCCACGGGGATCAGGGACATGACCCAGGGTCGTTGTGGGTGTGCGGTGTGCTACACGTTGCTGTGCATGTGTGCCACTGTGCCCGCCCCCCCAGTACCTGTTAGTTACTCACTCTGTTGATGTTTTGTCAAGTCATGTCGAGCAGTGTCCGGACTCCCAATTTCTTGCACCGTCTCCACACTCATGACTGTGTCTGTCATTTGCTCCAGCTCCTCCTGTGGCGCAGGACTCCCACCTCCATTCGCCGTTGCTGCCTTCCGGGTGGCAGTGGGTTTCTGCTTGGTTTGGCTTCTGACTTCATGCCAGCGCATCTTGGCCTCCTCGGCAGTCCGACTGCATTCACGATGGAATGCCATTTTTCCGTCTGTGTTGCCAATGACACAGTGGTGGAGACGGACAGTTGTTGTTAGTGCTCTGTCACCTCCGTGACGACGATCCGGTTGTCATGCGGACTGTACCCCGTCTTCCTCTTCCTCTTCTCCTTGGCCTTCCCCGACCCCGAGGTTCCTTGCTGGTGGTCTGTGGGGCTTGTGGGGTTCGCGTTGACCTGGGCACTCATTCCGGGTGCGTCCATGTTGCTACGCATTTTATTTTGTTTATGGTGTGTTTTTCTTGTTCGGCTTTTATGGTGCATTTTCCCGCCAGGCGCGTGGGAATTGCAGGCCTGTCGCTGTTTTTTTTTTCGAGGTTGGCCTCATCGCAACTTTATTCGCGTTGGTGTTTGGCATTTTTTGGGCGTCGCGTTGTTTTTTACGCAGTCATTTGGTGCGTTATCGTGGGACTATCGCATGGTGCCGCCAGGTTGAGAATGCTACCTTAACACAACGTTGTTTTCCCGCGATGTGAGAAGTTGCGTTAAGCTAAACTTGCGGTGGTTATCACACGTTCTTGAGAATATGCCCCTAGGAGCACTGAGAAAAGTGTACCTTTTCAGTACAGACTACTTTTTGTGATGGAAAGTAAATATCCTTGCAAGAGTTTGTGGTGCTTTGAGTCACTTTGTGTGACTTTGCCCTGGAGCAAATCCTTAGTAAATCTTCTCCTCTGTTGAACATACTTAGCAATCAAATACTGCTTTTTGTCTCATTCACTTTACCAGGGTGGCAATTGGAAAGTGGGGTGTACTGGGCAATTGCTCACTTTACCCATGCCTTAAAAAGTATCTGACTTGAATGAGCTTGTGCTACAGCTTCATGTGTTGGCTCACCATCACCTCTTGTTTCATAGTGTATGCTGGACAAATGAGATAACTTTCTCATGTCGCTATGTGTAATGACTCTGCCTGTGATGTAGCTAAGGTTAAAGGTCTCATAACCTGACTCTTACCCTCCAAGCTGCCCTGAAAGTTTAAAAACGTATGGCCACCCTTGCTGCCTGATAATTGGAGAGGGAGGGGAATGAGTGCAAAGACAACTCTTTCAACAAAGCAGAACGTGAGGGGACCATTGTGTGAAACTCGTCTCCACTTCACACGTTGATGAATACACTGGGGTTTGGTAGGAAGTGATGTTATAATAGAACCAAATGTACTCTCCTTGTGTGGGGACTTTTCCTTGTTTAGTTTAGGCTATCATCACAAAGAGGGAGAAAATGGTCATTTTTGTGTTACATATCATGCGTATTAGATTTTATTTCAAATGTATTAACAAATATTTTCAGAGATATTTACGTAATTTCTAATTCTGGATTTAGGCTGTCATGTAACTTTAGATTAAATCTGGACTCGGTGTTACATGTGCTATATTTGTCACAAGTGTTCATTTTTTAAAAGTTTAAAGGGAAAAAATATAAGCTTCTTTACTTGTACATTTTTGCCAATATTTGGAAAGGTCGCTTGAATGTTGGCAACAGGTGCATGAGTTTTTCTACTCAGTATAATTTTGGAGTCGTGCTGGATAATAATAATAAGCCTGTGTTTATTTTCTGTTGTTGACAAAGGTCTAACACAAGGGCGTTTTATTTATCTATGTGCTTTCTAATCTTACAGGGATGTGGGATATTTTGGAATAATGTGTTCTTTCAAACGGGGAAAGAGCTACTGGTTCAATAAATGTGCGCGTGTTCAATTGCTTGCAGTTGATATCATTTTGGAGCAGTTCATACAATGCAGGCTTCTAATGTATACGTCAATTGTACGATGGGAGGCAAGGCACGGTTAACGTTAAGGAAAACATCTCAAACTAGCTTTCAATTTGGTAGAATAAACATTGTTTCGAAAGAGGGACGTGTACGTTTGTGCCTGGTTGAGAGCGAGGGCGGAGAAAGACAGAGAGAAAGGGAGTTGCATGTATATTAGTTCAAAGGCATTACCGCCATCATGGATATAGTTTACACCACAGGGGACAAAACACAGAGTTGAACGCATAATAAGACAAATGTCTTCCAATTGTTCTCTGTGGGAATATATTTAGTTACACTCAATATCTCTCCATAATTCCCCCACAGGCATTTTGTACACCTGGTAACACCTCACTTGGAATCTATTTTTTAGTCCTTGCAGATTTTTTTTATTTGCTCTGTCTATAATTTTATTCCCAAAGCAAGCCTATTAATGTTCCTGTTTGTCTGTTCCACCAACTCTGTATGAAAATATTCTCTGTTGCAGAAACTGTGTCTATTTGGTCTTATTTCATGGCTTGTAAATCTCCTTAACCTCTATTTTTCTGCTTATTACCTACAATATCTCCATGGAGATTTCTTTTATCTAGCAAGCCATGATTTATTTTTTACTTGCTTCATATTGTAAGCAATTCAAAATGCATCACAGAGCAGACCGAGAAAGCATACTTACAATACAGTTTTGATTTCCTAGTAGATGAACCTTTTGCAGTGCATCATATGTATGAGATGTATGGAGGAAATATGCTGATTTGCAAAGGGCAAGGCATACCTAGCAAACATGCAGCAGCGATTTAAAGGCTCCATTCTTATTTAGCATCTGTAAGCTTTGGGAGGGAAAAGTCCCCACCACTCCTAAACCATCGTTCTTAACCTTTTAACTTTTATCTTTTGTGGACTCCCACTAAATCACTAGAGGAATACAGAGACACCAGGCTAATCAATTTCTATGATTTGAGCCTCAAAACAATACAACAAGATTTAGAGACAAGAGTATGTGAAACAAATACACAAATTAGGAAATATTTTGTTTAATTAACAAACCAAAAATACAAACCGAAAACTTTTCTAAACATGGTTTTATATCTATAAGACAAAATTATATGCTAGACGCTGGCATATTGCTTCGTCTTTTTTGCCTCTAATGCAGGCTCTCTTTTTGTTACTGCATACCAGTGCTTCATCTGAGGATACCAATTGTTAGTACTACTGTTTGCTGTACTTGTGTTGCTCCCATGGAGCACCTAAGGATACCAACATAATTTTTAACCTTCAATTTTAAATGGCTTGATATTTACAGTGTTTTATTTTTTTCAATTTTGGTTTTTTTATGCTTGTATGCTTTATGAATAGTTCCCCCCGAGTATGATGTTTTGGACACTGAGGGCTCTACGGACCCAGTTTGAGCATTGCTGTCCTCAAACAGGGCTAGACTGACCATTCCGGGCATCAGGCTTTTCCTCGGTGGTCTGGAAGACAGGAGGCTGATTTTCACCTTCTGTGGTCACTCTCACTAAAGGCTTGGATGGGACACAGTAATTCCAATAGCCAGTACAATGAAAATACAAGCCTCAGAGAAGCCGAACAGAGTTGCCGGTGACAGATTGCACTGGGCAGCTCTTGCAGACAATCAGCACAGTGCCCAGTCAATGAGAAGATCTGAGGGCGAGGCTTGGTGTCTGGCATTGCCGACTAGCTTCAGTCCGAGGTCAGTCTTCCTGCCTTCATGGAGGAAAATATTGCTTTTGTAAAGTGCAGGTAAGGAGACTTGGTAGACCTGGCTCTTTTTGCAGGCTTATCTTGCTTTACCATTCTGTGTGCCTCTGCCTGTTTGTGTATTCACCGTCTTGTTTTGGAGTGACAGGAGCTGGGGATGTGCATTCACACTAGACAGTCACAAGGGGGGTTGAGGTGTGTCTTACCTTTCCTGGGGGACTCATAGACAGGCTGAATAGACCTTTTTGCATTTAGAGTGGTAGGAGGAGTTTTCACTAGCACCTGAAGAGGCGTCTGCTCTGTACAACGCTGTCTCTACCTCCTGTAGTGAAGCTGAGCCAGGGAGTACTTAACTGGTTTTTAATGAGCATAGAGACTCTTGCAAGAAAGACTACAAAGAGAAAATGGGGTATAAATATTAGACATCAGACCTAAGAACCTAAAACTTTAGATCACTTTTGGAAGCAAGAGGAACCTCTGCCAATGAAGAAGGGCTGAAGAGCTGTAAGGAGGAGTGTTGCCCTTTGCTGTGTGTTGCTTTGATGGGTGGCCTGCAGTTGCTGCTTCTGCCAAGGAGAGGACAAAGATTGGACTTTGCTGTGAAATCTCCAATTGCTTGTGTGTGCTTGCCTCCTGTTCTGAAGTCTCAGGGACCCAAAGACTTCACCAACAGCTTCCTTGAACTTCACTGCTGGGAGTTCTGACCTGTCATGTGGTGCCACTTCCAGTTCTGGGCCCCTGGAGGTTGTTCCTGCTACTGGAAGCTGTGAAAGCCTGAAAATTGATGCTTCGATCTGCTAGTGGCTGTTTATTTCAATGCAGCACCATCGTGTGGGAGAAATTTCTGATGCATGGCCTCGTGCGGCCAAAGAAATCGATGCAGCGCCTGCCCATAGTCTGAAAAACCACCACACGCCGAGTCCAATGCACTGATCTCTGAAGTCCGAGATCACCGCACCAACTCCGACGTAGGCCCTGCTGTGCGGCTTAGTGAATCAACGCATTGTGGGACCTCGGCTGAAGAAATCAACGCAGCGCCTGTGTGATCGCCGCCGCTTTGACCTCCAGCTTATCCGGATTTTCCACACATCGCACCTGGGCACCAAACCTACATCAATACTGGGGCTGCAGTAAGAAACCGATGCATCATCTTCCCGCACAGTAAGAAACCAACGCATCACCTCCTCTCCAATAAGGAACCGACGCATCACCTCCCCTGCGTGGCAGTAAGGAATTGATGCATCACCTCCCTGCGGCTGCTTTTGCTTGTGATTTTGACGCATCCCAGGTACTTTGAGCTAAAAGTGACACATCCATACTTTCCTATGGACAGAGCTGTTTTTACCTTCTAAAAGTCATATTTTGATATTTGTATGTTGGATTTTTGTCGTTTTGGTCTTGTTTGGTTTAGAAAGAGATACTTTATTTTTCTAAACTGGTGTGGGATCCATTTGTGGTGTTTTCACTGTGTTACTGTGGGTTATATAAGCAAATGCTTTACACATTGCCTCTGTAGTTTAGCCTGATTGCTCTGTGCCAAGCTTCCAGAAGGTGAGCACAGGCAAACTTAGGTGTGTACTTTGCTCATCCTGGCTAGAAGGAAGGGCCCCTACTTGGACAGGGTGCATATCTCTGCCATCTAGAGACCCCCATTTCTAACAAGACTGCATGATTTTTCATTAAACAAAATAGCAGTTTCAACTATGAAGTCTTGCATTCACTGCATTGTTCGAGAGAACTCTGCTCTGTAAATGAGCCAAGTACACATTTAAGTAAATGTAAGTAAAAAGCATTTAAGTAAACTTTGTTAGTTCCTAATTTCCTGCACTCAAAGGCAAGAGAAGGCGCTACTCCTCACACACAGGCAAATCATCCCCAGTCACGGGTGTACTGATTAAAGGAAGAGAAAACAGATGAGATAGCAGAAACGGGTAGAATGAAGACCGAAAGGAGATAGGGTGAAAAAATGGTACTAAGGAAGAACAGAAGGGTGAAGAAAGAGAGGGTAGGTAGCAAGATAAAAGGGAGCGGAAGAAAGAAGAAGAAAGACAGATAAAAAAAGCAAAGGTGGAGACAGAATTGCTCAAGAGAGGAAATGAGACAAGACAGTGAGGTAGGCTAGGAAAAGGAGACAGGTAGAGAAAAAGGGGCAAAGGAAGATTGAAGTAATAATAAGGGATGTTGAAAGACAGCAAAAGTAAGAAGGTTGGAGCATAATAAAGGAGGGTAATCTTGGAGATGCATTAGTTAGAGAATAGGATTTGAGGGATCAATAGAAAGCATGAGTGGGCAGAAGAAAGGAGCAGTGAGGGGGAAAAGAGATGCGAAAAATGGTAGTATATAAGGACCAATGTTTTGCAAAATGGACACTTTTCCCCCAATTTAATAAATAAATGAGTGACAAACCCTTTAAACCTGCCATGCAGTGGCCAGGGTCTCACGCTTCCCTGCACTCTAAGTCTATGGAGTGAGGGAATTGGTCTGACAAAATTTACCAGAGCTGCTTTTGGCTCTCAGTCTGGCCCTGTCCCCAAATATTTGTGGATGCGATCAGCACAGTGCTCACTTCTACTATGTAAGATAGCACATCACAAATTAACTCCTATATAATCCAACCCTCAAAAGTGAGGGACACTCCCTTCTAGGTATTCACATAGTCCAGTTATACATTTTTTGAAAAATGTATGACTTTGAATCGAATAGGATTGTGTTGTAATAATTCAAAATAAATAGGTGCCTTAATGAGTTCAATATATTTTGCCAACACATTGGCACTTTCACTTATTCTCATCACTGTCAATGCTTCCCTCACCAGAGAAATCATCTAATAAGACCCACACCACCTTCAGAACAAGTTGCATCACTTACAAAGCTATCTTGACCAGAACCCGCGCTTATTCTGCAACCAAGCTCACTGTCTCTTGTGGTTCTCAGCACACTTGCAGCCAGGAAACCATCAGATTGCAGACTAAGAAGTGTAAAAAAGAAACAAAACTGGCAGCAGGATTTTTCCATCTATGTACCCAGGATCTGGACCAACATCCCTCTATCCATCAAGACAGCTCCAACGCTGCTCCAATTTAGGAAAGAGTTGAAGATGCACCTCTTTAAAGAGCACTACATCACAACACTTGTCTGTCAACAAACCAGCTACCTCTCTTATCACTTGCTGACTTTATGCTTGTCTTTTACCCTGTAGAGCATGCTGCTCCGTTTGGCTAGATGTGTGATATAGAAATATCATTTACATATATATATACATGAGTAGTTGGAAGCAACTGAGTGAGATGAGATGTTTGGAGAAGAAATACATGTGGTCCAAGAGGAATGGCAAAAGACAATGTCCACTGGATAGAAGAGTAAAACCATACTTTTAAAATTAACTAGCAAGTGGCTGTTGATGGTGGGATGTTGGTTGGAACTTGGCAAGAAATATTTTCCTCCTGCTGGAATGTGAGTGAAACGAAAGCAGTTGGCAACTGATAACCACTTAGCCCAGGATTCGGTCAAGCACATGGTGCAGTAAACCATTTTGTGGTTAAAGATGGATGGATGCATGTAGAGGATGTATCAACTTGACCTGAATGATCACATGCTGTGCTAGACATATTCTTTGTTAGGTGTGGTATAGAGTTGCAGTTTGAGTGTATAAATATAACTCTATATTGTGGTGAAAGGTAAGTGTTTGTGTGGCAGTGTAAGTGGTATGTCATCTGTGTTTGCCTTTTGGAAGGAGAGGGAATTATATAGTACCTTTTTTGTTGTGGTGTAGGCAGCTAAAGGGGTTTTCAATAAGTTTTTTCCAGAGTTTTCTATGTCTCAATTCTGTCACAATCTCCTCACCTTTTCATTGATCCAACACCAAGATCTCATCAGATTACTTTCACCCAAAAATGTAAAACATATGTGTTAGACCTGTCATCCTTAGGATGGTTTTCCTACCAACTTTTTGCCTTCCTCTTTCATTTTTTCTTATCTCTTTTTTGCTGACATTAGGACTATGCACAATTTACCACTGCTAACCAGTACTAAAGTGCTTGTGCTCTCTCCTCTAAACATGATAATATTGGCTTTTTCCCAGTTGGCTTACTTAATGCACTGATAAGTCTCTAGTAAAGTGGTATTTCATGTACCCAGGGCCTGTAAATTAAATGCTACCAGTGGGCCTGTAGCACTAGTTTTGCCCCCCACTTAAGTAGCCCTTTAAACAAGTCTCAGAACAGACATTAAAAACCTGTGTGTGAAGTTTTAAACTGCCATCTCGACCTTGCAAAATAAACCTCCTGCCAGGCCCAAACTTTCCTTTTTGATACATATGTCACCCCTAGGGTAGGCCCCGGACAGCCCAGAGGGCAGGGTGCCAATTATTTAAAATGTAGGACATATGCTTTTAAGTTTTACTTGTCCTGGTAGTAAAAAACTCTTAAAGTCATTTTTCACTACTGCAAGGCCTATCTCTCCCATAGGATAACATTGGAGATGCCTTTTTACAGATATAAGTGTAATTTCCAAATAGGAAGGGATAACCAGTTCATGTTCATGTTTGGTGTCTCTAGAATCACAATATAAAATCCTTATGTATGGTGAAGTTAGATTCTAAATTGCAATTCTGAAAATGCCACTTTTAGAAAGTTGACATTTTCCTGCCATATCTATTTAGTGCCTGTAGCCTGCCTCTGGTCACATGACTCAGCGTAGCTGACAGTTGGGATTTATGTATTCCTCCTAGACAGCCACACACAATAGGGAGCTTAGGTGTGCCTAGATGTGCCATCACTGGCAGGATGGGAGGAAGGAGCTGGGCACATCTCCACTCACACCTGAATATGCTGTGTCCTGCCTCCACACAAATAACTCATAAGTTCATGTTTGGTGTCTCTAGAATCACAATATAAAATCCTTACTTATGGTGAAGTTAGATTCTAAATTGCAATTCTGAAAATGCCACTTTTAGAAAGTTGACATTTTCCTGCCTTATCTATTTAGTGCCTGTAGCCTGCCTCTGGTCACATGACTCAGCGTAGCTGACAGTTGGGATTTATGTATTCCTTCTAGACAGCCATACACAATAGGGAGCTTAGGTGTGCCTGGATGTGCCATCACTGGCAGGATGGGAGGGAGGAGCTGGGCACAGCCCCACTCACACCTGAATATGCTGTGTCCTGCCTCCACACAAATAACTCTTGTAGTTAGTCTGGAGTCAGGACAGGGAAGGCAGGATGTCTGGAGACTTTAAAGTAAAACCTCTAGATGCTTCTCCTGCACGTCAGAGGCACAACTAAGTGTAAAAACTGGAACTCAGACACCAACTCTTCAGTACACTTCTGGAGCTGTGCATGCTCAGCCAGGAAGAAGGACTGCTGTGCTGCTGAAGGACTGCCACTCTGCTGGACTGCATTTAACTGGACTTCTGCTTTGCTGTGTTGAACTGCTGCCTGCTGCCCTCTTGCCTGGGTGAGAAGGACCGGACTTGCATCTCTTGAACCTAGAATCCAGAGTGACTCCAAGGACTATTTGGCTGGCCTCCTGATCTGAAGCCTCAGGGACATGGCAGGTTCTCAACAACCTGGCATCTGCACCTTGACTCTGCCATCTGTGAGTCTATTCTGTAAAGTGGTGCCACTGCAATCCTGGACCCTTGGAAGTAGGCTTAATCTGCTCTACCAGCCTTTGTGGATCCAGCAGAACCAACACATCTCTGCTGTGCGGTTCAACCATGAGCAGAACCAACACATTTCTGCTGCTGCATGGATTGGCCCAGTCGCAAAGATTCGCATTGATGTTGCAGCCTTCATTGCCTTTGGAACTGCCAATGCACAACGCATCTTCAGTGCAGGCTCTCGAAACTCTCGTTGGTGGCATCCTCGATGATGATGTCAAACTCCACACAGCAGCCTAGCAGCTGCTCAGAACCAGCGCATCGCCCCAACTGCGTGACGCATGCCCAACTCTGGACCTCCAATTGCAAGCCCTCAATGTGAGATCCTCAATGTTAACTCAACAGGACCTCGCACCACAGCCTTGTTGCCTCTCGGAACTGAAGCATGGCTTCAGCTGCGCGACGCATCTTCGACGTGGATCCATGCAACGCTCCACAAACCAGGATTTAAGGTGCTCTATTCAGCGGGCCTAAATGGGACCCTGTGGCTAGTCCCTGCTCCAACGCGGTTGGCCTGAACTTGTGATGGTCTGGCGCAACCAGATATCCACAGTTGGCGCTTTGCGCCTTTTGCCACTTTTTTCTAAATACTTTAAAATTAAATATCTCTGGTTCTACTAATTGGATTTTTGACATTTTGGTCTTGTTTAATTTATTAACAATCACACTATTTTTCTAATACTGTTGAGGGCTCCATTTGTGGTGTATTCTCACTGTGTTACTGTTTGAAATGTTGCATGAATACTTCACACATTGCCTCCAAGTTAAGACTGACTGCTCTGTGCCAAGCTACCAGAGGGTTGAGCACATGTTAATTTGGGATTTGCTTGTGCCTAATAAAATCATGAGCAATAAAAGCTTAAAACAAGGGTGCATATTGGCCCCACTACTTTTCAATCTCTACCTAGCAGACCTACCCGAGTGGCTGGCTCTCACTCAAGTATTTCCACCTAAAATCGCATCCACTAAAATGTAATCAATGCAATATGCAGATGATGCGATTCTCCTTGACCAAACCCAGGTGGGCCTCCAGAGGCTCTTTGTCTCATTGACCTCGCACTGCAAAACAAACTCTTTAAAGATCAACATTGCCAAAACTAAGGTAATGATTGTATTGAGACAACGAGCAAGAAAAGGTACCTGGTATATCGAAGGAAAATCTATAGAGGTAGTGGCCGCATATAAGTACCTGGGAGTCTGGATAGACCACAGAGGAAGATCGGCACCGCATATTGCAGCAATGCAAGGAGTGGACCATTGCCTGGAGGGGGCCTTCTCAAGAACAAAGAAAGCCCTGAATTCCCCGGATTTCTTGCCATTAATTCGTGTGCTGGGTGCCAAATTTCTACCGACAGTAGTCTTTGGTGCATTGACTTTCAAAGATAAAATGTTCACATGGATAGACAGAGTGCAATCAGCCTGTTTCCGCAAAGTGTTCCATCTACCCAACTCGACCACTCATGCGCGAATTGCATGGAATGTAGCCTGCCATCTCAACATTTGATCATGAGAGCAAGATTTATTGCTTACCCAACTCGACCTCTCATGCGCTAATCCGCATGGAATTTAGCCAGCCATCTCAACAGTGGATCATGAAAGCAAGATTTATTGTCTACTGCTTAAAAACTAAAAATGCCTGTGACCTCCCATTAAAGAGCTGCATTTGGTCACTGTTAAATAACCCTAGAACCACCTAGAGCAAATTCTTAACGCATTGTTTGGACGCATTAGAAGCCCACAATATATGGTCCAGTTTGTTACCCATAGGTGTGACCGCAAACCTATTAACAAAACACGCAAAGACATTGTCAGTAGAACATAATGCGCTAGCCATGAAAAATCTTTCCCATGGCAGCTGGGTGTAAAAACTTTACAACCGTGAAACCCTACCACACTATTTAACACCTGCCATGAAGCCATCAGTGAAACACCATTTAATGAGACTATGCTTTGGACTAACCCCCCTGATGGCGTATAAGTATGGCCAGAGGTACAAGGAAGACACGCCCTCTCAGTGCCGCTTTTGCGGCAACGGGGAAGAAACTCTAATTCACGTCATATGCATCTGTAAGATCCTGCGCCCCTTGTGAATTTTCTGGCTGCGTCCAATCTGGTGCACCCTCAATGTGCGGACATGCCAAGAGGCCTTAGAGAAGTGCATGAAGGGTGACTCTGCTCAGATGGCCTCCCGTTATGTAAAATTCATGTCTGCAATAAAATCTACTCTTCCTGCAGAAGATCACTAAGATTTTAAGCCATGCCAGTCACAGACTGTTTTTAATAGAGAATGAAAATTGATTTAACATCTTTTGTACACATTTTTTTAAATCTTATTTTGTGCCTTACCCTGACAAGGATTGTGGTTGCTGTTTGACCAGAGCTCACACCCCAGTCAACTAACAAACCAATATCCTACAATATGTTTGTGAGATGAAAACTAGTATAGGCAGATTTTTCTTGGCTACAAACGGTAAAGGTTCCATTCAACTCAATTGAAATACAAAGGCTACATACCTGTATTCTTGTATTCCAAAATATGTGCATGTGCACAAACACATACACAAACTTATCTGATAAATGCCTTTAGGTCTGACTCTTGTCTTTAATGTTCTCTGGGTCACACTAGATCAAAGCTGTACCTAACTGATGAAGCCCAATAAGGCCAAAACTGGCCTGGGGTTGCTTGTGTTCCCTTCTGGACCTCACCTGCCAATTTTGGATGAACTGTTTCCATGATGAGCAGGATCAGTGCTGACTTGCATAGGTTGAGCCTCTGTCTAGAGGGGCACAATTGATGATAAATGGTGGGTTGGAATGCTAAGTAGAATGTTTGTCAGTGGTTTATACTATTTACATTTATTAAGTCTCTCACTATTTTTGTGCTTGTGGTATGTTTCCATAGAAACCAGGGTTGATACCTGCAACCAAACGACCAATACCCTAAACCCGTGTTTCACTTTCAGTTGCTGCCAAGTTTTTCAAATGCACATTCCCAGTTTATAATCTATGGGCACCATGAACCTATAGAAAATCCATACACGTATGGTATGTCCATGGTCATGCCAATCAAAAAAGCCATAGATGGGGGTCAAGCCTCTGTTTTCCATGGGCATGCATCTTGCCAGAAGTCTATTAAGTCAATATCTGTTAATCAATGTTTACCACTTCTCGACCACATCGCCATCTGACCACCCTCTGAACTGAGTGATCTAATTTCCCATCCATTACCAGATTAAATCTACTCCTGCAATCACATCCCTGTCCAGGGTTTCCACAATTTGTGAGAGAACCTTTTCAGGAATCACTCTTTGCCCACACTGAGGGTTTACATGGATGCCACTGTGAATGAGTGATCACCCACAACAAATCTATGCACCAGTGTCCCAATGGCAGCTGGCATGTACCGAGGGTGGAGAGCACAAAAATAAATAAATAAATAAACGTACCTTTCTTTCTTCGAAGTGCGACATCCTCCTCCCTCGGGTGTCTTCAGGAACCTCCCGATGCAGGAAACTGCACTACTCAATTGTAGCGCTGCTTTTACAGCATGAAAGCAGCACCAGGAGTGGACAGAGAAGGCTCTTTCTGCACTCTTAGGAGCCCTTGTGGCCTGCGCCTTCTCTAGCCTAGCTGTGTAAGACAGCTAGGCTAGAGAACTTTAAAATGTGCATGTCTGGCTGGACGTCCCAAGAAGGCAGGTCAAAGGGACATGCGCATTTTAAAGTGCACATCCCTGCTGCTGCCACTCAGCACGCGGCCCCCGCCCCGTCCTGACACTTAGTTTGGGATGGGATGCTGAAAAATAAAATGGTAATAAATACACGTTATTACCGTTTTCGTTTTCAGCTCTGGGGCTTGTCGGGTGATGCTCCTCTGCTCAAATGGAGGAGCTGCCCGTACAGTGCCCACCATTCTACCTCCATTACCATATCTTCAATTCTCCCTTTGAATTTATTGGCTCCTAGTATTGTCACTCCTCCTTTCTTGTACTTATCTGAGGAGAACCTTTGCGTCAGGAACCATTTGGACTGAAGTCTGGGCCAACCTTTTTTAAGTAAGTGTTTCTCCTGCAGGAGAAAGAAGTCCATGCAGCTGTAATGTAAAAAGGACAACATAGCTACCCCTTAGCTGTCGCATTCAGGCCTCTTACATGGAGGGTTACTATCTTAATCTCTACCAGCATGCCAGTCATTTACACCTACTTTGACAACACCACGCCTCCCCATCATGCTCAAACCCATAGTCTACCTTACAGGTGCAATCAAGAAGTGTGGAGACATGCATCCACTCAGGCGACCATCTTGACTCTGTCCACCAGGTACACATGTTTAAACAACCTAAGACTATGTTCTTTTTTTTTTTAAACCTCCACCACAGACATGAGTAAACACCCCAGAAGTAAAAGAATTAAGTGTAGATGCCATAGACAATACAATCATGTAAAAAGTGTATACCCATTCCTGTAATGGCTTCATGAGTTTGACTCCCAGCAAGATTGATTCAGCCTTCAATCCTTCTGAGGTTGTTTATTTAAGTACCATTACAATGGGTAACATCAGTCTCTGTGATTTACAGCAGTTTGAAATTGCAGAAATGTGATATCATGTACAATATAAAACAAATTGTTTAATGCTCTACCATTCCCTTCCTCCCTGTGTTGTTTTCTCCCAGCTTTCTTTTTCTGGCATGTTTTTTTCTGGCAGTTTCTTAACTTTTCTTCTTCTCTGTCCATTTCTTGCTCTTTCACATTATTCTACTCTCCTCTTTTTACTATCTCCCTCCTCTCATACCTGGGTACTTGTGAAGTGATCATCTTAGCAGAGTGATTTCCACAGGGCAGATGAATGTGAACGTGTAAGACTTACAGCACAAAGTGCTCGTGCATGCAACAGCGCCCAAAATCCCAAAATTAGAAAGACCTAAGGACAAGACTCGAATTCAGGCCCATGCCCCTTTTGACAACTTCATCCAACAGTAAATTTACCTTTGTCCACACAGCAGTTTATTGCCACCCTGCTCATTTTATAGACATTAGAAGGATGAAAGTTGAGTAGACCCACACAGAGTTTGAACTTGTGTTTGCTGGTTCCTTATGCATCTCCGCAGCAAGCACTCAGTAGAACAGGTGTCTTCTTTTTGTGAGCTGTGAACTTTGTGTGTCATTTAATTTTGGTTGATCTTGTAAGGAACTGGGCTTTAGTTGCAGTTACCCCCCCAACTTTTTGCCCCATTTTTAGCTAATGGATGCTGATTTTCGACTCTGATAGTGCTCTGAGGCCTGCTAACCAGACCTCAGTGCCAGCGCTCCTTCCCTAAAACATGGTGAAGTCTAATTGTGCTACGATTGGCTAAGGACTTTAGCACCATTGTTAGCCCCTAGTAAATGGTACTCCAGGTACCTAGGGCAGGGGTACTAATGAGGGTCCCTAAGGGCTGCTGCTTATCTTATGCCAGCCTAAGAGACCCATATAAAAATGTCACCAAGGCTGCCAGTGCAGGTTTCGTGACATTGTGCGAACCATCAATTAAAACATGACATGACACACTCCTGTGTGTCATGCCTTAGTCACTGCATCTAATATATGTAAGCCATCCCTACAGCAGGCTGTGAGCCCCGAGGCAGGGTGCATTATATTTTATGTGAGGACATATCTGAATTTTGCATGAGCAGATATGCCCCTGTGATGTCTAGTTGTATTGCTAGATTTTGCAAGTGAGCAGGGAAGCCATCTTAAGGTATGTACTGATCACTAGTCAAAACGAGTTCCCCAGCTACATAATGGCTTCACTGAAACATATGGTGTTTGGTATTAAATGCCTTATATTAATAAAACAACACTGATTCCACTGATGGATTTATTAATACATGCACCTAGAGGGTATCTTAGAGGTACCCCCTGAAAACTACCAGCCCTCTAGTGTACTAACTAACTGGTTCAGTCCAGCCTGTTGCCATGGGTGAGTTTCTGACCCCCAGGGGTGAAAGCCTTCATTATAAGGAAGTCATGAACTATGCCTGCTCTGTAGAGAGGTGTTATCACCTCCTCCTCCAGGAAGGCTGATAAAATTAGCATTCCAAGGCAGGGGGCTTCAAAGAGCCTACCGCCTTTTGGTATGCAAGTCTGGTTTCTCTCACAGGAGATGATGCCAACCCCCATGCCCTGAGCCATCTGTCGCCAGGACAGGTGGAAATATTAGCTATGCAGGGGACGTGTTGCACTGCCAGGCTGGGCTGGTGACCAAGTCTGATTTGAACACAACTTTAGAAATTCCACCATGTTGTGTGTGGTGGAATTAAGAATTCTGGGACAGGATGATGCCCACTTCCCCAGGGATGTAGTGACCCCAGGGGTAGGTAGCCCATTGGCTACAACCTCTTACTCCCCTTAACACCCCCATATTAAGTATTTAGGGCCCCCCCCCGATACCAGATCTTCCGATTTTGATGGCCAGAAAAGAAGAACTGCTGACCCAAGACCGAGGAGCACAACTGACTTAGCGCCAACCCTGCCAGCCTGTATGCCGCACCCCATCCTCATGCAACATCTGACTCATCCTGCCACTGTGCAGACCTGAAGAAACCCAGATGGCTTATAGTGCTTCACAAATTGCCAAATAATCTCCCTTGGAGTAGAGAAGCTACACCCCTGAAGCCGCAGGCACCAAAGACGAAAGGTGTGGTCCACCGAGTTGCCTCTCCCCGGCCAGCCCGATGCAGCAGCTTCCCAGGAAGAGGACCCTGTGCTCCCGAAGGTCAGATCTGTTGTTCACCTAGTAAGAGGACACCAGGACCAAGTGGAGCAATAAATGCTTAGCACTACCCTTTTATATGCCTAACTGCTCGCCACACTACCACAAAAGAGAGCATTTGGGGTGTCATTTGTTCCTCTGTAATTCCTTTGGGGTTTGCCTGGACTCTTTACACAGTGTACCTCTTTTTGGTCCACTATATAAAGAGCCAGATTCTAACTGATCCCATAATGCCACTTTATCCCACAATCGTTAACATCCAACCCCACACTCTCCTTTTTAGGTTTTGCCTGCACAGCGCTTGCACTGTGCTTGCAAAATCTCTTGTATAACAAAAATAAAAATCTTAAAAGGGGCTAAGAGCCCACCCATTACTTACATTTACTTACTATTGGCTGGCTCCAACGGGGCTCCTACAACACATTACTTACCAATGGCTGGCTCCCATGTGGCCCCACAACGCTCTACTTACCATTGGCTGCCTCCCATGTGGCTTTTTGCTGGCAAGCGCCTCCTCCATGCCTCCATCATCGTTCTGTGGAGCCTGGACCAAGTACTGCTATCGGTGGCCAGTCTCCTTCCACTTACTGCAGCTACTTGCTTCTGGTGGTACTTTTATTTTTAATTACTCTCTTCCCCGCTTCATGCATTTGAATTAATGTCATGCCATTCAATCGATTAAAGCACCATGCGTCATTAAAATTGCATTAATAGCACTACCCTTGACGAGACATCCTGAGATGGTCCTGGTATCTTTCATGCACAGAAATCGGTAACTTTGTTCATTTTTGATGATTAAATGTGGCTTTTCTTTAACAGTTTGTTGTGGGGAGGGTCGCTTGGCCAGTGTGTTGGGGGGAGCTGGAGGTTGACAGCATTCCGTTGTTCTGTAGAATCACTTTGCCAGCTTGTAGTGACTGGGGGCTAGCTTTCACCATGCTCTCATCCCTATTAATCACCAAGACAGAGTGCACCTCACATGGCCTCTGCAGCCTTTTCCAGCTCGCTGTTAGTATGCAACACTGCAGCCACCCAGCTTCTGCAATATGTCTGTAAAATGACTTCTGCCTTACTAAAAACTTCAGTGTTCCCCTGTATATCTTGTCAGACCTTTATTTAAAATACTTCTCCTAAATGTCCGTTTGAAATAGAACATACACATAAGTGTGCATGAGTGTTGTGCGTGTGTGTGCTCGTTTGTTACATAGGTGTACTTTTTAATTGAATGAGTGTCATAGTTTGTATATATATAGTTTACTTTTTTTCAAGAAAACATCTATTTCGTTCTTACAAAAGTAAGGGGCATATTAGCAAGGGCACTATCGCCGCTTTAGCGGCACTTTTTGCCGCTAAAGCGGCGATATTTATATCGCCCTATCAGCAAACTGTCTCTAACAGCAGTTAGAGACAGTTTGCGGGCATTAGCGCCCGTTTTTTTACCGCTTTGCATGTCAGCGATATTTATCGCTAATGACATGCAAAGTGGGCGTTCCCGACGAACAAACCTGGGAAACACTCGCTAACAGGCCTATCGCCTATTAGCAAGGTGGCCATGGCCCCAGTTAGCGACGTGAAAAGTCGCGCTAACCGGGGTCATCTCCATTTATTTAACACCTGCAATTAGCAGGTGTTAGCCATACCTAACATGGGGGGGTGGATTATGCTGATACGACCACAGGGTCGTATCAGCAAGGTGTTCTCCCTTCTCCATGCAACATCGCTGGTTTTTCAGCGATGTTGGCCCATTTCCCCGCTATCGCTGGAATATTCATCGCCATAGCGCTAATCGTTGCTAATACAGCGTTAGCGTGGCGATATATTCCAGCGATAGCCGGCGATAAAAAAAAATCACGCTAAGCAGGGTTAGCGATGATTATCGCCTCTTCTTGCTAATATGCCCCTAAATCTCTGCAAGTGAATTACGGGGCATATTATCAAGAAGGGCGTTAAAATTATCGCCGGTTTAGCGGCAGAAAACTACCGCTAAAGCGGCGATAATGGGCTTGATAATATGCCCTGGAGAATTCCAATAGAAGCCCATGTTCACACCAGAACATGGACTTCTATTGGAATTCTCAAGGGCATATTATCAAGCCCATTATCGCCGCTTTAGCGGCAGTTTTCTGCCGCTAAACCGGCGATAATTTTTAACGCCGTTCTTGATAATATGCCCCTAAATTCGTCTGAACTTTGGCGTTATCTTACTTCAGGTTTTGTAAGAATCGTGACTTGGAAAAAAAAATGACAAGTTTAGTTCAACTTTAGGATTGAAATGTGATGTTTGTGTCCATAGAGCATATTCCTTCCTTTGAAAAAGTTGCAGATAACGTAGTTGTGCATTCACAATATGCCTGGTGGTGAGCAGATGTGAGCGCAGAGATTAAGTCAGACAACGAGGTATTTGAGGAAGAGAAGAAACATGTGCCGCCGGGGCAGTTACTGCCCGGTCGCATTAGGACCTCCTCACCAGATAATGCAGCAAAACCACCTTATAGTGCTTTGTTTTTATATACGTTAAGCCATCTTTAAAAAAAAATTAACAAAGACAAATAACTTGTGAGAGCTATTTGGCTTTGTAAATGGTTTTTAAAGATCTTTTATGTGTACTTTCAATGTTTCTCTACGTTATTCTTCTTAGTTGTCAGATATTTTTGTTGCCACCTATTCCCCCCCCCCCAAGATGTTTATGTGTTGCTGTTCAACATGTAAAAAACAAATTGACAAACCCAATAGATTTTTCATAGGCGAAAACTATTGCCTTTGCCAATGCTTGTTAGGAGTGGTACAGGCTGCTTTGATCCTTTCAATTATTATATCTGGCTGCCTCGAGCCGCTATAGCTTGTCTTATCTTTATGTCTCCATGTATGTCTCTTTTTTTCAGACAGGTATAGGATTAGGATAAAAAAAAAAAATCTTTGTGCTGCAGCTCTAACAAAGTGAGATTGGCCGCAACCAACCAAACAAATGTGTTGCATTCAAAATCAGACAAGATAAGGTTTTGAAAAGTTGATTATTAAGCTTAAAACCTTCATACAATTCTCTTTTATAAATCTGTGTGTTGCTAGGAAACAGCAAAAATGGAACATTATAAAAAACAGGATGAAGTGCAAAGTTCGCCTCTTGGACCGAACTTCTTCACAAATCTGCAGCCTCCAGACAGAAGGCAGGGTGATCAAAATCTGAAATTCTGACGTTATGATCTTAGTTCATTTTATAGAATTTTCTGCTGCGCAGAGACAGGATCATATGATGATTTTTTTTTTTTTGAAGGTCCCTTTGTCGGAATGCAGAGAAAGAATGACGGCCACTGTGTTTATTGTTTCGAACGGAAACTATTAGAGCGAACCAGAGAAACCATTCTGTTATGTACTGCTGTGACGTCATTGTCCATTTATCCAGACAAGTGGATAGGAGTGAAAGGTTGGACGTTGTTCCGCATCTAAACTGTATTACCCAGTGGCGCAACGCAAATAACGGGGTCCATCTGCAGGATGTGAGGAGGGGCAGGGGCGTAACACAGGCCCCCGCAGCCCCCACGGTGCGGGGGGGGGCCCCGAGCTGCAGGGGGCCCCCTCAGCATTGTAGTCAGGTCTGACAACTCCGGATTAAATCCGGAGTGGGGGCCCCTCTGTGTACCTTGCAGGGGGGCCCCTTCAACTTTCGTTACGCCACTGAGGAGGGGGCCATACCACAGGATTGGTTTCTCCCCCTGCTCCACAGGGTCATGCGTTATGCCCCTGTTACTCCTCTGCCTCTACTAAGGCTACAGAAACCTGAGGTAAACAGCTGAATGGAGGTGACAATGAGGTAACATCACATTTACTCCCACTGTTTGGACGGATCACTAGCGAGCACAACTCTCTCATCCTCGACAGAGTGAAATGTGCTATATGGTGCCTGCTCTCTCACAGAGAGAGTGGGAGCAAGGCCCTTAGAAAGGGAGAGAAGGCAAACCCAAAGGGAGGTATGGAAGGATGCCAAGATGTTTGGTACATTTTTAAATATATGGGCATGGCCAGGGCTTTAAGTGGGATGCAAAAAGTAGGGGTCGCTGAAAGGAGTGTGGTCTATGTAATTAAAGGTGTGGCTTCAACATGTAAACTACATTTGCCCTCCGGCCCCCACTGCAATCACAGGCAACAGCAGCATGGAGGAAGGTGGGAAGACGAGGGGGAAGATAATTCCAGTGAAGCTCGCTGGTAGGAGAGCTTTCATAACTCTTTGCCATCAACCAGACAGAAACAATCCAGTTTCCCTCTCCCCTCCCCGGTTCGTTCCACGTAAATTGCTTCAGAGAGAAATAGCCGCATGTTGCATGCTGAATGGCTGTTGACTGGCCTTTATCTACCAAGGAGACACACACCAACATAAAGACATGCATTTGCAATGCAATAGGTCTCACATTTGTGAGAGTTTAAGCTATTGGCATTGTAAATGACAATGCCTTTTATTTATCGGTTTTGATAATGTTTTACTTTTTAAACTTTATTTTCATTTTGTAAACAAACATGTTCCTGTTGAACATTACATTGCATACAGCAGCAGCTGCGAGAAAGGAATAATATCTTGACAGTGACAGCAGAGTCAGTACCATCACCTTACATTGTGATCTGAGGAGGCATTATCCTTATACATTGGTTCTTGTACATTGCAATTTAACAATCAGAGGGTGTATCCCAACTTCTCCGCAACACACTGGCTCAACACTCACACACTATGTGGCAGCTCTGGCAGGGCTGCATCTCAGTCCAATTGTGCCTCCGCTAATTTAACCAATCCCCACCCTATCCTGTTCTTCTCCTGCTTCTTCCTCTGTAGCATGACAAGCCAAATATGCCCGGTATGGATCCCAAATATTCTTGGGCTTGCAACGTGTAGGCATGAGAGCGTTAACATTTTCTGAGTGTATGTTGCAATAAGACAAATCAGCACACCATTCTTTTATTGTGGGCTTGGTTCCCCTCATCCATCGCAAAGCAATCCTTTGCTTTGCTATTAGAATGCTAAGTGCTAATAATTTGCGCGTACTTTTAGGGAACTCCCTGGTATAGCCCAGCAGAGCCTCCAGAGGGGTCACGGTCAGACTTACTCCAGCTATATCTTGTAACGCCGCGTGTACCGCCTCCCAAAACCTCTGAATCCCAGGGCAGCCCCATGCAAGATGTGTGAAATTAGCCTCCGTCGCCCCACACCTCATGCATCTATCATCTTCACTGAGTTCGCACTTGTGTAAGCGAGCTGGAGTGTGGTACACTCTCTGCAAAAACTTAAAGCTTATCAGGCGATGTCTGCCATTTTGTGAGATAGTCTTCGTGCCTGCAAGCAATATGTCCATTATATTATATATATTATATATTTGTCTGTGATATCTGTCTGTAATTCTGCACGCCATTCCTGCAGTTCTTTCATGGTTAGGGGGCCTGTCTCCGCATTGGAGAGCGGCGTATATAATATTGATATCATGTGTTGTGGAATTGAGCGCGTAGTAAGTACGTTAAGGGTGTGTATTCAGGTGGTTCTAACATGTCCTCCCCCAGTGTCACAAGAAGTGCATGCCTTGCGCAGAAGAAGTGGAATATTGCAAGCAGGGGGGGCTGTCGGGGAGTCTGTTTGCAGCATATCACACTGCTTGACCCTCCCTTCTTGAAAGTAATCGCCCATAGTGTTAATGCCCAGTGAGTGCATAGCTAAAATAAATTCTCTCTCCTTCCTCATTGGCAACCACCCTCACATTTCCAATGGTGGTCTCGGGGAGTAAAGTAGGGTAAGACCCCGCATGCCAGCGGCCCTGCAGAGTAGACTCCTCGTGCACCCAACCGGGTCTATAGCATGATAGTGCCTGTTTGGTGTCCCAAAAAGATACTGTGGTAGTGACAGGGGCTCCACCGCCGCTCTTTCAATGAATAACTGTGGGCTGTCCGGAGCACCATTAACCAATGAAATGCGTGCATCTGTTGAGCGGTGCAATAGTACAATTCAAAGTCTTGGGCACTTAGCCCCCCTGCTGAGTAGGGTTTGGTCAGTGTCTCCCACCACACACGTGGTTGTTTCCCAGACAAGACGGATCAAGAGAGAGCGCAATGTGCGAAAAAAAGATTTCGGCATTAGAATGGGTATGTTGACAAACAGGAATAGAAAACGTGGGAGTACTATCATCTTCAGGAGTGAGACTTGCCCCATTAAGGACAGCTGTAGACGGATCCATTTTTCAATGGATTCCGATAGCCTCTGTATCGCCCTCCCATAGTTCTCGTGAACCACAACCTCAGGGTCAGTGTGTATCTGCACCCCCAAATAGCGAGTTGGTTCCGTTGTCCACGCAATAGGGTAAGCGAGTTCAACTGGGACTGTGCTAAGGGTCGGGGAACGCTATGGATTTACACCAATTAATATGTAAACCTGAGTGTTGTCCAAATCGTTCCACTTCCTGCATGGTAGGCGTTGTGTTCCGCGAGCGCTCATTAACATATAGGAGTGTGTCATCTGCATATGCTCTGATTATCAAGTTATACTGAGGGAACCGTAGACCACGATGCCCATGATATTCGTGCAAAGCGCACGCCAGGGGTTCTGCCGTAAGCGCATACAGAAGAGGGGAAAGGGAGCACCCCTGCCTTGTACCTCTTGTGATGGGTATTGGCTCTGAAAGTAGCCCATTCACGCGTACACGCGCTGTGGGCTTCTCATAAAGGACATCAACTAATTTGATGAATATCTCACCTACACCCAACCGTCTCAGCACAGCCCTCAAAAAGCACCATTCGACAGAGTTGAAGGCCTTCTCGGCGTCCAGAAAAATTGCCGCATCCCGTGTGTCCGGGCCAATACTGGCCATCATTCCAAACAGGGTCCGTAGGTTACTTGTTAGCGAGCGGGTGGGCACAAAGCCAGATTGCTCGGGGGCTACCACAATAGGAAGTAAGGGGGGAAGGCAATTTGCGAGGATTTTAGCAAATATCTTGGTATCGGTATTGAGCAACGAGAGCGGTCTGTATGATGAGCGTTGGTTCGGGGGCCTATCCTTCTTTAACAGAGTGATGAAAGTCGCCTCTCTCATGCTGGGGGGCATTACCCTATCTGTCACCATTTCCTCGAATAAGTTTACCAGGTGAGGAAGAAGTTGATCGAGATATGCTTTATAAAATGATATGGTCAGTCCATTCGACCCTGGGGCCTTGTGATTGGCCATTGTTTTCAATGCTGCGGTAATCTCAGTAGGGCGCAATGGCGCCATCAAATGTTCCCTGTGAGAGTTTGTCAGCCACTTCATAGCAATATACGATGAATATTCTTCTTCCGATTCATCTGAATCGGATGGCCTCGAGCTGTAAAGATCTGTATAGTAGGTGCAAAATATATCCACTATCTGTGCCACCCCATATAGTGCTGTGTCGTGCTCATCATACAACTCGAGCACCTCACTTGACCCTCCGACCGGCCGGGTCAGAGCGGCCAGTGTTGCGCTTGGCCTCTCTCCTTCCCCATACACCCTTGGGGTAGCGTACTTCCCCAGATGCACCACTTCGGCTTGAGCCTCATCGTTACATTCGTCTATCTTAGCCCTGATCTGAGCAAGCACTTCCGATGATGAATCTGCAACTACCTGACTTTCCAGCTCCGCTAACTCAGTCTCAAGCCTTTGTAGTCTCCTTCTGATGGAGCGAAGCACCCCTGCGTGTTTCGAGATGACCACACCTCTAACAAAGACTTTAAATGTTTCCCATTTGGTTTCCATCTTCGGGACACTGCCCAGATTAGTGGCAAAAAAAGGTCTATCTCCGTTGATACTTCCACTCTAAATATCTCATCTAGCGAGGAGTACTAGGGAAAAGGCCACGTTCATACCCTGGGCTGGAGGTCGTCTATTTTCAATTGTAGTTTAACTGGGGAGGGGTCTGAGTATGTACGCGGCAGGTGTTCACAGTTTATTATGAAGGGCATTAAGGTGCGGGATGCCAGCCAGTAGTCTATACGCGTGTGTATATCGTCTATTGATGAATAGTGTGTGTACTGTCTACCTTCTGGTGTGCGGTATCGCCATACATCAACCAGGTCATCAGATTCTGCAATAGCTCTAGCTTCCGCCGAGGGAGGGCTCTGAGGGCCCCCTGAGCGATCGAGCGCAGGGGACTGCACGCAATTAAAGTCGCCACCCCACAAAGTGGGCATTTTCAAATATGTAGTGAGCTTCGTGTGTAGTGTACAGTAGAATTGGTGGTTGTCATAGTTCGGGCCGAACACGCCCACCACGTGCATGTCCAGGTTGCCCTTGCGACAATGCACTACGACGTACCGTCCCTCAGTGTTTGTTGCCACTGACTGTATTGTAATATTAGACCCCTGTCTGACCCATATTAGGACCCCTCTGGCATGTGTAGTAAAGTCGGCTGCCACGCAAGTGCCCTTCATTCTCCTCTGTGACAACAGTCCAGTGGTAGGCACCAAATGAGTTTCCTGCAGCACCGCTGTAGGAGAGTAGGATCTGCTTCACATGGGTACCCCCACTTTTTGCTGATGCTTCACTGTTTTTCGACATTAGTCTGGCTGGGGCCCTGCTAATCAGAACCCCAGCCTAGCTGCTTCCTCTCTAAAATGGTTTCCATGTGCCTTAGGCACATCACTGATTGGAATCTGGAGTGCCCTTATAAGTCCCTAGTATATGGTATACTATGTACCAAGGGCATAGGTACCTCAGAGGCCTACCAGGGGCTGCAGCATGTATTATGCCACCCCTGGAAGGCCATCCAAACTGACACCACAGGTCTGCTACTACAGCCTGGGTAAGGTGGTGCATGCACCCTTTACTGTGATATAGGTTACCTATATCACTAAATACATACACACATATAAACCTATAAGTCACTCCTAAGGCAGGCCTTATCAATCCTGAAGGCAGAGTGCGTGGTTCCTATGTGAGAGGGGGCCCCTGCATGAGCAGGGCCCCTCTGCAGCGTTCGGAGACCCTTCTCTGATGCTGTTTGTAGTGCAGCCTGACCATATACTCTTAAGCGCATTATAACCTTGCGTTAAATGCTAACTTTGGAATGGCTGCACCTAAACATGTCGTGTTTGGTGTCAAACATCTTGGAATACTACCCCCGCCGCCAATTCTGGCGGCGGGGGTAGCATTCCACCCTTCTAGAGGGAAAGACATGTTAACTCTGGCTAGCCCGGTAACTTCTTACTAAAGCCCTGGCATCACAAAATGGATGCTGCTGCCACAGACACGAGTCTGGCCTCCTGCTGCTGGACGAAACTCCGGCAGGGGAGGCCTGGACAATAGGTTTCCTGTCCCAGGGAGGTGTGACCACCTCCCCAGACAGGATAATGTGTATTGGGGCTGGGCGGGAGCACTTTCGGGTGCTTTGAAGTCCTGCACTGGGGTCACATTTGGTGTCCCTGTGCATACCCCAGTTCAAACCGGATCAGGGGCTTGCAGCCCCTGCTTTGGCGCGAACTGGACAAAGGGAAAGGGGTGTAGCCACCCCTCTGCCCTGACCCACCCATAGGTGGGGCCACAGAGTAGTCCAACCCCTATACTTAGTATAAGTATAGGAACCCAGTCCTTAGGACTTTAGATTATCCCTGGACGAAACTCTGAAACAGAATCCTGGACCTTCAACGCTCTACTCAAGACTAGAGGACAGAAGAATCTCCCTTGGGGTCAAGGAGTGACTCCCCTGCTTGGCAGGCACCAAAGAAGCATCTGTCCGGTTCGCATTTCTGAAGCTCCCGTCGGACGCCGAAGTCATCGCATCACCAGAGGTGGATTCTCAGACTTCCCCGAGGCTACCCTGAGTCCCCAGCAAAGCTGAGGCCCGTAGCTATCGTGGGTGACGTGAGACCATGACCCCTGGATACCAAGCACATTTGCAAGTGCATCCTTTTCTGGATTGCCCACGAAGTCATGCTTTGGGCTCCCAGTAGCCCAAGCCTCCAGCACCAACTGCACCGAAGATCACTGGCCTCCACTCCACGAGTGTCCTGTGAGCCAGATCCACGTGCGACGTCTCGAGGCTCCTTCGCGGTCGCTAGCCCATTGGCTAGTAGCCCTTCACGAAGGCCAATCTTTTTCTTCTTGGGCATCCTGGTTGCTCCAGGCCTGCCCTCACTTACCCTCGCTGGGTGAGTTCCTCAGACCTTGCTGGTCTGCACCATCGACGATCTACATCTTCATCGAGACTTGCCGTTGCCAAGGCTTGTTGGGTCCAATCCGGTCGCCGACACCTCAGCACTCGACAGACATTGTGTAGCAGCCCGAATCCTGCTCCTGGTCGCCAACAACGCCTCCTGGACCTCGTGGCTGAAGAGTCAACACGACCGTCAACGCACCTGAAGCACTCGACATCGGTGGGCATCTGTCCATCGCCTTCCTGGTCACTGGCTAGTGACCCAGACTCTGTCCCCTCTGCTTTCAGGTTCTTCAGATCTCTGATCCACTCTTGGATCCACCCGGAAACTTTCCACTTGGTCGCCAGCAGCACTTTGCAGCAGATCGCCATTCAAATCGACGACGAAACCCGACCCCGAAAGGCACCTATGCACCCGGCTTCCCTGGGTGAGGTAACACGAGTACTCCGGTGCTCCCGTGGGTAGAGACTCTTCAAAGTACTAGATCTCAAAGGGTTTGCTCCAAGTCCTCCTTTAAGTGTCCCTTTTCTTTAATTTCCTGATCGCGACTTTCTCCATAGAAGTCAATGGCGTATCGCGGTTGTGTATTTACACTGCACGCGTCCCCGTGGGTCCCCTGTGTCACTACCTTGGGTGGTTCCTTGTGGTCCAAGCACTTCTAGAGGCTCTAGGCCTAGTGTCTAGTTCAGCCGTGGTTCTTATACCACTTTATTGGTATATGGTTTGGTACGCCCCTAGGGCCCAAACGTGTATTTGTGCTATTACTGTGTTTAAATAACTTCTAACTTATGTACTTCGAACTCTAGCCTCATAAAGAGACAAGAGGGGTGTGTCTAGCAATAAATACATATATTTTGAATATATACCTGGTGTGGTGCTCTTTCATTTGGTCACTCAAGAGATTATAGACTGGTAAAACAAGCTGCTTTACATTCCTTCAAGACTTAGCCTGAAGGCTGCTCTCCTTAGCTACCACTAGGATAGCTTTCAATAAAGGTTGTCTTTAACCTATCTCCAATAAGGGGTTGTTTGGACTGGTGCAAGGTGCCCACTATAATTAGTGGACAGCATATGCCAGGCCAACTTCTCACATTGGTGTGCAGCGTGTGGGATTCCAGCTTGCTATTGTTTTACCAGATAATCTCAATTGAATTGATCAACTGAAAACCACTAAAGGTACCTAAGGTACATATAATTTAAGCTTAGAATACAGTAAGTTCTACTGAACTTAGAGTTGTGTGTTAAGGGATAGCACACCCTTTCTACAACTCAAGAGAGTTTAGTAGGCCACACTAGAGTAGGTAGTGCATACACCACACCACACTAGTAATGTCTTTAAGGGTAGGATCTAAAGAATCCTTGCAGGAAGCCACTGAGCTTCCACCCTCCAAGTATGATACACTCCCATTCTTGGAATTGAGAGCATTATGTAACTTGAGGAAATTAAGGACAGGCCAAAGTCCCACCACCCAACACCTTAAAGAGTTGTTGGTGGCTTATGACCTTAGTAAGCCCTTGGGGACTGAAGGGGTAGGAGCAGAGGGTGGGGCAGGAGAGGAGGATGGGGCCAGGGGTAGAAATACCCCCAGACCCCCTCTGAAACTGGCCAGGAGGGTGACAATGACCCTGACCTGGATAACCCAATCCCTCCTGTGGAAGATGAAGAGGATGATCAGGATGATGCCCTCTTTGTCCCCCAGGAAGGATTATGAGTGTGCCCAGGAAGTCTAGATCTCCTTCTCAGGAGTCTAACCACTCTGGCACCTCAATAGGGAGCTCTGTCTCATCTCATAGGAGGGAATCCTCTCATGAGAGAAGAAAGAGGCTGATTCAATATGAGGAAGCTCAGCTTGAACTCAGAAGGAAGCAAGTAGCCTTAGACAGGGAGTCCCTAGATCTCTTTAGAGAGAAAAGAAAGTTGGGACTAGAGTCCCATGGTGGCAGCCATGTCCCTAGAGATAGGGATAGGTCCTATGACCATAGGAACCTGAGCAAGATTGTCCCTCCCTATCAGAATGGGGATGACATCCACAAGTGGATAACTGCTCTAGAGAGGGCCTGTAAAGTACAGAAGGTCCCTCAGGAGCAGTGGGCAGCAATCTTGTGGCTCTCCTTTGCTGACAAAGGTAGAGATAAGCTCCTCACTGTTAGAGAGGAGGATGCTGATAATTACAAGGTCTTGAAGAGTGCTCTTATTGATGGGTTTGGCCTAACCACTGAACAGTACAGGTTGAAGTTCAGAGATACCCAAAAGCACAGACTCAAGACTGGGTAGACTGTGTGGATTGTTCTGCCAAGGCTCTGGAAGGCTGGTTGATGGGCAGTAAGGTGTGTGACTTCTCAGGATTGTACAATCTGATAATGAGGGAGCAGATTCTTAATAACTGTCAAAATCAGCTGTTGCATCAATACCTGGTAGACTCTGATCTGACCTCTCCCAAGAATTGGGAAAGAAGGCAGACAAATGGGTCAGAACCAGGGTGAAGCAGAAAGTACAGAACCAAGGTGGGGAACACTAAGAAGCAAGATGCTAAGAACTCTGAAAAGGGTGGGGAGAAGGGTAAAGATCAAAAGTCTTCATCATGCCCCCAAAAATCTTCTTCAGGTGGGGATTCACAGTCTACCAAAGGGAAAGGCCAAAGAAAACCATGGTGCAAGGTCTGTAAGCAAAAGACCCACTGGACCAGTGATTGCACCAAGTCCAAAAACTCAAGTCCAGCACCCACCAATGCCCCTAAGGCACCTGTTCCCCCTAGTACAGTTACAGTTGGTGGGAGTGCTCCAGCCAAGGGTTTAGTAGGGTTCACCCTGGGTACTGAGTTGGGCTCTGACCTAGTCAGAGAACTAACTCAGGCTGTGTTAGTCTGTGATGGAGGCATGGATGTGACCTCCTCTGTGAGTCCCAGTAATCTGGGCAAGTACAGACAACAGCCTTTAATCAATGGACGAGAGGCTTTGGCATTTAGGGACACAGGGGCAAGTGTCACAATGGTGACACAAGACCTTGTGCATCCTGGGCAAGTTATACTTGGTGAAATGTACCAAGTGACCAATGCTAGCAATGTCAGAACAGACCATACTCTGGCAGTTGTTAACTTCTCCTGGGGAGGGGTAACTGGCCTTAAGAAGGTTGTGGTGAGTGCAAACCTACCAGTCGAATGCTTGCTTGGCAATGACTTAGAGACTTCTGCTTGGGCAGAAGTGGAGCTCAGGACCCATGCAGAAATGCTGGGGATCCCTGCAGATGTGTTTGCTGTGACCAGGTCACAAGCCAAAATGTCTAGCACTGAACAGGCCTTGGATTCTGGAAGAATGGACCAAGTGCCTTCCAAGAGGAGGAGTAGTAGGGTTAAGGCAGTGCCTTCCCCCTTGGCTCAGGAGGAAGATCAGTCCCTTGAGGGGGATGATCTCAGTCCTGAAGAAGGAACTGTCCCAGAGGAACTTGAACCTGACCAGGTTGAGTTCTTGGGGACAGGGGGACCTTCTAGGGCAGATCTGAGCCAGGAGCAGCAGAGCTGCCCCTCCCTTGAACCCCTACCTGCTGGGAAAGCTAGTGGTCCCCATACAGTGTATTGGGATGATGGACTCCTGTACTCAGAGTGTAGAGACCCCAAACCTGGTGCCACCAGGAGGTTGGTTATACCTCTAAAGTTCAGGGGCTTCCTATTGACCCTAGCCCATGATATTCCCTTGGCAGGTCACCTGGGCCAGAACAAGACTTGGGACAGAATTGTCCCTCACTTTCACTGGCCCCACATGTCTGAAGACACCAAGGAGTTTTGTCGCTCCTGTGTAACCTGCCAGGCCAGTGGCAAGGCAGGTGGCACTACAAAGGCCCCCCTGATACCCCTACCTGTGGTGGGGGTGCCCTTTGAAAGGGTAGGGATTGACATTGTTGGTCCCATGGATCCCCAAACAGCATCTGGGCACAGGTTTATCCTGGTGGTAGTGGATCATGCCACCAGGTACCCAGAAGCTATTCCCCTCAGGACCACTACAGCACCTGTGGTGGCAAGGGCCCTCCTGGGAATTTTCTCAAGAGTGGGCTTTCCTAAGGAGGTAGTATCAGACAGGGGTGCTAACTTCATGTCTGGGTACTTAAAAGCAATGTGGAAGGAGTGTGGAGTGACTTATAAGTTCACCACACCCTATCACCCACAATGCAATGGTTTAGTTGAGAGATTCAACAAAACCTTGAAGGGCATGATTAAAGGGCTCCCAGAAAAGCTTAGGCGAAGATGGGACATACTCTTGCCCTGCCTTTTATTTGCATATAGGGAGGTGCCTCAGAAGGGGTTGGTTACAGCCCTTTTGAACTTCTGTTTGGCCACCCTGTGAGGGGTCCACTGTGCTTGGTGAAGGAAGGATGGGAGTTACCTCTCAAGCCCCCAAAGCAAGACATAGTGGACTATGTACTTGGTCTCCGCTCCCGAATGGCTGAGTATATGAAAAAGGCAACCAAAAACCTTGAGGCTAGCCAGGAACTTCAAAAGGCCTGGCATGACCAAAAGGCTGTTCTGACTGTTTACCAGCCAGGACAGAAGGTGTGGGTGTTGGAGCCAGTGGCCCCAGCAGCTCTCCAAGACAAATAGAGTGGACCCCACACTATTGTTGAGCAGAAGGGTGAGGTTACCTACTTAGTAGACCTAGGAACACCCAGGAGTCCCCACAGGGTTCTCCATGTCAACAGGTTAAAACCATATGTGGACAGGGCAGACATGGGCTTGCTCATGGCTACTGATGAAGGGCAGGAGGAAGAGAGTGACCCACTCCCTGACCTGCTCTCACAGAACCCTGACGATGGGTCAGTTGATGGTGTAGCCTTGGCAGGCAGCCTCACTACCCAGCAGCAAACTGATTGTAGACAGGTGCTCAATCAGTTTAGACATATGTTTTCACTGACACCCAGTCAGACCACCTGGTGCACTCATAAAGTGGACACTGGGGACAGTCTGCCTATTAAAAATAAGATTTATAGGCAACCTGACCATGTCAGGGACTGTATCAGGACTGAAGTCCAGAAAATGTTGGAGTTGGGAGTTATTGAACCCTCAGATAGCCCTTGGGCTAGTCCAGTGGTCCTTGTACCAAAACCTCACACCAGTGGTGGAAAAAGAGAGATGAGGTTTTGTGTGGACTACAGGGGTCTCAATGCAGTCACTAGGACTGATGCCCATCCAATACCAAGGGCAGATGAGCTCATAGATACTTTGGCCTCAGCCAAATATCTCAGCACATTTGACTTGACAGCTGGCTACTGGCAGATCAGACTAGCTGATACTGCAAAGCCCAAAACAGCATTCTCAACCCCTAGTGGGCATTATCAATTTGTGGTAATGCCCTTTGGTCTGAAGAATGCACCTGCCACTTTCCAGAGGTTGGTGAATACAGTTCTCACAGGTCTGGAAGCCTATAGTGCAGCATATCTAGATGATATTGCTGTCTTTAGCTCCACCTGGGAGGATCACCTGGTCCACCTCAGGAATGTTCTACAGGCCCTGCAAAAGGCAGGCCTGACTATCAAGGCCACTAAGTGCCAGATAGGGCAGAGTCAGGTTGTGTACCTGGGCCACCTTGTGGGTGGAGGCCAGGTTCAACCTTTGCAGAGCAAGATCCAGACTATCATGGACTGGACTGCTCCCACTACCCAGACTCAGGTGAGAGCCTTCTTAGGTCTGACTGGGTACTATAGGAGATTTGTCAAGGGGTATGGATCAATAGTGACACCCCTGAATGACTTAACTTCTAAGAAAATGCCCAAAAAGGTTCAGTGGACAGTTAGCTGTCAAAAGGCATTTGATGTCCTGAAGCAGGCCATGTGCACTGCTCCCATTCTACAGAGTCCTGATTACTCCAAGAAGTTCATTGTTCAAACTGATGCATCTGAATTGGGGGTAGGGGCTGTACTGTCACAATTGAATGAAGAAGGTCAGGATCAGCCAGTAGCTTTCATTAGCAGAAGGCTGACCCCTAGAGAGAAACGTTGGTCAGCCATAGAGAGGGAGGCCTTTGCTGTGGTCTGGGCTCTGAAGAAGTTGAGGCCATACTTGTTTGGTACACACTTCCTGGTTCAGACAGACCATAAGCCCCTCTTATGGCTAAAACAAATGAAGGGTGAAAACCCCAAACTGCTTAGGTGGTCCATTTCCCTACAGGGGATGGACTTTACAGTGGAACATAGACCTGGGAGTAACCATGCCAATGCAGATGGACTCTCTAGGTACTTCCACTTAGAACATGAAGACTTAACTGGGCAAGGTTAGTTTAATGTCCCTACGTTTGGGGGGGTTGTGTAGGAGAGTAGGATCTGCTTCACATGGGTACCCCCACTTTTTGCTGATGCTTCACTGTTTTTCGACATTAGTCTGGCTGGGGCCCTGCTAATCAGAACCCCAGCCTAGCTTCTTCCTCTCTAAAATGGTTTCCATGTGCCTTAGGCACATCACTGATTGGAATCTGGAGTGCCCTTATAAGTCCCTAGTATATGGTATACTATGTACCAAGGGCATAGGTACCTCAGAGGCCTACCAGGGGCTGCAGCATGTATTATGCCACCCCTGGAAGGCCATCCAAACTGACACCACAGGTCTGCTACTACAGCCTGGGTAAGGTGGTGCATGCACCCTTTACTGTGATATAGGTTACCTATATCACTAAATACATACACACATATAAACCTATAAGTCACTCCTAAGGCAGGCCTTATCAATCCTGAAGGCAGAGTGCGTGGTTCCTATGTGAGAGGGGGCCCCTGCATGAGCAGGGCCCCTCTGCAGCGTTCGGAGACCCTTCTCTGATGCTGTTTGTAGTGCAGCCTGACCATATACTCTTAAGCGCATTATAACCTCGCGTTAAATGCTAACTTTGGAATGGCTGCACCTAAACATGTCGTGTTTGGTGTCAAACATCTTGGAATACTACCCCCGCCAATTCTGGCGGCGGGGTAGCATTCCACCCTTCTAGAGGGAAAGACATGTTAACTCTGGCTAGCCCGGTAACTTCTTTCTAAAGCCCTGGCATCACAAAATGGATGCTGCTGCCACAGACACGAGTCTGGCCTCCTGCTGATGGACGAAACTCCGGCAGGGGAGGCCTGGACAATAGGTTTCCTGTCCCAGGGAGGTGTGACCACCTCCCCAGACAGGATAATGTGTATTGGGGCTGGGCGGGAGCACTCGGGTGCTTTGAAGTCCTGCACTGGGGGCACATTTGGTGTCTCTGTGCATACCCCAGTTCAAACCGGATCAGGGGCTTGCAGCCCCTGCTTTGGCGCGAACTGGACTAAGGGAAAGGGGTGTAGCCACCCCTCTGCCCTGACCCACCCATAGGTGGGGCCACAGAGTAGTCCAACCCCTATACTTAGTATAAGTATAGGAACCTAGTCCTTAGGACTTTAGATTATCCCTGGACGAAACTCTGAAACAGAATCCTGGACCTTCGACGCTCTACTCAAGACTAGAGGACAGAAGAATCTCCCTTGGGGTCAAGGAGTGACTCCCCTGCTTGGCAGGCACCAAAGAAGCATCTGTCCGGTTCGCATTTCTGAAGCTCCCGTCGGACGCCGAAGTCATCGCATCACCAGAGGTGGAATCTCATACTTCCCCGAGGCTACCCTGAGTCCCCAGCAAAGCTGAGGCCCGTAGCTATCGTGGGTGATGTGAGACCGTGACCCCTGGACACCGAGCACATTTGCAAGTGCATCCTCTTCTGGGTCTCCCACGAAGTCATGCTTTGGGTTCCGAGTAGCCCTAGCCTCCAACACCAACTGCACCGAAGATCACTGGCCTCCACTCCACGAGTGTCCTGTGAGCCAGATCCACGTGCGACGTCTCGAGGCTCCTTCACGGTCGCTAGCCCGTTGGCTAGTAGCCCTTCACGAAGGCCAATCTTTTTCTTCTTGGGCATCCTGGTTGCTCCAGGCCTGCCCTCACTTACCCTCGCTGGGTGAGTTCCTCAGACCTTGCTGGTCTGCACCATCGACGATCTACATCTTCATCGAGACTTGCCGTTGCCAAGGCTTGTTGGGTCCAATCCGGTTGCCGATACCTCAGCACTCGACAGACATTATGTAGCAGCCCGAATCCTGCTCCTGGTCGCTGATAACGCCTCCTGGACCTCGTGGCTGAAGAGTCAAGATGACCGTCAACACACCTGAAGCACTCGACATCGGTGGGCATCTGTCCATCGCCTTCCTGGTCACTGGCTAGTGACCCAGACTCTGTCCCCTCTGCTTTCAGGTTCTTCAGATCTCCGATCCACTCTTGGATCCACCCGGACACTTTCCACTTGGTCGCCAGCAGCACTTTGCAGCAGATCGCCATTCAAATCGACGACGAAACCCGACCCCGAAAGGCACCTATGCACCCGGCTTCCTGGGTGAGGTAACACGAGTACTCCGGTGCTCCCGTGGGTAGAGACTCTTCAAAGTACTAGATCTCAAAGGGTTTGCTCCAAGTCCTCCTTTAAGTGTCCCTTTTCTTTAATTTCCTGATCGCGACTTTCTCCATAGAAGTCAACGGCGTATCGCGGTTGTGTATTTACACTGCACGTGTCCCCCGTGGGTCCCCTGTGTCACTACCTTGGGTGGTTCCTTGTGGTCCAAGCACTTCTAGAGGCTCTAGGCCTAGTGTCTAGTTCAGCCGTGGTTCTTATACCACTTTATTGGTATATGGTTTGGTACGCCCCTAGGGCTCAAACGTGTATTTGTGCTATTACTGTGTTTAAATAACTTCTAACTTATGTACTTCGAACTCTAGCCTCATAAAGAGACTAGAGGGGTGTGTTTAGCAATAAATACATATATTTTGAATATATACCTGGTGTGGTGCTCTTTCATTTGGTCACTCAAGAGATTATAGACTGGTAAAACAAGCTGCTTTACATTCCTTCAAGACTTAGCCTGAAGGCTGCTCTCCATAGCTACCACTAGGATAGCTTTCAATAACGGTTGTCTTTAACCTATCTCCAATAAGGGGTTGTTTGGACTGGTGCAAGGTGCCCACTATAATTAGTGGACAGCATATGCCAGGCCAACTTCTCACATCCGCCACATCTATATATGCCTGAGCAAGTATAAGACCACCTTGCGGACCTTACGCTGGTCATTCAGCCCACTAACGTTCCAGGTTAAAAAGCTTATTGTGTGATCCCCCTGTGTATTTGTTTGGTCATGTCTCCCCCTCATGTTTGAACCAAAAAATACCTTTCACATTGAGCACATAGCTGTCTAAATAGAAATATTCAACAATGTCCGCGCTGCTCCTGTAAATCAATGCACAATCTTCACTCCCCCCTCACCCCCCACGTCGAATCCCCCAACATGTGACATGACAACATGACCCTCTCCCTCAAAACTTTAACCCCACTACTAATAACAATGTGTAATACACTGTAGGGCGGTGAGTGCCCAACTAACTGTGGTGAACTGAAACATTGCTGCCGTTATTATAATACTGATTTCGTTCATCCATGTCTGCAGCTATTTAACTATTGCCTAGTGAAATATTCCAGCTTCCAATCAGTGTGCCACTAACGGCATAGTATGCAACCAAAAGTATTCATCTCTCGCACCCTGCCACCTAGTCCCCCCGGCCACCCAAAAACAAATCAAACCTAAAGATCTCCATCTGAAAGCATCAGGACCCCATTTGCTGCGATACAATGGTATAAGACAGCCTTTCACAGAACATATTTAGCCCTGTTATGATTATCTCCACTGATTGAACACCTGGCTCGCCTATGTGGGTACATCAGTCATTTTGGTCCAGTGGGCTCGAGGAGTTATTGTCTGCCACTGGGCATTCCGTTGCCTGTTTATTGACCTGCGCCTTGGTGTAGCCCTTTAGCGCCTGTTGAACATTGCCAGGATCCATATATACTTTCGACTTCCCATTAACTGTGACCTTCAGGCGGGCCGGGTAGAGCATGGCATACTCAATGTTCATTTCTCTGAGCTTGCGTTTGATGGGAGCAAACTGTCTGCGTGCTTCCTGGACATGCGGGGTGAAGTCCGGGTACAGTGACAACACGGACCCCTCATGAGTGAGTGTCTGAAGCTCTCATGCTCTCCGTAATACAGCGTCCCTATCCCGGTAATTAAGTATGCGAGCTATGATAGGGCGGGGGGGGCCCGGGGGGGGGTCTAGGCGCTAGTAAGCGATGTGCCCGCTACACTACAAAGGTTGTGGAAAAGGTGTCACGGCCGAGGAGTGCGGTAAGTAGATTCTCTACGTAGCGCTCCATGTTCCCCGTTGAGGTGGACTCTGGCAGCCCCACTTTATGTAAGTTATTGCGCCTGGAGCGCGCCTCGAGGTCCTCAGCTTTAGCCCGTAGTGACTCCACAAGTTTCGCCACCTGCTTTTGAGAGCCCGAGGTCTCGACATTTTGGTCCTCGATTTCCGAGACTCTCCTCTCCACCATGTCAATTCTCTCGGCTTGTTTGTCCAACCTCTCCGACATGCAGTCCATGCGGTAAGAGAGAGAGTCTATTTTTCCATCTATGGTGGATAGACTCTGCTGCATGGCCTCCAGAATGTGGCGCAGGTCCCCTCCCGGCTCAGAACCAGAGGCGCTCTGTTCTCCCAGATCAGTGTCCGAGCCGTCCTCTCTAAGTCTAGAGGACTTACGCTGGTCAAATTGTAATTTGGATTGGGTTTTGTCAGGCTTCCCCATAGTGCGGTTAGTTGCTCAAGGCCCGGGCCTATAGTTTGCACGTGCAATGAGTGGTCTCCGTCTCAAGCTGTCTCAGCTTTAGCTTCCAGCAAGAGTCTTCAGAGGTGGGCTCCCCGCTTCTTGGTGTTCCGTGGCTTAAATTACTGCCCGAAGTGAAGCTCTCCGACCAGCAGCCCCCAAGGGTGTCACACGCACCCCAAATATGGTGGTCAGGCTTAAATTTTAAGACCTCTGCCCCCCCCTTCGCCTTTCAAGTGCTGTGTTCTTCACGGCCAATGCAGGGGCTGGGATTATACCAACTTCATAACCCGGGAGGTAGTGTTACGTTGCTTCCAGCCTCCTTGGTAGCGCAGGAGCTCAATGCAGGGCTTTGGGTGCGGGCGAGGGCCTATGCGTACCCTTGAGCTGTCGTCACCAAGATGGCGCCGCTTCGAGTGTCATCCTTGCCACTGCACTGAGAGGTAAGGCCCACGGAGAGTGCGCTGAGGTGTTCAGTCTGACCCCACCACTGTTGTGCAGCACGACTCAGCCAGATACCCAGGCAAAATCAGTACGCAGGCCCCTCCTCACTCACTGCGTCTCAGCGTCCATGCGCAGCCTGGGCCTCCGCTCACCCCAGAGCGTCTCTTGCCAAATCTCCTCAGGTTGCACAGTTATTCCTCGGGCCACAGCGCAGCAGTCTGATCGCTCTGCAGGTGGCCACAGGCGCCTAGCCCAGGCTCGCCGCATCCACACCAGCGGGGTTTCCCGCAGACAATGTAGGCCTCTACGATCTCTGAGCCGGTCTCTCTGATGTCGCTGGGCTGAGTCCGCGTTCCTCTCCGCACCTCCACCGATCTGGGATTTGCCGGTATCGTTGCACTGCCAATGCCCAGCGCTGTCCGTTACTCACACTTATCAACGTTTATAGCCATGGATTGAGCAAATATTTGAAGGATTGCAGCGGTGTGTGCAGGAGCTCAGTTACGTTGTGGCCATCTTGAGGCCAAGCAAGCTCCGCCCTCCTGGTTTTGATAATTAACACATAAATAAAATGCATTGTTATCTACAATGCCACTAGCTGAAACTCTTATAAATGCGAGACCTATTTCATTTCAAAGAAGGGGCTGCTCTTGGCCCGGGCTGCTTGCAAAGTGAGAGCGCGCATGGCGCACTGAATGTTGCAGGAAAGCATGTCGTGCCTGCAGTAGGAGAAAATCATTAAAGAAAATAGTGCTTACAGACTAAATAAGACCTACCATGTAACAACAGAAGTAAAAGGGCCAGTCCTCATGGGAGGTTACAAGTGAAGACAAGGCGGTACTAAGGAGGGACTAACAAGCCTATTAACGAATCAGAAGCCAGCATTTACAAAAAGCAATGACAAAAGCCAATTAAAAATATGGGAGGAGAGTGGCCGGAGCTTCAACTCCATACCCGAATCCAGCATGCCTTGCAGAGCAGCACATGTGCTGCCCAGGCTCGACCTAAAAGAGGTTAATCACAACTATCTTGCCCATGCTAAAAATCAGTATTTACTTCACCATGTCTACCAGAATGAAAAGCTGGCATTTAATAGGGAAAGCTTGCTGAAATGTTGATAAATGTGTTGAGTAATTTGCCACTTGATTTTGAAGGCATTGGCCCTGAATACAACTGGGCAGAACCATTTTTGACCCCTCTGGAAAACATTGTTTGCACAGGGGTCACAATTATGAGTAATGCGTACAGTCACTTATTTCACGCGGGGACTCTGAAAACACAAGCGCTCCATAAACCAAGCGGGTCTTTCATATCTGCCTTTTAGCCCTGGTGGGACTGGAGTCCCAGGGCACGACGCGGCTGTTCCACCTTGCAGCACCAGCAGTAAAGGGGACTGCAAGTCCCAGAGACTAGTGTGACGCCCACAGCTGCCGCTAGTGAGGGGGAGGCGTCGCCATCGCGCTTAAGGCGCTGCCTCTCCCCCCTCGGCGCGGGACATCACTCTGCTTTGCACTCTCCGTTTCAGCACTCCATAGACCAAGGGGGTCTTTCATATCTGCCTTTTAGCCCTGGTGGGACTGGAGTCCCAGGGCACGACGCGGCTGTTCCACCTCACAGCACCAGCAGTAAAGGGGACTGCAAGTCCCAGAGACTAGTGTGATGCCCACAGCTGCCGCTAGTGAGGGGGAGGCGTTGCCATCGCGCTTAAGGCGCTGCCTCTCCCCCCTCGGCGCGGGACATCACTCTGCTTTGCACTCTCCGTTTCAGCACTCCATAGACCAAGGGGGTCTTTCATATCTGCCTTTTAGCCCTGGTGGGACTGGAGTCCCACGACGCGGCTGTTCCACCTCACAGCACCAGCAGTAAAGGGGACTGCAAGTCCCAGAGACCAGTGCGACACCCACAGCTGCCGATAGTGAGGGGGAGGCGTTGCCATCGCGCTTAAAGTGCTGCCTCTCCCCCGCGGCATGGGACGCGCACGGGCCGCGCCAAGCCCGGGCCAAGGGCGGGCCCGTCCTAGCCCGTCATCGCCAGGAAGAGGCAGGGCACGGCCAGTCCCCTTTCATTTCATTTCTGGGACACACCTTCTACAAAGACCTTTTGAAGACTTTTTTAAGGTACTGTGTTGAGTCAAGGCTGTGCAATCCTTTTTTATTGCTCATCATCTACTTTTTTTTAGGTGTTCTAAAGTCGACTATATATAGTACAGGGGGATTGATGTTCTAAATCCTTCGTTTTCCTCCTTGTTGGTATAAATATTCCTTTTGTGAATTTGTTGTTGACCTAAAGTTTTTATTATCGGCGTAGGAATGGGCAAAAGGAAAACTATGGAGAGCACAGGGGGGGCAATTGGCCCTGCTAGAGGGGCAGTCAAGGGGAAAAAGGCAAGGAAAGTAGTAAAGACTGCAACTGTTACTAACAATTGCATTATGAATAGAATTGATAATCTTATTATGGAATGTGAAGGGCATTTAGGAGTTGAACTACCAGTCCCCTCTGACTATGTTAACTCTTTACATGACAAGGATCCTATCCCCTCGCGCCCAGTTACTGTCCCCCCAATGTTTCAAAAATCTTTACGTAAGGGTGCAGTGAGCGGTTATGAGACCACCCAATCGGGCCTCGAGCCACACTCGTTGATCAACACTCCCCCCCAATTGCCCATTCTTCCCGCTCATGAAGCCATAGGCCACCGGGAGCCTCTAATTATTTGTACAAACCGATTTGCAGTATTGGCTGGGGAGCCTGACTCCTGCGAGGAAGTGCAACCCCTACAGCCCATCCCAACCTTTGAGAAGAGCTCAACTGAGATAGCTCCCACTTGTTTTGTTCCACCCCAGACTCTTCTCCAGACTGTTATCTCACTTAAGGAGGAGGTTGGGTCATTGAAGGTGATGATTGAGGAGCTTGTAGGCACTGTCAAAATGCTAGTTCTTAACAGCACATTGCATATACCAGCTGTCTCCCCACTACCTAATTTACAACAGGTATCAAAAGTAGGAGATTTTATAAGTAGTGCCCAGTCGCACGCTCCTGTAGTTCCATCTCGACGAGCCACTATGGTTCAGTCTATTAAGCAGATAGGCCCCCTCGAAGCTCATCCCTGTAGTACTCAGCAAAAGCAACTCTATTCTCAAGTTACTGCAAATCATAAAAGGCCTATTAATGTTTTAACAGATCCATCTTTGGGCACTAAAGCTCAAGCCCAACAGAATAAGCAATCTATCTGTTCTCCTCTACAGGCACAGACAGTATTTTTGGTTAATGTCCCTAAAATTGTTTCTAGAGGAAGACATGAGAATGATGAATCCTTGAAAAATAAATCCATACATTGGTTACGTCATGTTAGGGGTTGCCGCTCGCTGATTAGGGAAGATATAATAAGGGTACGGAGATGCATGTCCAACAATAAACCTATGGACTGCATCGAACTTATCCTGACCTGGCGGAAAATCTTCTGGCATTAGAGTATAGGACCTGTCCCCCGGATTCTTCATCCATCCAGATTAGGCGCTTTCCGACATTTGTTGCAGCTAGGGCTTATGATAATGTGATACCATTGCCCATATTAAGAGGGTCCTTATTCGAGGCGGTTGATTGACTATGTCATGACTCCCAGCCCCGGCAGGAAATAGAATCCACCCTAACTACTGACATCCAAAGCGCCCCTAGCATTATCCAATTATGTTCCGTTCCTGAACAATTTCCAACCTGGGTAATACCTGATAGTCATAGTGGCCATCCTGGCTGCAGCTCGAGGGATCAGGGGGCTGCAGCATTTACCAATATCTCTGTCCCATCTTCTGTTCTACTCCCCTTGGCCCAACAAATCCCTTCGTGTAATGGAATTCCAACTTCCAAGCTTAAAATCCTTTCCTGGAATGTGGCAGGTCTCCAAAGTAAATTGCTGTTACCAGATTGGAATGATTTGATTGAGGAATATCACATCTGTATATTCCAAGAAACATGGAGCCTAGTTCCACTATATAAGTCTGGTTATACTTGTTTTTTACTTCTGCCGTTCCCATGGGGAGGGGCGGCCCTCTGGAGGTCTTATTGTTTGGGCCAAGATCGATATGGCTTGTAAAATCACTGAACATCAATGTGCGAGCCCAGATATCATGTGGCTCTCGATCAAGGGAAGTAGAGGAGGGAAACCCTTGAGTTGTTTAATGTTTATATAAGGGGGACACCAGGGGTAAAGTATCAAGTATTGTCTTGTCACTGGAACAGGAGTTATCCAACTGCCCGTCAGATTCATATGTTATGATCGCTGGGGATTTTAATTGTACCTTCGAGCCTTTAAGCTCTGAAGATTTGCTGGGGGTTGAAGAAGATGATACCAAGTGGGGTGTCCCATTGTTAAATATACCTCCTATCAAGAAATGGTCCCAGGTAGCAATTCAGATCAGTGCACTCACTTTAGAAATTGGATTAAGGGCTGTAAATGGTAGAACTCCCTCTGACGCTGTAGGGGCTAATACATACAACAGAGTGTCTTGTCCCTCTCGAATTGATTATATACTAGTTGACATTAGACTTTGGAGAACCATATTAGATATGGAAGTGGTTCCTTCTGCTGATAGTGATCATAACATATTAAGTCTTCTTTCCCCCCAGACAAGGGTGTAGGCTCCCTTATGATGACAAAAGAACTGGTCCCTTCAAATTGCAGAAGGTACCTTAAATGGCCTAGAGTTGCTGCACAAGAATCCCAAATGGTTGAGATTAGGCATGCTTTCAGTGAAAATACTCTCAAACTGCGGGAGGTCCTTAGCAAAACGGATGGATTGTCAAAGATCCCAGAATTATATGAAAGAATGATAGCTCAGATGGGGTCTTTTTTTATTATAGTGAACCATGTTGGTAAATCAGGCGTATGCCGTGAAAATCGCCAGACATGGTTCAATGGGGATTGTAGACAGAAGAAAAAGGCCTTGATTTTAGCAATAAAAAGCAGAAATTGTTCCTTAGTAAGAGAAACCAGAAAGGACTACAAAACTGCTGTTATCCATGCAAAGCTTGAGTGGGATGAGACTCACTGGCAGAACCTAAAGGATGCAAGTGTAGCCAGGGATCCCAATCTCTTTTGGAACATGGTTAGGCGGTCAGGTAATAAAGACCCTGACTTAATTCCTAATCATATTACAAATCAGGACTGGTATAATCATTTTGGGAAACTTTATTCTGGGTCTAATCCAACTTGCCAAGATGGTTTAGTTGACCACTTAAGTGCCTGTCCCATTTTGAATGCTACTGACCTTTTCATTCCAGAAGAAGTAGAGGCGGCCATAAGGAAAATAGTTCCAGCAAAAGCCTCGGGACCAGATGGCCTCCCGGGAGTTCTTTTTCTTGCAGATCCCCCCAAATGGGCAAACTATATTATGCTTTTAATGAATTCTATTGCGAAGGATAGTGCAGTGCCTGACTCATGGAAAGGTGCTGAGGTGGTACCCATTTTTAAAAAAGGTGCAAGGGATGACCCTGCCAACTAGCAGGGTGTTGTTACAGAGAATTCATCACTGGGCAGATGATGAGAATATCCTCTCCCAGTATCAAGCGGGATTCAGGGCCTGCACAGGGACGGTGGATCAGGCATTTATATTGCTTTTAATTTACTGGAAGGTTGTTGTAATTGGCAAGGGCAGTCTTTATTTGGCCTTTATTGACCTAAAGACTGCCTTTGACCTGGTCCCCCGTGAGCAATTGTGGCATCTACTAGATGATATGGGGATCCCACCGATGGTTCTGAATCTCTTGATTCGTCTCCACGAAGGCAATTATGCCCAAGTGAGGTGGGGGTCCCAAGACCAGAAGACAGATAGGATCCCTGTAAATAGAGGAGTACGCCAGGGTTGTGTCATGGTGCCCACCCTGTTCTCCTTATATATGAACGGGGTGGTTAGCTTTCTCAAAGAATTTCCATCTGATGCCCCTGCCCTGGCAGGAGATAGGGTCCCTACTCTGCTCTTCGCAGACGACACACTCCTTATGTCTAAGACTCCGGCTGGGCTACAAAAGCTCCTAGATAGATTCCATCTTTTTTGTCAGTCTAGGGGGCTGATTGTTAACACCTCCAAAACAAAGCTTATGGCGTTTAACCCCTATAGGCCATATAGAGGTCATTTTACTTTAGATGGAACCAGCTTAGAGCGAGTCACAACGTTTGATTATCTAGGCATTCGGCTCGCTGAGAAAATGCATTGGAGGCACCACATCGACAAAATGCTTTTGAGCCACAAACGTGCGGCAGTATTAGCTAGAGAACATCGCTCCTCGCAGAGCAGACCTGTGGCTCCTGCTCTTACGATCTATGCAGCTAAAGCAGTTAGTTCAGCCCTTTATGGTGCCGAATTATGGGGTTTCGACAATGTAGATGGAATTAGCAGATCTGAACATAAATATTTAAGAGATCTAGTGATGCTCCCCTGCAATGTACCACTAAAACCCCTGATGAGCGACATGGGCAGGCGTTCTTTTAGAGACATAGCCAGGCTGCGGCCCATCTTATTCTGGGCCCGCCTGCGACGGACTCCTGAGCTTGCCAGCTACGCCTCCGTGCTCACAGAATTGATGGCCTTAGATGGCAACCAAAGAATTAGTTGGCTGCTTAATCTCAAAAAAACACTTTTTGTGCTTGGCCTCAATGAGTCGTGGGATACTCAAACCCCACCTAGTAAGACTGAGCTCAAAAAGCGATATTGGGCATGGGTTGATGCCCAAGAGCTTAGCAACTTGAGATTAGGAAGACTTACAGAAGAATTTTATCTTCACAAGCAGCGTATACTTTTAGAACCATATTTAGACTTTATCCAGTCGCCACGGGATAGGGCACTTTACATACAGTTTAGGGTGGGTTCACTCCCAGTATGAGAGTTAACTGTAAAGTGGAGCGCCCCACATCAAACAGCAGCGGATTGTCCCTGCTGTAAGGAGCCAACTGAGAGTGTGGCCCACCTTATGTTTGCTTGCCCTGCCTATAAGAGGGCTAGAACAAGATGGCTCAAACCCATCTGCAATACAAAAGAGGATGATGGACGGAATGCTTGAGCCAATCAAACACTCATCCCCAGTCAACTGATCTGGGTTTAATCCATCATCATTCTTTAGCTCACTCCACCACCCCAGTTCAGACATGGCCATATGCAAATCAGTCTGACCCTGTGCCTCATGGGAACAGTCCAGCCCGAACTGCCAAGCCATGTCTTCCCTGGACCGGAAACAAGCATCCTAGGACCAGTTTCTGGCATTTCAGCCGTCATCAGCCAGGCTTGCTTGAATCCAGTGGCAAAGTGAGCAAGGGACCCACGTCTGGGCATACACCCGCCAACTTAGGGCGACCAAAGCGATACAAAAGAGGATGATGGACGGAACGCTTGAGCCAATCAAACACTCACCCCCAGTCAACTGATCTGGGTTTAATCCATCATCATTCTTTAGCTCACTCCACCACCCCAGTTCAGACATGGCCATATGCAAATCAGTCTGACCCTGTGCCTCATGGGAACAGTCCAGCACGAACTGCCAAGCCATGTCTTCCCTGGACCGGAAACAAGCATCCTAGGACCGGTTTCTGGCATTTCAGCCGTCATCAGCCAGGCTTGCTTGAATCCAGTGGCAAAGTGAGCAAGGGACCCACGTCTGGGCATACCCGCGCCAACTTAGGGCGACCAAAGCGATACAAAAGAGGATTATGGACGGAACGCTTGAGCCAATCAAACACTCACCCCCAGTCAACTGATCTGGGTTTAATCCATCATCATTCTTTAGCTCACTCCACCACCCCAGTTCAGACATGGCCATATGCAAATCAGTCTGACCCTGTGCCTCATGGGAACAGTCCAGCCCGAACTGCCAAGCCATGTCTTCCCTGGACCGGAAACAAGCATCCTAGGACCGGTTTCTGGCATTTCAGCCGTCATCAGCCAGGCTTGCTTGAATCCAGTGGCAAAGTGAGCAAGGGACCCACGTCTGGGCATACCCCCGCCAACTTAGGGCGACCAAAGCGATACAAAAGAGGATGATGGACGGAACGCTTGAGCCAATCAAACACTCACCCCCAGTCAACTGATCTGGGTTTAATCCATCATCATTCTTTAGCTCACTCCACCACCCCAGTTCAGACATGGCCATATGCAAATCAGTCTGACCCTGTGCCTCATGGGAACAGTCCATCCCGAACTGCCAAGCCATGTCTTCCCAGGACCGGAAAGAAGCATCCTAGGACCGGTTTCTGGCATTTCAGCCGTCATCAGCCAGGCTTGCTTGAATCCAGTGGCAAAGTGAGCAAGGGACCCACGTCTGGGCATACCCCCGCCAACTTAGGGTGACCAAAGCGATACAAAAGAGGATGATGGACGGAACGCTTGAGCCAATCAAACACTCACCCCCAGTCAACTGATCTGGGTTTAATCCATCATCATTCTTTAGCTCACTCCACCACCCCAGTTCAGACATGGCCATATGCAAATCAGTCTGACCCTGTGCCTCATGGGAACAGTCCAGCCCGAACTGCCAAGCCATGTCTTCCCTGGACCGGAAACAAGCATCCTATGACCGGTTTCTGGCATTTCAGCCGTCATCAGCCAGGCTTGCTTGAATCCAGTGGCAAAGTGAGCAAGGGACCCACATCTGGGCATACCCCCGCCAACTTAGGGCGACCAAAGCGATACAAAAGAGGATGATGGACGGAACAGCTTGAGCCAATCAAACACTCACCCCCAGTCAACTGATCTGGGTTTAATCCATCATCATTCTTTAGCTCACTCCACCACCCCAGTTCAGACATGGCCATATGCAAATCAGTCTGACCCTGTGCCTCATGGGAACAGTCCAGCCCGAACTGCCAAGCCATGTCTTCCCTGGACCGGAAACAAGCATCCTAGGACCGGTTTCTGGCATTTCAGCCGTCATCAGCCAGGCTTGCTTGAATCCAGTGGCAAAGTGAGCAAGGGACCCACGTCTGGGCATACCCCCACCAACTTAGGGCGACCAAAGCGATACAAAAGAGGATGATGGACGGAACGCTTGAGCCAATCAAACACTCACCCCCAGTCAACTGATCTGGGTTTAATCCATCATCATTCTTTAGCTCACTTCCACCACCCCAGTTCAGACATGGCCATATGCAAATCAGTCTGACCCTGTGCCTCATGGGAACAGTCCAGCCCGACCTGCCAAGCCATGTCTTCCCTGGACCGGAAACAAGCATCCTAGGACCGGTTTCTGGCATTTCAGCCGACATCAGCCAGGCTTGCTTGAATCCAGTGGCAAAGTGAGCAAGGGACCCACGTCTGGGCATACCCCCGCCAGGGAAGACATGGCTTGGCAGTTCGGTCTGGACTGTTCCCATGAGGCACAGGGTCAAGACTGATTTGCATATGGCTATGTCTGAACTGGGGTGGCGTGGTGAAGCAAAATAAAGATGGTTTAAACCCAGATCTGTGACTGGGGGTGAATGTTTGCCAATGTGCAGCATTCCGTCCATCATCTTGTGTGTTTTGCTGTTCGCCCCATGTGGGAAGGGTATGCCCAGACGTGGGTCCCGTGCTCACTACACCACTGGAGTCAAGCTATCTTGGCTGATGACGGCTGATAGCCAGAAACCGGTCCTAGGATGCTTGATTCCGGTCCAGGGAAGACATGGCTTGGCAGTTCGGTCTGGACTGTTCCCATGAGGCACAGGGTCAAGACTGATTTGCATATGGCTATGTCTGAACTGGGGTGGCATGGTGAAGCAAAATAACGATGGACTAAACCCAGATCTGTGACTGGGGGTGAATGTTTGCCAATGTGCAGCATTCCGTCCATCATCTTGTGTGTTTTGCTGTTCGCCCTATGTGGGAAAGGTATGCCCAGACGTGGGTCCCGTGCTCACTATGCCACTGGAGTCAAGCTATCCTGGCTGATGACGTCTGATAGCCAGAAACCGGTCCTAGGATGCTTGATTCCGGTCCAGGGAAGACATGGCTTGGCAGTTCGGTCTGGACTGTTTTCATGAGGCACAGGGTCAAGACTGATTTGCATATGGCTATGTCTGAACTGGGGTGGCGTGGTGAAGCAAAATAACGATGGATTAAACCCAGATCTGTGACTGGGGTGAATGTTTGCCAATGTGCAGCATTCCGTCCATCATCTTGTGTGTTTTGCTGTTCGCCCTATGTGGGAAGGGTATGCCCAGACGTGGGTCCCGTGCTCACTACGCCACTGGAGTCAAGCTATCCTGGCTGATGACGGCTGATAGCCAGAAACCGGTCCTAGGATGCTTGATTCCGGTCCAGGGAAGACATGGCTTGGCAGTTCGGTCTGGACTGTTCCCATGAGGCACAGGGTCAAGACTGATTTGCATATGGCTATGTCTGAACTGGGGTGGGGTGGTGAAGCAAAATAACGATGGATTAAACCCAGATCTGTGACTGGGGGTGAATGTTTGCCAATGTGCAGCATTCCGTCCATCATCTTGTGTGTTTTGCTGTAAACCCATCTGCAGCCAATTGGGCACCCATGAACATAGTGCTGCTTTGCGCATTCTGAAGTCGGATGCAAGGACCCTCTTTGCCTGTGGCGTGGCCAAGTACCTTGGCCGTGTTTGCATAGTAAGGTTTAAATTCTTACGTGAGACACTTCAATGAATTATCATGTTTTTATATTATTTTTATCTTGAGGTCAATTGGTCTGTTTATTTTTATTGCACTGTCACTTTATATAATATTATGCATGTATGTTGGAATCGAATTAAGTCTATTGTATCAAGTTTTTATCTGTAATAGTTTGTCCTTTCTATCTTCTGGAAATTATTGTGTTTATGGATTTGCATATTTTTTTAACTGTTGCTTATCTGATAACTCGTATTTTTATTGATTATTGTATGAATGTTATTGCTTTTAAGATACTTGTTATCGAATAAAGCTATCTTTGACTTGACTTGACTTGAGTAATGCGGAGTTGTGTGGATAAATTCCACATCCCCACACTTTTCCCAAGCGACATAAGGGCAGGTTAAACATCCCAATGTTTACTGAGGGAAAATGCCCTGAAAGAACGGGGACATATATTTTCAGGGGAAAGCACCAAAATCTAATTGCTATGCCTAATTTTGAAGGGCTGAACTTGCAATACGCGACATTTATCACACTCGATGAAAACCAAACCCCAGGGTCAGAATTTATCTTCTGTGGGAGTTCTTTAACCTTATAAACCAAAATCAGAAATTTTCATTGAATTAGAAAAATGTTTCTTTGATGGCTATTAGATAGTTACAATCTGTGGTTTAAGCTAAGTATCATTGAGCCTTACCATTTTCAATATAAACTTTGAGTTGGCGATTTTCGGTGCACAACGAGTGTGCAGACAAGCTGCACAGAATGTATTTTGCTCTAGCAAAATAGATTTGCAGAGGTTGGTCTGAAGCTCAACCTTGCTATACCGGTGCTGTTGCGTCTATTTTACATTTTTTAATGAGGGACAGATTAACAAAATGTAACACTTTTACGGTTGTGACATAGAGGCCACCTGACTCTACCACGACCAGACAGTCCCACAACCAGAAGTCATTGGCTAGCCTACCTCCCACTGCCAGACAGATAAGGCCAACAGTGCACTCCCCCTCAAATGAACTACAAGTCAGCATTTTCCTTTCACACCTCGCTGGCTGCTGTTGCTGCCCCTCATGTGCTTGCTTCAGGGTCAAGAGTCATGTCTCCAGACTCGATACAATGGAAATTTTGTTGGACGCATAGTTGGATAAGGGCTTAGCGATGATAAAGAAAATATTTCCTTAGAATCAGGAAGCACCAGGCAGTCAGTATGTGCCCAGGGGCAATTCTGGTGACTGTTGGTCATCTGCATGGTCGGCCAACCTCTGTCTCAGCCATCATTCCCTAATTCAGGCCTCCTACCACCTCCCTGTCTGACCTTGACCCTGCCCCTTGACCCTTTCTCTGCCTCAGAGCAATTAATTTCATCTGTTTGAGAAATGAAGTATGCTATGTTATGTTATGTGTATTTGTTATGTTATGTGTATTTGTAAAGAGCACTATCAACCACGAGGGTATCCTGGCGCTGAGCAGTTGAGTGTGCCTAGCCCTGCCCAGGGTATGTGGGTTAATTTAAAAGCCAGTTCTTCAGTTTCTTGCGGAATTCAAGAAGAGAGCAGGAGGCTCCGATGTGGCGTGGGAGGTCGTTTCACCAGTAAGGTGGGTGGGAAAATGGTGAAGGCCATTCTGAGACTACACAGTGGTACTTATGCATCATGAACACATTGCCTTTTATGTTTATCACTACCTCTCAGAGTCTTAATATTTCGTCAAAGAGGATGACAACTAAAATAAGCAGGAGACGGAATTGAAAACAGCAGGGCACACAATACCAGGTTTGTCCATCATAAAAAAAGCTAAGGAAAAGTTTAAACTTACACTAAACTGACTATAGTGACTCCATGTGGTCTCAAATAAGTGAAATTAGAAGATGCCAAGGGCTACAGAAGTAACACCCAAGAAATTGGAGCAGATGTATCAGTGATAAAGGCATTATTATTTTCTTTTGGCTAACAAGATGTTGGATATGGTAACTACTTTTCTTGTGACAATACAAGTCATGATTTTAAATCTCTGCATAGACCTACATGTCCATGCATTCTTTCATGACTGATACATTCAGTACGTATATTATTGACAGTACTGAGATGCAGCAAGAACTGTGGTACATGCCAAGTCGCCACAGGGCAAGACTCCCAAGGCACTCTGTGCTGTTTCCCATCTCCTATCCCTAGTACTATGGGAGAGAAAAGAAGCATATGACATGCCACAAATTAAATAATATGATATCTGTTGCAAACGACCATCTTTTGCATGGTATTCCCCCAGATTGTTGTTGTCTATTTCTGAACCCATTTTTGTTAGCAATAGGACCCTGTGCATTTCACCCCTGCTGACCAGTGATATAGTGCTGTGCCCTCCCTTTCAAACATGTTAAAATTGGTATACACCTTATTGGCACATTTAGTTCTCTTTGTAGTGGACTGGTGAATGTCAGCTGAAAAACAAGTTTATGAAGGCAGAGGCTATGCTAAATAAATGTTCTAAAATATGTTAGTGCTGGTGGACCTACAGAGAACTGTGAGATGTGCAGAGGAGGTACACAGACTATACTGGAGACCAAGACCTGGCGGCAATCCAGTAGGGCAATGCCAAATTGTTCCTCATGGCGCTGGGAGTGTAAATTGCTTTGTAGTCCTTGCAAATTCAATGCTACTAGTGGGCTAAAGCACTCCTTGTGCCACCCAATAAAGTAGCACTGTAAAATTAATCTCTAGGCTGGCCACTGAAACCTGGGTGTGCAGTTTTAAACAGCCATTTCAACCTAGCAAAATAAACTATTTGCCAGGCCTAAACCTTCCTAATACTTATAAGTCACCCCTAAGGTAGGCACTGAAAGCCCATAGGGATGGTATTTAAAGGTAGGATACGTATATCTGATGTTTTACATATTCTGACAGTGAAAAACCTCCAAAGTCTTATTTCATTGTGGCATGGCTGGCTCTCCCATAGGCTAACACTGGTTTACTCTATTACATTTAATAAGTGGTAAATTTACTTTGGGAATAGCTAGGAAAATATTTCAAGGACTCATTCTAATAGTAATATAAAATCTAACTTAATGGTCAAGTCGGATTTTATATTACTATTTTTAAAATTACACTTGAGAAAGTTGTAACTTTCCTGCCTAAAACCAAAAGGCTTTCCTGCCAGTGTCCAGCTGTCACCTGACCTCTGATGGCTCCCCTGTCGTGAGATATGTATTGCTCCCAGAGAGTAGGCAAGCGGCTCTGGACGTGAGGAGAATGGACGTATTTAAAAGTAGAAAAGAAATACTAATTAGCATTCACCAAACAAGGTAATAACTGGGGAAAAAAAACACCCAAAGTAGCCAATAAAATTTACTGTAAAACAAATGAACCAATAAAAATATAAACATAATTAAGGGAACACTATAAAAAGAGCACAAAACTTTACTATTTTTCACAGGAAAAACTAAACAACTGCAAGGAAACAGCACTCTGCTGCACTGCAAAAATTAATGTCAGAGGGAAGACTTCAAGAAAATAACAAGACACCTTAACAAGTAAATAAAAAAAATAAATGACCTACAACGTAACCTGACATAATTTAAAAAAAAAATCTAAAAATAAATTACTAAACTCTCTCTTTTCTTGTGTATATGTTTCCTTAGATACTAAAGAAGCACGTCAGCAAAAATGAAGCACTTCACACCAAAAAATCCAACTCCACACTTGTAAACTGGGACAAATGCACTTTCAAAGTAAGTAAAATAAACACATTTATAAAAATAAAACAACTCCTATAGGTGAAACTTAAATCTAAAACCCAAACACTCCCCAAAACTAAACATACCTGTATTCTTAACATGCAACTAACAAACATTTTCTCACCAACAGAAAAAGAAGGCCCACCTGACCCAAATCTCGATGACATCAAAGAGAAAAGGAAGAAAAACACATGCAGCTTAAAGCAACAGCTCATACAAGTATAAGATGTAAAACATGCTAAAGCATGTTTAAATTATATTAGCAAACAAAGTAAACTTTTTCACATGATAATTCATTTTAAATGTATGCCTCTTTCTGACTGAATGGCTGAAAAAGACACATATATCACATCACTGAAAGGCAAACAATTTCGCACATGGGATACACATACAGCCAGGAAAGCACAAGCATTGAGAACGTGTATTAGAAATGCACTAAGTATTATGCAAATACCTGTTTTGGGAGGGCTAAAATGAAAAACAATATTGTATTCAACGTCAGAAAACACAACCCCCCCATATGTACCATAGAGAGAAATATGCCACATACTTAAGATTTAAAGGAAGCAAGTAGTTCCCAAGGTCTCACCACTAACATTTTAAAATACATACTCCCTAAGGTATCTGAGCATATTACAGATCAGCTACCAGCAATTCCTACTTTGAAATACTAATATAAAATACTAAAAATGTCACAAGTCAACCCCCTGCTGCCCTAGAAGATACCAAAACATACAGATTTCAGAACACCTAAGCACTACACATAACGAGAAAACTGTCCTCCTATATGACATTCACAATAATAATAGAAGAACAATTATACTTGCAATTGAAAATAACCTCCTAAGACTAAGCAATTGAGAAATGTGGACAGAACTTTAAAAATGTGCCCTCCGACATTCATACAGCTATGAACCGTACTTGGTGAATATCATAACACTAACATACCCCACATCCATGCACTGCTGCCTAACAAACAAAGTGCAACTTACTATGAATGTTTAAACCACATCAAAATAAAAACTTACAACTACTATCCACACAAAATTATAACAGTCTTTGAACAGGTAATGATACAAACAATGCTTAAACTACACAACACCCAGCCATACAAAACTGCTATTTCTTCTTCAACCACAACATTTGGAAACATCCACAAAAATCTGCACTTACTGTAGAATATGCAACATATAACCAGTTTGCCTTTGAAATTGAAAAGTTAACCGCTCTGGCATATGTACCTGTAACCAACATAGCTATCCACTACAACATGCTAATAGAGTCTCCATCTTATCAGTCTTTGAACAGGCATTGATACAAACAATGCTTAAACTATACCCACACCCAACCATACAAAACTGCTATTACTTCTTCAACCATACCATTTGGAAACAACCACAAAAATCTGCACTTACTGTAGAATATCCAACAAATAGCAAGTTTGCCTTTGAAATTGAAATGTTAGTAGCGCTAGCATATGTACCTGTAACCAACATAGCTAATCACTACAGCATGCTATTAGAGTCCCCATTTCATCAAAGAAATGTACAACAACTAAGTCCACTAATGGACTACTTCAAAGACACTTGGCTTGGCAGACTACATCACTCTTATAAATTCCAAACATAATGGTTTAAAAGTCTACAAAAGCACCATTGCTCAACAAGCTGAAACCAACAACCCACTGGAAGGGTGGCCCAACCCACTCTAGGAAGAACCCAACCAAAACTCTACAAATTAAAAAAAAACCTACAAAAATAATAGAACTACCAACAACGAAGGATAGAACAGTCAGTAAACCAAATCAACCCTAAAATAACTAAACATTCCTGGGAAATGCATGAAATGCTAAAATTCAAAGTCAGATTCTTTAAAAATAACAAAGGAGTCGTGTACCTGAAAATGATAGCTAAATCACTATTATAAACCAATATTATAATTGTTTTTTATAAATCAGTCTATAACAAAAATATATATTTAAGGTACAAAATAGGACTGATAAATAAAATATTTTTTTTGAATATTTAAATATTCACAGGAAAGCCAAAAAGAGGTACTATAAAATATACAAAGCATCTCACAAATTAAAACACACACATACGAAATAAATATTTTCCACTGCAGTAAAAGCAAAATACATATAAGTATTAAAATATAAAACTTCTCACCTACAAATAAATAAAAATATCATACTTATAGTTGCATAACAAAAGATCTTGATCTGCCTGCACCTCACAAAAATCCAATCCATAAGATAGTCAAAAACAAAAAGTAATAAACCCTCCAAAAAATGCTAAAATATTAAGGGCCTTATTACTAGTGCGGCATTATTAGGACCGCTGTACTCACTGTGGTTGTCTGACCACTGCGGGTCTGCCGGCAGTATTACAAGTGTGACGATTGGACCGCCACTGGACTGCCTTGTCCGCCGAGATCCAGGATCCCATGTTGGTAGTGCAGCGGTAAGGGGCAGAAATATGCTGGCGCTGCCGCTGTGGCACTGCAGAGCATATTCAGAGTTGCTTTTCCTCCACCCATTTCATTGCGGTGAGCCCTCCATGAAAAGGGTGGCCGATATGCAACTAAGGGGGCTCTAATAGGGCCCCCTGCCACTTCTGGGCCTGGAGGTGCATGTGCCCCCCTGGAATTGCACCCCCGTTCCTGCACTGTGTGGCATGTACGGCATGGTACACAATGCAGGAACTTGCTGCACGCACTGTCACGGCAGCAGTCTGCTGTAAAGGCTCTCCTATGAGCCTAATGAGCCTAACATAGCCACTGCAATGAGACAACCGCAGCACTGCCCGCCCGATGGATTAAACTCATAATTCGGGTGGCGAGCGCACCACAGCCTTGGCAGAACAGCAGTGGCGGTGCTGCAGGAGGACTGTCAAACTTGTACTAAGGCCCTAATTGTGTATATTATATCCACCACAGTAATCCACATCCTTTGAAAACCATAAAAAAAAAAACATTTGAAGTAAAAACCGTTCCAGGAAATCCCCAAAAAATCAATCAAAGGAATTTAAAGAAATAAACCAAATTAATTTCCTTTATTTTAAAAAATGAATTAAAATAGCTGCAAACATTGCACTCTGCCTTCATAACCTGTAAAAAGCACGTACCATGCCCCTTCTCGCAATACATACATTCCAAATGCAACACAAACATTACAACAATGCACACATAATAGAACCCATGACTATATGTACAATAACATACTACTTCCAAACTATAGTTATGCCTCCCACATTATACTACATAGCAACGGGACACAAACTAGCACAACATTTTGTTTCCAAAGAATCTAACATCGTAACCCACACAAACCAGAGCAACCCACATCCACCCACCACTAAAATCCTAAATACATTTTTAAAAGAGGTTTTACGTTGTCCATAGAAGAGCAACAGAGAGCCATGGCCAACACGAATGAAATCCACATCAAATTGACACTACAAAATACAGGTAGCAGTAAAAAGAAATGACCACTAAATGAAAATAAAAGAATATCTTCTTATAGAAATCAATAGGAATGTTACAAAAATGTAATTAAAAGTGTTAAAAATGTATGTAAAATGTATTCAAATGTATATTTAACAAATACAAATGTATATGTAAAGTATAAACTGAATAGTACTATAAAAATATAAATGTATATTAAATGGCACTAATTAATAAATAACAAAATACACATTATAAAAATACAATCTACTATGTATAAAAAGATATTTATGAAAAAGTAATTATGTACAATGTTAGAATGGATTTTTATAAGTAAACATTCTGTAAAAAGTTACATTCAATAAAATACATACACTAAAAGGATACCATTTACTATTCCCACTCCAATGTAAAGCATTTTGTAGAACGTGGTAGACACTAAAGGGGTAAATGTACTATTCTCACTCCACTATAAACTATTTTGGGGAAGATGTTGGTCACTAAAGGGGTTATATTTACTATTCTGGCTCTATTCTGAACCATTATTATTGGGGTGTTGGACATTAAAGAGGTTAAATTCAATATTTCCACTCCATTCTAAATCATTTTGGGAAATGTGTTAGACAAAAAAGGAATAAGACTTACTATTCCCACTCCAATCTAAAGCATTATGGGGAAGGTGGTGGGCACTAAAGGGCTTAAGTTTACTATTCCTGATCCAAAATAAACCATTTTGAGGAAGGTATTGGACGCTAAAAGGGCAAGATTTACCATTCCCACTTCAATCTAAACCATTTTAGTGAAAGTGTTAGACACTAAGGGGTATATTTCATGAGCCCCTTGTGCAGCCAGAGTGTCATGTTTTATGATGCTCTGGCAGCACAAACCTTGAAATCATATCTATGAGGCCATGGTATAGCCACTTTACTTGGCTTTAAATGGCCTCATAGATATGGAGTAAGGTAAGGCAGCGCAAGTAGCTGTGTTGCCTTACTCTGCATCGGGAGGCATTCCTTGGTCGTTGAGGTGGATGTTCCCACACAACAACCATGGATTTTGACGCTTCCCCAAATTAACAAAACCATGGCAACCTGAGGATTCACCAATACCTTACTCCTCCTGAGGTGAGGTGTAATGTGGAGAAAAATTATTTATTTCTCCTTGTTCATTCTTCTTCCCATGTGTGCTGTGTGCTGCATTCTGCATTCTGCAGCACACATAGAAAGAGGAAAACACCTCTCAGGATTGTTTTTGTGCAGGAAGGTGCCCCTTCCCACAAAAACAATAATGCTGACAACACAGGCACCTTCACACCATGGTGCAAGGGTGCCTTTGTGATCGCTAATCTGCCGAATTGGCGCCAGTGCAGGGGGAAAGAACAGGACTGCACCATATTAGATAAATATGGTGCATTCCTGCCCTTTCACTTTGTCATTGACTGTGCAGCAAAGGTAACTTGCTGCGCTGCCCTATGCCAAATCCAAATAAATGAGGGCCTGAAAGGATAACATTTACTACTACCACTCCAATCTAAATCACTTTGGGAAAGATGTTAGACACTAAGGGCCTGATTAGGATGTCGGTCGGAGTTGCCTCTGACTGATATCCCTGTGGTTTCGGAACCGACCATCCTCGGGTCGGCGGTCCGAAACCGCAATTATGATGCGACTGCACTCGCAGACTCTCATTTCCCTATGGGAGCTTGTGTGGGGGTCGGAAACTGGCCGCAGCACAAGCTCCCATAGAGAAATGGGAGTCACTGTAAATCCCTGCACCGTCTGCACACTGTGCAGGAATTTACAGGGGGGTACTATAGGTGCCCCCTCTGCCCCCAACCGGAGGTCGCAGAAGAAGGGGGTCCCTGCTAGGGGCCCACAGAGTTACTTTCCGACAGGCTTTTCATGTCGGAATGCTGGACATGGAAAGCCTGTCGGAAACCAACATAATAATCCCGACATCGGAAACGCCGTCCGTACGAGATTATGTGGCAGTTCCAATTGGCCGACGGGCTCCTTGAGCCCATCGGAAGCCAGTTGGATTGACCGGGCGGTTTCAAATCCGACTGCCGTCATTGTAATAGGGCGGTTGGATTTGAAACCTTGGATGCCGGTCGGAAAGCCTCAGAGGCTTCCCGACCGACATACAAATTAGGCCCGAAAGCCATTAGATTTACCATTTTCACTTCAACTTAATCCCTTTTGGGTAAGGTTTTGGGACACTAAAAGGGCGAGATTTACTATTTTTCTTCTTTCTAACACATTTTGAGGAAGATTTTGGGAATCCAAATGATACCATTTACGATTCCTACTCCAATGAAAACCATTTTAGAGCTGTACTGAACACTAAAAGGGTTATATTAAACATTTCCACTCCAATCTTGACCAAATTGGGGAAGGGAATGTACACGAAAGGGGTTAAGTTTACTATATCCACTCAAGTCTAAATAATTTTGGGGAAGGTGTTGGACACTAAAGTGGTTATATTTACTATTCCCACTCCAATCTTAACCATTTTGAGGAAGGTGTTGAACCCTATAGAGTAACATTTAATATTCTTACAAGGCAATAATTCTTTTTTTAAATTCATATATACCAATACAAGCAAACGACTATTTCTTACACATATGTACAATTTACAAATATACTCCAAAAAAATAAACATAAAACATACCATACCAAAATATATGAACAGCAATTAAAAATCATACAAAATATATATTTTTAAAAACATAAATTGTTAAAATTCAATAATTTAAATGAAAATTAGCACAATATATACATAGAGTAAGTACACTTATACACATAGCAAAATATATTTAAAATACCTAAATAACAAATGTAGCATTCATTTAAAAAGTAAAAAATATTGAATATTTAATGTAGGATTATAATTCAAATGTTAACGATGTTTTGAAATATTACAAAATTAAAAAAGCATTTCAAAATGTATCATTTTAATTTTTAAAATTGCAACTACAATACATAAAAAGAAAAATATTAAATTAAATAAAAATCTAATACAATACAAATACTTCAAAAACACATACAAATATATTTTAACTAAAATATATAATAACTGCACATTTATTATTAAAAAATATATCTAAATACAATTTTAAATACTTATTAAATAACAAAAACAAATTATAATTTAAAATAAACTTTGCTAAATATTAACATAATGCATTACTACATGTCTTAAATATTCCCCTTTTGGTTGTTATAAACACAAAATACACATACAATAACGTAACATAAACAAAAATTAAATAAATTATAACTACATTTAATTCGTTTTAGAATTAAGAAAATGTATAACTTAAATTAAATAATGTATTTAAATTTCAACCTTATTATAAGCAACAAAAACATTTTTACCTTTCCATATATAGTCAACATTTAAAATTCCAAAATTTAAAAATTGCCAATCCAATTTTTTTTTAAATTAAATGTAAAAAAGAATTTGTTACACAAGAACACTTTAAAAATCTCCAACCCTTTTCTCCTATAAACCCAACATGCCACTACAAAAAAATATTGAAAAATATATTTTTTATTTAAAAATTAAAAAATATATATATTTTAAAATAAAATACTTTAAGCATTATAATCACTTTTTAAATTAAATGTACATAAAATCAAACTATTTTAACATTAAGTAGATAAAATAAAGGTCATAACTACCACAACTATTTAACAAAAACATTGCAAAAATCGACATTCTATTCAACGATATTTTAGTAAACAATATATTTTGCAACGATATTAAAAACAAGACTCAAAATGTTATACTTAACTTAGATATTTATGTCCACAAAATTTTTGACATCACAATATTGATAGAACGATATTTCTGTATCCTGATATTTTTTTTCCAGTATTCTGTCGAAACACCCCAGTCCACATAAATGTGGCTTTGGTGTACAGGGTCTCCTTTGTCTGGTCACATGACTATTTTATGTGGCAATGTAGTATGAATATTTTCCCCTGGAATATTTCATAAAGCAAATGTGTGTCACACATGGATGTGTTCAGTCTGTCATGTTAAGATTCAGCTCTCCTAATTTGCATTTTTTCCTTTAACTTTTGCAAACTGGTGATATCTGTTAAAAGGTTTATAAAATTAGGGTTACAACTCCAAAATCCAAAATCATGTTTTATTATCTTTTTTACTTTATACAATCATGGAACCAGGGACAGAATATATGTAAGATATAAATAGGTACATATTCTAAATAGGATGGCCAGGATACACACCAATTTTAGGCAGATGCCCTGCATCCACCAAATTCTAAATAATGTCTGAGGTCTTCATTAACTTCACAAGGCTTTCTGTCTGTAGTTCAGCTGAGGGGTGGGGAATATCTATGGGGGCAAGAGAGTGGGCACACTGTGAAGGGAGTGTCTGGCCCTTTGAGGGACGCCCATGTCTTCCTCGAGTGGAGAGGATAGGTACTTTGGGACAGTTTTAAGAAAGGTGGAATGGCGCACCTGAAGAACAGCTGGAGATTGGCTCAGCAGTAACTATCAATAACACACATGTATCTTATTTAAAATCCATGCTGGACTAACAGACCATCAGAAAAGAGAAACAGAAGAGATGTGTCTGCTTCAACTTTTGAAGTAAATACCAGGAGATTCTTCCTAATCACATTGCTTGAAATAACCTGAAATAAGAATGCTCAAAAAGACCCCAGAGGAGATACCCATGGACAACTGAGTTTTCATCTTCTGTGGGTACCTGCACCCTTTTGTGGTAAATGCATCTTAAGCTAAAATGTGTCTGTAGTTCAACAACCATAAACAGAGGAATCTTGCTGCCCACTTGAAGAATCACAGTTGACTGTTAAAATATTTAGAGAACTTTGAGACCTGTTGCTCAGCTTGTGAGGATCCTTCTACAACTATGATGAGGAACGGGCTTATGTGAACCCAACCCAAAGAACCAGATTCAGAAAGAGCACAGTAAATCTACCTTTACCTGCCTTTCCACTCTTTGCCAAAAAAATAGCATTTGTTGGGAATTAGTTCTTATTTGTGTTCTTCTTAGCAAGGAATACACCCTACAATCCATATCCAATAAAAATGTTATCTCCTCAGACAAGGAAAGTGCTTTGACTCATAGAGAGGATTTCTATCTCTGCTAAGGGGCCGATTCCGATCTCGGTCGGAGGCGCACCCAATACCATTCGGTCGGGAAAAAAGCCATGCGAAAGCCTGTTTCCCGACCGATCCGTACAGTACACCGAACGAGCAAGTACGATGCGAAATCGCCGACCGACTCGTCCGGGCGTCCCGACCGCTCCGACCGACTCGCTCCCGGCTCGAACCGCACCGACCGACTCGCTCGGACTCGACTCGCACCGCGCAATGGAGACGTTCCCCGGCCGGGTAAGTACGATGCGCGCCGCGAGCAGTCCGACCGAGCCGCGCACTCCGGCTCGAAAGAGCAGTCGGAGCCGTACTTTGGGGGTCCGTGTCGGACCCCCTGTACACGTAGCCGCGCGAGTCGCACACAGGGGGACCCATGGGTCCCCCTACCTGTGCATGTACGGCGTGAATCGCTTCGCCGCGTACCCGCTGTAGGGGGCGCACTTGTCCGCATCGCACCCATTGAGTCAATGGGAGCCCGCGTACGCGTTGTACGACAGGTTCCCATTGACTTCATTGGAGTCCGACCGACTCGTGTCCGATGGCATACGTGCGCATCGTACTCGTTCGGTCGGACTGCACAGGTCCGATTCGGTCGGAAATCTCTCCGGGTCCGGCTCGGTCGGAGAGATTTCCGGCCAGAATCGGAATCGACTCCTAAGTCTGTTCACTAAACGTTCAAATTGTAGGTTTGCCTCTCACCAGACACAGCCTCTTGGTATGACCCTCTGGAATGATGTTTTCTAGTTACATATTTCTTAATTATAAGTTACAATCCTTTATTTGTCTTAGGCACAACGTATATCTGACTGTGTATACTTGAACCTACCCTAGGTCTTGGTAAGATTTAATTTTAGAGGATTATAGTCTTACCCTTTCACTATGATTAAATTCTTTAATTTCCATTGTACCTCACGGTTATATTTTTTTAAACTTCCTTACCTCCTGACCCCTTAACCACTTCAACTTTGTTTGCTTTTTATTTGCTTAATTGTTGAATTGTTGGGTTGATTTGTTACACTGCATACCTCAAACACACGCCTCTGGAGATTTGCCTTGCTGCGCAAACCAAACAACCATAAGTGAATTCCTTTACAGAAAATTAGTTCAACTTTGTGGGCCCTTCAGTCGACCATGTGCAAGCTCAGTTGCAGCTCACATCAAGCCTGTGTCCTCTCTTACCCTATATCTGACACTTGGGTTTCACATACTTTAATATGTAAAATTACAAAAGTAGTTAAATTATTACTGCTAAAATATCCTCCTTCCTTGGAATTTATTAAAGATGTGCTCACATTACAATGTAGGTGAAACATTTGCCTGAGCACATTGAAGCTTTATGCAGTAATTTGAAGACCTGCTCACCTTGTATGGTTGTCACGTACCTGCTGCAAAGAAGGATGGCTCAAAGGTTTTAAGAAACTGATAGTATCCTTAAACATTAGGTACACATCTTAACTATTCTGGCAGAATGAAGGACTTTTTCAGCACTGAAAGTGAATGCAGTTGACCCAATAAGTGGGCATCATTGAATTGCCAAAAATTACCCTGGATTTAACTGAACGAGATAATTTACGGATCAAGTGCAAATACACAATTCTCACTCATTACACTTTTAGATGACATTCAAAGTTGGATTGTGGTAAATTACTTACATTAACTGCTATAAGGTCACGGTATTATTTCAATTCACCTGAATGCTTTGGTGAAACAATTTCTGGTAAGGCCCAGGATTCTGCTAATTTTCCCGAACATTTACATAAAAATGTGAATAAGTAAATGTATTTGATAAAGAAAAGTCCTCTAGGGTACACAACAAATAAATAAATACATTGTAATCTTCATTGTTAGAATTTAAAATATACAAAGATAAAAGGACTAGCTCTTATGACATTCGTAACCTGTGTAAACAAAGTTCATGGGATGCTGCACATTGCAATCAAGCTACAACTATATATGCTGATGGTCCTTAGCCCAAAAACCCTTGAGATGATTCATCATTTTTCTATGTACTACCCAAGAATGTTTCAAGTTGTGGCAGACTATAGATAAAACAAGGGCAGTAGTAGGAGTGGGATCCCTGTAGACTGAAACTTGGTACTGCGCAGGTCAGAAGAGATGGAACAAAGAGAAGGAAATATATGTTACTGCCTTACTTTCACAAAAAAATAACATGATTCTGAATGTGTGCGACTGTCGCCACAAGATTATACAATGTTAGCAACCGGTAAAATTCCATAATGAAAATTCAACAAAAGCAGTTTTGCCCAATCCAAATGAAAAAAGATCAGCTGCCTAATTGATCTTCAATAATAAGGATCGACTCGTCAATAATGTGGCAACAATTTATGCTTATTTGCTTTCAGAAAGTGGCCCCTAAATCACCACAATAGTGGTCCTTAAGAGCAGACATCCTAAGCAATCTTAAACAATCTAACCATAATCTATGCATGCCTTTGTTTACATTGTTCTGACAAAATTAAACAAATGCAGGGAGAGACTTCTTGGATCTTCTAATAGGTCAGTGAGGGCTAATCTGTAGATTTGATGGATGGCTTCAGATTCTCACTTAGTAGACCTGCAGTTTGGCAATCATGTTTTAAATCATAGAATCATAGCCAATGTGTATAAAGGGAGGCAGAATAGGGCCATATTTAGATTATCCTATGGGGCCAATTTAGAAATAAATTGTATTTGATAGCAAGCATCCCTCCTCTGGTGAATATTCACAGCTCCACTCTAAAGGTTGCTGAGCTCACCGCCTTACAAATCGTTAGCACTGATTGAAGAGTCCAATCACCATGCCTTACTGAGAATCTTTCCCAAATGTTTGCCATGATACTACTAAGTTGTCTATGACATTTACTGTCCTCTCAGATGCACACCCAATTATTCAAATTGTGAGAATCTCTCCAACACTGTTGAATCAAGATAATATTATTCTTGTATGGTGTTTGGGGGATCAAGGCCCTTTATTAGCTTTTTGTTACTAATTGTGAGCACTCTGAAAAGAAGAGAACCTGGTGAGAATCCAAGAAAGGCCAATAAAGGTCCTAGAAATAGTGGCTTCATCATCCACAACCAGCACTGTTGTTGTAAGGACTTTTACACATTTTATGACACTCTATAGCTCTAAATCTAAGGGGACAGGTCATTTACAAAAACAAAGCTGGAGCAAGGACAAATCCTTGTCTAATACAAACAAGCATGGGCAAATCTCTAGTTATCTCACCTCCAGGTCACACCTCACCAGAGCAAATGTATTCATATTAAGGGATGTAATTCTTGTGGGAGAAGGGAATGGGACACTTATGGCTCTGATCATAATCCATAGCTTTGACCGTCGGAATGCTAATAATGCACATTTTAAGTCTACAGGAGCTATGTAGAGGGATTTCTTTCTTAAAGTGACATATCTTTTATACAAAACACCTAATTAATACTACTAATTTTTTCACAAAGTTCTGCCTGGAGGGGAGTAATGATATTATTAGCCTTCATGCACTATTCTAGGCAGCTTAGTAAGTGTTTGTGATAGATGTTTTATAAAGAATCGATCATGCAAATTGAGCGATAATTTGGTCATTTTTAGTGCCCTTTTGAAAAATGGGATACTCAGCTCCATGCAATGGAGGGAGAAGAAAACTAGTGAGCACCAGTGAGGTAGCTAATTTCAATATATATATTTTTTTAACATGTATTTATTGATTTTTAGTCAAAAATAGCATACATTACAGTCTTTGAAGCTGGTAAGTACAGACATATGAAAAAGTTGCAAATTCTTCATTCGTGTCTCACAGAAGGCAAAGGGAGTAATGTGAGGAGAGAATCTTTGATATTGCAATATCACGTCACATGAAGTACCACACAATATACTTGATTTGTGAGTAAATAAGCTACTCTTCAGTGCACATGACATCTATCTCGAAATGATTGGAGAGTGACATAATAATATTTATAAGAGGGTCAGACTGAAGAAACATATCATCATCTCAAGGCATTTTATGTCACAGTAGCGCTGATGTTGATGTGAGGGAAGGAGGAAAAGAGGACCCAACCCACATTACGTTCCCACCTCCGACAATGTATCAGCTGCATCCTCCACGGCTTGTGCCAGAAGATAGCTCTGGAGAGGGCCCCATATATCCTTGGGCCTAGAAGCACTTGGGAGTGTTTCAGCATATATAGTCAGCTGATCCTGGCAATATAGTAGATCATCAAGCCACTCCTTAAATTTTGGGGCTCGCCCTCTGCCCCACCTACAAGCTACTCTACGCTTTGCTAGCAATAACGATACGGTAATGTATCGGCTGTATAATTTGGGGATTTGCTCAGTGTAACCCAACAGCACAATGAGAGGACTTCACTCCAGCGAGATGGATGTCATTCTCTCCAAGGCATCAAAGACCTGTACCCAGTATTCTTGGACCCGTGGACATTCCCAGGCTAAATGTAGGAATCCGGCCCCCGGCCTGTTACATCTCTTGCAGCGATCTGTGTCTTTCAGTTTAAACCGAAACATTTTTACAGGGGTGTAATATAAGCGCTGCAGGAACTTATAATGCGTAAGGCGTAGTCTACAACTGGCGGAAATGTGTGCAGTCTGTAAACAACAATATTTCCATTGTTCGTCCGCTAACTCAATCCCTAGGTCAGTGTTCCAGTGTGCACGAGAGGTGTTAGAGGATCTCCGGCTGTTGTGTGCGGATACTGTGATATAATGTGGATACCAAGGGGCCGATTCCGATCTTGGCCGGTAGGGCTCCGAATCGGATTCGGCTTAACCGGATCCGATTCGGAGCCCTATTTCCCGACCGATCCGTACGCGCGTCCGGACGAGCGAGTACGATGCGAAATCGCCGACCGACTTGTCCGGGCGTCCCGACCGCTCCGACCGACTCGATCCCGGCTCTAACCGCACCGACCGACTCGCACGGACACGACTCGCACCGCGCAATGGAGACGTTCCCCGGCCGGGTAAGTACGATGCGCGCCGCGAGCAGTCCGACCGAGCCGCGCACTCCGGCTCGAAAGAGCTGTCGGAGCCGTACTTTGGGGGTCCGTGTCGGACCCCCCTGTACGCGTAGCCACCCGAGTCGCACACAGGGGGGACCCATGGGTCCCCCCTACCTGTGCGTGTACGGCGTGAATCGCTTCGCCGCGTATACACTGTAGGGGGCGCCTTTGTCCGCATCGCACCCATTGAGTCAATGGGAGCCCGCGTACGCGTTGTACGACAGGCTCCCATTGACTTCAATGGGAGTCCGACCGACTCGAGTCCGATGGCATACGTGCGCATCGTACTCATTCGGTCGGGCTGCACGGGTCCGATTCGGTCGGATATCTCTCCGGGTTCGGCTCGGTCGGAGAGATTTCCGGCCCGAATCGGAATCGGCCCCTGTCTCGGTTTTCAAGTACCCAGCATCTGGTGTAGGGGTGCAAGGCTTGTAGGTTCCTGGGGGAATGCCGGAACCACAGAGCGCATTCCCTGTCGAAGACGGACATATAGAAAGAGATCAAGGGAGGAGGGCCGCATCTCGTGAAAAAAGTGCTCTGATGAGCGAAATGTTCCATCATGAAAGAGATCTCCCCATTTGGTGATGTTGGCGCGCTCAGATAGCTTGATAAAGCCCTTTTCTTAGAGTAGGGGCATTCGGGGATGATAGGAGAGGGGGAGTAGCGGCGAGTAAAATATGGGAGATTTGAGGAGACCGGAGAAGCGATGCCATGCATCAACCGTGCCCGTGATCGTAGTGGGTGCTATGTCACGTGTGCGAATGGGTGCGTGCAGTATCCCGTCCAGGGGGATAGGATCAGCCAGCCAGTGCTCCGCTGCCACCTGTGGCATGTATTTGGGAGGATTAATCCAATAATAGGCATAATGAGCTTGTGCACATGTAAAGTATACTTCAAAGTCTGGAATATCAAATCCTCCCTGCGCATATGATCTCGTGAGTATCGCCCACTGTATTCGTGGCTGTTTACCACCCCAGAACAACCTTATCATTTCTGTGCGGAGTGTCTTGAAAAAATAGTGGCCAGGATGATAAGGTATATTCATGAATAAATACAAAAGTTGTGGGAGCACTACCATTTTTATTAAAGAAGCTCGACCTGCGAGCGAGAGGGGCAGGGAAACCCAGCGGGTGACACTACTTGCGAGGCGAACCATAGTTGTACCATAATTGAGGCGTATCAGTTCTTCCCTGTCTCCAGAGATTTGAATCCCCAGATATCGCAGGTCTGTTTCGCACCAACCTAATGGGAAGTCCAGAGGGAATTTAGTGACTGCGGGCGTTAAGGGGAATATTAGTGATTTTCCCCAATTGATATGGATTCCGGAGAGTTTCCCAAAAACAATGAATTCTCGCAGCAGAGGATTAATATTTTGCTGAGGGTCTCTTACGTAAAGGGTAATATCATCCGCATAGAGGGAGATCAGGATTTGGCGTAGATTACAACGGAGCGCTTTATCCTGGTGGTGTTGTCGCAACTTAGATGCCAGGGGTTCGACCACCAGGGCAAATAATAGGGGGGATAATGGGCATCCTTGCCGGGTGCCTCTCGAGATGGGGAATGCAGATGAAAAATGACCGTTTATTAGCACTTTGGCTGTGGGACTTTGATACAGCAATCGTATCCAGAAACTGAAGAGAGGGGGGAAAGCCCATGCGTTGTAGAACGCCAAAGAGGTAGTCCCATTCCACAGAATCAAATGCCTTGGTGGCATCCAAGAATACTGCAGCCAGTGGCAAATCGGGGGCTACATTCTGGAGAACGGAGAACAGGGTGCGGAGGTTATGAGTGGTGGCGTGCCCTGGAACACAACCCGACTGATCAGGGAGGACGAGTTTGTCCAGTAGTAGGGCCAGACGATTAGCAATGACTGTAGCCAAGGTTTTAGTATCACAATTTATGAGCGATAGCGGCCTATAGGAATCCCATGAATCAGGGGTTTTGCCAGGCTTCAAAAGGGAAGTGAAAAAAACACCACTCTCATAGACGGGGGGAGCGTGCCAACTTCCAGAGATTCTTCGTAAAGCTCCTTCAGAATAGGGGCCATCAAGTCTATATAGGTTTTATAAAATTCGGCAGGGAGGCCGTCCAGACCTGGTGCTCTGCCGGACTTCATCTGCATTAACGCCTCCCGGATCTCATCAATCTCGAAAGGGGCACATAAGAACTGCCGAAGGGAATCACCCAACCATCCGAGCGCTACGTCCCCAAGAAAGCTATCGAGCTCAAAGTCGTCTCTCCGCTGTGAAGTGTATAGTGTGGAATAGTGTGTGGTGAAAGCTGCCAGTATGTCAGCAGTATCCCGGTACCTCACCTCCCCAGGTCCCTCAATCTCCTGTATGTAGTTAGAGAATCTTGGCCGCTTTATCACCTCAGCTAGTGCTTTCCCATGGCGTTTGCCTTCTCCATACCTGCGGGCCACCCAATATTTGCCCCTGAATTTAGTTTCACGTGCTGCGGTATCAGTATATTCTGATAATTTCTCTCGGAATTCATGTTGTGTCTGTTCCTCTCTCCCTGCAGCAGGTCGGGTCTCCAATGTTCTGAGGTCTCTCTCCAGCTTCCTCAATGTGTCCTGTATATCTCGTAGTACCCCAAAGCTTTTGGAGATGCAAAACCCTCTAACCGTGACCTTAAAGGCCTCCCACATAGTCTCCACATTGTCAACAGACCCCCTATTTCTCTGAAAGAAGTCTTTGATTTCCTCACCTAGCTCGCTATGGAAAGCAGCATCTAACAATGCTGTAGGTTGCAGTCTCCAGACACATCTGGGCATATCATAGCCCGGCGGTGTGAGCACGAGATTCACGGGAGAGTGGTCAGAGAAGGTCCTAGCTAGATGTGTGGCATTCTGTATAGACGGTCCTAGGCCACGTGAAAGTAGGCAATAATCTATCCGAGCCCATGTAGCAGCCTGCGTGGAAAAGTGTGTACGTTCCCGTGCATTAGGGTGAAGATGGCGCCAGGCATCAATTAAGCCTCCCTCCATCAGTATCCCCTGTAAGACTGCCTGAGATTTATTGTAATGATGTGATGCGGTGTTGGATCTATCTGCTGCCGGGTTAAGGGCCACATTAAAGTCTCCCCCCCCAGATTATATGGGTAGACCCTATGCCCACAATCTTTCCCCAGAGATTGGTGAAAAAGTCAGGAGTATCGACATTAGGGCCATAACAGCTGACTAAAGTGACTGAGTCCGTCCCCAGTCTCCCCCATGCAATTGTGTACCTCCCATCTGGATCTATGATCGTGCCCATTGATGTGAAAGGTGTCCGCTTTTTGATGAGAATTGCAGTGCCCCTAGCATAAGAGGAATATGAAGAGAATATTCTAAAGTCTGCTCATTTGCTGGCGAACCTGGTTGGCTGCTGTGGGATAATGTGGGTTTCTTGAAGCATAGCAATATTTATCTGGTGACGATCTAAGTACGCTAGTATCTGTCTGCATTTTCGCGGGTCACCTAGCCCTCGTACATTCCAAGATAGAAGCCGTAGCTGTTGGATGAGTAATGAATCAGCCGTACTCCCCATTGGTGGAAAAAAAATGATGACAGTGCATATCTACACTTATTGCAGTGAGAACAAGATGATAAGCATAATTATGTCTGCTTTGCTGTGGTGTATGCGCAGTGAAGATCATGTGAACAAATCCCCCAGCCACCCCCTGCCACTGAAGCATCCCAATCATGCCAGACCTGTCCATCCCTCCCCCCACCCTATTCCCAACAAAACAAATGTCCAACATCAAACAGTGCAGTATTATTCGAATCATTCAAAGTTAAGAAAAAAGAAAGGGGGTTCTCCCATAGAGGGGAAGCTCCTGGGTGACACACGAATACCTCTCTCCCTCCAGGGCTATCAAGATAGAACCTCGACATCCATTTGGGCATGAGGTTGCCTGGTGACAGTAATTTCACATTACCCATCATGTGACACAACTAGCCAAAGTTCATCAATATCCCACATTGAGGGGATCACATTACAGTGGTGTCCGGTGCTTCACAACGATTGAGCGTCGCCAGTCTTTAGTAATGAGTGAACATCTTCTTCTTGTTCAATTGGTCACTCCATATTCGGTGAGGACGATCTTGGCGAGGCATTCGGGGTGTCTTTAGCGGTGTTTTGGCATTTGAGTTTTTTCAAGAATTCTTCGACTTGTAGTGGTTTTGTGTAGAACATCTGTTTCCCTTGATGAGTGACTCGAAGCCAGGCTGGGTACATTAAAGCATAGTCTATTTGGGCTTGTCTTAGCTTCTGTTTCACGGGAAGAAACTTGTGTGAGAAGTTGGCCTGGCATATGCTGTCCACTAATTATAGTGGGCACCTTGCACCAGTCCAAACAACCCCTTATTGGAGATAGGTTAAAGACAACCTTTATTGAAAGCTATCCTAGTGGTAGCTATGGAGAGCAGCCTTCAGGCTAAGTCTTGAAGGAATGTAAAGCAGCTTGTTTTACCAGTCTATAATCTCTTGAGTGACCAAATGAAAGAGCACCACACCAGGTATATATTCAAAATATATGTATTTATTACTAAACACACCCCTCTAGTCTCTTTATGAGGCTAGAGTTCGAAGTACATAAGTTATTTAAACACAGTAATAGCACAAATACACGTTTGGGCCCTAGGGGCGTACCAAACCATATACCAATAAAGTGGTATAAGAACCACGACTGAGCTAGACACTAGGCCTAGAGCCTGCAGAAGTGCTTGAACCACAAGGAACCACCCAAGGTAGTGACACAGGGGACCCACGGGGGACGCGTGCAGTGTAGTAACACAGCCGCGAATCGCCGTTAACTTCTATGGAGAAAGTCGCGGTTTGGAATTTAAAGAAAAGGGACACTTAAAGAAGGACTTGGAGCAAACCCTTTGAGAACTAGGTCGTTCTAGAGTCTCTACCCACGGG